>CM060908.1:204040930-205290930 GCA_030737815.1 Allium fistulosum
CGAAAGGTTTTTAAAACTAAATTTCCCACTTGTTATAAATTGAACCCAGTAAGTCTTCGAAAGGTTTATGTTTTAGAAATTTTAATGCCTTCGAAATGTGTGCTTATTAAATGGTTTCGAAAGGTTTGTTTGACTTCGAAAGGTTTGAGTTTAATGGTTTCGAAAGGTTTAAGGTCAATGATTTTGAAAGGTTTTAGTTCAGTGGTTTCGAAAGGTTTGAGTTCAATAGTTTCGAAAGGTTAGAGATGGAAGGTTTTCAATGTTTTTCTAAGGCAATGTTTTAAATGATTTTTAAAGAAGGATGTTCAAAGTTTTATTGCTTTCGAAAGGTTTGCTTTTCAAAGGTTTCGAAAGGTTTGATGGATGGTTTCGAAATGTATGATTTTGGCATATTGGCCTAGATAATTAAAAGGTTTTCACTTGGTTTTGGAAAGGGGTACTTTCGAAGATTTAGAAAGGAGAACTTTCAAATGTTTAAACGTTTTCATCAACTAAGGTACGTTTTCATCAACTAAGGTACGTTTTCATCAACTAAGGTTTGAGTAAAGAAGATATATATATATATATACATATATATAACATGGTAATGTGATCTTGAGTAAAGCATAAAGAATATATATTTTCCTTGTATAATTTTGATTTAAAGGTTTTAAATCATTTTGAAAATGTTTTCAAGGAAAATTATGGGAGGGGATCCTTAAGTGAAAATGACTCAGATATTAGAATACCAGATGGGACTTGTATGGGGTCGCACCCTATACATTAGCTATTAGCCCCAACTAATTGTTGTCCAAAATTCCAGTGTGTAGGGCTTTGTCACAGGTAGACTAAAATTATTATTACACGCTGAAAGGAATATATGTTTGTATACAGATAGGTTATTGGTGAGCCCCAAAAACCATTAGGATCAGGAAGACCTGGGAAATGATTAAGTTAGGGACAGAACGTCCAGAAGCGAAGTATTTAACAGATAATTAGGGACAGACCGTCCAGAAATGAAGTATTTAACAGATACTTAAGGATAGACAATCCAGAAGAAGAATAGTTAATAGGCGTTAGATTAATTTTGATATATTGTCTAGTAGGCCCGAGTCAGCCAAAGGTTAAAAGTTATCCAAACAAAACTTATGTGCTTGAACAAATAGTTCATTATTACCTGATATTTATGTATGTTTACATACTAATACTTTACAGTATTTAATCAGTTTTGATTGCAGGAAAAGGTTTTACAAAGATATATTTTAAAAGGGATGTTAGTGAGGGGAAACCCATTCCGCTAAGCGGCGTGGTCTCACTTAATATACTAAACCAGGATGTATAGTATTATTTATACCAGGCTTTATGTCTGACTTCAAGTTTATGTATTCCTCTTAAACTCTCGGGTACTCAAAATTAATTTGAGTAGGCTGAGGGGTTAAGGTCTTTTTCAGATTTAGTAGGATGACGAATAAGGCTACCGGAGGCATACAGGAGGCAAATTGATAACTATTTAGGAGTTGCAGTTTTATGTTTTGTTGTATTTCCATTGTGTTATGTATTAAGTCTATTATGACTCTATGACTCTGATCATCCAAGGGGGTATCTTCATATATCGCTCTTGGCGTATTTGTAATACGTATATTTTATCTATGCCTGGGAACGTATTGGGATTATGTAAGTTGAATATGGAACATCTTTTTTAAATGTAATGAAGTAAAAGTTGTTTGAAATCTGTTTTTTGTTTCATATTCAAGATTTTTTTATATTATAGATACCATTAACATAACCATATTTAGTCACCGAAAGCTAATACTATAGATGACTGCAGCATCTGTAGCGCTTAGTTTTGGGCCTCTAGATAGGGGATGTAACAGCTTGGTATCGGAGCATGGTTTATGAAATACTTTAACTAAAAATGGTTTTGAAAAAACATAAGCCTTAGTAATTAGAGTTAAGATCGGGGTATGGGATAATGCTATAGTAACGTACTTGTATTTGCTATATATAAGTATATGCTATATCTCTAGACTCCTACCTTAGTTAGGTGTTCGTCGACGGAAATTCTATCGGTTTAGAAAACCGTCGAACGAATTTAAATTAAAAATATACCGCAAGCGCACGGTGTACGAATGTAGCATGTGGCGAATACGGGTCGATCCACAGGGAATTGATGATTTTAAAATTCTATTCAATCAAATTATGCCAAAGTCGAGTGAAAGTTAAGCTAAAAATGTAGAAAACTAACAAAAAAAAATTGATAAAAATATGAGAGTGTTAAGATAATTTAGAGGCAATTTCCACTCTCTAGATCACATAAATCAACAAAATGAAGTTATGATCTCTCTTTTCTTGTCATTAGTGAATTAGTTAATGTGTTTATCATAAGTATGGTATATTTGTGCTATTAATTAGCCCAATATAAACCATCAAACTATAACACAACCACTAATACACTTTTAAATCTCATAAAATTTGACAACAAAGTTGAAAGCAAAATCTATTTTAAGCATGGCCTATTAACTATTAATTAGAAATATAAGCCATCAAATTTTAATTTCAACATTCACTTCTTTGCCATAATCATATGTAGATGAAGAGGCAATTTGTGTTTTGTTTGTTTAAGCATAGCCTATTTGTTATGAACAACATAGACTATCAAATTCAAAGCTAAACAACATCATTAAACCACTTCAATCATTCTCATTAAGCACAAAAGAGAGCATAAACAATAAAATGTTGGATCTACATACTAGAGAGCTTCATTACCCCTAAATTGAAGGGATTAAGCTCTCATATTTGTTATCATATGAACAAATGTAGAAAGCAACATGAAACAAGAAGAGAAAAAGAGAGCAAAAATGAAAGGAAAAATTATTCTACTTGCATATGTAAACTTGATCTACACTACAACATGAAAGGAAAATAAACAAGAGAAGAAAAGAGAAATATATTAAAGTTGCATAAAAAAATTACATGAAACAAAATGGCTAAGTAGCCATGGAAAAAGAAAAAAGAAGCTTTCTTTTATTTTGAGCCTAAACTAAGCTAAAGAGAGACTAAGGGAGAGAGAAGAGTTACATGAAGATATGGGGTATTTATACAAGTGTTAAACCCTAATTCATATTTTTGGGGAATGCCCAAAATGCCCTTGTAGGAAGTGTGGTGGCCAAGTCATCATTAACATCCATAATCATCCATTTAAGTGTGCATGAAGCCTTTAACTCCATAAGCATGTGCATTAGCCTTTAATTTGTACATTAAAGTGGGTGGGTAGGTGGGGTCCTCCATTATCTTCACTTTGAATTATTTCCATCTTCATTCCTTTGTATTGATTTTGTGCATGCATATCTTCATGAAACCACTTCTATTTGAGATCAAATTCCTACAAAAATATATATATATAATTCCAATTAATTTTTCTCAAAGAAATATATGCACAAAAATGACTATTTTGCCCTTGGATGAAGATGAATATGTGACAATTTGGAATTAGTGTGAATTTTGGTTAAAACAAGTTAAAATACCCAATATGATCATTTATTTCATTTAAATAGATTAAATATGGCGATAAAAATGTGCACATTTACGTGCACATCATTAGGCTATTCATCTGTATCTCACGAGGTTTGAATACAGATATCGAAGGAAGAAGAGGTAGAATTAATCTTAGAGGAGATAGCACCACCACTAATGGAAATGCCCGACCAAATGCTAGAAGAGGTCCCGGTCAGGCTCAAGCTGAATTTGTTGGTGCTGGGGTTCCCCAAGTGGACATGGGACCATGTATCAGTTTTTCGTAAACATGATGCAAGCTGGAATTGTGGCTAGAGTTGTCGGAGGAAATGTCGTTGGAGGTGAAGTTCATGAAGCTCTGATGGTCAACCAGTATGCTAACTTGAGCAGAGACTATACCAGGCTTGGAGGGAAACCGTTCATTGGAACTGAGGATGAGATCGAGGTGGAAAATTGGTCGTTGCATTGCGAGAGGATTTTTGCTGACCTAGGATTGAATGATGAGCAGAAGAGGAGATTAGCTTTGAGACAGCTTCAAGGAGCTGCTCTATTTTGGTGGAATACAGTTGTAGCTGGTGTTGATAAGGAAACCATGACTTGGGCGGAGTTTAGGAGAAGGTTTCAAGAAAGGTTTATGTCAGTGGTGGTGAAATCGGCGTTGGTTAGGAAGTTTGCTGAACTAGAACAAGGGGAGATGTCTGTTTTAGAGTATGCAAGAAAATTTGAAGAGTTGGCCCGGTACGGGTATGCTTTGGTTGATACAGTGATCAGGAGGAATGAGAAGTTTATAAAAGGCTTGAGGCCGAAGTTGATAAGTGCTACTTTGCTGCACATAAGAGATCCAAGTGATGTAGTGGTAGAAATGACGTTGAGGCAGGAAGAGGCGTTAGCTTGTTTCAGGAAGAAATGAAGGAGGACTGGGTGGGATAAGGCCAGAAAAGAAAGCTTTTCCACAAGAAGAATGCTCAGAAGGGAGGAGCACAAAAGATGGAAAAAGTAGAAGTGGTTTGTTATAAATGTGATAAGAAAGGACGCTATGCTAATGAGTGTCGTACTGGAAAAGGAAAAGAGAAAGGAAAGGGGGTGATTGGGAAGAAGAATATCTGATGCTTTAATTATAATCAGATTGGCCATTATAAGAACCAAGGCAAGGAACCTGCTAAAGAAGGAAGAGGGCAAGTTTATGCATTGGAACCCGCAATTTCAAGGCCGGTTGTGCAGGAGAAAGAGAAAGCTGTTCTGGGAGGCTCACTACAGATTCACGGTATGTCTGTTAGCGTTCTGTTTGATACTGGTGCATCACATTCTTTTATTTCTCGATGTTTGGTAGATAAGCTTAACCTAGAACCCTCATATTTGGTTATTTCCTTAAGGGTTGCAAATCTGATAGGAGGGTGTGCTACACTTGGGATGAGGTGTAACCATTTAGAATTTGATTTGCTAGGTCATACTTTTGATTGTTGTTTGTATGTGTTTGACTTTGTGGGATTTGGGATTATCCTTGTGATGGATTGGTTAAGTAAATATGATGCTAGGATATTATTCCATGATAGGAAAATATCACTTAGTCACCCGGATTGTAGTGATCGGATAGTTTATACCGTAGAGAACCCTAGTTTCGAAGTGAATGATTTATTGGGTATTATGGAGTTGGAGGATGAGGTGCATCGAGTCTTCGTTGTTAGAGAATTTTCTGACGTGTTTGAACCGGTAGTTGGCCTCCCACCAAAACGAGCCATTGAGTTTCAGATTGATTTAGTGCCTGGAGCAGAACTAGTGAGTAGGCCACCAAGCAGGATGACACCTACAAAGATGAGAGAGTTGAAGGTGGATTTGGAAGGCAAGAGTTTTATTCGACCGAGTAGTTCACCTTAGGGAGCTGCCGTAGTGTTTGCTAAGAAGCGAGACGGATCGTCAAGGCTATGTGTCGATTATCGTAAGTTGAATGAGAAGACGATAAAGAACCGATATCCATTGCCGAGAATTCACGATTTGTTTGATCAGTTAAGTGGAGCCAAAGTATTCTCTCAGCTGGATTTGGCGATGAGATTTCATCAGCTTGTAATAGCAGAGGATAGTATTCCTTTGATGGCGTTTAAGACAAGATATGGATCGTATGAAAGGGTAGTTATGTCGTTCGGACTAACTAATGCACCGGCATTCTTTGTGGGTTTGATGAACTGAATTTTCCAAGAGCACTTTGATAGATTTGTGTTGGTCTTCATAGATGATATTTTGATATACTCTAAGTATAAGAGGGAGCATGAAGTTTATCTTAGAATTGTGCTTGAGACGTTGAGGGAGCATCAGGTGAAGGCTAAGTTTTCAAAGTGTCAATTTTGGAAGAAGGAAGTGAAGTTCCTTGGTCATGTAGTCTCAGAGAAAGGGTTGTCTGTAGATCCGACTAAGATTGAGGCAGTGAATAATTGTGAGAGACCTGAGACGGTTGCCGAGATAAAGAGCTTTCTTGGATTTGTCGGATATTATCGAAGGTTTATAAAGGATTTTTTGCGGATAGCAGCACCGATGACTAAGCTTACGTGAAAAGATGTGAAGTTTGTGTGGACTGATAAGTGTGAGGAAGCATTCCAGAGCTTGAAACACTTATTGACCCATGCACCGGTGTTAGTGGTTCTGGAGGGGAATCTAGATTTGGTTGTTTATACCGATGCGTGTGGAACTGGATTAGGAGCTGTGTTGATGCAAAGAGGTAAAGTGATTGCTTATGCTTCTAGACAGCTCAGACCACATGAAGTTAGGTATCCAATGCATGATTTAGAGTTAGCTACCGTTATATTTGCTTTGAAGGTGTGGAGGCATCTTTAGGGGAGCGATTTGAGCTTTATACAGATCATAAGTCATTAAAGTATTTGTTCTTTCAGAAGGAGCCAAACATGAGACAACAGATGTGGTTGAAGTTTATTGCTGCTTATGATTTTGGAATTGAGTACACACCCGGAAAAGGGAATAAGGTAGCGGACGCACTTAGCAGGAAACATCAGAATGCAGTTTTGGCTATGATTGCCGAGTAGGAAGATTTGGAAGCATTGTCAGCTTATAAAGTGCAGTTTAGATCCATAGTAGGTTCTAGTGCGGGAAGTGTTGTATTGTCTTGTTTGGAAGTTCGACTGGTAATGATTGATAAGATAGCTTCTAAGCAGGAGGATGATCTAGTTTTGGTTGAACGGATCAAAAGGTTAAGGGAAGGAACAGAGAGCGAGGACTTAAAGGATTTCAATCTTGAACAGAAAGGGTGGTTGAGAAAGAAGGGAAGGTTGTATGTTCCGAATGTAGGAGACATGAGGAAAGAAGTTTTGGATGAATGTCATCGTTCGAATTTCACTGTCCATCCAGGAGGAACGAAGATGTATCGAGATATGAAGAGAAGTTTCTTCTGGGAAGGTATGAAACGGGACATTGGTTTATGTGTTAAGCAGTGCTTGAATTGCCAACAAACAAAGGCTGAACACCAGAAGCCAAGTGGATTGCTTGAACCGTTGGAAATTCCATTATGGAAGTGGGATTCTATCTCTATAGATTTTATCGATGGGTTGCAAAGGTCTAGTAGAGGAAATGAAAGCATATTTCATTCCAGTAAAGTCAACTAGGATGGCACCTATTCTGGCAAAGTTATTTATGAAGAATGTAGTTAGACTGCACGGGGATTTCTTATAGTGTCATCAGTGATAGAGATTCTTTGTTTACTAGTGAGTTCTGGAAGAGTCTACAGGAAGCATTAGGAACCAAGCTCAACATGAGTACCGCTTACCATCCACAGACTGATGGGCAAATAGAAAGAGTTAATAAAGTCTTGGAGGATTTGTTAAGAGCTCGTGTATTGGATGTCAGGGGATCATGGGAGGACCATCTCCATTTAGTCAAGTTTGGTGGAGCTGCAAGTGACGGTAGATGTTGTTATTGGTGAAGTGAGTTGCAGTTTTGTGGTTTTTTGGTCTGTCAGTTGATATGTGCAAGTGTGAAGGGATGGTGGAAGAATGGTGATAGTTGGTGAAGTTTGTGAAGGGGAAGAGAAGTGAAGTCACTGGTATGGCAGTTTTGGGTATGTTGAGTGGTAGAAAGGCAGCGTTATATGAGAATATGGTTTGTAGTGTGGAAGAGATGTGGTGATATGGTAGTTTGTTTTGATTGCAGAAAGGCAGTGTGGGATGAAGCACGACAATGATTTGGATGTAGATGATGTTGTGAAAGTAGTGGGTATGTTTGCACAAAAATGATAAGGATGTGGGATGGTATTTTGACAGAGGTGGAAATGAATGAAGGTGGTATGGTTGAAGGAGGTTCGTGGGAGTCGTTCACTGCAGTGATAATGGAAGTGAGTCTGGCAGTTGCAGTTAGTATGTAGAGCGAATGGTCAGTGGTTTGTGATGAGAAAATGGTGACTGTTGATGGTAGTCAGGGAAGGGTAAGGTGATGTTGTATGATATATGGTGTGTGTCTCTGTTGTATGAAGGTTTGGAAGTGGTTGAACTGTGTTGTGTTACAGTGGAGGGATAGGCAGTTTAGCAAGGATGGAATTGAAGTTATGTGGGAGTGGCGATGATTGGAAGTCTGACCGGTGGTGACTGTGTTTGGCTGAAGCAGTAAGAAATGCGGTGGCTTTGATTTGATATGTGTGAGTAGGCAGGGTTGAACAGAGCAAGTGAGAATATTTGATGTACAGGGAAATGGCTTGGGGTTGAAGAACTTGTGAACAGAGATGTGCACCACTGTAGTGTGCACAGGAACAGTGAAAGAAAATGTATTTTTTTTTGAATATTGTAAACTAGAAAATTGTAAATGAAATAGAAAAATTAATGGATTAAATTTTTTTTGTTTTTGAAAGGAAATGACATGGATTAACAAGAAGAAGAATGCAAATGCAAATGAACTAGAGAACAACAAACATACACACAAATTGTCACAAAAATCATACACAAACACACAAATTTTTTTTTACAAGAAAAATACAAACAAACACACAAAATAAAAAGCACACAAAAATCAAACAAAGAAAAATAATCCGAAGAATAGAAAACTAAAATCAAAACAACTCCCCGGCAACGGCGCCAAAAACTTGTTCGTCGACGGAAATTCTATCGGTTTAGAAAACCGTCGAACGAATTTAAATTAAAAATATACCGCAAGCGCACGGTGTACGAATGTAGCACGTGGCGAATACGGGTCGATCCACAGGGAATTGATGATTTTAAAATTCTATTCAATCAAATTATGCCAAAGTCGAGTGAAAGTTAAGCTAAAAATGTAGAAAACTAACAAAAGAAAATTGATAAAAATATGAGAGTGTTAAGATAATTTAGAGGCAATTTCCACTCTCTAGATCACATAAATCAACAAAATGAAGTTATGATCTCTCTTTTCTTGTCATTAGTGAATTAGTTAATGTGTTTATCATAAGTATTGTATATTTGTGCTATTAATTAGCCCAATATAAACCATCAAACTATAACACAACCACTAATACACTTTTAAATCTCATAAAATTTGACAACAAAGTTGAAAGCAAAATCTATTTTAAGCATGGCCTATTAACTATTAATTAGAAATATAAGCCATCAAATTTTAATTTCAACATTCACTTCTTTGCCATAATCATATGTAGATGAAGAGGCAATTTGTGTTTTGTTTGTTTAAGCATAGCCTATTTGTTATTAACAACATAGACTATCAAATTCAAAGCTAAACAACATCATTAAACCACTTCAATCATTCTCATTAAGCACAAAAGAGAGCATAAACAATAAAATGTTGGATCTACATACTAGAGAGCTTCATTACCCCTAAATTGAAGGGATTAAGCTCTCATATTTGTTATCATATGAACAAATGTAGAAAGCAACATGAAACAAGAAGAGAAAAAGAGAGCAAAAATGAAAGGAAAAATTATTCTACTTGCATAAGTAAACTAGATCTACACTACAACATGAAAGGAAAATAAACAAGAGAAGAAAAGAGAAATATATTAAAGTTGCATAAAAAATTACATGAAACAAAATGGCTAAGTAGCCATGGAAAAAGAAAAAAGAAGCTTTCTTTTATTTTGAGCCTAAACTAAGCTAAAGAGAGACTAAGGGAGAGAGAAGAGTTACATGAAGATATGGGGTATTTATACAAGTGTTAAACCCTAATTCATATTTTTGGGGAATGCCCAAAATGCCCTTGTAGGAAGTGTGGTGGCCAAGTCATCATTAACATCCATAATCATCCATTTAAGTGTGCATGAAGCCTTTAACTCCATAAGCATGTGCATTAGTCTTTAATTTGTACATTAAAGTGGGTGGGTAGGTGGGGTCCTCCATTATCTTCACTTTGAATTATTTCCATCTTCATTCCTTTGTATTGATTTTGTGCATGCATATCTTCATGAAACCACTTCTATTTGAGATCAAATTCCTACAAAAATATATATATAATTCCAATTAATTTTTCTCAAAGAAATATATGCACAAAAATGACTATTTTGCCCTTGGATGAAGATGAATATGTGACAATTTGGAATTAGTGTGAATTTTGGTTAAAACAAGTTAAAATACCCAATATGATCATTTATTTAATTTAAATAGATTAAATATGGCGATAAAAATGTGCACATTTACGTGCACATCATTAGGCTATTCATCTGTATCTCACGAGGTTTGAATACAGATATCGAAGGAAGAAGAGGTAGAATTAATCTTAGAGGAGATAGCACCACCACTAATGGAAATGCCCGACCAAATGCTAGAAGAGGTCCCGGTCAGGCTCAAGCTGAATTTGTTGGTGCTGGGGTTCCCCAAGTGGACATGGGAGCCATGTATCAGTTTTTCGTAAACATGATGCAAGCTGGAATTGCGGCTAGAGTTGTCGGAGGAAATGTCGTTGGAGGTGGAGTTCATGAAGCTCTGATGGTCAACCAGTATGCTAACTTGAGCATAGACTATACCAGGCTTGGAGGGAAACCGTTCATTGGAACTGAGGATGAGATCGAGGTGGAAAATTGGTCGTTGCATTGCGAGAGGATTTTTGCTGACCTAGGATTGAATGATGAGCAGAAAAGGAGATTAGCTTTGAGACAGCTTCAAGGAGCTACTCTATTTTGGTGGAATACAGTTGTAGCTGGTGTTGATAAGGAAACCATGACTTGGGCGGAGTTTAGGAGAAGGTTTCAAGAAAGGTTTATGTCAGTGGTGGTGAAATCGGCGTTGGTTAGGAAGTTTGCTGAACTAGAACAAGGGGAGATGTATGTTTTAGAGTATGCAAGAAAATTTGAAGAGTTGGCCCGGTACGGGTATGCTTTGGTTGATACGGTGATCAGGAGGAATGAGAAGTTTATAAAAGGCTTGAGGCCGAAGTTGATAAGTGCTACTTTGCTGCACCTAAGAGATCCAAGTGATGTAGTGGTAGAAATGACGTTGAGGCAGGAAGAGGCGTTAGCTTGTTTCAGGAAGAAATGAAGGAGGACCGGGTGGGATAAGGCCAGAAAAGAAAGCTTTTCCACAAGAAGAATACTCAGAAGGGAGGAGCACAAAAGATGGAAAAAGTAGAAGTGGTTTGTTATAAATGTGATAAGAAAGGACGCTATGCTAATGAGTGTCGTACTGGAAAAGGAAAAGAGAAAGGAAAGGAGGTGATTGGGAAGAAGAATATCTGATGCTTTAATTATAATCAGATTGGCCATTATAAGAACCAAGGCAAGGAACCTGCTAAAGAAGGAAGAGGGCAAGTTTATGCATTGGAACCCGCAATTTCAAGGCCGGTTGTGTAGGAGAAAGAGAAAGCTGTTTTGGGAGGCTCACTACAGATTCACGGTATGTCTGTTAGCGTTCTGTTTGATACTGGTGCATCACATTCTTTTATTTCTCGATGTTTGGTAGATAAGCTTAACCTAGAACCCTCATATTTGGTAATTTCCTTAAGGGTTGCAAATCTGATAGGAGGGTGTGCTACACTTGGGATGAGGTGTGACCATTTAGAATTTGATTTGCTAGGTCATACTTTTGATTGTTGTTTGTATGTGTTTGACTTTGTGGGATTTGGGATTATCCTTGTGATGGATTGGTTAAGTAAATATGATGCTAGGATATTATTCCATGATAGGAAAATATCACTTAGTCACCCGAATTGTAGTGATCGGATAGTTTATACCGTAGAGAACCCTAGTTTCGAAGTGAATGATTTATTGGGTATTATGGAGTTGGAGGATGAGGTGCATCGAGTCTTCGTTGTTAGAGAATTTTCTGACGTGTTTGAACCGGTAGTTGGACTCCCACCAAAACGAGTCATTGAGTTTCAGATTGATTTAGTGCCTGGAGCAGAACCAATGAGTAGGCCACCAAGCAGGATGACACCTACAAAGATGAGAGAGTTGAAGGTGGATTTGGAAGGCAAGAGTTTTATTCGACCGAGTAGTTCACCTTAGGGAGCTGCCGTAGTGTTTGCTAAGAAGCGAGACGGATCGTCAAGGCTATGTGTCGATTATCGTAAGTTGAATGAGAAGACGATAAAGAACCGATATCCATTGCCGAGAATTCACGATTTGTTTGATCAGTTAAGTGGAGCCAAAGTATTCTCTCAGCTGGATTTGGCGATGAGATTTCATCAGCTTGTAATAGCAGAGGATAGTATTCCTTTGACGGCGTTTAAGACAAGATATGGATCGTACGAAATGGTAGTTATGTCATTCGGACTAACTAATGCACCGGCATTCTTTGTGGGTTTGATGAACTGAATTTTCCAAGAGCACTTTGATAGATTTGTGTTGGTCTTCATAGATGATATTTTGATATACTCTAAGGATAAGAGGGAGCATGAAGTTTATCTTAGAATTGTGCTTGAGACGTTGAGGGAGCATCAGCTGAAGGCTAAGTTTTCAAAGTGTCAATTTTGGAAGAAGGAAGTGAAGTTCCTTGGTCATGTAGTCTCAGAGAAAGGGTTGTCTGTAGATCCGACTAAGATTGAGGCAGTGAATAATTGTGAGAGACCTGAGACGGTTGCCGAGATAAAGAGCTTTCTTGGATTTGTCGGATATTATCGAAGGTTTATAAAGGATTTTTTGCGGATAGCAGCACCGATGACTAAACTTACGTGAAAAGATGTGAAGTTTGTGTGGACTGATAAGTGTGAGGAAGCATTCCAGAGCTTGAAACACTTATTGACCCATGCACCGGTGTTAGTGGTTCTGGAGGGGAATCTAGATTTGGTTGTTTATACCGATGCGTGTGGAACTGGATTAGGAGCTGTGTTGATGCAAAGAGGTAAAGTGATTGCTTATGCTTCTAGACAGCTCAGACCACATGAAGTTAGGTATCCAATGCATGATTTAGAGTTAGCTACCGTTATATTTGCTTTGAAGGTGTGGAGGCATCTTTAGGGGAGCGATTTGAGTTTTATACAGATCATAAGTCATTAAAGTATTTGTTCTCTCAGAAGGAGCCAAACATGAGACAACAGATGTGGTTGAAGTTTATTGCTGCTTATGATTTTGGAATTGAGTACACACCCGGAAAAGGGAATAAGGTAGCGGTTGCACTTAGCAGGAAACATCAGAATGCAGTTTTGGCTATGATTGCCGAGTAGGAAGATTTGGAAGCATTGTCAGCTTATAAAGTGCAGTTTAGATCCATAGTAGGTTCTAGTGCGGGAAGTGTTGTATTGTCTTGTTTGGAAGTTCGACTGGTAATGATTGATAAGATAGCTTCTAAGCAGGAGGATGATCTAGTTTTGGTTGAACGGATCAAAAGGTTAAGGGAAGGAACAGAGAGCGAGGACTTAAAGGATTTCAATCTTGAACAGAAAGGGTGGTTGAGAAAGAAGGGAAGGTTGTATGTTCCGAATGTAGGAGACATGAGGAAAGAAGTTTTGGATGAATGTCATCGTTCGAAGTTCACTGTCCATCCAGGAGGAACGAAGATGTATCGGGATATGAAGAGAAGTTTCTTCTGGGAAGGTATGAAACGGGACATTGGTTTATGTGTTAAGCAGTGCTTGAATTGCCAACAAACAAAGGCTGAACACCAGAAGCCAAGTGGATTGCTTGAACCGTTGGAAATTCCATTATGGAAGTGGGATTCTATATCTATAGATTTTATCGATGGGTTGCAAAGGTCTAGTAGAGGAAATGAAAGCATATTTCATTCTAGTAAAGTCAACTAGGATGGCACCTATTCTGGCAAAGTTATTTATGAAGAATGTAGTTAGACTGCACAGGATTTCTTATAGTGTCATCAGTGATAGAGATTCTTTGTTTACTAGAGAGTTCTGGAAGAGTCTACAGGAAGCATTAGGAACCAAGCTCAACATGAGTACCGCTTATCATCCACAGACTGATGGGCAAACAGAAAGAGTTAATAAAGTCTTGGAGGATTTGTTAAGAGCTCGTGTACTGGATGTCAGGGGATCATGGGAGGACCATCTCCATTTAGTCGAGTTCTCGTATAACAACAGTTATCAGGCTAGTATTGGGATAGCACCGTTTGAAGCGTTGTATGGAAGGCCGTGCAAATCTCCCGTATGTTGGTTAGAGACCGGGGATAGGTTGGTTCTTGGTCCAGATTTAGTGAAAGAAGCTATAGAGAAGATTGAGCTGATCCGAGCTAGGATGAAGGAAGCTCGGTCTAGACAGAAAAGTTTTGCTGATAGAAGGAGGAAGGACTTGGGATTCTCAGTTGGAGACTATGTGTTTATTAAGGTTTTACGGATGAAGGGTGTGATTAGATTTGGAAAATCAGGAAAGTTAGCACCTAGATTTGTAGGACCTTTCCGCATTGTTGAGAGGATCGGGAAACTCGCTTATAGAGTAGAGTTATCGAGTAGTTTAGTAGGAGTCCATGATTTTTTCCATGTTTCTCATCTTAGAAAGTGTGTTAGAGACCCAGAGACTACCATAGCACCTACAGTGTTAGAAGATTTAGTAGTAGAACCGGATTTGACTATAGTTAAAAGCCGATTTAGGTTGTGGCTAGAGATGAGAAGAAATTGAGGAACAAGACAGTTAAGTTAGTAAAGGTTTAGTGGAGTGATGATGCTAGAGACTGTACTTGGGGGACTGAGAGCAGAATTAGAGATGCTTATCCAGAGTTGTTTGATGGTATGTTTTACCTTTGATTGTTTTGTTGTGTACCTTATCGCAATTTCGAGGATGAAATTCTTTAAGGTGGGGAGTCTGTAACACTCCATATTTTTATAACATTATTTAGAATAAATAATGGGGGTAAATAAAATAAAATAATGTGAAGATCAATAGGTTAAGATTTGATTAGACCGAGGGCAGCCGTGCCATGTTAGTGTGTTAATTAAAATAAGATAACATAAATAAAGGTGTTAGGAATGAGTAAGGGCAAAATGGGAAATATGGAAGGCTTATACCCTAAACCCTTAGGAAATAGAACTCACGTTCATTTTCATTTTACCAAACTAAAACATCTAAGACCGGCCACCATTATTGTTCTCAGGGAAAGATTAAAGCTAGGATTCAAGTAAAGGAAGATAATCAACATCAAATCTCACATCTTTTAATCTCAAATCTAAGGTGAATAATTACTTCATCCCATTTTCTTATGGTTTTCGGTTTTTAGATTAGATCCGAAATGATTTTGCAAGTTTATGCCATGTTTTTTATGATTAAAGTTATATATATGCTTGTTGGTGAATTATGCATGTTCATATTAGTTTTTATGATATGTTTGATATGAAAACTCTATTAAAGGACATCCAAATGCCTTGAAAATTTAAATATAGGTCAAAAATGATATTTTAAAGATGGGTTTCAATTTTCGTAATGTTCTGAATTAAGGTGGATTTTATATTAATTTTCGAGTGAAGAAAATGATTTATTGGGTTATAAATTATTTACGGTTAAATAAATAATTATTTGGGTTTGAAATTTTTATATGTTGGAAAACATATTAAAATAGATTTTCTGAAATTTTTCCACATTATTCCTAAGTGTTTTGATGAATATATAAAATTATTTAAGGTATGAGACTTAGATATTCTATATATTTAATTAAGAAGAAGGGGCAACTTATAAAATAAAATGATTATTTAATTCTGAAAATGGTGGCAGCACTTTTATGGAAAATATTTGTTAACCAATGAGAATTTGACAAACAAAGTCAGGTTAGTTGAAAAGTTATCTTTTTAAGTTAAAAATAAAGAAATCATGTCCAATGTTTAAAATAAAGGTTATTAAACCTTTACTGTCGCTTTGATTTTGAATAAGAGCCTTTTTAAGTTAAAAATAGAGAAATCATGTCCAATGAGAAATTGACAAACAAAGCTTTCACCTGCTTTGCTTTTGAATAAGAGATTTCGACTTGGTTGCTTTCGACCATGTCCAATGTTTAAAATAAAGGTTCTTAAACCTTTACTGCCGCTTTGTTTTGTTTTGAAACTTTCGACTGTTTTGAATCTTCCAACAAAGTCGAAAGGTTTGCCTATTTTAAAATCAGCCGCTTCTCCATGCTTTCGAGAGAAAGCTTTCGACTTAGGTGACCTATCTTTGTTTTTCTAATTGAAGTATAACCCTAGCTTTCGAAGTTGTTGTTTTAAAGGCTGAAGCCTATTGTTTAAAAGTTAAGTTTTAAAGCTTTCAAAGTGGAGCTTTCGACAAAGTCAAAAGTTTTTTAAAAGTGGATTTTCCACTTGTTATAGATTGAACCCGGTAAGTCTTCGAAAGGTTTATATTTTAGAAAGTTTAATGCCTTCGAAAGGTATGCTTATTGAATGGTTTCGAAAGGTTTGTTTATCGAATGACTTCGAAAGGTTTGAGTTTAATGGTTTCAGAAGGTTTAAGGTCAATGATTTCGAAAGGTTTGAATTCAATAGTTTCAAAAGGTTAGAGATGGAAGGTTTTCCAATGTTTTTCTAAGGCAATGTTTTAAAGTGATTTTTAAAGAAGGATATCCAAAGTTTTATTGCTTTCGAAAGGTTTGCTTTTCAAAGTTTTTGAAAGGTTTGATGAATGGTTTCGAAAGGTAAGGTTTTGGCATATTAGCCAAGATAATTAAAAGGTTTTCACTTGGTTTTGGAAATGGGTACTTTCAAATTTTTAGAAAGGAGAACTTTCAAATGTTTAAACGTTTTCATCAACTAAGGTTTGAGTAAAGATGTAATAGCCCGCAAACCCGTACCCCTTGAATCGACACTATTTTCCAACATATCGACTCAAAGTGAACGGAAATACGAACCATTAGGGTTAAAGAAGAAGGAGGTAGAAGGAGAAAATAGAAAAACAACATCAGAATCTCACAGACGCAGCGGAATAAAATATAATAGATAATAACTGATCTTTACAGGAAGAAACTATATCTGTTTATACATACATCACCAGAATACAACATCAGAGTACAATACAATCAACATCACAATTCAGGACAGTTAAAATAACTTGTCCTCACATACAGAATACACAACATACACAACACAGCGGAATATACATCATATACGTGTGATACGTCTCGCCATCCAGCTCGTCTCCTGAGCTCCACAACATCCTAACCTGGATCCTATAATACTCGGTCTGACCCAAGCATTATAATAAAATAACACCCAAGTTAGTCTGGAAAACCAGGGTGAGAAAACACACTCAATTGGATTATTAAAGTTTTCCAAACCCTTTGAAATCAAAAGCATCTCGTAAGACCACGTCACAAATAAACATGTCGGGTTTTTACCTTACGATAGCCAAAACACTTTTTATCAAATCCGTCTGATATTATAATAGTGTCTATATACAAATACTTATTCAAATAGCTGAAATTGTTACATGATTAAATTCCAGCATACTAGCCACAAAGTGGGTTCTACAAACAAAAACCGTAAAAGGCGCGTAGGGAGAATTGATTTCCAACTAATGACTAGGCACTGGGGTACCACCTGTCACGGTACCTGGTCTAGATCAGCGTACCGAGGACCACGCCTGATCCCCTGCAACACAAGGCCGGAACTACCCCTTATTGGATAATTCCGAGTAAGATCACCCCACGGTTGGGATCAGCAACCGCACCACTAAGCCGAGATAAAAAGGGACATCTAGACAGGGATGACCTCACCCTAATGGGTGCGACCCACATAGCCTTGCTGCATAACCCCTGATTTTCAGTCATTCCCGGTTGATGAGGCTCGAGGCTAAGCGTTACCTTTATAGAACATATCCCTTAGAATGCCCATCGCCCACCTAACGATGTTCCAAAAGCATTCGTCCATACAAGTCCGTTCCGGGTTCGAATGGAACCGAAGGCACTACTCCTGCTACATCCATTTTGGAATCACCCACAGGATTAGTAGCGACTAGCCCTTGCACTTCACTGCTCCATCTTCGATTCAAACTCATTTCCCCACGAAACGTATAAACCAGATCGAAGTGGTTTTCGAGAAATTAATCCCGATCCCGGTCTCTTCGAAACGATCAGCGCATTGGCCAATTTTGATAGTCGGTTATTTAACTATCAATTAACATTCACAAACATCCATCAAACAATAAATAATTTTCCAAATTATTTATTAACCTCAAAATATCTTCGCAAGATATATTTCCATTTTCAATCCTTTGAAAACAGTTTCAAACTATCTTCCTCTCACGGAATAAATTTCCCAAATATTTTCTATTTCCACTGAAATCACCAAGTAAAAACACTTTAGATTTTTAAAATAATTTAAAACACTATATTACAAAATATACTTTAAACAAAACATTTAAATTAAAACTACTTTAATATTTTATTCAAAGATATATACTTTAAGAATATTCAAAATAAAGCTACTTAATAAAATATAAAACTAGATTTTTATCATTTAAAACATAATACTAAACCATCTTTAAATAACTACTATTAAAATAAATTTGAAAAATACTTGCTTTAAAATTTAAACATTTAAGAATAATAAATTCCCTAAAACATATTTTAAATCAACTTTAAAATTTTTAGCTGATACTTAAAAGTTTACTTTGGAAACGTACTTGGCTATCCAGGGAAATACACTTCTCTTTCACATCTTTAAAAATAAATCACTATTTATTTTTAAACAAATTTACCAATTTATTTAATAAATTCCACCATGAATTTATTCTTCCAAATATCCACTGATATATTACTTCACCTTTATAAACCCAGTTTATAAATTCCAAAATCTCACTTCTCTTTTAAATTTCAATTCCAAACACTTAAATCAATTTACAATTGATTTCCCATTTACTTCACTTTGAAATAAATTTCCTTACTTACTTCATTTATTTCAAACCCATTAACTTCCAGATTTTATTTCTTTATTATGATTTAAAATCTTTAAACTGAAAATTCAAATTCAAGATTTTCCCTTTTAATTAAATTTAAACCTTGAATTAAAATAAATTCTTTGTTCTTTTAAATAATATCACTTAAGTTTTAAAATTCATTATTCCTCTGTTTATTCAAATTCCCTCTTCCATACACGGAATTTATTTATTAGGATTTAAAAATCACTTTTATTCTTTTCCCAATTTATTCTTATTTTTATTCAAATTCTCTCTAATTATTTACTTAAAAATTTACTCTTTTATTTCTTTCCAAAAATCCAATCTATATATTTTGGTAACAAATTATACCCAAATATATTCAATCAAACCATAGCATCCATCATCTCCAATTATCAATATAATTCATCACAGAATATCAAATAATCATATCACAGAATTATTAGAACAATATAATAATTTTGAGGAATCCAGTTGGATCCCTCCAACCTGTTTCCTTGCATCCACATATGTTAGCACAATACCAATTCCACCTCGAGGTGGAATATCGCGGTATATGGGTTTATATAATATCATCCGCTATTATACGGCGCATAGGGTCGCATCCGCTATATAATGCGGGAAATCAATCACTCCAATATATACTATATACTACTATATAATATACCATATCCAATCAATTCAATCATTCAACCAAATATTTAAATTTAACCATTAAATCTAAATAAAACCCAGATGAGTGAGATTAACTCACCTTTGACTTTTTATTTTGCAATCCATTCCAACCCATTTCATTCCAGCTTACTTTTTTTCCTCAATTTTAGACCTTGTATAAATATTAGATGATTTTTATTAATATTTGAATTAATTTAATAATCAACTTTCATTAAATAAATTTAATTTAATTAATTATTTTATTTAATTAAATTTCCCTTTTAAAAATCTTTTAGTCACTAAGATAATTAATAAGCTAGTTAAACATTTTTGTTCCAAATCCATTATTTAAAATAACTAGTAAATTAAAATAGGTATATGTATAATAATTTCTTTTTAGCTTTATCTATATAAATAATTTTCTGTTTATATATAAAAGAAGTCTGTATTTATAATTTGTTGTATACATAAATACCTATTGAATAAATCTATAAATTGAAAAATAGTTACTATATAAATCTTATTGTTTCACGAACAACAATTTAAACTAATAATAATATACCTTCTGCAAATATATTTCTCAATCTATATATCCATTCAGCTAAGCCAAATTAAAAAAACATAAATAAATAAATCGAATACCTCCAAGTTATCGAAGCTTCTAACCTGCTCTGAGACGACACGACACTCACGATCGAACGATCAAATCACCCTCTTCCGCGTTCATCGCCCTGGTCGCCGTGCCTTCCACTGCCTTGCGTTCCACCCTAAATCGTGACTCCACACAGTGAATGTGAACCACTGCCATCATCGAGTACCCATGCCACTCAAACCGTTCATGACCCTCTTCCTTGCTTGACCAAATCTCGACACCCAGCTCCAATTCGAAGACCTTACTTGATCTCGAACTCGATCCATCCTCACAACTGATCCCTCGCTGAACGCGACGTCGCCACCTCCATTGACCAGCCGCCGCCGCTCGGTGCCCTCCTCTTCGCGAACTCAAGCTCACGGCAACAATCGCGATGCTTACACACACACACACACACACACACATATATATATATATATATCGATTGATTTGATTCGAGAATGAGGGAGGAACGAATAGGATACTGGCCGCCATCTTAATTTCATGAATGAATTTTGAAAAGAAGGGGATTCGATTTCTTTAAACGTGCTTGGCTATTTATTTATTTTAAGGAAGAGGAGAACGACATGTTTCTCTGTTTAAACCTCCAGAATTGAAAATAGAAAGAACACGATTTTTTTTTTTAAAAATGGAAGGTGGCTTCACAGGGTAGGGTGGCGATGGATACAGGTTAGGTAGGAGACTGGAAAAGATAGAAAGACGGCTGATGTAATTGGATGTGATAAAATAAAATTTAAAATTCTGAAATATCTAGATATTTCATTCGAACTCCTATCAAAGCGTGCTATTTGGATTTTATAATGTTATACCTCTATTCCAAACACACTGGAAAAGGTTTTGAGTCCTAATTCGAACGTCTGGAGAAGATAGCTTTTTAGACCAGTTATTATATTGAATTTCCGATATAGATTTCAGCGCGTTTATCTATCGTACGCTCACACAACAACTCCAAACGCTACGAAAATTGAAATCCGATAATAGTTCAATATTACGGATCCAATGGAACTGGTTTCGTCGAAATCCGAGACTGTGCCCCGGAAGGCTATTTTTAAACGTCAATTTAAACGATAAAATTTTAAAACTGAACAAAAAATTTTCGAATTCAATTTAAAAGCTTTCATTATCTTCCGTACTATTAATATAAATTTTTACAAGCCTTCAAATTATTTTTAACGAGCTCGAAACTCCAGTTTCAATATTTTACCCAATTTCCAAATTCAATAATTTAATTATCCAGTAAATGGTGATATTTGAAATTCCAGTTAGAAATTAACCTTTTAAATATTTAAAATTAATTAAATATTCCAATTTCAAATGTCCAAAATCCCAGGTCGTCACAAAAGAAGATATATATATACCATGGTAATGTGATTTTGAGTAAAGCATAAAGAATATATATTTTCCTTGTATAATTTTGATTTAAAGGTTTTAAATCATTTTGAAAATGTTTTCAAGGAAAATTATAGGAGGGGATCCTTAAGTTAAAATGACTCAGATGTTAGAATACCAGATGGGACTAGTATGAGGTCATGCCCTATACATTAGCTATTAGCCCCAGCTAATTGTTGTCCAAAATTCCAGTGTGTAGGGCTTTGTCACATGTAGACTAAAATTATGATTACACACTGAAAGGAATATATGTTTGTATACAGATAGGTTATTGGTGAGCCCAAAAAACCATTAGGATCAGGAAGACCTGGAAAATGATTAAGTTAGGGACAGACCGTCCAGAAGCGAAGTATTTAACAGATAGTTAGGGACAGACCATCCAAAAATGAAGTATTTAACAGATAGTTAAGGATAGACAATCCAGAAGAAGAATAGCTCACAGGTGTTGGATTAATTTTGATTATATTGTCTAGTAGGCCCGAGTCAGCCAAAGGTTAAAAGTTATCCGAACAAAACTTATGTGCTTGAACAGATAGTTCATTATTACCTGATATTTAAGTATGTTTACATACTGATGCTTTTTAGTATTTAATCAGTCTTGATTGTAGGAAAAGGTTTTGCAAATATATTTTTTAAAAGGGATGTTAGTGAGGGGAAACCCATTCTTAGCGGCGTGGTCTCACTTAACATACTAAACCGAGATGTATAGTATTATTCATACCAAGCTTTATGTCTGACTCCAATTTTATATTTTTTCCTTAAACTCTCGGGTGCTCAAAATTAATTTGAGTAGGCTGAGGGGTTAAGGTCTTTTTCAGGTTTAGTAGGATGACAAATAAGGCTACCGGAGGCATGCAGGAGGCAAACATATAACTATTTAGGAGTTGCAGTTTTATGTTTTGTTGTATTTCCACTATGTTATGTATTAAGTCTACTATGACTCTGATTATATAAGGAGGTATCTTCATATACCGCTCTTGGCGTATTTGTAATAAGTATATTTTATCTATGCCTGGGAACATATTGGGATTATGTAAGTTGAATATGGAACATCTATTTTAAATGTAATGAAGTAAAAGTTGTTTGAAACCTGTGTTTTGTTTCATATTCAAGTGCTTCTGATATTATAGATACCATTAACATAGCCATATTTAGTCGCCGGAAGCTAATACTATAGATGACTGCAGCATCTGTAGCGCTTAGTTTTGGGCCTCTAGATAGGGGATGTTACAGAAGTCTACTAGAACTTTCTAAATATGATTATGGTGCCAACCTTGTGGAAAATCTCTTAGATTAGAACTAGCTTTTGTAGTCAATTCTTTTGGTGCCAGCTTGGCGATCATTTTGAACTATGCTTGAAATCTATCTAGTTTTCTCAATTCCAGCCTTGTGGCACATATTCTTTGATTGGGAATCTATCTAAGATTCTAGGGGCTTAAGACCACTACCAAAGTCTTTTCTCATTTGATGGGGAATCTACCCACTAGGCGCTAAGGATTGTTCCCCAAGACTTTTTATTTTGATTGGGAATATACCCACTAAGGGCTTAGGGACTATTCCCCATGACTTTCTAATGTGGTTCTTATTGCATGGTACTACTTGGCAATGGCTCAGTCTTACAAGCATGTAACTACCATTAATGAAACCCAAGTGATATAGCATTTTCTTATAAGTCGTGGTAAGAGTTTTGCTGAGGGCACATCACTTGGGGGTATGTGGAACGCGAATCCCCTAGAGGTCTACCCTCTCTTTGCCGAGGTCACCCAATCTAATTTATTATAAATAAAAAGGTTAGGGTCATGGAAGTACTTATGAAAATATTATTATTAATGAAACACATCAATTTATGGCACGAATTAAACTTTTAAAGTATTTGTATTCACTATAGTATATTTTGGTGTAGTAATGTACTTTTCGCTATAACGCGGCGCTGAAACGAGAAAAGTTTTGTTTTTCAAAGAAATGTATCTTCAGTGGAGAAGTTACATATCACTTTTTCTTTCTCTTTTGAAAAGTTCTACAGAGAAGTACTTCGAAGAGTACTATTTTTGAAAACACTTTCCTTTTTTGAAAATTATTCGGGTTGGCCATTTTGATGTATGAACTGTAATTAAGATCCAAGCTCTAATTTACAAGAAGTTTTATAAATATTTGCATGAAACAAAGCTCACGGCTAACCAAAAAGAGAAAAAGAGTAAGGATTAGGTGAGACAAAGCTCATTTAATTTAGAATATCGAAATAAAAAGTCCAAGAAGTCCGAATAAGAAGTTCAAGAAGTGCTCCCAGGTATAAGCCTAGCCAAAAAGGCAATTGCCAAAAAGTATTTTACAGAAAACCTAAGAATATCGAAGGCCTTGTGAGAATTAATGTGAAATCGAAAGGAGATTGAGAATGCCGAAACCAGTTAATGATTGTCTAAGAATATGAGAATATCCAATTTCCCAAAAGGATGTGATAACTCGCCTCCTTGATTTTGCTTAAGTACATAATTCCAAAAGTAGGTATCACATTTGCCAATTACACACACACATATTTATATATATGTACACACATATACATACATACATATATGATGAAATAGGTAAGATCAACATAAGGTTTTTCAAAAAAGGAAAATAAATCAAAGTTAAGCAGTGTATTAGAGTAAAGTATTAAAACTTTTTCACAATAAATTCTTAAAGTTTCCCATTTGGATCATTTTTCAATGGTATAAGAAAACTTTCGGCAGTTGTTTGTCTTATGCCCATTCATAAGATAATAAAGGCAGTAGTTTTCTTTTTTTGGGGTTTCTCTTTTTAGGTGAGGATAATTTAGGTAAATGAGCTTGCCATGAGTTTTTCAGAAGACTTGGGACAAGGTGTCATTAAGCGAAGTGAGAATTCTCTCGTTTTTCAGTTTTTTTCGGGGTTCATCGATTGGAGTTGCAGGACAAGTCCTTTTGGCATGCTGAACTTAATCTTCATATGTCATCAACTTAATGCTTAAATCCATGATTTTACTGTTCATGCTTTAACAATTTTTTAGAGTTGAGCTGATTCCTGAAGTGATTCTCGAAGATATTCCAAAGATGTTTAATCTGAGAAGCCTAAAGTTCATAGACAGTTTCATATTCTTTGGGTTTCTCGGTTGCCGAGAAGATAGTTGCTAGGAGTTCATTATTATCTTCATTTATGAGCTGAATTTGAAGATTAAGAGGTATTTATGAACTGAATTTTTTGTTGTTATTTTCATTATTGGAACTATTCATGACTGGTTGCTAAAGATGATTTTTTGGGTAAGGAAATGGAGACGGACGTTATTGCCCTCCTTCTAGTGCCAAAAAATGTTGATGGGATTTCTTGTCACATGATTAAGCTTTAGTTAATATCTTTTATAGGGACTTCGGTAGGTCGATCAATGAAGTTTAATATGGTAGCTGGAAGTTAAGTCAAGCCTTTTGGGTTAACTCCAAAAGAAGTGGGTACAGAATAGACCGAGAGTAAGTATTACATGGTGTGGCCAAGAGTAAAGGTACTGAAACTGTAAAAAGACATGGAGATTTATAGTGGTTCGGGCTAAATCCCTACGTCCACTTTATCCTTTCCTTCTTTATATTTATATATCAAAGTCGAAAGGTTGTTAAATGCTGAGTTGGCCATGTCCATCATTAATGAGTTTTTACAAATAGCTCCAATATAAGAAAGTACAATTTTTCTTAGTATTTGAATTATGCAACTGCCAAAAAGATCCTCGTTGTATTGGATATGTGCTTATTTATAGACATCTTGTAACTTTGTCATTGGTGGAGAGTTTTTCCCCTAGATAGTTGACTTGCCCGCATGTGAGGTTAAGATTTACACAAGTGTTTATATCTGTTTTACTTGCAAATTGATGTGGATTGTTGACTTGGCATTCTATATATAGCTTTGGACGTCTTTACACGCAAGTGTTGTATAAGCTTAGGCTATTTGAGTCATAGATGTGCCTGGAGACTATCTTAGTTGTTGATCTAGTTTGCACAGTGAAGCACTTTCAGTTTTGAGCTATTGCATTAGGTTGATCCATCTACCTTTGCCTATAAATAACTTAAACAAACTGTAATGTCAACTTGATCTTTCGATTTTTAGGCTTTATTATTATGATTACTCTAGGTTTCGGGGTTAGCTGTAAGATCATTTCCTTTTGGTTAAGTAATTTGGCATGGACTAATTAAGTTGCCTTTTGGATTTATGTGTTTAATTTTTGACTTGGAAAATTTTGGTATAACATGGAGGAACCATTGGATTTTCCAAAACAAGAAATTTGAGACAAGTATAGCCATTTATAGAGACGTGGTTGGTATCAAAGTGAATTCAGAAAAAGATGCTTACCAATTTACGGAAAGTAGAAGAAGAGGCGATGGACAAGTAGGAACTGAAGCGTGAATGGGGAGAAATCCAACCTATCGATTTGGAGCCGCCATGAAACTTGAAGTTCGGTTTGACCTAATTTGAGAAAGAAGATGTAAAAGTGGAAAGTAGATCTGAACATTAGTTGTACTAGTTTAAAGTAAAAGTTTGTATGTTTGTACCAACTTGCAAAATTCGGGCAAGCATGAATTATTTATTGGGCCGAGCAGACTTAATAATAAAATTACTCATTTTCACACAGACGGACACATAATACACACATACACACACATACATACATACACATACATATCTTTAAAAAATAACACACATTACATATAATTAAAACAAACCAAAAAAATGTACTTTTACTTCGAACAAAACGAATATTTATAAGTTAAAATCACAATCAAATTACATGATATCCCCAAATGCACATCTTAACTTTATTATGATTATTTGTTGATGAAGACAACTAAAAGTAGATGCTTGTCGGTTTAAACTTGTTTGGAGCTCCAAGGTAAGAACTTCAAATTTGTTTGACCATTCCCACTGACTTGCCCATGAAATACCAGCATATAGCTATAAAATTGGAATTGGACACTGCTAATATACTTAGGGGACTTGGGCTTTTTAACCACCAAATACGAGAAAATGTGCGTGAGATTGAGGGTTGCCGATTCAAGGATGCGGGCAACTACTCTACTTAATCTGTCCCATAGGGCCATGGGTGATCGCATGTGATATCCCGGAAATTTGGGACAATATCAATTTAATAATCTGTTTAAATAATTAAATTGATTGATAATTTTTGATAATAAAATTTGAATTAGTTTAATAATCTAATTGAATAAATATTTAATTAGTGAAATTTATCTTTTAAAACTAATAAAATTATTTCTATTTATAATATGTATATATATGTGTGTATATATATTGTTAATAGATTAGCTTTGGTTTGAAATTTAATAAATAAAAACTTGTTTTTAAACTTCTAATGTACATTTTGATAATTGGGAAATTATGATTTATTTAATATGAAGCTTTTCAAAGCTATTTAAACAAATAATTATATGGTTTTCAATAAAGATTAATAATAAGGATTATTTTATTTTCTTTTTAAATATTGCTTAATAAATAAGATATAAGAGTGTATATATATATATATGTTTAAAATACCATTTACATATGATATGTTGATTCATTTAATAATAGTAGTAATTTATAATCTCTTTTATAAATTATTTTAAAATAGATAAAGTATTATGTTAAACAATATTTTTGATATATTGTTTATATATAGAAATAAATAGATTTTAATAGAATTGTTATTTCAAATTGAATGTGTAGTTATATATGTATGTATATAACTTGATTTTAAATTGGATTTTAAATATAATTTGAATTTGAATGTAAATTAGTTTTGAAATTCAAAGATAGATATTTTAAATATTTGGATTTTAAAATATACATATAAACTTTTACTTATAAATATAATTAGTTTTGTTTCTTTATAAGGAATATATATAAATAGATAAGTGTTTAATAAATAAAGAAAAAGGTTTTTACATTTAAAATAAATATAAATTAAATAAAAAGACAAGTGTAATTATATAAAGCTATATGGTAACAAGTGTTAACTAATTAACACATATAAAGACAAGTGTCATTTTGTTCTAATTTTTCTTTTTATTGTAAAATTAAATCATTTATACTTATAAAAAAACATGTTTCCACCCTCTTCCTTTCTTTCTAGTCTTCATTTCTAAAACCTGAAATTCATATTTCACTTCTTAAAGCAATCAGAAAATCTGAAACAAGATTTCTCTCAAAATTTCTCAAAACAAAATTCCCAGAAAACAAATCTGTAATCAAAAACTCCTCAAACTATAATCTCAAACCAATAACCTGTGATTCATTTTCCAAAATCTTCAGCCTGCAAATGTTAACCTTTCCTCAATCTCGAAATAAGATCTGTGAAACCATTTTCAAATCTGAAGCTTACAACCATTTTTAAATCTGAGATTTTGCAAAAGCAATTTTCAACAAAAACAAAAGCCTGCAAATTTTCTTCTGTCTGAAATCTGAGAACAACAAACCTGCATCTTCTTCAAAGATCTAAAGCAACATCTCAACAATACAAGATTTTGGCAACATGCAAGTTTCCAGTTTTAAAGACAATGCAAGTTTTAAATCAAAACAAAGTAGCAAGCAACCAAGTTTAAAATCAAGTAACATTCCAGATTTCAAGTATCTGTTTCAAGTTCTGTTCTCTGCTTTTAAAAAAAAAGGTGAGTAACTTCACTTTTAAAATTTTAAGTAAATTTTGGTTGCATGTCATTGCTGTGTTCAATATTGTATTGTGAAGTATTTTTGTGTATTTATATTATTGAATTGCTGAAGTATGATGTATGCATGCATTTGAATATATGTAACTTCTCTGTTTCCAGTTTTGGTTCTTGTTTGATTTAAATTCAAAACCTATTGATTTTGGTCTCTGTTAAACTTGAGTTTCAAATCAAACTTGTTTGATTCATTTCAAACTTTAGTTTAAAATTTATACTTAAGTTAAAAGAAACATTTAAATGACTCTGGAAATTAAATAACTGATCAAATCTAAAAATAAGTGAAAATTTAAACTTCATAAATTATTGTTTCAGGGTTAGGATCTGAAACATCATGTAAAAATATGAATTTTAAAACTAAAATCATAGTTTTTAGTATTGAATCATAGGAGCAGTTCTAGTTGATCAGTATGGGGTGTTTTGGGTTGGCCCTAGTGATCTAGTTGCTCGGCGAGGACGGGGTTCTCACTGGGGGAAGAGGAGTGATAGGGAAGTTTGGGAAAATTGTCAGAAAAATGATCTAAGCATTGTGGAGGTGGCGGTGATCGAATTTAGTTTGTAAACCTAGTTTTAGACTAGATTGAAATATGGGTTACCACGGCATCTATAGTGAATCGAGCTGTATGGGATTTTGGGAAATGATAGCATGGGTGTTAGCGAAGGCGAGGCCGGAAGCTCAGCAACTCCGGTGGTCGGAGGAGAAAGGATGAAGTTGTTCCAGGCTTTAAATTCTTGTTCCAGGTTGGGTTGAATGCTCGAATTCGAATTCGAGTGAGAATCGATGAAGTTTGGGTTTAGTTCGTCTGAGGATGTGATCGCCGACTTGCGAGGATCAACGCTGATGGTCGGAGGTGGCGGCGTCGTGGGTGCAGGTGCACGGTGCAGTTTTGTTTTCCAGGTGATGCCTGGAATGGAAGAGGAAGGGTACTCGAGATTTCTCGAGTCATTTGCATGTGTTACCCGAAGCATTGTGGGTTTTGACTCGAAGCTTTTGAAGGTGGGTTCAAGTCATATGAATTGTTACAGGTTTTAAGAAACCTGTCAGTTTAAAAAAAAAAATTAAATAAAATTCAAAAAAAATGGAAAGCAAGATTTAAACTAGTTTTAAAATCAGTTTAAGTATAGATTCAAATCTAAATTTAAATCCTAGTTTTGAAATAAAATAAAGTTTTATAAAATTAAAATGTTTTAAACAATTTGAATGTTAAAGTGTATTTTAAATTGATTTGAAATTAAAATGAATTTGGTTCTAAATTTCTTTTATTAAGTAAATATTTCTTTAACATGTGATTTAAAAGGATTTAAATGGTTTTAAAGGATTTGTTAAAATTAAATTTGTATTTCTTTTAAATCTTAAATTTAAAATGGAATTTAAAAGTAAATTTAAAAGTAAATTGTTTTAAATGCTTTATTAATGATAATTTAATCATTAATAAGAATAAAATGTTATCTTAAAGATAATTGAGATTTAATAATTTAGGATAAAATAAATTATTAAGGTAATTAAAAGTTAATTAATCAATTTAATTAATTTATGACTTGGGTTAATAAATTAGTAATTAAGGGTTTAAATTGATTAATTAAGATTTAAATTAAATTAATTAAAGGTTAATTAATTAGAAACCAAGGACCATTAATTAGATAAGATTTGATAAGTTAAGATTATTAATTAATGGTTAGGAATAAATTAATCAAGTAATTAAGGATTAATTAAGTTATTGTTAGGTACTTAGTTAATTAAGTAATTAGAGATTAATTTATTGGTAATTAGAATTAATTAATTTGTAATTAATAATGGTTAATTAAAGTTTAATTATTTAAGAAAAATAATTAAAGAATAGTTAATGGTTAATGTAGATCATTAACTTGGGTTTAATAAGTAATTAATTAATGTGATTAATTTTGATAATTAAATAGATTAATTAATTAAGGTTAATCATTTGTGAAATTGTTTAATTAAGTATAAATACTTAATGGAAGTAATTAAGAAATTAATTACTCATTGTAATTAATTGAGTTTAATTTGATTAGTTAAGTTAATTAATTAAGTTTAATTAATTTAAGATAATCACTTAATGATTTGTGAAGTATAATTACTTAATGTAATTTAATGAAGTATAATTACTTAAGAAAGTAATTAATGGATAATTACTGATGTAATTAATGGAGTAATTAAGGGTAGTTAATTACTTAATGGAATTAATCAAGGGATTAATTAAGAAATTAATTTAGGAATAATTAATTTATTTAAAGAAGTAATTAAGGGTAGTTAATTACTGAATGTGATTAATCAAGAGTGATTAATAATTATGATTTAATTAAGATTAACTTAATGTAATTAATTTAAATAGAGTAATTAATTAAAATGTAATTAGGGATCATAAATTAATATAATTAATGATGTAATTTAGGATTGATTAATTAAGATTAGTTAATCAATAATAAGTGATTAAGCAATTAATTAATGTAATTAATTAAGGATTAATGTAATTAATTATAGTTAATTAATTATTAAAGAAATTAAAGGATAATTAATCAAGGATGATTAATTAAGATGAATACTTAGAGTATGATTAATTAATTGGTTTAATTAATGATTAAGTAAGCAAGATGAAAGAAATTAATTTATTTTAAATTAATTAGAGATGAAGTAATTAATTTAATTCATTTTAAATTAATTATAGTATGATTAATAGATCATTGCTTATGTATGGATGTATGATATTGTTTACCTTGAATGGTTTAAGATCTCAGATAAGAGATAATTGATACTGTGTAATATGGATGTTGGTTACATAGTGATGATGATATGAATTATTTGTTTATGATGATAATGTAAATTATCTATTTGATATTGTGAATTATCTATGTGTGTATATAGATAATTAAATTGAATTGTTTTAACCTTAAAACAACTTGGCCCTTAAAAGATACGTTTTGGATTTCGATGAGACCGGGATCGGGTTTCCGTATACCGGAATTCCAGGTCTGGAGACCCGAACACCACATCGATCCAAATTTACGATAGGTCGTGAATCTCAAGTGAAGATGAAGATTCAGAGTGCAAGGGTAATTGTCGTTAACTCTGAGGGTGATTCCAACACGAGTGTAACGAGATAATGCCTTCGGTTTCGTTCGAACCCGGAACGAACTTGTATGGATTGAATGCTTTCAGCACATCGTCAGGCGGACGATGAGCATTCTAAGTGATATGTTCTGATTAAAGGTAATCGTAACCTCAAGCCTCATCAACCGGGAATGGCTAAAACAGGGGAGGTGCAGCAAGGCTTCGTGGGTAGCACCCACTGAGAGCAAGATAGATCCCTGTCTAGAGGTCCCTTTTCTTTTTATTCGGCTTAGTGTGTGGTTGGTCGCGCCAACTACGGGGTTATCTTGTTCGGAATTATCCAGTAAGGGATGGTTCCGGCTTTGTGTTGCAGGGGAGCGGGCGTACTCCTCGGTACGGTGATCTAGGCCACGTACTGTGACGGGCGGTACCCCAGTAGCCCTGCCATTGTATGGAAACCCATTCTTCCTACGTGCCCTTACGGTTTTGATTGTATAACCCACTTTGTGGCTAGTATGCTGGAATTTAATAATGTAACAATTTCAGCTATTTCATATTTATTTGAAAACCCTAGACCCTATTATAATATAACTGGATTTCCTATCAAATGTTTTGGTTAGCGTAAGGTAAAAACTTACCCATGTTTATTTGTGGGGAGTCTTACGTGATACCTTTTCTTTCTAAAGGTTTTGAAGTTAAGCAAGTTTAACCTGTTACTCACACCAGACCCATGTCTGACCCAAGTGTTTATTTCTGTTTTATAAACTCTTGGGTACTCAAATTTTTACGAGTAGCCAAGGGATTCAGGTTTAGCTTTGACGAATTGTGGAGGAGTAATGGAGCAGGAGGCTTCGGCGTTCGTAGATATAGTATTCCGCTGTGTTGATATCTGTGTTAGAGTCTTGTATTGTATTTGAGTTGTAATATCTAGACAGATGTTTATAACTGTCTAGCATGTGTTGTATAGTTGTGTAAACTCTGATAAGTGTTGTATACTATGTAATAGTTTCTTTATGTTATTAATATAATTTATTCGTTCCACTGTGAGATCGTTGTTGTTGTTTCTTCTTTCTTCTCTTCTTTTCTATTTTCTACCCCTTTCTTTCTTATTGATGATGCGACTTTCTGGGCATAGGAAGTCGGGACGTCACATTTGGTATCAGAGCATAGGTTGAGCGAATGCCTAAGCTTTTGGTTAAGTGAATATCAGAACACTAGGTTGAGTGAATACCTAGGTTCGGAAGGATTGTTCATTAGAGATAGGATCTGTAGCAACCTGTTTGAGTCTGAGTATATATATATACGAGAGCGCGTATTTGTTAGTTATATAAAATGATTTTATATTGTGTTAATTGATCGGTTGGGTGGTATATGGATTCTGGTCAATACGAGTAGCTAACGTTATTGATAGGGATCTCTAAACACTTGGACCAGGCCAACGGACACAATATTGTTTTAAAAAGGTAGATGAAATAATTTTACCCAGATATATTTTCTATATATAAAAAGTATCATTTTAAATGTATATGGTATTTGTAATGATTGGTTGAGATGATAATAATTTATCATCTAGGATTAGGAGTCTGAGTGTTGAGGTTGGAAGTGTATTTGTCGAGACTGTAAACCTAATACCGTCTCGAGTGAACTTTGCAATTGTAAGGATTTCACAATCTCTGAAGAAAACCTGTTAAGGTTCGGAGTTTATCTTTGAAGTTGGATGAGTAGAGTTGGATCTGTCGGTTAGGCAGAAGCAAGTGATGGTATCTCAGGAAATTGTAGCTGTGTGATGAGACGCAGTGAATATGGATGTTCCCAAAGATGTTTTCTTTTGGAACAAGTTAATGAAGTGTGTCTGTTTCGGTATTGTGGCTGAGTTCAGCATGGTGATTCTGTTTGAGGTTCGAATTTCTCGAAGAACTTTGGTTAAGAAGTCTTTGGCATCTGTGGCAGCAGTGCAGCTCGGAGTGTTCTTTGCGTTGGCAGGAAGTTCTTCCGGCTTAACAGTTTTCTGGAGGTGGAGTTCAGAAGCAACAGAGTGGATCCATTTCTTCAATGGATTAGATAGATAAGCGTAAGCTGTTCTGATTGGTAAAGAGAGAACAGTTTCTTTGCATTTTGGCTGGGTTGATCGCAAAAGTGACTTGCGATAGTTTGAGTATTCTTTTGGGTATCTAAGATTTTCTGGGATATGTTGTCCAGTTTGTGCTTGTGTTCTTCATCAGCATTCTTATCAACTCCAGATCAGAGTGGTGTAGCGGAAGCAGTTTGGCGAGTGCTCCTGTTTGTCTTTTCCAGATAGGAGAAGTTAGTTCGGTCTTCTGATGTTTGTGAGTAGAGTTGTGTGTTGGTTTGGGTAGATCTTGAGAGGATCATTTTGTTGAGTTGTTTTTGGTCCAGTTTGTTTCGAGAAGCATCAGCGAAGGTTGAGCTGATCAAGAAGGATTTGTAGGAAGCCCAAGATCGTCTGAAGGATTTTGTGGATAAGAGACGGAGGAATTTGAAATTCGAAGTTGGAGACTTCGTTGTTGTGAAGTTTTTCTCTGATTAAAGGGAGCTATAAGATTGGGTAAGTCTCGGAAGTCAGCTCCGAGTTGTTTTGGATCTCTTCTGTGTTTTGATTTGGATAAGTGCTTTGATCTACTGGATTGAATTGTCAGTTTGGATAACTAAAATTCAATGTATTTTACGTATCTCTAAGGGAGTACGTGTTTGATTTATCTCTGGTTTTGGAACCAGCAGTTCTAAAGGATTTGGTAGTTGAGTCAGACTCGTCTGTAGTCTGATATTCTGTTTAGTTTTGTAGATCTAGATGAGTAGGAGCTCTATAGTTTAGTAGTATTGGTTGTTTGGATTGTTTGTAGAGCGAGTATCCCGGTATATATATATACTTGGGGAAACTCGAGGAAATTCTATCCAGAATTTTTGTTTGGATAGTTAGAATTGTTTGATTGGATGAATTGGTTGCTATGGTTGTTAGCATATAGATGATAATATATGCTTGTGATTTAAATAGATTATTAAATTACCTTTGTTTTAAATTTCGGGGACGAAATTATTTTAAGGGGGGAGGAATGTGATATCCCGGAAATTTGGGACAATATCAATTTAATAATCTGTTTAAATAATTAAATTGATTGATAATTTTTGATAATAAAATTTGAATTGGTTTAATAATCTAATTGAATAAATATTTAATTAGTGAAATTTATCTTTTAAAACTAATAAAATTATTTCTATTTATAATATGTATATATATGTGTGTATATATATTGTTAATAGATTAGCTTTGGTTTGAAATTTAATAAATAAAAACTTGTTTTTAAACTTCTAATGTACATTTTGATAATTGGGAAATTATGATTTATTTAATATGAAGCTTTTCAAAGCTATTTAAACAAATAATTATATGGTTTTCAATAAAGATTAATAATAAGGATTATTTTATTTTCTTTTTAAATATTGCTTAATAAATAAGATATAAGAGTGTATATATATATATATATATATATATATATAAGTTTAAAATACCATTTACATATGATATGTTGATTCATTTAATAATAGTAGTAATTTATAATCTCTTTTATAAATTATTTTAAAATAGATAAAGTATTATGTTAAACAATATTTTTGATATATTGTTTATATATAGAAATAAATAGATTTTAATAGAATTGTTATTTCAAATTGAATGTGTAGTTATATATGTATGTATATAACTTGATTTTAAATTGGATTTTAAATATAATTTGAATTTGAATGTAAATTAGTTTTGAAATTCAAAGATAGATATTTTAAATATTTGGATTTTAAAATATACGTATAAACTTTTACTTATAAATATAATTAGTTTTGTTTCTTTATAAGGAATATATATAAATAGATAAGTGTTTAATAAATAAAGAAAAAGGTTTTTACATTTAAAATAAATATAAATTAAATAAAAAGACAAGTGTAATTATATAAAGCTATATGGTAACAAGTGTTAACTAATTAACACATATAAAGACAAGTGTCATTTTGTTCTAATTTTTCTTTTTATTGTAAAATTAAATCATTTATACTTATAAAAAAACATGTTTCCACCCTCTTCCTTTCTTTCTAGTCTTCATTTCTAAAACCTGAAATTCATATTTCACTTCTTAAAGCAATCAGAAAATCTGAAACAAGATTTCTCTCAAAATTTCTCAAAACAAAATTCCCAGAAAACAAATCTGTAATCAAAAACTCCTCAAACTATAATCTCAAACCAATAACCTGTGATTCATTTTCCAAAATCTTCAGCCTGCAAATGTTAACCTTTCCTCAATCTCGAAATAAGATCTGTGAAACCATTTTCAAATCTGAAGCTTACAACCATTTTTAAATCTGAGATTTTGCAAAAGCAATTTTCAACAAAAACAAAAGCCTGCAAATTTTCTTCTGTCTGAAATCTGAGAACAACAAACCTGCATCTTCTTCAAAGATCTAAAGCAACATCTCAACAATACAAGATTTTGGCAACATGCAAGTTTCCAGTTTTAAAGACAATGCAAGTTTTAAATCAAAACAAAGTAGCAAGCAACCAAGTTTAAAATCAAGTAACATTCCAGATTTCAAGTATCTGTTTCAAGTTCTGTTCTCTGCTTTTAAAAAAAAAAGGTGAGTAACTTCACTTTTAAAATTTTAAGTAAATTTTGGTTGCATGTCATTGCTGTGTTCAATATTGTATTGTGAAGTATTTTTGTGTATTTATATTATTGAATTGCTGAAGTATGATGTATGCATGCATTTGAATATATGTAACTTCTCTGTTTCCAGTTTTGGTTCTTGTTTGATTTAAATTCAAAACCTATTGATTTTGGTCTCTGTTAAACTTGAGTTTCAAATCAAACTTGTTTGATTCATTTCAAACTTTAGTTTAAAATTTATACTTAAGTTAAAAGAAACATTTAAATGACTCTGGAAATTAAATAACTTATCAAATCTAAAAATAAGTGAAAATTTAAACTTCATAAATTATTGTTTCAGGGTTAGGATCTGAAACATCATGTAAAAATATGAATTTTAAAACTAAAATCATAGTTTTTAGTATTGAATCAGAGGAGCAGTTCTAGTTGATCAGTATGGGGTGTTTTGGGTTGCCCCTAGTGATCTAGTTGCTCGGCGAGGACGGGGTTCTCACTGGGGGAAGAGGAGTGATAGGGAAGTTTGGGAAAATTGTCAGAAAAATGATCTAAGCATTGTGGAGGTGGCGGTGATCGAATTTAGTTTGTAAACCTAGTTTTAGACTAGATTGAAATATGGGTTACCACGGCATCTATAGTGAATCGAGCTGTATGGGATTCTGGGAAATGATAGCATGGGTGTTAGCGAAGGCGAGGCCGGAAGCTCAGCAACTCCGGTGGTCGGAGGAGAAAGGATGAAGTTGTTCCAGGCTTTAAATTCTTGTTCCAGGTTGGGTTGAATGCTCGAATTCGAATTCGAGTGAGAATCGATGAAGTTTGGGTTTAGTTCGTCTGAGGATGTGATCGCCGACTTGCGAGGATCAACGCTGATGGTCGGAGGTGGCGGCGTCGTGGGTGCAGGTGCACGGTGCAGTTTTGTTTTCCAGGTGATGCCTGGAATGGAAGAGGAAGGGTACTCGAGATTTCTCGAGTCATTTGCATGTGTTACCCGAAGCATTGTGGGTTTTGACTCGAAGCTTTTGAAGGTGGGTTCAAGTCATATGAATTGTTACAGGTTTTAAGAAACCTGTCAGTTTAAAAAAAAAATTAAATAAAATTCAAAAAAAATGGAAAGCAAGATTTAAACTAGTTTTAAAATCAGTTTAAGTATAGATTCAAATCTAAATTTAAATCCTAGTTTTGAAATAAAATAAAGTTTTATAAAATTAAAATGTTTTAAACAATTTGAATGTTAAAGTGTATTTTAAATTGATTTGAAATTAAAATGAATTTGGTTCTAAATTTCTTTTATTAAGTAAATATTTCTTTAACATGTGATTTAAAAGGATTTAAATGGTTTTAAAGGATTTGTTAAAATTAAATTTGTATTTCTTTTAAATCTTAAATTTAAAATGGAATTTAAAAGTAAATTTAAAAGTAAATTGTTTTAAATGCTTTATTAATGATAATTTAATCATTAATAAGAATAAAATGTTATCTTAAAGATAATTGAGATTTAATAATTTAGGATAAAATAAATTATTAAGGTAATTAAAAGTTAATTAATCAATTTAATTAATTTATGACTTGGGTTAATAAATTAGTAATTAAGGGTTTAAATTGATTAATTAAGATTTAAATTAAATTAATTAAAGGTTAATTAATTAGAAACCAAGGACCATTAATTAGATAAGATTTGATAAGTTAAGATTATTAATTAATGGTTAGGAATAAATTAATCAAGTAATTAAGGATTAATTAAGTTATTGTTAGGTACTTAGTTAATTAAGTAATTAGAGATTAATTTATTGGTAATTAGAATTAATTAATTTGTAATTAATAATGGTTAATTAAAGTTTAATTATTTAAGAAAAATAATTAAAGAATAGTTAATGGTTAATGTAGATCATTAACTTGGGTTTAATAAGTAATTAATTAATGTGATTAATTTTGATAATTAAATAGATTAATTAATTAAGGTTAATCATTTGTGAAATTGTTTAATTAAGTATAAATACTTAATGGAAGTAATTAAGAAATTAATTACTCATTGTAATTAATTGAGTTTAATTTGATTAGTTAAGTTAATTAATTAAGTTTAATTAATTTAAGATAATCACTTAATGATTTGTGAAGTATAATTACTTAATGTAATTTAATGAAGTATAATTACTTAAGAAAGTAATTAATGGATAATTACTGATGTAATTAATGGAGTAATTAAGGGTAGTTAATTACTTAATGGAATTAATCAAGGGATTAATTAAGAAATTAATTTAGGAATAATTAATTTATTTAAAGAAGTAATTAAGGGTAGTTAATTACTGAATGTGATTAATCAAGAGTGATTAATAATTATGATTTAATTAAGATTAACTTAATGTAATTAATTTAAATAGAGTAATTAATTAAAATGTAATTAGGGATCATAAATTAATATAATTAATGATGTAATTTAGGATTGATTAATTAAGATTAGTTAATCAATAATAAGTGATTAAGCAATTAATTAATGTAATTAATTAAGGATTAATGTAATTAATTATAGTTAATTAATTATTAAAGAAATTAAAGGATAATTAATCAAGGATGATTAATTAAGATGAATACTTAGAGTATGATTAATTAATTGGTTTAATTAATGATTAAGTAAGCAAGATGAAAGAAATTAATTTATTTTAAATTAATTAGAGATGAAGTAATTAATTTAATTCATTTTAAATTAATTATAGTATGATTAATAGATCATTGCTTATGTATGGATGTATGATATTGTTTACCTTGAATGGTTTAAGATCTCAGATAAGAGATAATTGATACTGTGTAATATGGATGTTGGTTACATAGTGATGATGATATGAATTATTTGTTTATGATGATAATGTAAATTATCTATTTGATATTGTGAATTATCTATGTGTGTATATAGATAATTAAATTGAATTGTTTTAACCTTAAAACAACTTGGCCCTTAAAAGATACGTTTTGGATTTCGATGAGACCGGGATCGGGTTTCCGTATACCGGAATTCCAGGTCTGGAGACCCGAACACCACATCGATCCAAATTTACGATAGGTCGTGAATCTCAAGTGAAGATGAAGATTCAGAGTGCAAGGGTAATTGTCGTTAACTCTGAGGGTGATTCCAACACGAGTGTAACGAGATAATGCCTTCGGTTTCGTTCGAACCCGGAACGAACTTGTATGGATTGAATGCTTTCAGCACATCGTCAGGCGGACGATGAGCATTCTAAGTGATATGTTCTGATTAAAGGTAATCGTAACCTCAAGCCTCATCAACCGGGAATGGCTAAAACAGGGGAGGTGCAGCAAGGCTTCGTGGGTAGCACCCACTGAGAGCAAGATAGATCCCTGTCTAGAGGTCCCTTTTCTTTTTATTCGGCTTAGTGTGTGGTTGGTCGCGCCAACTACGGGGTTATCTTGTTCGGAATTATCCAGTAAGGGATGGTTCCGGCTTTGTGTTGCAGGGGAGCGGGCGTACTCCTCGGTACGGTGATCTAGGCCACGTACTGTGACGGGCGGTACCCCAGTAGCCCTGCCATTGTATGGAAACCCATTCTTCCTACGTGCCCTTACGGTTTTGATTGTATAACCCACTTTGTGGCTAGTATGCTGGAATTTAATAATGTAACAATTTCAGCTATTTCATATTTATTTGAAAACCCTAGACCCTATTATAATATAACTGGATTTCCTATCAAATGTTTTGGTTAGCGTAAGGTAAAAACTTACCCATGTTTATTTGTGGGGAGTCTTACGTGATACCTTTTCTTTCTAAAGGTTTTGAAGTTAAGCAAGTTTAACCTGTTACTCACACCAGACCCATGTCTGACCCAAGTGTTTATTTCTGTTTTATAAACTCTTGGGTACTCAAATTTTTACGAGTAGCCAAGGGATTCAGGTTTAGCTTTGACGAATTGTGGAGGAGTAATGGAGCAGGAGGCTTCGGCGTTCGTAGATATAGTATTCCGCTGTGTTGATATCTGTGTTAGAGTCTTGTATTGTATTTGAGTTGTAATATCTAGACAGATGTTTATAACTGTCTAGCATGTGTTGTATAGTTGTGTAAACTCTGATAAGTGTTGTATACTATGTAATAGTTTCTTTATGTTATTAATATAATTTATTCGTTCCACTGTGAGATCGTTGTTGTTGTTTCTTCTTTCTTCTCTTCTTTTCTATTTTCTACCCCTTTCTTTCTTATTGATGATGCGACTTTCTGGGCATAGGAAGTCGGGACGTCACATTTGGTATCAGAGCATAGGTTGAGCGAATGCCTAAGCTTTTGGTTAAGTGAATATCAGAACACTAGGTTGAGTGAATACCTAGGTTCGGAAGGATTGTTCATTAGAGATAGGATCTGTAGCAACCTGTTTGAGTCTGAGTATATATATATACGAGAGCGCGTATTTGTTAGTTATATAAAATGATTTTATATTGTGTTAATTGATCGGTTGGGTGGTATATGGATTCTGGTCAATACGAGTAGCTAACGTTATTGATAGGGATCTCTAAACACTTGGACCAGGCCAACGGACACAATATTGTTTTAAAAAGGTAGATGAAATAATTTTACCCAGATATATTTTCTATATATAAAAAGTATCATTTTAAATGTATATGGTATTTGTAATGATTGGTTGAGATGATAATAATTTATCATCTAGGATTAGGAGTCTGAGTGTTGAGGTTGGAAGTGTATTTGTCGAGACTGTAAACCTAATACCGTCTCGAGTGAACTTTGCAATTGTAAGGATTTCACAATCTCTGAAGAAAACCTGTTAAGGTTCGGAGTTTATCTTTGAAGTTGGATGAGTAGAGTTGGATCTGTCGGTTAGGCAGAAGCAAGTGATGGTATCTCAGGAAATTGTAGCTGTGTGATGAGACGCAGTGAATATGGATGTTCCCAAAGATGTTTTCTTTTGGAACAAGTTAATGAAGTGTGTCTGTTTCGGTATTGTGGCTGAGTTCAGCATGGTGATTCTGTTTGAGGTTCGAATTTCTCGAAGAACTTTGGTTAAGAAGTCTTTGGCATCTGTGGCAGCAGTGCAGCTCGGAGTGTTCTTTGCGTTGGCAGGAAGTTCTTCCGGCTTAACAGTTTTCTGGAGGTGGAGTTCAGAAGCAACAGAGTGGATCCATTTCTTCAATGGATTAGATAGATAAGCGTAAGCTGTTCTGATTGGTAAAGAGAGAACAGTTTCTTTGCATTTTGGCTGGGTTGATCGCAAAAGTGACTTGCGATAGTTTGAGTATTCTTTTGGGTATCTAAGATTTTCTGGGATATGTTGTCCAGTTTGTGCTTGTGTTCTTCATCAGCATTCTTATCAACTCCAGATCAGAGTGGTGTAGCGGAAGCAGTTTGGCGAGTGCTCCTGTTTGTCTTTTCCAGATAGGAGAAGTTAGTTCGGTCTTCTGATGTTTGTGAGTAGAGTTGTGTGTTGGTTTGGGTAGATCTTGAGAGGATCATTTTGTTGAGTTGTTTTTGGTCCAGTTTGTTTCGAGAAGCATCAGCGAAGGTTGAGCTGATCAAGAAGGATTTGTAGGAAGCCCAAGATCGTCTGAAGGATTTTGTGGATAAGAGACGGAGGAATTTGAAATTCGAAGTTGGAGACTTCGTTGTTGTGAAGTTTTTCTCTGATTAAAGGGAGCTATAAGATTGGGTAAGTCTCGGAAGTCAGCTCCGAGTTGTTTTGGATCTCTTCTGTGTTTTGATTTGGATAAGTGCTTTGATCTACTGGATTGAATTGTCAGTTTGGATAACTAAAATTCAATGTATTTTACGTATCTCTAAGGGAGTACGTGTTTGATTTATCTCTGGTTTTGGAACCAGCAGTTCTAAAGGATTTGGTAGTTGAGTCAGACTCGTCTGTAGTCTGATATTCTGTTTAGTTTTGTAGATCTAGATGAGTAGGAGCTCTATAGTTTAGTAGTATTGGTTGTTTGGATTGTTTGTAGAGCGAGTATCCCGGTATATATATATACTTGGGGAAACTCGAGGAAATTCTATCCAGAATTTTTGTTTGGATAGTTAGAATTGTTTGATTGGATGAATTGGTTGCTATGGTTGTTAGCATATAGATGATAATATATGCTTGTGATTTAAATAGATTATTAAATTACCTTTGTTTTAAATTTCGGGGACGAAATTATTTTAAGGGGGGAGGAATGTGATATCCCGGAAATTTGGGACAATATCAATTTAATAATCTGTTTAAATAATTAAATTGATTGATAATTTTTGATAATAAAATTTGAATTGGTTTAATAATCTAATTGAATAAATATTTAATTAGTGAAATTTATCTTTTAAAACTAATAAAATTATTTCTATTTATAATATGTATATATATGTGTGTATATATATTGTTAATAGATTAGCTTTGGTTTGAAATTTAATAAATAAAAACTTGTTTTTAAACTTCTAATGTACATTTTGATAATTGGGAAATTATGATTTATTTAATATGAAGCTTTTCAAAGCTATTTAAACAAATAATTATATGGTTTTCAATAAAGATTAATAATAAGGATTATTTTATTTTCTTTTTAAATATTGCTTAATAAATAAGATATAAGAGTGTATATATATATATATATATATATATAAGTTTAAAATACCATTTACATATGATATGTTGATTCATTTAATAATAGTAGTAATTTATAATCTCTTTTATAAATTATTTTAAAATAGATAAAGTATTATGTTAAACAATATTTTTGATATATTGTTTATATATAGAAATAAATAGATTTTAATAGAATTGTTATTTCAAATTGAATGTGTAGTTATATATGTATGTATATAACTTGATTTTAAATTGGATTTTAAATATAATTTGAATTTGAATGTAAATTAGTTTTGAAATTCAAAGATAGATATTTTAAATATTTGGATTTTAAAATATACGTATAAACTTTTACTTATAAATATAATTAGTTTTGTTTCTTTATAAGGAATATATATAAATAGATAAGTGTTTAATAAATAAAGAAAAAGGTTTTTACATTTAAAATAAATATAAATTAAATAAAAAGACAAGTGTAATTATATAAAGCTATATGGTAACAAGTGTTAACTAATTAACACATATAAAGACAAGTGTCATTTTGTTCTAATTTTTCTTTTTATTGTAAAATTAAATCATTTATACTTATAAAAAAACATGTTTCCACCCTCTTCCTTTCTTTCTAGTCTTCATTTCTAAAACCTGAAATTCATATTTCACTTCTTAAAGCAATCAGAAAATCTGAAACAAGATTTCTCTCAAAATTTCTCAAAACAAAATTCCCAGAAAACAAATCTGTAATCAAAAACTCCTCAAACTATAATCTCAAACCAATAACCTGTGATTCATTTTCCAAAATCTTCAGCCTGCAAATGTTAACCTTTCCTCAATCTCGAAATAAGATCTGTGAAACCATTTTCAAATCTGAAGCTTACAACCATTTTTAAATCTGAGATTTTGCAAAAGCAATTTTCAACAAAAACAAAAGCCTGCAAATTTTCTTCTGTCTGAAATCTGAGAACAACAAACCTGCATCTTCTTCAAAGATCTAAAGCAACATCTCAACAATACAAGATTTTGGCAACATGCAAGTTTCCAGTTTTAAAGACAATGCAAGTTTTAAATCAAAACAAAGTAGCAAGCAACCAAGTTTAAAATCAAGTAACATTCCAGATTTCAAGTATCTGTTTCAAGTTCTGTTCTCTGCTTTTAAAAAAAAAAGGTGAGTAACTTCACTTTTAAAATTTTAAGTAAATTTTGGTTGCATGTCATTGCTGTGTTCAATATTGTATTGTGAAGTATTTTTGTGTATTTATATTATTGAATTGCTGAAGTATGATGTATGCATGCATTTGAATATATGTAACTTCTCTGTTTCCAGTTTTGGTTCTTGTTTGATTTAAATTCAAAACCTATTGATTTTGGTCTCTGTTAAACTTGAGTTTCAAATCAAACTTGTTTGATTCATTTCAAACTTTAGTTTAAAATTTATACTTAAGTTAAAAGAAACATTTAAATGACTCTGGAAATTAAATAACTTATCAAATCTAAAAATAAGTGAAAATTTAAACTTCATAAATTATTGTTTCAGGGTTAGGATCTGAAACATCATGTAAAAATATGAATTTTAAAACTAAAATCATAGTTTTTAGTATTGAATCAGAGGAGCAGTTCTAGTTGATCAGTATGGGGTGTTTTGGGTTGCCCCTAGTGATCTAGTTGCTCGGCGAGGACGGGGTTCTCACTGGGGGAAGAGGAGTGATAGGGAAGTTTGGGAAAATTGTCAGAAAAATGATCTAAGCATTGTGGAGGTGGCGGTGATCGAATTTAGTTTGTAAACCTAGTTTTAGACTAGATTGAAATATGGGTTACCACGGCATCTATAGTGAATCGAGCTGTATGGGATTCTGGGAAATGATAGCATGGGTGTTAGCGAAGGCGAGGCCGGAAGCTCAGCAACTCCGGTGGTCGGAGGAGAAAGGATGAAGTTGTTCCAGGCTTTAAATTCTTGTTCCAGGTTGGGTTGAATGCTCGAATTCGAATTCGAGTGAGAATCGATGAAGTTTGGGTTTAGTTCGTCTGAGGATGTGATCGCCGACTTGCGAGGATCAACGCTGATGGTCGGAGGTGGCGGCGTCGTGGGTGCAGGTGCACGGTGCAGTTTTGTTTTCCAGGTGATGCCTGGAATGGAAGAGGAAGGGTACTCGAGATTTCTCGAGTCATTTGCATGTGTTACCCGAAGCATTGTGGGTTTTGACTCGAAGCTTTTGAAGGTGGGTTCAAGTCATATGAATTGTTACAGGTTTTAAGAAACCTGTCAGTTTAAAAAAAAAATTAAATAAAATTCAAAAAAAATGGAAAGCAAGATTTAAACTAGTTTTAAAATCAGTTTAAGTATAGATTCAAATCTAAATTTAAATCCTAGTTTTGAAATAAAATAAAGTTTTATAAAATTAAAATGTTTTAAACAATTTGAATGTTAAAGTGTATTTTAAATTGATTTGAAATTAAAATGAATTTGGTTCTAAATTTCTTTTATTAAGTAAATATTTCTTTAACATGTGATTTAAAAGGATTTAAATGGTTTTAAAGGATTTGTTAAAATTAAATTTGTATTTCTTTTAAATCTTAAATTTAAAATGGAATTTAAAAGTAAATTTAAAAGTAAATTGTTTTAAATGCTTTATTAATGATAATTTAATCATTAATAAGAATAAAATGTTATCTTAAAGATAATTGAGATTTAATAATTTAGGATAAAATAAATTATTAAGGTAATTAAAAGTTAATTAATCAATTTAATTAATTTATGACTTGGGTTAATAAATTAGTAATTAAGGGTTTAAATTGATTAATTAAGATTTAAATTAAATTAATTAAAGGTTAATTAATTAGAAACCAAGGACCATTAATTAGATAAGATTTGATAAGTTAAGATTATTAATTAATGGTTAGGAATAAATTAATCAAGTAATTAAGGATTAATTAAGTTATTGTTAGGTACTTAGTTAATTAAGTAATTAGAGATTAATTTATTGGTAATTAGAATTAATTAATTTGTAATTAATAATGGTTAATTAAAGTTTAATTATTTAAGAAAAATAATTAAAGAATAGTTAATGGTTAATGTAGATCATTAACTTGGGTTTAATAAGTAATTAATTAATGTGATTAATTTTGATAATTAAATAGATTAATTAATTAAGGTTAATCATTTGTGAAATTGTTTAATTAAGTATAAATACTTAATGGAAGTAATTAAGAAATTAATTACTCATTGTAATTAATTGAGTTTAATTTGATTAGTTAAGTTAATTAATTAAGTTTAATTAATTTAAGATAATCACTTAATGATTTGTGAAGTATAATTACTTAATGTAATTTAATGAAGTATAATTACTTAAGAAAGTAATTAATGGATAATTACTGATGTAATTAATGGAGTAATTAAGGGTAGTTAATTACTTAATGGAATTAATCAAGGGATTAATTAAGAAATTAATTTAGGAATAATTAATTTATTTAAAGAAGTAATTAAGGGTAGTTAATTACTGAATGTGATTAATCAAGAGTGATTAATAATTATGATTTAATTAAGATTAACTTAATGTAATTAATTTAAATAGAGTAATTAATTAAAATGTAATTAGGGATCATAAATTAATATAATTAATGATGTAATTTAGGATTGATTAATTAAGATTAGTTAATCAATAATAAGTGATTAAGCAATTAATTAATGTAATTAATTAAGGATTAATGTAATTAATTATAGTTAATTAATTATTAAAGAAATTAAAGGATAATTAATCAAGGATGATTAATTAAGATGAATACTTAGAGTATGATTAATTAATTGGTTTAATTAATGATTAAGTAAGCAAGATGAAAGAAATTAATTTATTTTAAATTAATTAGAGATGAAGTAATTAATTTAATTCATTTTAAATTAATTATAGTATGATTAATAGATCATTGCTTATGTATGGATGTATGATATTGTTTACCTTGAATGGTTTAAGATCTCAGATAAGAGATAATTGATACTGTGTAATATGGATGTTGGTTACATAGTGATGATGATATGAATTATTTGTTTATGATGATAATGTAAATTATCTATTTGATATTGTGAATTATCTATGTGTGTATATAGATAATTAAATTGAATTGTTTTAACCTTAAAACAACTTGGCCCTTAAAAGATACGTTTTGGATTTCGATGAGACCGGGATCGGGTTTCCGTATACCGGAATTCCAGGTCTGGAGACCCGAACACCACATCGATCCAAATTTACGATAGGTCGTGAATCTCAAGTGAAGATGAAGATTCAGAGTGCAAGGGTAATTGTCGTTAACTCTGAGGGTGATTCCAACACGAGTGTAACGAGATAATGCCTTCGGTTTCGTTCGAACCCGGAACGAACTTGTATGGATTGAATGCTTTCAGCACATCGTCAGGCGGACGATGAGCATTCTAAGTGATATGTTCTGATTAAAGGTAATCGTAACCTCAAGCCTCATCAACCGGGAATGGCTAAAACAGGGGAGGTGCAGCAAGGCTTCGTGGGTAGCACCCACTGAGAGCAAGATAGATCCCTGTCTAGAGGTCCCTTTTCTTTTTATTCGGCTTAGTGTGTGGTTGGTCGCGCCAACTACGGGGTTATCTTGTTCGGAATTATCCAGTAAGGGATGGTTCCGGCTTTGTGTTGCAGGGGAGCGGGCGTACTCCTCGGTACGGTGATCTAGGCCACGTACTGTGACGGGCGGTACCCCAGTAGCCCTGCCATTGTATGGAAACCCATTCTTCCTACGTGCCCTTACGGTTTTGATTGTATAACCCACTTTGTGGCTAGTATGCTGGAATTTAATAATGTAACAATTTCAGCTATTTCATATTTATTTGAAAACCCTAGACCCTATTATAATATAACTGGATTTCCTATCAAATGTTTTGGTTAGCGTAAGGTAAAAACTTACCCATGTTTATTTGTGGGGAGTCTTACGTGATACCTTTTCTTTCTAAAGGTTTTGAAGTTAAGCAAGTTTAACCTGTTACTCACACCAGACCCATGTCTGACCCAAGTGTTTATTTCTGTTTTATAAACTCTTGGGTACTCAAATTTTTACGAGTAGCCAAGGGATTCAGGTTTAGCTTTGACGAATTGTGGAGGAGTAATGGAGCAGGAGGCTTCGGCGTTCGTAGATATAGTATTCCGCTGTGTTGATATCTGTGTTAGAGTCTTGTATTGTATTTGAGTTGTAATATCTAGACAGATGTTTATAACTGTCTAGCATGTGTTGTATAGTTGTGTAAACTCTGATAAGTGTTGTATACTATGTAATAGTTTCTTTATGTTATTAATATAATTTATTCGTTCCACTGTGAGATCGTTGTTGTTGTTTCTTCTTTCTTCTCTTCTTTTCTATTTTCTACCCCTTTCTTTCTTATTGATGATGCGACTTTCTGGGCATAGGAAGTCGGGACGTCACATTTGGTATCAGAGCATAGGTTGAGCGAATGCCTAAGCTTTTGGTTAAGTGAATATCAGAACACTAGGTTGAGTGAATACCTAGGTTCGGAAGGATTGTTCATTAGAGATAGGATCTGTAGCAACCTGTTTGAGTCTGAGTATATATATATACGAGAGCGCGTATTTGTTAGTTATATAAAATGATTTTATATTGTGTTAATTGATCGGTTGGGTGGTATATGGATTCTGGTCAATACGAGTAGCTAACGTTATTGATAGGGATCTCTAAACACTTGGACCAGGCCAACGGACACAATATTGTTTTAAAAAGGTAGATGAAATAATTTTACCCAGATATATTTTCTATATATAAAAAGTATCATTTTAAATGTATATGGTATTTGTAATGATTGGTTGAGATGATAATAATTTATCATCTAGGATTAGGAGTCTGAGTGTTGAGGTTGGAAGTGTATTTGTCGAGACTGTAAACCTAATACCGTCTCGAGTGAACTTTGCAATTGTAAGGATTTCACAATCTCTGAAGAAAACCTGTTAAGGTTCGGAGTTTATCTTTGAAGTTGGATGAGTAGAGTTGGATCTGTCGGTTAGGCAGAAGCAAGTGATGGTATCTCAGGAAATTGTAGCTGTGTGATGAGACGCAGTGAATATGGATGTTCCCAAAGATGTTTTCTTTTGGAACAAGTTAATGAAGTGTGTCTGTTTCGGTATTGTGGCTGAGTTCAGCATGGTGATTCTGTTTGAGGTTCGAATTTCTCGAAGAACTTTGGTTAAGAAGTCTTTGGCATCTGTGGCAGCAGTGCAGCTCGGAGTGTTCTTTGCGTTGGCAGGAAGTTCTTCCGGCTTAACAGTTTTCTGGAGGTGGAGTTCAGAAGCAACAGAGTGGATCCATTTCTTCAATGGATTAGATAGATAAGCGTAAGCTGTTCTGATTGGTAAAGAGAGAACAGTTTCTTTGCATTTTGGCTGGGTTGATCGCAAAAGTGACTTGCGATAGTTTGAGTATTCTTTTGGGTATCTAAGATTTTCTGGGATATGTTGTCCAGTTTGTGCTTGTGTTCTTCATCAGCATTCTTATCAACTCCAGATCAGAGTGGTGTAGCGGAAGCAGTTTGGCGAGTGCTCCTGTTTGTCTTTTCCAGATAGGAGAAGTTAGTTCGGTCTTCTGATGTTTGTGAGTAGAGTTGTGTGTTGGTTTGGGTAGATCTTGAGAGGATCATTTTGTTGAGTTGTTTTTGGTCCAGTTTGTTTCGAGAAGCATCAGCGAAGGTTGAGCTGATCAAGAAGGATTTGTAGGAAGCCCAAGATCGTCTGAAGGATTTTGTGGATAAGAGACGGAGGAATTTGAAATTCGAAGTTGGAGACTTCGTTGTTGTGAAGTTTTTCTCTGATTAAAGGGAGCTATAAGATTGGGTAAGTCTCGGAAGTCAGCTCCGAGTTGTTTTGGATCTCTTCTGTGTTTTGATTTGGATAAGTGCTTTGATCTACTGGATTGAATTGTCAGTTTGGATAACTAAAATTCAATGTATTTTACGTATCTCTAAGGGAGTACGTGTTTGATTTATCTCTGGTTTTGGAACCAGCAGTTCTAAAGGATTTGGTAGTTGAGTCAGACTCGTCTGTAGTCTGATATTCTGTTTAGTTTTGTAGATCTAGATGAGTAGGAGCTCTATAGTTTAGTAGTATTGGTTGTTTGGATTGTTTGTAGAGCGAGTATCCCGGTATATATATATACTTGGGGAAACTCGAGGAAATTCTATCCAGAATTTTTGTTTGGATAGTTAGAATTGTTTGATTGGATGAATTGGTTGCTATGGTTGTTAGCATATAGATGATAATATATGCTTGTGATTTAAATAGATTATTAAATTACCTTTGTTTTAAATTTCGGGGACGAAATTATTTTAAGGGGGGAGGAATGTGATATCCCGGAAATTTGGGACAATATCAATTTAATAATCTGTTTAAATAATTAAATTGATTGATAATTTTTGATAATAAAATTTGAATTGGTTTAATAATCTAATTGAATAAATATTTAATTAGTGAAATTTATCTTTTAAAACTAATAAAATTATTTCTATTTATAATATGTATATATATGTGTGTATATATATTGTTAATAGATTAGCTTTGGTTTGAAATTTAATAAATAAAAACTTGTTTTTAAACTTCTAATGTACATTTTGATAATTGGGAAATTATGATTTATTTAATATGAAGCTTTTCAAAGCTATTTAAACAAATAATTATATGGTTTTCAATAAAGATTAATAATAAGGATTATTTTATTTTCTTTTTAAATATTGCTTAATAAATAAGATATAAGAGTGTATATATATATATATATATATATATAAGTTTAAAATACCATTTACATATGATATGTTGATTCATTTAATAATAGTAGTAATTTATAATCTCTTTTATAAATTATTTTAAAATAGATAAAGTATTATGTTAAACAATATTTTTGATATATTGTTTATATATAGAAATAAATAGATTTTAATAGAATTGTTATTTCAAATTGAATGTGTAGTTATATATGTATGTATATAACTTGATTTTAAATTGGATTTTAAATATAATTTGAATTTGAATGTAAATTAGTTTTGAAATTCAAAGATAGATATTTTAAATATTTGGATTTTAAAATATACGTATAAACTTTTACTTATAAATATAATTAGTTTTGTTTCTTTATAAGGAATATATATAAATAGATAAGTGTTTAATAAATAAAGAAAAAGGTTTTTACATTTAAAATAAATATAAATTAAATAAAAAGACAAGTGTAATTATATAAAGCTATATGGTAACAAGTGTTAACTAATTAACACATATAAAGACAAGTGTCATTTTGTTCTAATTTTTCTTTTTATTGTAAAATTAAATCATTTATACTTATAAAAAAACATGTTTCCACCCTCTTCCTTTCTTTCTAGTCTTCATTTCTAAAACCTGAAATTCATATTTCACTTCTTAAAGCAATCAGAAAATCTGAAACAAGATTTCTCTCAAAATTTCTCAAAACAAAATTCCCAGAAAACAAATCTGTAATCAAAAACTCCTCAAACTATAATCTCAAACCAATAACCTGTGATTCATTTTCCAAAATCTTCAGCCTGCAAATGTTAACCTTTCCTCAATCTCGAAATAAGATCTGTGAAACCATTTTCAAATCTGAAGCTTACAACCATTTTTAAATCTGAGATTTTGCAAAAGCAATTTTCAACAAAAACAAAAGCCTGCAAATTTTCTTCTGTCTGAAATCTGAGAACAACAAACCTGCATCTTCTTCAAAGATCTAAAGCAACATCTCAACAATACAAGATTTTGGCAACATGCAAGTTTCCAGTTTTAAAGACAATGCAAGTTTTAAATCAAAACAAAGTAGCAAGCAACCAAGTTTAAAATCAAGTAACATTCCAGATTTCAAGTATCTGTTTCAAGTTCTGTTCTCTGCTTTTAAAAAAAAAAGGTGAGTAACTTCACTTTTAAAATTTTAAGTAAATTTTGGTTGCATGTCATTGCTGTGTTCAATATTGTATTGTGAAGTATTTTTGTGTATTTATATTATTGAATTGCTGAAGTATGATGTATGCATGCATTTGAATATATGTAACTTCTCTGTTTCCAGTTTTGGTTCTTGTTTGATTTAAATTCAAAACCTATTGATTTTGGTCTCTGTTAAACTTGAGTTTCAAATCAAACTTGTTTGATTCATTTCAAACTTTAGTTTAAAATTTATACTTAAGTTAAAAGAAACATTTAAATGACTCTGGAAATTAAATAACTTATCAAATCTAAAAATAAGTGAAAATTTAAACTTCATAAATTATTGTTTCAGGGTTAGGATCTGAAACATCATGTAAAAATATGAATTTTAAAACTAAAATCATAGTTTTTAGTATTGAATCAGAGGAGCAGTTCTAGTTGATCAGTATGGGGTGTTTTGGGTTGCCCCTAGTGATCTAGTTGCTCGGCGAGGACGGGGTTCTCACTGGGGGAAGAGGAGTGATAGGGAAGTTTGGGAAAATTGTCAGAAAAATGATCTAAGCATTGTGGAGGTGGCGGTGATCGAATTTAGTTTGTAAACCTAGTTTTAGACTAGATTGAAATATGGGTTACCACGGCATCTATAGTGAATCGAGCTGTATGGGATTCTGGGAAATGATAGCATGGGTGTTAGCGAAGGCGAGGCCGGAAGCTCAGCAACTCCGGTGGTCGGAGGAGAAAGGATGAAGTTGTTCCAGGCTTTAAATTCTTGTTCCAGGTTGGGTTGAATGCTCGAATTCGAATTCGAGTGAGAATCGATGAAGTTTGGGTTTAGTTCGTCTGAGGATGTGATCGCCGACTTGCGAGGATCAACGCTGATGGTCGGAGGTGGCGGCGTCGTGGGTGCAGGTGCACGGTGCAGTTTTGTTTTCCAGGTGATGCCTGGAATGGAAGAGGAAGGGTACTCGAGATTTCTCGAGTCATTTGCATGTGTTACCCGAAGCATTGTGGGTTTTGACTCGAAGCTTTTGAAGGTGGGTTCAAGTCATATGAATTGTTACAGGTTTTAAGAAACCTGTCAGTTTAAAAAAAAAAATTAAATAAAATTCAAAAAAAATGGAAAGCAAGATTTAAACTAGTTTTAAAATCAGTTTAAGTATAGATTCAAATCTAAATTTAAATCCTAGTTTTGAAATAAAATAAAGTTTTATAAAATTAAAATGTTTTAAACAATTTGAATGTTAAAGTGTATTTTAAATTGATTTGAAATTAAAATGAATTTGGTTCTAAATTTCTTTTATTAAGTAAATATTTCTTTAACATGTGATTTAAAAGGATTTAAATGGTTTTAAAGGATTTGTTAAAATTAAATTTGTATTTCTTTTAAATCTTAAATTTAAAATGGAATTTAAAAGTAAATTTAAAAGTAAATTGTTTTAAATGCTTTATTAATGATAATTTAATCATTAATAAGAATAAAATGTTATCTTAAAGATAATTGAGATTTAATAATTTAGGATAAAATAAATTATTAAGGTAATTAAAAGTTAATTAATCAATTTAATTAATTTATGACTTGGGTTAATAAATTAGTAATTAAGGGTTTAAATTGATTAATTAAGATTTAAATTAAATTAATTAAAGGTTAATTAATTAGAAACCAAGGACCATTAATTAGATAAGATTTGATAAGTTAAGATTATTAATTAATGGTTAGGAATAAATTAATCAAGTAATTAAGGATTAATTAAGTTATTGTTAGGTACTTAGTTAATTAAGTAATTAGAGATTAATTTATTGGTAATTAGAATTAATTAATTTGTAATTAATAATGGTTAATTAAAGTTTAATTATTTAAGAAAAATAATTAAAGAATAGTTAATGGTTAATGTAGATCATTAACTTGGGTTTAATAAGTAATTAATTAATGTGATTAATTTTGATAATTAAATAGATTAATTAATTAAGGTTAATCATTTGTGAAATTGTTTAATTAAGTATAAATACTTAATGGAAGTAATTAAGAAATTAATTACTCATTGTAATTAATTGAGTTTAATTTGATTAGTTAAGTTAATTAATTAAGTTTAATTAATTTAAGATAATCACTTAATGATTTGTGAAGTATAATTACTTAATGTAATTTAATGAAGTATAATTACTTAAGAAAGTAATTAATGGATAATTACTGATGTAATTAATGGAGTAATTAAGGGTAGTTAATTACTTAATGTAATTAATCAAGGGATTAATTAAGAAATTAATTTAGGAATAATTAATTTATTTAAAGAAGTAATTAAGGGTAGTTAATTACTGAATGTGATTAATCAAGAGTGATTAATAATTATGATTTAATTAAGATTAACTTAATGTAATTAATTTAAATAGAGTAATTAATTAAAATGTAATTAGGGATCATAAATTAATATAATTAATGATGTAATTTAGGATTGATTAATTAAGATTAGTTAATCAATAATAAGTGATTAAGCAATTAATTAATGTAATTAATTAAGGATTAATGTAATTAATTATAGTTAATTAATTATTAAAGAAATTAAAGGATAATTAATCAAGGATGATTAATTAAGATGAATACTTAGAGTATGATTAATTAATTGGTTTAATTAATGATTAAGTAAGCAAGATGAAAGAAATTAATTTATTTTAAATTAATTAGAGATGAAGTAATTAATTTAATTCATTTTAAATTAATTATAGTATGATTAATAGATCATTGCTTATGTATGGATGTATGATATTGTTTACCTTGAATGGTTTAAGATCTCAGATAAGAGATAATTGATACTGTGTAATATGGATGTTGGTTACATAGTGATGATGATATGAATTATCTGTTTATGATGATAATGTAAATTATCTATTTGATATTGTGAATTATCTATGTGTGTATATAGATAATTAAATTGAATTGTTTTAACCTTAAAACAACTTGGCCCTTAAAAGATACGTTTTGGATTTCGATGAGACCGGGATCGGGTTTCCGTATACCGGAATTCCAGGTCTGGAGACCCGAACACCACATCGATCCAAATTTACGATAGGTCGTGAATCTCAAGTGAAGATGAAGATTCAGAGTGCAAGGGTTATTGTCGTTAACTCTGAGGGTGATTCCAACACGAGTGTAACGAGATAATGCCTTCGGTTTCGTTCGAACCCGGAACGAACTTGTATGGATTGAATGCTTTCAGCACATCGTCAGGCGGACGATGAGCATTCTAAGTGATATGTTCTGATTAAAGGTAATCGTAACCTCAAGCCTCATCAACCGGGAATGGCTAAAACAGGGGAGGTGCAGCAAGGCTTCGTGGGTAGCACCCACTGAGAGCAAGATAGATCCCTGTCTAGAGGTCCCTTTTCTTTTTATTCGGCTTAGTGTGTGGTTGGTCGCGCCATTTACGGGGTTATCTTGTTCGGAATTATCCAGTAAGGGATGGTTCCGGCTTTGTGTTGCAAGGGAGCGGGCGTACTCCTCGGTACGGTGATCTAGGCCACGTACTGTGACGGGCGGTACCCCAGTAGCCCTGCCATTGTATGGAAACCCATTCTTCCTACGTGCCCTTACGGTTTTGATTGTATAACCCACTTTGTGGCTAGTATGCTGGAATTTAATAATGTAACAATTTCAGCTATTTCATATTTATTTGAAAACCCTAGACCCTATTATAATATAACTGGATTTCCTATCAAATGTTTTGGTTAGCGTAAGGTAAAAACTTACCCATGTTTATTTGTGGGGAGTCTTACGTGATACCTTTTCTTTCTAAAAGTTTTGAAGTTAAGCAAGTTTAACCTGTTACTCACACCAGACCCATGTCTGACCCAAGTGTTTATTTCTGTTTTATAAACTCTTGGGTACTCAAATTTTTACGAGTAGCCAAGGGATTCAGGTTTAGCTTTGACGAATTGTGGAGGAGTAATGGAGCAGGAGGCTTCGGCGTTCGTAGATATAGTATTCCGCTGTGTTGATATCTGTGTTAGAGTCTTGTATTGTATTTGAGTTGTAATATCTAGACAGATGTTTATAACTGTCTAGCATGTGTTGTATGGTTGTGTAAACTCTGATAAGTGTTGTATACTATGTAATAGTTTCTTTATGTTATTAATATAATTTATTCGTTCCACTGTGAGATCGTTGTTGTTGTTTCTTCTTTCTTCTCTTCTTTTCTATTTTCTACCCCTTTCTTTCTTATTGATGATGCGACTTTCTGGGCATAGGAAGTCGGGACGTCACATCGCACTTTCGAGTGATTCAATAGACTAATAATTCGTTTTAGTTTGAAATCACAATTTGTTTTCAATTGATTAGAATATCCCTATTCTTTATGTTCCATAAGACTGGCTTCACAATTTACTGAAACTTAAACCCTTTTTTTAACTGCATCAAACAATTAATCCAATATGAAGCTCAAAATATATTTTTTTTTAATAGGATTCGTTTTCAGTTCAATTTGACATAATATGATCCACTCGCGATTCGATTAACTTTCATTATATATGTTTGGATAATTTCAATGAACACGAAACAAATGAATAAACAAATGAAACCTAATCAAATACAATCTTGTTCTCAATATTTGGATGTTGGGGGGGAATTAATTTAAATGACAAAAATTTGTATATTTTTAGCCTCAAGGACACGACCTCAATATTTTAACCACAAGGACAAACATTCTCCTAAAAATTATTCATAAGGACAAACATTCTTCCAAAATTATTCGTAAGGACAAACATTCTTCCAAAACTGCTACCGAACTAAAAACTGATACCCAAAAACTGCTACCGCTAACTACAAACTGATACCTAAAAACTGCTATCAATAACTAAAAACTTATACATAAATAAAGTTGTCCTTCAACTAAAATACTGAAGGTCTGTCCTTGAGGCTAAAATATTGAGAAATTTTGTCGTTGACAATAATTTCCTGTTGGATGTTCCTCACATTTCAACTTCATATTCAAAAATCCTACAAGTATCTCAAACCGTTTTAGACACCAACAATTCTACTTTATCCAAATAAATTTTGGTCAAAACCTGCAAATTAGAGAGAATTAAATGGGCCGTCCTAAATTTCAGCCTGTAACTCCAAAGCAAATTCACTCAGTTCGCAGTTTTTGACAAAATATTTTTCGGGAACTTCAGTGACTCTGCGGCTAGTTTACAATGTTTCCGTTTATTGGTTCAGCTTAGGTCCACCCAATTCAGTAACTGTGAAATGCTGAGAAAAATCCACAACTGAATAATCATGGCGGCACATTGATACTTTAACGTATTTCTTCCGAATTCATAATCAGATTCAGGATTTCTTCCATGTCCCTCGCCGCTTCTCTACGAACCGATCTCGGTCGGGTTACAATTTTACGTCGTTCGGATCATAATCATTACAAGAAGCGCGCCAGTTACATTATCTCGATGTGAATTCACCTTCTTTTTAATTTTTCTAATTTTAATGGGATTACTAAGGTTAATTAGTTATCGGATATTTTGTAGGAAAGATGAACCCAAGACTGTGTCTAGTGATCGAAAGAATAACGAGGAGGTACTTCGATCAGAAAAGCAAAATCTCGGTGTTCCATTTGAATTGTCCGATCTTCGATTTGACCGATTGCAGCCACCGGATGATGATATTGATTGCAAGCATAAACGGGTATTTGGAAGATTTATTGCTCGGGAGGCATTGCTTGATGAAGAATTTTGGGTACTTATTATTTAGCATTGCCAAGAAACATCTTCATTGACTTATAATTGCACTTTTTTTTGTTGGGAATTATGAGAAACAAAATGGATAAGGAAATGAAACAAAAAAAGTATTTTCATAAATTTCTTTTGTTAAGGAAATGATCAAATTAACGATTCTTATATGAAATCGCTTTAACTAGTCAATCCTTCCGCGTTCTTTTTTATTTCTCCTTCCCTTCTTTCTCAACATGCCAATTTTCTGTGCTTTTTTTCCTTTCCAAAACCATAATTTTAAATTCGAAGTTTTAATTTTAATTCAGATGAAAAAAAAAAATCTTAAAACTTGAAGATGACAGATAAGAATCCATATAGATCTCAATCTCAGTTTCATCATTTGAAATTAGGGTTTTAAAAATAGGATTATCTGATTTAGGGAAACTTTAAATTAGTGTTTTCAACTTTAACTTAGGAAGAATTGAATTTGGGAAACTAAAGCTTATGAGGAGATGTAATGGAAGAAACAGGTGGTGGGGGAAGGAAAAAGCAAGTTGTGGCTGATCGGGAATGCTAGCTGAAGACGATATTGGAAGGAGAGAGAGGGCGGATGTGATGTGAGTTCCACTTAGAAGGCAGACGAAAATGATGGAAATTTCAAAAAATAATAATAAGGTTACTATAGTAATTAAGGGTGCATTATTTTAACTTATAACAAAACTACACTTTATAATCCTCTCTTAATACATTTTATGTTTTTTTTCCTATTCTCCCTCTATCTGGTAAGTCCCTTATCTATTTTGTTTCTTCCTTTAACAATTTTCTTTTTATTATTTGCTTCTTGAGGGGATTATTTGGTTTTTTGGGTGATATAGGCAATATGTTTCTATGAGCGTCTATACATTATAGCTAGGTTAATTGCTCAAAGACAATGTTGGCTTTGGTATGAATGGCACTTCTTTGGTTTCCAAAGTGTTAAAAATTCATGTGGTGGACGGTTCACTTATGTTTTGTATTTATTTTGTTAATCACTAGTCGCTTTTTAGCCTAATCTGGCACATGCAATTTTGAGATTTCTGTTATGCTTCAGTATGGTATGGATACACTTTTTGGAGGGATTTGGTGATAATCATAATAAAAAATATGTGTGGGGTGTCCTAGATGGAAATCTGTAGTTGCCTCAGCATAACATGCTGATCAGTTTTGGGTTATTTTGATTAATTGATAGACAGCAGCATGGCTGAGGGCAGAGAGCCACTGGGAGGATAAATCAAACACGAGGTATGTCGATTTGTTTTGTTGAATTTTGTTAGTTTGTCTGTCATTTGTTATATAGGAAGTTGGTTTATTTTGGAAAAATGGCTTTATTTCTTGATGCAGAAATGCAGACTCTTTTAAGCGGAAGTTTGCAGAGCAGGTGATATTTTTATGGTACTGTCTGTAATATATGATATTTAACCTTCTAGCAGTAGTAATTCAATCGGGCAATATGAGCTAAATTCAGTTTTAATATCAGATTGAACAACTTTAACTTCTATGGTATGCAAATTGTGGTACTCCCCAATGGTAGATCTTTTTTGAAATAAAACTGTAACAGTAATATTTAATTTTTACATTTGTGGTATCTGCCATACTTCATCCATTAGTAAGGCTTTGCTTTTGAAGAAATAATGGAAAATGAACACTATGGCTCGTTGTTGATTTCTGGATTGTAATTTAGAATTTGAGAAATATTGTTAAGGGTGTCAGATGATTGAGAGAGGGAGTGATAACTCATCCCGTGAGTATATAGGTACTTCTTAACAGAAGTTGTTTATCTTGGAAGTTCCTTTTTTTTAGTTGTAAAAAGGAAATTTAATCTTTGTTATATATAATGGTTGCCTATCACTCATCTAAAGTCGATACAATCCAGAAAAAATTTTGTATTTCAGTAATCAAGATTGGAACCGAACATAAATTGACCCAAAACATAAATTACATGTGAAGTTGACAGCAAACATAAAGAGACTTTCAAGATTGATAACGACAGGCTAAAGTAGTTGCGCTTATGTCTAGTAATATGATGTTACTTGGATCAGATGTTAGAATGACAAAATTGAGAACACATTGGCAGCAGCACAAGTAAACATATCAATTTAATTATAGCAGCACTTAAGCTGTTAATGAAATCAAATATCATACAGTTTCCCTCGCTTCTTATGATAGTCTGGATTATGATTTTCCATTATGTTATAAAGTGGAACAGCTTTTGTTAACACTAGATATTTTACGTCATATTCTTGAGCCTTATAGTTGCAATATTAATCAATACAAGTATTTTAAGTCTATCTAGGCTTATGTTTTCATATGAACAATCATGTCGGATATGCTTACTAACAAGGTTTGTTAGTTTCATGCCCTCAAGAATAGCAGTCATGACAATGCAACTCTTGGGCTCCATGATTCATACATTCAATTGCTTTTGGTGACAAATGGGAATACAATAACCTGAGCAGTTAAACAATTTGCATTGAATAGTTTAGCATTTAATTAGGAATGGAACTATATACCACTTGCAAAAATATATGAAAGAATTAAACTTGTGAACGCTGAATAGGAATTGTAACCTTCCTAAATCTATAGTAGCTTCAGGAGCTGTAAGCATGAAATATTGGTTATGCTGCTTGTATTTCTTTGATATCCTTGTGTTCTGAATTATAAAAGATTTCACTATAACGTTATCTATCCATTTTTCGAACGTAGGAGTTCATTGCAATAAAGAGACGGTGCAGTGGTAAACATCCTACTGGGACCGAGAAGTCTACTTGCATCATTGTGGTATGATGATGACATCTTATTTAAAGGCGTATTCATGACAATGCATGTCCACCCTTAGTTGGGTAATTTTTTAAATTACTTGAAAAGGTACTAACTGCTTTTTTCTGACAAAGTTGACGTCGAGGTGGTCTATTTTAGTGTCTCCATATGTGCTCTGTTAAATAATAGATGAAGCCATGGTGGTTTTCTTTTCTTTTTTTTAGGTTCTCTATAGTTTGTAGGATTCCTAGCTTTACGATGAAAATCAGGTACAACCGATGTCTATTTATGGCTATGCTATTCACTAGACCTTCCTTTATTAATATGGCAAGCCATCTTTATAGATATATTCATTTTAACATATACAATCTCCTATATCATAGGACGATTAGCATGTTCAACTTGGTTACTATGCTGCACAGTGACGAGACTAGATTGTAGATGGGGTGGGCAACTGCCCAACCCAAGATTTTGAAAACATAAAAATTACTAGTATAATAAATAATTTTGGTCACGTATTATTTATAGAATGCAACTTAAACTAGTATGTATTACTTGTATAAGTCTGGTTACTACATTTCAAATTTAAAGTGACGAACATTATAAAGAATATATAACTCAATGAGTATTGCAATATAAATTAGTTTTGGGATAAATAACATTTATCATCTTAGTTTTATTAATGACTAACCGTATACATATGCATATAACTATATATAACTAATTCATTATTATTGCTTTGTTTTTATGGAATTTCGAGAACAAAAATTGTACCATATGTGCTTTAGACAACAATTTAAATGTTTCTCGCATTGTCTTAAACCATGATAAAAATTTGACTTTTCTGGTTACATCAGCTCCTTTGCAAATGCGTGGTTACTTTTCTTATTATTGAAGTAAGGTTATCCAAAAATCACTTAAAAACCTCTCGTCCATAGTTTTCATGATCAGACAGAACTACAGTCCTATCTCGAATAAGCCTTAATCATGGACTACTTTGATCCGGAGAATAATCAGATCTTAGGTGTGCACGAATCTAGGTTGGACCTTCGAATCAGTGGTCCAAACAGTAAGTTCCACCTCCTCGTTCTTCACCGCTGCAAGTTCAAGCAAACCGCTGCAAGTTGTCAAGTTCATCACCGAACTTTTCTCGTTGTGCACTGCTACCGTGTACATAACTGTAGTTGTGCTAGTGCAGTTGTGCACTGCAGCAGTATACAACGTCGGTTGTAGAACTTGAAGACCGTCTACAGCTCGTCTAGCATTTTTATTTTAATATAGCTTGTTTTTAAATATGTAAATTTTCATAAAAAAATCGACGGTTTGCTCCATCAAAATCTGAAACCTTGAGTCATTATGGTTTGACTTGCGGTCTGGTCATAAATACTGTGCTTTCGCCCATCGCAACCGAAAATTCTGGTTTCGTCGCTTGTTATGCATATCTTACATCTCTATGGAATTTCTGTTCAAAGACATCAATAATTTTGGATTTTCATTTCCAAGGTGTCAACAAGTGTAATCTATGAATTAATGCATACTGTACACTAAATAAAACTTCTGTCATTTTTGGTACAGTTATATAGTTAAACAATTTTTGCAGTGCGCAACTTTTTATATCTTCTTTTGGTATATAAACAGGTAAAGAAGGAAAATACAAACACCAAACGCACAGTTTTAAGCAGCGTAGTTGGGACATTAGACATTAATATTAGGCATCTTCAATGTGGGGAGACTTTCCCAGAGGTATGTAATCTGACGCATTTTTTATTCACCCAAATGGGTTTTATTATTTGACTTCCAACATGTAAGTTTTCTTTCAACCAGGAGAAGACCAAGTCGCCTATTTCCTGCAATATATTTGGAAGAAAAAATCAACCTAGATATGGATATATTGCCAATTTATCTGTTGCCAAATATGCACGGCGCCAAGGAATTGCGGGTAACATGATTACTTTAGCTGTGGACGCTGCTAAATTCTATGGTACGTATAAACTTTGATTTTTGAACAATTGATTTGTGGATCCGATGTATGTGCACGGTTGCCTGGTCATATTTTTTAGTCATAAGACCCATAACTGCTAAAAAATGAAGGTAAAAATTTGGATTTTTTTGCTGAAGCTCTGTTCTTATAGAAATTCCTATCTATTATCTAAGCACTACTCATTTTCAACTTAAATGCCTCTCTAATATTATGTGATGAACGAAACAGTCAAATTTAATTGAATCTACCATTTCACGTGTAAAAGCCTTCAGATGCATACTAGATACCCTACCAAGTTAAATACCTTGGAAGTTTATTTTGCAAAGAGAAGCATCTCACATAAAAATACAAAGATATGTTGTGGAAATAATTGTAAGGAATCTTTTTTTTTAGGAATATTGTTACTGGAACTGTACTGGTATATGTTCTATTTGCCTATTCACTATTTTCACTTGCATTCTTCAGGAGTCAGCGAAGTATATGTACATGTGTATAAAGATAACATGGCTGCTAGGAGACTGTATGAGAAGCTAGGGTTCAAGGTACAATTTCAAAAAAATCACTGCAGTACTACATTTTATCATATTAAGCACAGATATTATTTTCGCTCTTTTATCATAGACGCTTGAAAAAGCAATGCCTCGGTCCGAAGAAGAACAGAAGTACCTATTATGTTTGAGGACTTGAAGTCTCTACTCCCAACTGTTACAGAAATTTGCTTGATTTGTTGTACAGGGAAAAAATTCCAAAGCATCAGCTAGTGTTAGAAACAAGGCATAAAACTGAAGCTTTTTAACAAAACAGCATTCATTGTTTCTGAATTATACAGTTGTATCTTAACAGATTAGCTTTTATGCTGACTAACGGTTGCATTTGTATCTCAAATTTGATGTCTGGAATAGTAATATTATTCATTTGATTATTATATAGCTTTGGCGCACTATAAAACGGAGGTCACATTGGATGATAAAATAACAAAAGGAGATAGCTTGATGAAAGATCTTTACAATTACATTTCCGGGTAATAGCTTTGGTGAATAGGGGAAAAAAATGTACATTGTATAAGTTATGTATTATGTAGATTAAGTTACATGACATACAAAATTAGGACTCTAAACTAATTTGTAGAGCTGCTTTTGGAGCTTAATCTTCTCATCCATTTCTGCTGTGTTGTGGTCAGATGTTGAGATGGAGGGAGTTCAGCAGGTAAGGCAGCAGCTGAACTAGTCAAAGCATTCAAGACTAAGAAAGCAAGAATTGGCGAGAGATCCAATGTTCCTCCAAGTGGTGGGATAATCCCACGAAATATGTTCAAGTATGGATCGCATATCGTGCTGAAAGGAGAAAAAAACATAAAATATCACCAAAACTGTTAAATCTATACTGGTGTACAACAAGCATAATGTATGCTAGAATACATGGGATGCAATGTAATGAGAGAATTAAAAAATTTGAAAGAGTTATGTATGCATGTTTGTGTATACATACATATATGTACACATATTTTTTGAATTTTGTTAAGTTGTATATTTGGGGATTAAACTCAACACCTTTTAGTAACTAACTCATATCGGATGTCTTACCACTTGAAAAAATAGAATCAATATATATGAGTGTGTGTATGTATGTGTGTATAAGGAGCGTTCAATGACACTTCTATTTTACAGCACCCCTTGTAGCCCTTTGATTTTCAAGACATTTCGATTTAAATAATAATATGATGTGGAAGAAAGAGAAAATCGTATTATTTAAATCGAATTGTATGGTGGAAATTAGGAGGCTACAGTAATATTGCAAACTAGGGGTGCTATTGATCGATATATATATATATATATATATATATATATATATATATAAGGTGAAAAAAAAATAAAGTAAAATAATTAAACAAATAATAATAATAATAATAAATAAACCATGATAATAATAATAATAATAATACTAATAGTAATAATGGTACTGATAGTAATAGAGACCGAAGACCAAACACTACGTCTTTGATTCCTATTCACTAGTTCTATAATCTAAAACTTATAACATTATCCCCTAAACCAATCCTAAGTAAAAAAAACTCTTAGCTAATGATTTTGGTACGTGGATCGCTAACTTACATGTGTTCCTGTCCGACACCAGATCTTCGGATATATTCCCATCCCTCGAGTCTTATTTTTCCACTTTCTCTCATGTCAACCTTGGTCGACCTTTACCTCTCTTTGAGCATTCGATGCGGCCTATAATTCCAACACGTACAGGTGCCTCAGGAGCCCTTCGTTAGAGATGTCCAAACAATCTTAAGCGATGTTGGACTAGCTTCTCTTCAATAAGTGATACTTCAAGTTTGTTACGTATATCATCAATCCTAATTCGGTTTCGTCTTATATGATCACAGCTTCATCGCAGCATACGCATCTATGCTACACTTATCTTCTGGATGTGTTATTTTTTAGTAGGCCAACATTCTGCACCATACAACATCGGATGTCTGATTGTCGTTCTGTAAAACTTTTCTTTAAGCTTTTGTGGAACTTTCCTGTCACAGAGAATGTCAGACACTAGTCGTCATTTCACTCATCCCACTCGAATTCTAAAACTAACATCTTTATCAATCTCGCCATCATACTGCAACATTGACCCTAAATATCGAAAGGATTCCTTCTTAGACACTATTTGTCCTGCCAAAATGACATCTCCATCCTCTGACCTGACATCGCTGGACTCGCACTTTATATACTATGTTTTAGTTCTACTAAGCATAAAATCATTTGATTCTAAAGTCTGCCTCCACAACTCCAATTGTCTATCAACCTCTATCATACTTTCGTCAATCAACACATCATCAGCAAAGAGCATACACCCAGGAATCTCACCTTGTATACTCTTCGTAACCTCATCCATCAGTGGGGCAAAATTGTAAGGGCTTAAAGCTGACCCTTGATGTAATCCTATGTTAATGGAAAAGTCACTAATTTCACCCTCGCATGCTCTAACACTAGTCATAACATAATCGTACGTATCATTGATAAGGGTAATGCACTTTGTTGGGACTTTCTTCTTTTTCAGAGTCCACCACATAACCTTTCTCGGTATTTTGTCATAAGTTTTCTCCAAATTGATAAATACCATGTGTAGATCCTTCTTTTGCTCCATAAATCTCTTCATCAGTTGTCTTATCAAAAAAATCACCTCTGTGGTCGACCTTTCAGGCATGAAACCAAATTGGTTTGTTGAAACGTTTGTCATCCTTCTTAATAATGATAAAAAAACATGTTTGTATAAGTATACATGTATACCATATCTTTGCACCACATAGTGTTTTATTGGACTTAACGTAATAAATAAATGACTTATTAACATGAGTACAGTATTAGTTATTTTCATATAAGCTACATTAATCACCATGACCATTGATTACCTCGATTTAACATATCTAATCACATTAACAAATTACATCAATACAAACTAGTTAGCCTACAAGAAGTGGTTAAGCGGTTGAATATCGAAGTACAGATGTGAGGGGTGCAGACTCCGAATCACAGTTAAAACGCATAAACCTTTTGGTTTATCTAGATGTGTCGGAAATTGTTATACCTCCAAAATCAGATCCACTGGCTACTAAAGCATAAACTCTAATGGCTTATAAATGAAGCTTGGTTTTCTATGTTTTACATGCGGCGAAAAGACCACATTGAATAACACCAGTTAAATTAAAAATTGCAGATGCACCAAGATTTAGACCATTATACCCATTTAATTAGACATACTCATGTTTACATGATAGTAATAATAAAAATTTAAAATAATGATTGAGACATCCCAATGTTTTGTAAGAATTTTTTTTTGATACAGATGTTTATATTAAGCCTTACAAGACAAACGAAAAATTTTATTGAGTAAAATTAAAATAAATGTGTTTTTTTCTAGCACACTCAGTGGAATTTAAGGGAGCTTGCATCAAAATTTTGATACAGATGTTTGTACCAAAGTACGGCTTGATTTGCAGACATTGACAAAAAGAATAAAATGCAACAGATAGATATAGATGCAAGAGTTTCTAATTTTTAAATGTGTAAAAAGGAAAAACACTAAACAAAGTAGACCATAATAGATAACAATTGTGGTCTGTAACCTGTCCAGATTAACATAAAAGCAACTAATCATTTAATCTTTTACATAAAAATAAAAAAAAACAATTTACTGCTTTCAAAATCAGTAAATAAAAGGCTCATGAATTAAAATAAACAAGTTTATCCTGTTCATAGCCAAAAATATACCACTTTAAACAGTGTGCACATTGTCATGTTCACTTTCAATAAACAAAACATTGCGGAATAAAAAATGTGCCATGAAAATTGCCCAAGCAAATTAATGGAAATAATAGTACCTTAGAGGGCTGACAATAGCGGGAGGAGTGTTAGGGAACCATGTAAGCACAAGCCTAACAACAAGAATTGTGTTGTACAAGTTCAAGAAGTTGTTGATGCCGTTTGACACCACTAACCCTGCCACTGAATCGCTTGGAAGAATCGCTGCAAAATTCTGGGTTGATAGAAAATTCGACCGTGGTACTCTAGGAATTTTAAAATGTACCTACACAGAAAATCAAACCACTTATTCAACCAGCAAAATATGAAATAAAACAATCCCTTTTTTTCCCCTCAAAGGGAAGAATATCAAACACGTGTATACTCTTCCTACCTTATAAAGGGAGAATAAGAAGAACCATAACAATATTTACCTACTACTATTTATAAAAGAAAATGAACGAATATATTTCAATCGTGTCTTATATAATTTTCGTAAATATCATTCTACTAAGGGGACTAACATGCTTGTGTCGTCGCCAAACCTAGCGCATAATTCAACGGAGATGCCAGGGCAATCAAAGGATTTTCTCATATTACTCTCATCTCTATCAATAAAAAGAACTCATTGCATAGAAATTAAACCATTGTCATCTCAATAGTACATGAAGTTATCATCTTGAATTTGTTTGATCAATAGTAAGGAAGAATGAAAGAGAAAAATAGGAAAAAGAAGAGTGGATGAATGCAACTTCTAAATATTAGATGAAATCATACTTCAAATTAAAATACTTCATGCATTTATTTATATATGCCAACATATTAGCATTTATTTCTAAACACTATTGTTATATGATTATGGGTATGGACTGGATTATCCATATCCAATTGGTTCACATAGTCCAAATGAATTTTTTTCATAAATTGAGTGTTTTTTTTTTATTCCAAGCCGTCCAATTTATAATCAATTAGTACAGTCCTAGCATACCTTGGAATCTGCATTTATGGAACTCTAGATAAACAATCAACTTCTTTGTATATATATAATACAAATTGGATACTCAACTCCACTGCAAACCCCAAGAAGTCCATCCACTGGAGCTCTATGACAAAATCTTGCACACAGTATTTTATACGTATTCCAACTTCCAACGGTTTGAAAACAAAAAAAGATAATCAACATTGCACCATTCAAGTTCATATGCAAAACAATAAATTGAACGTACAATATCAATATCATATTCACCTGAAAAAAGCTATCAAACTGAGAACGGAAGAAGAGGAGAGATTTGACAAAAGGATGTTGAGAAGCGATTGAGGAAACGGATTTGAAAATTTTACCGGTTCTGTCGGAGATTGCAGTGAGAACCTTTGGCATTTCAGTTGTTGTAATGATGATAGGAGTTGAAGAAGGAAGAGGAGCCATTGTAAAATTTGGATTTTAGCTTCTTCCTCGGTTTGGATAGACGATGTGTTTAGGGTTTTGCTGTTTTGATCCTGTCAAGGAAGTGAAAATTGGGGATAAGGTTCAGTTCTGAGATATTATTAAGGAAATCAAGCAAAACGTGCTTCAAAGTGCAGCCAATTTCCCTATACGTGATACTTGTCACATTTTCTGCACTTAATCCAGCGTTAAATATGAATAAAATCAAGGTTATCTTTTGTAAATATTTGCGTTTAATATTAACCAGCACGTTTGGATTTGTTGGACGTGTACAAAAGATTAGCTAGAGCAAATTTACTTATTGTGAAATAATGGTTATATGCATGAATAAAGGTTTAGTTGCTTACATATATTTGTAGTTATACTTTGATAGCTTTGATCATTATATGTATTCCTAACGAGAAATTTAAATTTATAATAGTTATGAACAAAACTGCGAAAAGAGAAATAAAAAGTAGAGATTTAAATGGATTTCATTTTTATTCATTGATTGATTACCGAAGTCTTCTTCAATAATTATTGATTAATTTTTTGATAAATTAGCAAAGTTACAAAGAATATGGAAAATGTAATGAATTTGAGAAGAAAGTGAGTTGTGTTGATATGGTGGATAATGATGCTGTGGGATCGTCTAATGTACAAAAATATTTAATTACTAAGGGTTAAAGACGTAAGGGCAATTCTGTAATATCTAATGCTTCATTTTGATTTATTCTCATTATATATACAGTATGAAGATACGGGCGTTCCCACATGTTCATATAAAAAATGAGAAATTTTGTGATTTTTTACAAATAGTAAGCTAATCAAATTGGATATACCTTATGGATACTCTGAATTATTGTAGGTCCAAGACTCATAAATACGTTCTGTGAATGTATGATTTTATAAACTTACACAGTCAAAACTAATCTACGTCACACTTCAATGTATAGCAAAGTTGCATTTGGTTCATACTATTGTTATGGTGCCTCACAATTACCTCAAAAATTTAATACTTATAATGGTAACCATTATTATCTTTAACTCTTATACATAAAGTGGTGATAATTGTTATAAACCTTCCACTTCAATGGTAATGTTGTCTTAAAAGTGTGTATACCAATAGTTATAGCATCCGACTCAATATTGTAATCGATGTAATTGCTCAACTATGTCATAAAACATGCATTTGGCATACCACCAATTGAAACTGAATATAGTATAAAAACAATCAATTCTTTAATCGTGTATCTAGGTGGTGCACACAGAAGTCTTTCCTTCAATTGATCATTCATGAAGATAACAATGATCCATATAAGGGCATCTCCTATGGTACCGTTGCATCTTGAATTCGAAAAAAAAAACCCCCAATCATCCAATTCAAGCTTAATATTAAGCTGAAAGTTCAGGATCCAATATAGGATCCTGAACTGGGCTTGGGCGCCCATTAAATGGGCGCCCAAGCCCAACCCCAAACGGCCCCCCTCCTCCGCTGCCAAACGCTTTAATCCGGACTCCAACGGCTATAAACGCTGAATTTTGAACTCCAACGGCAATAAACGGCTGTATTTTGAACTCCAACGGCTATAAACGTATTTTGTCTCCAACGGCTATAAACGGTCATATTTAAAATTACAACGGCTATAAACGATCATATTTGTGATTTCATTACATATATAGGACTATTTTTCAGATTGTAATACACACATCTCTTCTTCTATTACAATTATATTCTCAATTCCATAATATTGAAAGTATGTCTCATCCTTTTCAATCATATACCGAAGCGATGAATATGGATAGCTGGGATTTTGATTCCCAACCCTTTCAAAATGTTCATCCCCAGACCGCTCCCCCTCTATCCTTCCATTCTTCTGCTACATGGTCCGGCGATGAAGATAAGGATTTGTGTTATATTTACTGTCATTTTTCTAATGACTCGGTAAAGGAGAATGACCAAAGTGGAGAGGCTTTTTGGGCAAAAGTCATGACTGCGTACAATAAAAAGCATGTTGAAAAGACGAGGTCAATGTCTGCAATCACGGGTCGTTTCGGAAAGATTAATTGACAAACACAATTCTACGAGTCGCAGATTCACAAAATAAGAACAGCAAATCCAAGTGGAATGGGTGTCGAAGCTGAATTGGTAGTGTTTTGAAAAATATCATTTTAATTTATATTCATTCTGATCACTTTGTTAATATATCATTTTGTGTTTCTGTTTTTTAAGAAGAGAATGACGAACGATCAATTCTTGAAATTATTTCCAAGAAAAAATGGTACAAAGAAACTCCACTACTATCAGTTTGCAAACTGCTATGACTTGCTTGTTAGTTAACAAAAATGGAGCTCAAACACCGCAAAAAGCATATGAGATGTTCAGACGAACTCGAAGGGCAAGAAAAAAACAAGATGAACTAATTATAATTCTAGCCCAAGCAATTCTTCTCAGATGGGCTCTAATGTATGCCCAGATAACGAAGACGAAGAAGCAGAACCCGCATTTGATGAAGATGCTAGACCGATGGGGCAACGAGCAGCTAAGAAGAAAATTGCTGTTCAATCTTAAATCGATTCTCGTTTAGCCCTAATGCATGAAAAACATGCGAGAGAAAATGCAGAACGTCAAAGGAGGGGTGCAGAAAAGCTTGCCGTGTTAAAAGAACTGACCGAGATTGAGAAGGGCCGGTTTGAGCTAGAGCGGCAACGCCAAGTGTAACAACCCGGGGATTAGTAACAATTAATTATCGTCAAATGACGATTAAATTGGTTGTTAATTACTATTGAAGTTTTAATCAGTAGAAAATCTTTTAATAATGGTTAAGAGTTATGCAGGCTTTAAAAATTGAAATTGTAGCCCATGTTTTCATTTGTTTGTTTTATGCTGTGATAACTATCAAAGGCAAACCAGTACCCCTTTTTTTATTCATTTGATTGCAAACCCTAAACAAAACATACGAGAAGAAAGAATGGCGGCCTCCTTTCATTCGTTCCTCTTTTCCAAATTAGGGTTTTGGAGATTCTTCGAAGTCGCGCCTTATTGGTGGGTTGCTTCGTCAATCGATGATCTCTCTGCTTAGCACGGCTCCCCCAATTTCCGATTTGAGTTCGTCTTTGCGTCGAGCAAAGGTGAGTGCTTTCCACTCACATCTAATTCAACACGATGCTTAGGCAGTTCGATTTTGTTTCGTTGATTAATGATTTCTCTAACTTTGTCGATTTCGTGTAATTCGATACTTGATTGACTAGCAGGTTTGGTTTGAAAATGTTACATTTGATTTTTAATTGAACGATGTTGATTTCATTCGACTTTGGCCGTATGAAGTTAATTTGATTTCTGGACTTCGTTCCATTTTTATGCTCGACCCTGGTCATTTGTGTTTATCCCGTAGCATACTCGACTCGTAGCATTGCATTGAGCTGTGCTTTGTCGAACATGTATACGGCTGTTTTCATTCGTAGGTGTGTATATTGTTGTTGTTGAGCCATCGAGTCAGTTTGCATTTCAATTGATGGTTTTGACACGATTTGTTCGAACGGGCATCCTGACCCGATTTTGTAGTTGCCTGCACTTATATTTGCAATGTGTATATACATGTGTGGATTAATATGTGTGCATATATACCCTTGTATGTGTGTATGCATGCATAGTTTGATCTATACTTGGGTTCTATCTGCATACCCTATCTCTGTGCATTTTCTGCTTGATGTTGCTGCATTGACTTGATATCATATTTTCAATGTTGCTGATGTTTCTTAATCGCTTTGTTTTTAGCCACTGGTTCAATTTGATTTGATTTGTGTTGATTTGTTGTTTCGAATACTGCAGCTTCATTGTAGCTGTCTTGACCATTTGAGGCAATTGGAATTTTGTTTCATGTGTTCATTGAGAAGTTTAAGTTGCATTGTCGACTTATGTGGTCTATGTAGTTGTGTCCCAGTGATGCATTGTATTTGTTGTTGGTTCTTTTTGAACCTGAGTTATGCTGTGAATTTGTTTGAAACATTGTCATTGAGGTTTGTTTTCTTCTTTGGTCTTGAAGTTGTACTCCACTGTATTGATGATTTTGATCACTGTCTGCATATTCACTTGATAGCATTTTGGGCCTCGTTCCACCTGCTGTCATGTTGAACTGTTCTGTATAGATTTTTGGCTTTGACCTGCTGTTCAATGGCTTCGGCATTGATTGAGTTATACTGTCCAATTCAATTCAATGTTGCATACATGTTGACTTCGTATATTTTGCCACTGAGTGTTATTCTTGCATCCAGATGTGCATTCGTACATGAAGTACTTGTCGACCTTACTTGCTGTCTGGTTGACATGTATGGACTGTCTAGTCTTAGTTGATCTGAGTTTCGCCGTATGGTTGTGTTCATTTATGCTTCTGTTGGTATTGGTGCTTTTGTGCCATAGTTTGTATTCTCTGGTTTGATGTGCACTGCGCCTTGAGTGTGCTTGCATCTGAGTTGTTGTTGCAATCTTACCCTTGTATTCTTGTGGTGGCTGTAGTTCTTTTGTTGCAATTTTGCCCTTGTTGGGTTGCATTGCATTGATGCACTATATTCTTTTGCATTTTGATTCACTGAGCTTTTGTGTAATTCATCACTGTAGTGGCGAGGCAGTACACGCGTGCGTGTACTGCAGCCACACAGTATTGACGTTTTGAATTGATATTTCAATTACTTGAATTGTTTTGTGTGTCCAATTCAATATTTTGAAATTGTATTTTGATTTGGTTTGATTTGATCATTTTGTGTTGTCTAATTATCTTTTCGATAATTAGATTATGAGTTTCTAATTATCTATTTAATAATTAGATTTTGTTGTTAATTGCCGTTTAGGCAATTCTGTTGTTTTCTAAATTATCTTCATTAATAATCTTTTTATTTATCCTTATTGATGATTTGAATTTGCTGATTTGTTGTTTAACATGGTTACGTGTTATATTTACCGTTATTTGATTCTCTTATTGAAGGATTGGATAGACGAGATTTATGTGACTGTCGTCTATTTGATTAATTAATTATTATTACTTCTGTGCATTAATAACTGAGTTTGAATTAGACTGACCCGTGTATTATTTTCTTTTGGATTTAATACTTGGATCAGACCGAGTTATTTCAGGTTGTTGATATAGTGCTTTGGGTTGCTGCTTGAGCTATGAAGACTTTTCATATCTTTTGGAGTAGTCGTTGTCATAGTATAGAATGATATGTATTCATGTATATTATTCGATAATGTACTTGTATATGTAACATCCAGTGTCGGCAGTTGTAGTTGTATCATATGTATTGTATCACATGTATTATAACTGCCTTCAGTTATATATATATATGAGATTTGATATTAGCTGTGTTCCGCATTTAGCTTATCTGTGTTATTATTTTATATATATTGTCCTAAACTATTATGAATCGTAGTTCGTTTTATACTGGAATTGGGTATGTCGATGGGAGTAATAAATAGAGATGAAAATAAATATACCATTCCTATCGAGGTAACCAATACTAGTGTAAGGCCTAACTACGGATGGCCACTCCTATCCAGCCTTATTCTTCGTAATAACAGACAGTATTTCTTTTAATACTCTTTGTTATTTTGAGCATAGAGGTGGGGCGTCGCAGTTGGTATCAGAGCGAGGGGTTTATGGACATAATATATAACATAACTTAGATGGAACATGTGTTACAGCTATTGTTGATGTTTTATTTGTGCTTTGAGTCAAAACTAAAGTTTTGAAATTATGATGAAATTTTTAAATATCTTTATTTAAAAATAAAAGTGAAACTGTGTTTTGATGATTGAGTAATTTGTGTTCTGTTTATCAGAATGCGCAGCGGAAACAGTGATTGTCTTCGCCGTGTACGGCTGGTAACCTTTTTGATTTAAAAATCAAAATATGAAAATGAAATAAATTTCATTGTGATGTTACATAGATGTGTTTATTTTGTTTTCTTTGAAAATTTCGAATCCGATTTGAGGATCCGAAGTGATTGCTGTTATGTGATTTTGTTGTTTTAAATTATCTTCATTGAAGATATAATCTAGTGATTTCTTTGTTCATTTTGTAGTGTACGTGCAGATTTGAGTTGCACGTTACTACATTAATTATACGTTGAACCGGTGTTTGGTTTGAACGTATTTAGTGCCGTTATTTTTATAACAGGATTTTTACACTGGTGCTAAATTTTTGAAGCACGGTGTTTTGTTGACATTTTTAATGAATGAAAATTCACTGGTATTTTATTTTGATGTGAATTATTTTGATGAGATTTTGACATATAAAAATTACTGTTCCTTTGACTTTAGTAACTGTCAAATTTTAAAAGTGGATTTTCAAGCGGTTAGCCCGCAATGCTGATTTTGAGATTCGTTTTTACGATGTTTTGGGAAGTGCAATTTCCTTTTCGAAATTGCTACTGATGTTGCTACTTTAATCACGTATTTGAAAAATCAGTTTTAAAATAAAATTGTTTTCAAAATTTTACAGTTTGCGCTTTCAAAAGAATGAGGAAGCGATTTAAACGCTTCAGCAAAATTGAGGACTATGAACCCTCACTTTTGCAGATTCGCTTAATTCCGGACTTGTCCGTTTGAGAACGTAAAATGTTGTCTATATAAAATACACAATTTTGCACTTTCAAGGAAACGATGAAGAGAATTAAACGATTTAGTAAAACATGTGGTATGAGACATGTGCGTTTGCTATTTTGGTTAATTCCGGACTCGTTAATTGAAACATCTGCTGTTTGATGATTCTGATGATTTGTTGTGCTTTCGGGCCACTCTGCTGGACCTGCGGGTCATTTGTTGGGCTTTCGAGCCACTCTGCTGGAACTGCGGGTCATTTGATGGACCTTCGGGTCAAATACCAGTACTAGACCTTCGGGTCACTCTGCGGACCTTCGGGTCATCTGATGGGCGCCAAAATTTTATAGTACTTGGTAGGCTTCGGCCATTTGTTGATGCACGTGCGGCGTAGCTAAAACTCGCCATCTGATGGGATCGATCCAACCTTTTATGTTGATTTTCTAGAGTATCTTAATTGATTTCTAGATATTTGTTGTTTCTAATTATCTGCAGGTAATTAGATATTTGCTGATTTGAGTTTTAATTATCGTTTGTGATAATTAGATATTTGTTGATTTGTGATTTCTGATTATCATTTTTGATAATTAGATATTTGAGATTTCTGATTATCGTTTTTGATAATTAGATAATTTTGATTTGTGATTTCTGATTATCGTTTTTGATAATTAGATATTTGTTGATTTGAGATTTCTGATTATCGTTTTTGATAATTAGATATTTGTTGTTTCTGATTATCGTTTTTGATAATTGGATATTTGTTGATTTGAGTTTCTGATTATCGTTTTTGATAATTAGATATTTGTTGATTTGTAATTTCTGATTATCGTTTTTGATAATTGGATATTTGTTGATTTGAGATTTCTGATTATCGTTTTTGATAATTAGATATTTTTTGATTTGTGATTTCTGATTATCATTTTTGATAATTAGATATTTGAGATTTCTGATTATCGTTTTTGATAATTAGATATTTGTTGATTTGTGATTTCTGATTATCGTTTTTGATAATTAGATATTTGTTGTTTCTGATTATCGTTTTTGATAATTAGATATTTGAGATTTCTGATTATCGTTTTTGATAATTAGATATTTGTTGATTTGTGATTTCTGATTATCGTTTTTGATAATTAGATATTTGTTGATTTGTGATTTCTGATTATCGTTTTTGATAATTAGATATTTGTTGTTTCTGATTATCGTTTTTAATAATTAGATATTTGTTGATTTGAGATTTCTGATTATCGTTTTTGATAATTAGATATTTGTTGTTTCTGATTATCGTTTTTGATAATTGGATATTTGTTGATTTGAGATTTCTGATTATCGTTTTTGATAATTAGATATTTGTTGATTTGTGATTTCTGATTATCATTTTTGATAATTAGATATTTGAGATTTCTGATTATCGTTTTTGATAATTAGATAATTGTTGATTTGTGATTTCTGATTATCGTTTTTGATAATTAGATATTTGTTGATTTGAGATTTTTGATTATTGTTTTTGGTAATTAGATATTTGTTGTTTCTGATTATCGTTTTTGATAATTGGATATTTGTTGATTTGAGATTTCTGATTATCGTTTTTGATAATTAGATATTTGTTGTTTCTGATTATCGTTTTTGATAGATAATTAGATATTTGTTGATTTGACAATACTGATTATCGTTTTTGGTAATTAGATAATTATCGTTTTTAAATTATCTGGTTGATAACTAGATAATTGCAGTTTTGCGAATTGTGATTTGTGTTTTCTAATTATCTTTGTTGATAAATAGATTTTGTTGTTTTCTAATTATCGTGTTGATAATTAGATATTGCTGTTTGTGATTTATGTATCGTGATTATCTAATTGATAATTGAATATTGCTGATAATTGTATTTATTCAGTTTTGCTGTTTTCTAATTATCTATTTGATAATTAGATTTGGTTGAGAATTTGTGAATTTCTTTTATGAAATTAAAAGATTTCTTTAGCGTTTGTATCCTCGACCTTTATTTTTCTAGCTTAACCAGTTTAGGTTAGAAAAATAATTGGTTATTGACGACTTTAATTATGAAAATTGCGGGGATGCAATTTTTATAAGGAGGGGAGTCTGTAACAACCCGGGGTTTAGTAACAATTAATTATCGTCAAATGACGATTAAATTGGTTGTTAATTACTATTGGAGTTTTAATCAGTAGAAAATCTTTTAATAATGGTTAAGAGTTATGTGGGCTTTAAAAATTGAAATTGTAGCCCATGTTTTCATTTGTTTGTTTTATGCTGTGATAACTATCAAAGGCAAACTAGTACCCCTTTTTTATTCATTTGATTGCAAACCTTAAACAAAACATACGAGAAGAAAGAATGGCGGCCTCCTTTCGTTCGTTCCTCTTTTCCAAATTAGGGTTTTGGAGATTCTTCGATGCCGCGCCTTATTGGTGGGTTGCTTCGTCAATCGATGATCTCTCTGCTTAGCACGGCTCCCCCCAATTTCCGATTTGAGTTCGTCTTTGCGTCGAGCAAAGGTGAGTGCTTTCCACTCACATCTAATTCAACACGATGCTTAGGCAGTTCGATTTTGTTTCGTTGATTGATTATTTCTCTAACATTGTCAATTTCGTGTAATTCGATACTTGATTGACTAGCGGGTTTGGTTTGAAAATGTTACATTTGATTTTTAATTGAACGATATTGATTTCGTTCGACTTTGGCCATATGAAGTTAATTTGATTTCTGGACTTCGTTCCATTTTTATGCTCGACCCTGGTCATTTGTGTTTATCCCGTAGCATACTCGACTCGTAGCATTGCATTGAGCTGTGCTTTGTCGAACATGTATACGGCTGTTTTCATTCGTAGGTGTGTATATTGTTGTTGTTGAGCCATCGAGTCAGTTTGCATTTCAATTGATGGTTTTGACACGATTTGTTCGAACGGGCATCCTGACCCAATTTTGTAGTTGCCTGCACTTATATTTGCAATGTGTATATACATGTGTGGATTAATATGTGTGCATATATACCCTTGTATGTGTGTATGCATGCATAGTTTGATCTATACTTGGGTTCTATCTGCATACCCTATCTCTGTGCATTTTCTGCTTGATGTTGCTGCATTGACTTGATATCATATTTTCAATGTTGCTGATGTTTCTTAATCGCTTTGTTTTTAGCCACTGGTTCAATTTGATTTGATTTGTGTCGATTTGTTGTTTCGAATACTGCAGCTTCATTGTAGCTGTCTTGACCATTTGAGGCAATTGGAATTTTGTTTCATGTGTTCATTGAGAAGTTTAAGTTGCATTGTCGACTTATGTGGTCTATGTAGTTGTGTCCCAGTGATGCATTGTATTTGTTGTTGGTTCTTTTTGAACCTGAGTTATGCTGTGAATTTGTTTGAAACATTGTCATTGAGGTTTGTTTTCTTCTTTGGTCTTGAAGTTGTACTCCACTGTATTGATGATTTTGATCACTGTCTGCATATTCACTTGATAGCATTTTGGGCCTCGTTCCACCTGCTGTCATGTTGAACTGTTCTATATAGATTTTTGGCTTTGACCTGCTGTTCAATGGCTTCGGCATTGATTGAGTTATACTGTCCAATTCAATTCAATGTTGCATACATGTTGACTTCGTATATTTTGCCACTGAGTGTTATTCTTGCATCCAGATGTGCATTCGTACATGAAGTACTTGTCGACCTTACTTGCTGTCTGGTTGACATGTATGGACTGTCTAGTCTTAGTTGATCTGAGTTTCGCCGTATGGTTGTGTTCATTTATGCTTCTGTTGGTATTGGTGCTTTTGTGCCATAGTTTGTATTCTATGGTTTGATGTGCACTGCGCCTTGAGTGTGCTTGCATCTGAGTTGTTGTTGCAATCTTGCCCTTGTATTCTTGTGGTGGCTGCAGTTCTTTTGTTGCAATTTGACCTTGTTGGGTTGCATTGCATTGATGCACTGTATTCTTTTGCATTTTGATACACTGAGCTTTTGTGTAATTCATCACTGTAGTGGCGAGGCAGTACACGCGTGCGTGTACTGCAGCCACACAGTATTGACGTTTTGAATTGATATTTCAATTACTTGAATTGTTTTGTGTGTCCAATTCAATATTTTGAAATTGTATTTTGATTTGGTTTGATTTGATCATTTTGTGTTGTCTAATTATCTTTTCGATAATTAGATTATGAGTTTCTAATTATCTATTTAATAATTAGATTTTGTTGTTAATTGCCGTTTAGGCAATTCTGTTGTTTTCTAAATTATCTTCATTGATAATCTTTTTATTTATCCTTGTTGATGATTTGAATTTGCTGATTTGTTGTTTAACACGGTTATGTGTTATATTTACCGTTATCCGAATTTCTTATTGAAGGATTGGATAGACGAGATTTCTGTGACTGTCGTCTATTTGATTAATTAATTATTATTGCTTCTGTGCATTAATAACTGAGTTTGAATTAGACTGACCCGTGTATTATTTTCTTTTGAATTTAATACTCGGGTCAGACCGAGTTATTTCAGGTTGTTGATATATTGCTTTGGGTTGCTGCTTGAGCTATGAAGACTTTTCATATCTTTTGGAGTAGTCGTTGTCATAGTATAGGACGATATGTATTCATGTATATTATTCGATAATGTACTTGTATATGTAACATCCAGTGTCGACAGTTGTAGTTGTATCATATGTATTGTATCACATGTATTATAACTGCCTTCAGTTATATATATATGAGATTTGATATTAGCTGTGTTCCGCATTTAGCTTATCCGTGTTATTATTTTATATATATTGTCCTAAACTATTATGAACCATCGTAGTTCGTTTTATACTAGAATTGGGTATGTCGATGGGAGTAATAAACAAAGATGAAAATAAATATACCATTCCTATCGAGGTAACCAATACTAGTGTAAGGCCTAACTACGGACGGCCGCTCCTATCCAGCCTTATTCTTCGTAATAACAGACAGTATTTCTTTTAATACTCTTTGTTATTGTGAGCATAGAGGTGGGGCGTCACACCAAGAGACCTTAGTAATGGAAAAGGATGTCACCGGAATGGACGCAATTACAATGCAATATTGGATGGAGTACAAACAACGCATTGTTGAGAGTAGATCGGGAACAAAACATATGTAGTTGAAATATTCATGTGATATTTTAAGTTATTGTAGTTTAAATATCCATGTACCTTCAGTTTATATTTTCAATCATGTGTTATTTTCAGTTTTAAAATATTCAATGGGATATCATTTATTTCGATGCATTATGTAGACATCAATAAAGATTTACTTCACCAAACATAAATGATATTACAAACTTAAAAATTATAGCATTCTACACTTCGTTACAGAAATAAAAAGGCAAACAGATGTAATTAAACAAAGATCCACCATCCCGAACTACTGATTTCCATGAGAATTCCAAATATGGTCCATTAAATCCCTTTGGAGTCTATTATGAATAGCAGCATTACGATATACTTCATGATGATCGACATGAATTGCGTACTGTCCTTCATTTCGTAACGTGGCTGTGCGAAACAATTCGGGGGGTTGTCTTGCCCCATCATACTCGAAATCGGGATAGTCCATAGCGCGTTCATCTTCAATGATCATGTTATGCAGAATTATACAACAGAACATAATTGTAGCCATTTTTGATCTCTTCCATAATCTACATGGATTGCTGACCATTGCAAACCTTGCTTGAAGGACCCCAAACGCCCTTCCAACGTCCTTCCTTTGTCCTTCCTGCATTGCAGCAAATTGTTTATGTTTTGCCGTCATTGGGTTTGCAAATGTCTTTACAATCGTACTCCATTTGGGATAAATTCCATCTCCAAGATAGTATCCATGCTCATATGTGTTATGACCAAGAGTAAATGATACGGGAGTTGACTTACCTTGCGCCAAATCATTAAACAAACGAGATCGTTCGACAACGTTTAAGTCGTTAAGAGAACCTGGCATTCCAAAGAAAGCATGCCAAATCCACAAATCATGAGAGGCAACTGCTTCTAAGATGATAGTAGGTTTTTTTTCTTTGCCGTTATATGCTCCATGAAAAGCTTTTGGATAGTTCTTCCACTCCAAATGCATACAATCTAGACTTCCAAGCATTCCAGGCTAGCCTTTGCTTTCATGCATTTCACACAAGCGCGTTACATCTGCCTCGTTTGGAGAACGAAGATATTCAGTCCCATAAATGTCCACAACTAACTGACAGAAGTGATCTAGGTTTTCCAATGCGGTACTCTCTGCAATACGATATGCGTCGTCAAGGGCATCGGCGGGTGTACCGTACGCTAACATCCTCAAAGCTGCGGTCATCTTTTGATGCCCACTTAAACCTTGTTTTTTTGCAGCGTCCTGCTTGTAAACAAAATAATTATTATTCTGCTGAATACTTTCAAGAATTCTTAAAAACAATGGACGACTCATTTTGAATCATCGTCTAAACATCTCTGGACCGTAAGTTGGATCACGGGCAAAGTAATCTTGCATAAGTGTTTTTTGAAATGCTTGCTGGTTACGGTTGATATATTTCCGACCCACAACTGAACCGCCTTGTTTTCCAGAAGTTGAACCGTATGCTTCACGATATATCTCCATCAGTTCCTCCTCCTCTTGTTGATGCGCTAACGCATACGCTTCTTCTTCCGAGTCACTGTCGCATAGCAATATAGCTTTTAGTAAATTTCAGACATTGTTTGATATTTGAGGATGGTTGTTTGATATTTGAATATTTTGTTAGAGTAAATTGTGGTGAACAAGTATGAGATCCAAATGGTTATATTATATGACTAATTCTTGAGTGGAGAGAAGGTGTGTCAGTGTGCGGTCAAATCACGTACTATAGCCACGTTCATTTTCCGGTCAAGATTCTCTGCTTTGTTGAGTGGAGAGAAGGTGACTCAATGTGCGGTCAAATCAAATACTGTAGCCACGTTCATTTGTCGTTCAAGATTCTCTGCTTTGTTGAGTGGAGAGAAGGTGGCTTAGTGTGCGGTCAAATCACGTACTGTAGCCACGTTCATTTGCCGGTCAAGATTCTCTGCTTTGTTGAGTGGAGAGAAGGTGGCTCAATGTGCGGTCAAATCAAATACTGTAGCCACATTCACTTGCCGGTCAAGATTCTCTGCTTTGTTGAGTGGAGAGAAGGTGGCTCAGTGTGCGGTCAAATCAAATACTATAGTCACGTTCATTTGCCAGTCAAGATTCTTTGCTTTCTTGAGTGGAGAGAATCAACATCCATTATATAAATTCACAAATCGTTATCTGTTTAAATCATTTAAAAACTTAACATTATTCAAACTACATTGTCCAACATGACATTTAAGTCTCATGAATTGAAGTTGCTTATGCAGTATTACATATAAACCGATGAGATGTGCGATAATCAGGAGTTAATGGTAATTCATTTTTGGGACACTCTGGCTGAACTGTACAACAACGACGTGGGCTGTCAAGTTAGACGTATGGCTCAAGAGGTCAGGACAACATACAGAAACTTTACTAGGGCATGCACGCGTTACACAAAGATTATTAATGAGGTAATATCGGAAAATGTGTTCGAGAATACACGTTCGAATTATGACGATCGATACAATTTAAAATACCGCACTCCGTTCATTGGCCATGATGCGTACTTCATACGCCAAAATTGGCTAGAAAGATTTGGATGGCATTAAGATAACAATATTGGTAGTTGGTTATGTAATGGTCGTTAATGTGTGGAGAGCTTTCTGAATTGTCTTTTCAAATAATAATGTATGTTGTTTTTGTCATTCCCCTTTGACCTGTTTGTTTATATATGCGCTTTCTGATTTACTTATTCATCATTCATAATCATCTTCTTCCTCACTCACACCAATAAATTCTTTATCGCAATGCCTTCTTGGCCTTCTTCTATCGATTCAGATGCAGGTTACGTGCCTACGGAAAGTCCACATACTGATGAGGATTGGCTTATCAATTATCAAGAACAATACTATGAAGATGTCCGCGGTCAGTTTCCAAATCTTGAGCAACTGAGACTTTAGGAAATGGTTGAACCACCATATGAACAACATGTTGTTCCTCATGCATATGAACAACCTGAGAACCAGGTTCAAGTAGTTCAACCTCCCACTGAGCAAGAAGTTGAATCGTACCCAGTTTGTTGTCAGTGCGGGTATGGAGTTGAAGTTGTAGTACGTGCGGATGGAGAAATTATTGGTAGTCGAATCCAAATATGTCAATTCTGGCCGAATGGTTGCAATTACGCGGAATGGTTGGATGATCCTTTATGTCCAAGGGGCATAACCTATGCAAACGAACTAGAACAAGAGATAAGACGTCTTCGACTTTCTTTACAGGAGTTGCAATTTAATCGTCACGTCTAGTATCTTCATATTTGTGTTCTATTATTACTGTGTCATTTTTTACCAGTGTTCTATGTTCGTATATCTTCAATTCTAATGTCACTAGTAGTTTTTTTATGTGTATATGTCACAGTATACACAAACATATATAATTCACAGTATACACAAACATATAGAATTCACAATATACACAAACATATATAATTCATAGTATACACAAACATATCAGAATTCACAGTATACACAAACATATATAATTCACAGTATACACAAACATATAGAATTCACAGTATACTCGAACATTATCATCCAAAATCCAAGAAAGTGAAATTATATAAACATAAAGAATACACAGTATACTCAGACAATGACATAAGTACATAAGATATATGAACTGCAACATATAATAAAACGTTCACTACGCATATAATAAAAGGTATACCACTAAAGGGATGCAACGTCGTCGTCGTCGGCATCATCACCATCATCCCCATCACCATCATCATCATCTCCGTCATCGTCATCATCATCCCCATCACCATCATCATCATCTCCGTCATCATCATCGTCATCCTCATCACCATCCTCCCCCTCATCCTCATCATCCCCATCGTCCTCATCCCCATCGTCCTCATCTAAACCACCAGCATCATACCCACTGGGACCAGCATCACCTCCGCCTTATGATCCGAAAGGCTCATATACAGCAAGTCTAGCTGATAGCTGATCAATCTGCGCCTCTAGCATATGTGTATGCTGCATGTACATATCATGCATGGTGTGTGTATGTTCAAGAGTCATATCGCGAAACACACCAAGTGAAACTCTGGCCTGGTCCAATCTAGTAGCATACTACATAAAGATGATATTTGACATAGTAAGAAACTAACCATAAAATAAAGGGAAAATGGCAATAAACAACAAACGTACCTCATACGGAGGATATAACCCGACTGAAGGCACACTAGGAAAGTCGGGGTGGTCTGGAAAGACTAAAGGTTGCTCAATCACAGTACCTGTCACGTCATATGCTCTAAAAGTAGTATCAGGCTCCAACTGCATGGGAGTCTGAGAGAACTGTGACGGAATCGGGTCAAATGAAACCTGCAGTACCTGAACTCTACCGGCTGCCATGTGAGGTCCTATATGATCAGAGTTGACCCCACGAACATAATCTGGTACGATGAATCTACGGGGTGCTACTCTGGCCCAATAAGTATCGTAGTCTCCATCGATGAAGAAAGTACTGCTATCCACCCACCCAGCCTGTCGTAGAGCATCTAAGTAATGATCGCCAATCACCCTATGTCTACCAAACATGTCCTCACAAGATAAAGGATCATATGGTATACGACGATCACCAGTAATCTGATAAGCACACCTCTCTCCCAAATACCACATAGGCATAAATGCAGGTGTATGCAAAGCAACCCTACTTCTAGATAGAGAATACGCAACCATCATGGGATGGTCGTCCACCATAAGACCTGCATCTGCTAGATGAGTCCAATGTGAGGCCCAAGGAGTACGAATGATGTTACCTCGACTACGCATATCAAGCTATGACCTAGCCTCCATCAAGTCATGCCGTACACCTAAGGGAACATGATGTACGTACTGCATAGTCTCCCATCATCTCATCCTAGGGAAGTACTGCTCAGGAGCCTGACTAGCCATGTCCTGGATGCGGGGATGCATGTTTTCCTTGTACTCGTAGTACCATAACGGCAAAATATACCAAAAAGCATACATCTTCTTGACATCGCCAAGCGCAAATGAATCTAGAGCGGTATAAAGGGTGCCTAATATCGCTGTGCCCCAATCAATAGTATGTAGCTAGTCTAATCTAGCAAGAGATGCTAAATAGCCTAGTCGAATCGTACCTTTTTGGTTCGAAAAAAAGGTCGAACTAAACAAGTACAGCAGAAATGCTCTAGTAACTACATCCATCATATCAGCTCTAGCTATATAAGTGGTGATGTACTGCTGCAGGTAAGTCAACTTAACAGAACCACTACTGACGCAGGTAACATCTATCAATGGTAGAAAAACAGTAAACACATTGGGGGACTCATATAAATCATCAAATGGAAAAGGTCGAAGACCATGTCGTCCAATCTCAATGCCAGTGAACACGTAGAAATCAAATGGGGTGATACCAAGCTCAAAATCTGAAAAATGAAACGTATGCATGGTGGGCCACCACCTCTTAGCTAATGCCTGAATGGGAGGTCGATCAAAGGACTGAACAGGCCTAATCGACAAAAAAGACCAAAAAGGCTAGCATGTAGCCTCTCAACAATAGGATTGGGAAGAGAATCATAAAACTGGGTAATGCACTTAGCCCAACTACCCCGACAATGAATGTAATGGTCCTAAAGATAATTTATGAATTAATAATTTTTGATAGAGTAACAGTTATTTAATATGATTATGTGATGTACATATAAAAATAACCAAATATACTAATGTGCAATTTATACCTGTACGGTCGTCAAAGCGGATTCGGCTCTATGCCGATAACCATCTGGAAGCTCGTGTAGTACACATAGATCGTCTGGTGAAACTCCAGGTGGCGGCGGAACATGTAACGATCCAGCTTGCTCCGCTGGATGTCTGTGAACCGTTCTTCGGGCGATTTTGGTTGGACGTGGCGACATTTCGTTTAGATTTTCTAATTTAAAAAAAAATTAAAATGAAAATGAAAGAAGAAATAGGGAGGGGATGGGAGGGGACGGGTATTAGTAGGGGGGCTGGCGCCCATTTTATGGGCGCCTGCTATTCAAGCGCCTATAAAATGGGCGCCTGGCCACTGGGAGCCCACCCCAGCTACAGGGCTGAATATTCAACCCTGAAGCCACTGGAGATGCCATAATCCTACAAACTATAGCTGTGAATGTGTTACAATAAGAGAATCAAATACAACAGAAACTCAAAAAACAAAGAGCGATATCACAAACTTTGCAAAATATCCAGTAATACTCCGTGATGGGTGAAATATCTGTGTATATTTTATGTGTGTAGTGTTCCTCTAATAGGTTTAAGTTTTGAACATAGTTATTAAACATGCTAAGTTCTATCAAGTACTTAAAACGTATAGATGTATCATTAGATGCTTGGCTAATCAATCAAGGAATCCGAATCTATTAATCGCAACAGAACACATATTTTGAATCAATTCAAATCAAGAACTATATTTAGAGCAACTAAATTGCTACAACATTTTTTTAGAAAAAAACTGTTAATCAAATCTTGGTGTACCATATTTCAGATGGGTAATTTGTCTTTATAAAAGTGATACAAATATCATATAGATATATAAGTTTTATTTTATAACTAAAATACTCAAGTTGTCCATAAATCACATTTGTGACTGTGCACCCTAAAAACAACAAAAGCGTTGACCGCTGAATATAAAAATCATAAAAACGTTAACATTTGAAATCAAAAGTAAGAAAATGATAAACGTTACATCTTATCGATCTTCCAGCTTCTTTATGAAGCATTTCGCATATCCAAATTTATTTCATTATTTTTGCCTTGATAATTACACAGAGATTCACCTTATCTCGGTGCTAACTGTAATACGTTGCATTTCGATCGATTTAAGTGTTGGTGATGGTGGAATTTTGTATTTCAACCCTTCTTTTGGAAACTCTTTAATTAAGTTGACATTAAAATATAAGGGTTTGATGGTTTTTGATGGAGGAAAATGGTGTATAAATTGCAATCCTACAATTGTTGGATTGCGGACATACATTTGGAGAAAGTGAGTTAGAAGGAAACCTTCAAATGAATGTTTTTCGAATGAAGAAAATACCCTCCATCTTTGTTTATACTAACATGGCTACTTTGGTAAATTCAAAAGCTTCAAATGAATGTTTTCTCATTATATATAGATAAAAGCATATAATTGCAGTTTTAATTGCATTTAATTTTAAAAAAGGTAAATATTTGTAATTTTTTTGAAAATAAAATTAAAAATACATCCTCTCCAAATAACATAAAATCAAAATCCACACAAATGTGGAAAGTTGAGTGGATTTGTATGTAATTTTGAAAATACATCCTATTGAAAAAATGCAATAAATATGAAATCAATATACAAAAATGTTCAAAATGAAAGCTTAGAGTACAAATTGACATCAACTTCCTTATATTGCAAAAAATTATAATATGCACAAAATAAAATATATGCAGAACATTTGCACTTTTTAACGATGAAAGTGCAGAACATTTGTGCATCTCAAAAAACACATGCAAAGAATTATTAAGAAAAAAATGAAGATTAATTTCACTAGATAATATCATTGCAATACACTATTTTGGAACAAAAAACTATAATTAAAAAATGTTTGGACATATTTTTTAAGAAGTAAAACCTTTACACATTTTTGAAGAAAAACATAAAGAAACACTTCCAACAGTAAATCGAGTTAGGATTATAAATCTACGTTTTGTATGTACATAAAAATAACATAATTCTTTTTAAAGTGCAAATATCACACACATAACTTAAAAATACACAACAAAATCCAACAAATGCAAATCATCATAAAACCAAAGTGTAGTTGAAATGCAATTGCATAAACAAATCTTTTAGCACTAAAAATGTGGAAATAACAATAAAATATGAAAAAAATGTCGAACTATACATTTACACATTCTCAAAAACTGCATAAAACTTATTGAAATTCGGTGTACGAATTCCTATACCGTTTTAGCTAGAAATGTTGACTTTTTGTAATTTTAGAGTGAAAATTGGATTGAATTAGGGTATGAAAGCTGCGGATTGTTTTGAAGCCACCATCCAAAATAGGCCATTCCGCTATGTTATCAAACTATTAAAGCCCCTGCACCACATCGTCGTTAATTTAGGGACACATCCCATTTTTCTAGTACTAAATGAAAAATACTAATATTTGCGAAACTAATAACAAGAAAGACCATGTTATCATGCATTCACATTAAACTATGTCCTCAATCTTTCTTCTGAAGTAACAGACGTGGGACTGAGGAAAGATCCAATAGTTATCCTTATTAAAAAATTAGAAAGTATTGTGGTTAAATGCAGATCCAATCATGAACTAAAGCCATCAATTAATCTTTCCTCTTATATATCTAGTTCCTCATCCCAAATTCGAAGGTTCCAACATTTTAAACATTTAAAATAGTCATCTTTTTAGATATATCTTTATATATTTATATATATTTCGATCTTCTTTATCATGTACATTTCTCTTGAATTCTTCTGACAATCTTTTACGGTTTTTTTTTAATTTCATTGAATGGTCCTTCGATTCCTCAAACGTTGCAAGATGGACTCATTTGTAATATTCATCGATATCTGTAAAGAATTGCAACCCGCTCGTGGCAGTGTAGTTGGCCCAGGGTATGGGGAAGTAGCGAATGCTTTCAATGAGTGTGTAACGTCCTACTATTCTTAATGTCTAAAATAATTGTCAAACGTCGTCAATATACGTCTAGGTACTAATCTCATATGTTAAAAACAGAGGGTTGTTGGGCGAAATTTTTTTAAAAACTATTTGATGCATTTAATTTACCTCACATTGAAATTATTCGTTAATGTATTACTCAACATATGTATAACGTATAAGATTTTAAATTTCAGATTTCTATCGTATTTCGTCTTTGAAATTTTATACACAGTATCTCGTATCGGACGAAATCTCGGATGAGATGAGTGTATCTCAGGTGTACATCTCGAGACTGTATCGAAGTACCATAAGTCTAAATTTGATATTTTTAAGATTATTGTAATAATTGTTATCTATACATAAAAGTTTTTAACATACATAATTTTTATAAAATGATAATAATAATTTTACATTTTAGATCAAAGTGAGAACATGATTGATTTGGTATTAAATAAATGATTCCCTACTCATATGAATATTAAAAATAAAAAAATAAAAAATAATTTTTTTTGCTCACTCATTAAACGGTAAAAAGAAGAATTATAAGGTAAGTAAAAAGTCACTAGAGTGTAATTTCTTATGGACTCGCATAAGAAGTAAAACAATATGTAAATGAAAAAAATATAACTTCATAAGAGATCTTCTATTGAGATCTCACCTAAAATTTCACTACCTTGGATGAAATATGTGTAAAATAATATATAAAAAAATTTAATGTCTCGTTTCGTCAAATCTCGTCTCGATCAAGTTTGAAAATGAGATCTCGAGTGAGATCTGGGGCGAGATAAATGAGATCTAAAATAATGATAACATATAGGGTCAATGTTATAGACAACACATATACTATTTGTCTAAATCTATATTACAATCATGAGTTCTTTAATATATGAAATGAAAAAACTGGTACTCGATGAAAATGTAAGAAAATCTACAACCTGAAAGCATGAATCGTTGACTCGTTCCATTCCATTTCCCTTTTTCTCTACCTGCAAATCTGAAAAATCTATATATAGGCAAATATAATATAGATAAGTAGAATGGTACAAATAAAAATGAATAAAATAGGAAATGGTTACAATCAATTAGTCTAGTTTGGACCGCATCATAACACCATCCATCCCAGCCCAACCAAATGGATACGATGGCCTTACACAGGGAAATACTGCCTCGTACCCCTTCAGGGTCAAGCCCACATAATTCTGCGCCATATCTGGACCTTCTCTTCTCTTTAAATTACAAATGTTAGCACAAGATAATATCTATTTTTACACATCAACATAATATACAGGCATATTCATCACATCAACCCAATATGATAATGCAAATTAGGGAATAATATTTCAACACACATGCACAATCAAAAGTCACCCAGTCCATATTTTCAATAATACTAATCAAAGATATCGAAAAGACATTATTGCTTAACATAGAAGTAGATATACCAACTATGGGTAGTAACGACAAGCACTATTGTCCAAGTGGTTAAGTGATCCGACTTTGGTGCGAGAGGTCACAAGTTCGAAACTTACGTAGTGTGATTCGAACGTTTATTGACATGTGATATGTTGTCCCAGTGACATGTTGTATATAAAGTACCATTATCAAAAAAAACTATAGGTAGTAACAACATTAACCACACATCAAACAACAATAAATACTTTCAATGAAATAGTAATTACTAACAGCTCTATATATACCAACATCGAGAAAATACCAATTACTCACTCCAAAGAGCAATCATCTCCGAACATGGTACATACTAAAGGTATACCACCATAATGGTAAATACATACCCAATTAGCATGTCCTATAACAATAAACACCGTCTCACAACAAATGAACAATAGTAGATGAAAATACTTCATTCTTAGTGTAATAAGAAGCATTCTATCATTATATATTCAAACCCTTTCAATTACTACAAATTATAATATAAATTATTCTATTATTATTATTTAATGCCTTTAGCAGTAATAATATTTTACTTCACATACACGAAGGTCACCTTATAGTTATTAAATAAAATAATAATATTTAATCATTTTAAATACTTCAAAAACATTATATTACAAATTTATCAAAATAACACTAATTGCTGTTTTCCATTAAGCATAACATCTTTATTTTTCTCAAAATAGTTTTTTTCATAAAACTCCTTTTTGCTTTATTCTTTTCAATCTAAAATAATATTAATAATTTGAATTAGCTACTTTAGGAATATAATATTTCATTTTTAAAATACCCGAATGATATTATTATCTATTCCGAAAATAATAATAATTAACTCAAATATTTTTGAAAATATCTGTTTATACCACAAATATCCCGCATTACTATTTACTTTAAAAAATGATTGTACCATTTTCCAATAAACTTTGTACAAACAATCATATTAGTATTTACCCAAGAGCGGTAATAATACCCATTTAAATTTTTGAAAAGCTCAATATTACTATTTGTTTAAAACAATGTCATTGTATCCCAAATTCGATTATATTTAGTTACTATCGTATAACTAAAAAATAATAACAATTTATTAAAATCTATTTTGTTCAAGATGGAGGAGAGTGTTAGGCACTAAGAATGTCTTTAGAGTCTAAGCCGAGTCCAGGCAGACTCTGTATGAAAATAAGCACTCACCACATAATTAGATACAAATAAATTTTTCAATAAGTAACTATAAACACAATAACTACATATAATGAGAAACTTACTTTGTGTTGATTAGATCATCACTATTTATTATTATTGTAATATGAGTTATACATACACACACGTAATTAAAGTTTATTTTCAATAAAGTAAAAAAATAAAATATGTTACATTTTCAACAGTGATAAATTTTATACATGATAAATTTTATACATAATGAGATTTATGTCATAAAAATAAATAAATATTTGTATCTTAATAATCTTGACTTCATAAAAAACACAATGATTGTAAGCAATTTAGTATTTTCCTAATTGTAGTATATTACTTTATGTTTATCCCATAGATATTTAATATAAAATTGAAAATAGGTAGAATAAGAAAGAAAAATGAGGAAACATAAAATCAAGTTTTGAAGAAGTGAAAACTTAATGTGCAGTTATTATTGTATGTTTATCTTTTTGAACAAGAAAACTAGTTAGGCTATGAGAAACATGAGAACTGAACGTTTCTTTTTAGTTATAAAAGGAATATCTATTGAATAGTTTTCTATGTATTTTAGAATGAAATATAATAAAATTAAATATATTTTGAAAACAAGCTAGAAGATAAAGAGCTAAAATAAATAAATAAAGTAATTGAGTCTTTTAGGGTAGTTATATTTAATTTAGTCAAAATAAAAATCAAGTTATACCAAAAACGCCTACTTCATAGCATCCCAACAAAAACTTAGCCCTTAGAAGGTGCCTCAAATAGGGAGTGGAATAAAGCGCCAGTGCAAGAAAGTAGAGCGCCAAATTTGCAAAATAGAGCCTAAACCGTACTTCGCAGTGCCTTGGTGGCGCCCTTGACAACATAGCTAAAAATTATATTATTATTTATTAAATTCCACCTTACTTTAGAAATAATGATAGCTTCATCAAGTTTGCTTGAAAATAAGTTTTTTCTATAAATTATTTTATTATTATTTAAAAACTAGCAACAATAATATTTTACTTCACATACTTAGAGGTCATCTTATAGTGATTTACTCAAATAATAATATATATTCACTTTTCTGTGAGTTATGATACCAGTAAATATCGCTAAAGTGTTCGTAAGTAAACTTAAGGACCTAAGAATATTTCTTAAAAAATGGAATAAGGATGTGTGTAACAATCTGGAATTTTTAACGTTTTGAATGGTGATATTTAATTTATTTAAATGTTCAGATTTGATTCAAATTTAATAAATAATAAGGAAATCAATTTTTAATATAACGAATCGATTTTTATCGACGTATTTTTATTTTTATTTGTAGGATTTTTCCATAATTTTTAATTTGGAAAATATTTAAATTTTTGCTTGACGATTTTACAGCAAACAATGACATTTTTGGATTTTGCCAGAATAAGCTAACCAGTGTATATAATTATTATTTTTGAATCGTATCGCATTTTTATGCGCGATTGTATTTTTGTTTTGTCATTCGCAGTTTGTACTCGAACGAAATGTTGTACGGCGAGATGTTGGAAATATTTGAACAAATTAAACATCACACATTCTTTTCAACAAACTTTAACTTATCTTTTACTCTTTCCCTTTTCTTTTCAAGTCATCATCCGTAAACAGAAGAAAAAAAACAGTAAGCTACTTTAACTTCAAAAATCAAAATCAATTCGAATACTCAACTAAAAATGTCGAAACAAGGATCTTTGGGTTCGTTGTGACTAGATCTACTTTCTAGGGGCATTTGGTTGAATGCAGAAGTGTTTGGAGAGGAGCGTAGTGAAGATATGAGCATAGGAAAACTAGAGTTTGAGTTTCTTGTCGATTTTTAAGGAGTTAGACCTTATCGTTTGTTTCTTTGGGTTTGTGATGTTGTAAAGCATCGTAGGTAGATTTGGTGATGTGCGACACTTAGATGGAAGTTGCGACATTGAGGTCTGGGTATGCATGAGGTGTCAGGTTGGAATGGAGGAGGTTAGATCGGGCTTGCTATGGTGGTAGGGGACGGGAATCTTTTGCAAACAGGAGATGGTTGGTGAAGACGGTTTTCGAATTCGTGAAGGATCGAGTGTGAGAAAGGGGAGAGAAGGCTTTGGCCATAGGTTTTTGCCATGAATAGGTGTGTGCATGTACGGGTTGTATTTGAGAAACAGAAGAGAGATTAAAGGGGTAATTAAAAAATTTAATGTGATTAGTGTGAATTAATTATATTTTAATCTCAAATTCTTATCAATTAAATAACCTTTGCGTACGAGGTTCAATCGAGATGCGGTCTTTTGAGTTGCATCATAATGGCGATAGCTTCGCCATGGAACTGGTTTCATCAACTTTGGAGCAAGTGAAATTTTGGGCTAAAGTCGAAAGTCATTTGATTTTAGTTCAAAACTGGAATGCCTAAGCGTCCACTGGAATTTCGGTGAGTTAAACTCACCATTTTGGATAATAAGTATGATATATGATAGATAAAATTTATTATTTTGTGTTTGGATGATTTATTGGATTTGCTTGGTTAAATATCCGCTTTTGAAATGCAAATGACATTTAAAAATGAAATACAGGGAAAATTTGTGGAGAAATCCGGATTTCTTACCATTGTGATTTTAAATTTCAATTTTTATACCTATTGATTTTAATTCCAGTTATATACCGGTTATATGAATTTGTTGGATGCTGAAATTTGATAATTTGATCATATTGGATGCGGCACTGACATATGTTAAAAGTTGATCTTTTTTAGTGGAAAGGATAGTAATAGCATTAGTTAAAAGCTACAGTAATTATTAGCCTCGTTATAGTATTTTGAAAAAAATACTATTACTTGCTGTTTGATCAGGAAATGATTTGGATTTGGAAAAGTGATTTTTAATCCGACCCTTTTAGTTTTTCTATGATATTTTATATAAAAATAGTTTTTGTACTTCTCTATTTTACTTCAACTTCTTGTATTCTTCTTTTCTAATATATGTGTATATAAATGTTTTAAATTTTTTTTAGAAAGTATTTTTTAAAAGGGAGATATAAATATTTTTGAAATATTTTATATAAAATGTTGTAATAAAAGAATGGATTTATAAATAGTATTTTATAAATTAAAGAGAGATTTATAAGCGGTATTTTATAAATAAAAGAATAGGTTTATAAATGGTATTTTATAAAAGGGAATATTATCATTTTGATAAATTGGAGTAGTAAATCACAGTTGTGAATTTATTGTAATATACGAAATGATCGTGTCAATGGAAAGTATATGGATTTTATAAATATAATTGGAGTTTTGATTATATTTGGAGTTTGTTTTATAAAAGGAGTTTTGTAATTGTATTTAGAAATTTATAAAAGGAGTTTTATAAACGAATTTGGAGTTTTTGTAAAAAGAGTTGCAAATAAATTTGGGGATTGATAAAATAAGGTTTTTTAAATGACTATTTTATAAAAGAAGTTTTGTAAAATAGTTTTATAAAAGTATAATGGATGTTTATAAAGAAGTTTATTAAATAAATTTGGAGATTTATGAAAAGGAGGTTTATAATTATGTTTAGATATTTATAAAGGGAATTTTATTATTTATAAATAATGTTTTATATGGGAAGTTTGTAAATAGAAGGAGTTTTATAAAGGCATTTTATAAAAAGTGATTTATAAAAGGATGAGATCTGATTTCCATAAACGATCATTTTAAAATACGATGGTGTGGAAAATGTTCTTTCCATATTTAATAACAAATTTCGAGGTATGAAACTTGTCTTTATCTTGAGAATTAAGAATGGGTGTCGAGGCAAGAAAGGTTATCTAACTTGTTCGATCTCATTGTTATACGAGGGATAGTACTGTTTGAAATTGGAAAGTAAGGTTAAGTATATTTGATTTAATTTCCACAAGACCCGTCTACTTACTCCAAAAGGGAAGTGTTTTCAGTTTACTTTTATCAATGTTTAAGTTATAATTTTTTGATCCAAATAAGTATGGTTTTGGAAAATGAAATATTTCTTAAGATTTGTAAATATACTTATACTGTTGAGATGAGTATATGGGTACATTTTCTAAATACTGGAAATGTGGTGTTTTGCGAATATACTTATACTATTGATATGAGTATATGGAAATAGTTTTCTAAGTTTAAAGGTGAAATGGTTTGTGAATATATTTATACCCTCGATATAAGTATATGAATATTTTCTACGTATTGAAAAGAATAGGGAAGGCTTGTAAATATATCTTTGTAAAAGTATTTTAATACAAGATTTACAAAGTGGTTTTAATTAATGAAATGATTAATTAAAGTAGCTTAATGGTTGCTCTGCGCATAACCATGCTTGGTTAAATCTCTGGTTGAATTATTTGTTTATTGATCATGAAATAACTGACTATCAAATATTGTCAGTTTTAAAACTATCGTTATTGGCTTGGAGAGACTGGGATCAAATATATTATACGAAAACCACTTCGAATTGGCATGGGCGTTCGAATTGGAGATATCTTAAAGATGATTAAGTACAGAGTTCTTTGAAGTGCAGTGACTACTTGCTACTAATCTTGAGGGTGATTCCAAAATGGATGTAGTAGAAGTAGTTCCTTCGGTTTGTTCATATCCTGAACAACTTGTATGGATAAAGGCTGGTATTATATTATTTTCTAGAGGGCAGTATTAGCATTCCACGTGGGATTTGCTAAGAAGGTACCATTAGGGTTTGATCATCGCCTAATCTATCGGTGTTTATGGATTTATGTATGCTTGAGACTCGGTACGATTGTCGGCCAACAACCGAGGGGTGATCATATTCGATACTATCTAGGAAAGGGTAGGCCGGTCCTGAGTAGCAGAGGTGCAAATGTTTTGTAGCCTCGATACATTTTATCTAGAGGTGTACTATACAGAAGGTAGACCTTTACCTTGCCATTGATGGAACCCATCCTCCACTAAGTGCCTTTGGAACTTAGTTGTATACCTATTATGCTGGAATTTAATTAATGTAACAATTTTGGCTATGATTTAATATTTATTTTAAACCCTAGACATTATTATAATATCAAAAGATTTCCTATAAAATGGTTTGGTTATCATAAGGTAAAAACCCATCCGTGTTTATGTGCACCATGGTCATACGAGATACTTTTACTTTAAAAGTTTTTTTTAACATTAAAATCCATTTGAGGTTTATTTCTCACGCTAGTTTACCAGACTGATCCAGTCCTTATTTTCTTGTAATGCTCGGGTCAAACCGAGAATATTTTCAAATTTAATCGTGGATGCGTTGGAGCTTCCGGAGACAAGCTAGAGACCTCCAAGACATACTCACGTATATTTTATTTTCCACTGCATTTGTTGGTTGCATTTATCAGCAATTGTGAGGACAGGTTGTTATAATTGTCCAGGCTATGATAGATAGTTACTGTGATTGATGTATGTATACTACAGTCTTTTTTGTTAAGATCTGTTGTATATTATATATTACTTGTCACGACGTGAGATTCTATTTTTCTTTCTTTTCCCCTAAAAATCTATCTTTTAAGCACTTGGATGCTCGGCACGTGAATATTGTGAATGTATTAGGGTCGACTTTTGAAGGTCGAAAAGGTAGGGTGTTACAATGTGTTTGGCAACATTAAAAATAAAAAAGAGATCTTACTTTCTAAAATTTTAAAATTAAATAAAGTGGAAGAAATAAGAATTTTAAACTTATTCAAGCAAGACGTACTTTCAAACCTTAAAGAAGAACTAGACAAGGTCATTAAGTAGGAGAAAATAATGTGGAAGCTGAGATCAAGGGTCCAATGAATGGACGAGGAGGACAAAAACACCAAATATTCCATAGAATAGCCAACGGTTGTAACCGTAGTAACACCATAACTTCCATACTCGTTAACAATGTGGAAATTTTGGATCAAAAATGCCTTTACTAACTACCACAATGACCTCTTTGAACTATTGGAGGGCACATAATTAAAGCTAGGTGGATGGGATTATACCCCATAAATACCAGGATTTCTTTAGATGATTTGGATAGTCCATTCTTGGAAAAGGAGATCCTTAGGGCCATTAGCAATATGCCTAGTGATAAATCGTCAGGATGGGATAGTTTTCCCATTTTGTTTTATTAGAAATTTTGGCACGTATTAAAATATGACTTGATTAAAATGTTCGATGAGTTTTACAATGATAACCTACAAGTAGGAAGATTTAACTTTGCTAACGTCATTTTTCTCCACAAGAAAGTAGGAGAAACTGAGCTCAAAGATTATAGGCCTATTTCGTAAATAAACCGTTCTCTTAAAATTATTTCAAAGTTTCTTGTGAATACACTACTAAAATGAACAATCTAATTAACACTAACTAATCCACTTTTATTAAGGGATGAAATATCATGGATGGGGTCATGGTAGTCCAAGAATTTTTTAATTATTGTCGTAAGAATAATATGACTTGTGCCCTCTTAACTTCGCTAAAGCTTTTAATTTAATTGATTTGTTTTTTCTCAAAGATTTACTGTTGGCCAGGGGTTTGAATACTAGATGAGTACGCTGGATTATGATTTTACTCAAAACTGGAAACATGAGTATAATGGTCAATGGTATATCAGGAATTAAAATTCAATCAAAGTGTGGTTAAAGACAAGACAATCAATTGTAGCTCCTACTATTCAATTTAGTAGCGGATGTTTTCACTAAGACCATTAAGCTTTCTATTACAAATGGGGTTCTAGAAACTGTAGGACATGATATTACTAACGGTGGACTTTTAATTCTTTAGTTTGCAGATGATACCGTGCTTTTTACATATTTATCTCGACACATTACGAATCTTAAATTTATTTTATATAGCTTTGAAATGCTTTCGTGGCTTGCAATTAACTTCGACAAAAACTCAGTTTTAGTAAATGATGTAGATAATGTTGAAAATCTTATTGCTAGTACCCTCAACTATATGACCATGAAATTCCCAACAAAATACTTAGGATTTTTGGTTTGACCAACCAAATTAAAACGGAGGATTAAAAGTGATAATTGATAAGTTTAATAGGAAACAATCAAGTTGGAACAATAGACTTTTACCTAGAGCTAGGAGAATGACCTTCATTTACTCTATCCTATCGGCTTTCAATCTATTGAATGTCTTATTATCTTTTTCCAAAATGGGTAATTGACAAAATAGATAAAAATAGAAGAAATTTCTTTTGGAGTGGTGATTATTCCTATAATAATATTAACTACCTTGTTAATAGGAAAACAATCTGCAAATCCAAGGAGGAAGGGGGCTAAGGAATCATAAATCATAAATCTCTATAACATTAATGTCTCTTGACTAAGAAAATGACTTTGGATATTTAACAATGATAATGAAAACCTCATTTGGAAAAAAATAATTTTAAGTCAATTTTATAATAGAACCTATAACTTGCATCATACTTCCTCTAATTTCAGCAACATATCCCCTTTTTGGAAATCCATTTAAAAATTTTCCAATATTTTTAATGGGTATTAATAATATAGTTCATTTTGGTAATAACACAGCCTTTTAGCACGGTAGCTAGATTTTGGCTATTTGTTAACTTTTTCGATATTTGTAATTTCATAAATGCATTAATTTTTGAGCACTCTTGGGCTAATAACGATTTTCCATGGAACTTCAGTTTCAACCGTGCCCTTAAAGGTAGCGCCTTGAGTCAGTTTGTAACATTTTGCTCTAACCTTGAGTTATATAACTTAGATTATGAAATCGCTACCAAAAGCTGGGGTTTGGAAAACAGCAAAATATACTCATCAACCTCAGTTTACAAATTTTTAAATTTCTATGGAACTAAGGAAAAGATTTTCAAACTAATTTGAAAAGTCGATGCTCCCCAAAGCAAAGCTATATATGTGGCTAATTCTACACAAGAAACTAAACACAATTTAATTCTTAAAGTAAAAACATCTTCCTATAGACAAAAAAATGTGTTTTTTGTAATTCAAATTTAGAAAACATAGTGCACTTATATTATGATTATCCCCCGACTAATCTATACTCATAAATACCCTTCATATTTTTGAGATTATATTTTCGAGATTAACATGAACAACTCTGATTTTAATTATGGTGGCTACTAGAATGCCCTTAGACTTCAATATACCAAACATTATAGAATCATACTTGACACCATCTTCATAATCACTTATTGGTACTTATGGATCAAAAGGAACCTAATAATGTTTAATAGCACCAACACTCCTTCTGATAACCTAACTTACGCAGCTACATTGTATAGCTACAACTAGATTGCAAATCCCAGCTACAAATCGCCCAAAATGAATTCTTCGAATAATTTTATAACAATGCAAAAAGTAAGATTCATAAATTAAAGTTAAATCAGCTTACAACAATACAAGACATAATATGAGCTTAAGCACTGACATAACTAATTCATTTAATGAGGATAGCCTCTCAAACATTTCTTATCTGCTAGATAACTAGGTTTCAGTCTATTTCTTTCTAGCAATACTTCCTCCACACATATATGTATATAAACATTTTATATACATAAATACATATATATATACATACATAAGTATGTATATATACATACATACGTATATATAAGTGTGTGTGTTTTATACTCATGACTTTTGTTAAGCATTTTCAGGTCTAGTAAGTTGCTCTGGTTGGGACTGTCTAGATTATGAAGTTATTGCGAGTGGGATGTGAATAATGAGCCGATGAGATAGGTTACCTCTTATAAGGCTAGACTATCTTTTTGATTTTCTTTGATTGATGTCTATTTTGGTCCTTCCCTTGATCTTAGTATCTTCTTTTGGATCATACTTTTTTGGGTAGGATTTTTATTTTCTTATTATTGTAGGGGGGTTTTCCTATCTATCAGGCTTGTTGGTAGCACATCTTTTAATGTGGAATAAATTACATAACTGCTCTCCTTCTAGAGAGGATCACTCATTTTACTAAAAAGAATATATATTTACTTTATATACTTTAAAAATATTATATTATTGATTTCTTAAAATAATAGTAATTATCGTTTAATTCCCATAAACCCAACGTCTTTATTTTTCATAAAACTCCTTTTAAATCACTTTATTCTTTTCAATCCAAAACAATAATAATGATCCAAATTAGCTACTTTAGAAATATAATATATATTTTTTAAAATACTCAAACGATTTATTATCTCTCTCAAAAATAACAATAACTAACTCAAATATTTTTGAAAATATCTCTTTATTATTACTATTTACTTTGAATAACGATAGTATCATTTTCCAATAAACTTGTATAGGAAGGCATATTAGTGTTGATCCAAATAATAATGGTAATACCAATTCGAATTTCAAAAAATTCAATATTACCATTTGCCTCCAATAATGTCAGCATATCTCCAAATTCTCTTATAATTAATTACTACCATATAACTCAAAAACTAATAACAGTTTACCAAAAATTAACATTACACTTTACTTTATAAATAATAATGTATTGGCCTACATATTTACGTATCATGGGGATCATAAAAATATTATATTTAGATTCACATTTGGTCGTATAACGCTATAACTTCGGGAAATGTTGAGCAGTGGCATTTCCGACCCTTAGAAATTTCATTGGATGATTTTAGCCTTAAAAAATTGTAATGCCTATAACTTTTGAAAAGAGCCGGATTAGGGAATAAGACCACTTCCATTGTAAAGATACGATGGTTTCTATTTCCGTAGAATGGTCATAATAGCTTATTAGACTTACCGTTTAGGAGATACAGCTGTTTGAAGTTTGGACAATTTCTGGCTAGATTAATGGGTAATTAATTAGTCCCACCAACCCATTTTGGGATTTGTGCCTAATTAGGAAGATGAGATAGTTTCTAATCACTTATCTCACTTCTTAAAATTGATCCAAATCACCATTAATCATTTCGTACAAAAGAACAGCCAATTTCCTTGCTTTTTTTTCAAAAAACACTACTCCGGAGAGTAGAGCTAGAGGATTCGATTGGCCCGCCACAACCGACCCTCCTTTTAAGCCAACCCAACAAGGAGCTTCAATATCCCTATATGTTTTTGCTTCTTCAAGGGATAACAATTCCAAGTATTAAGAGACGCATAACGCAACTTGTTAGAACCTCCATTCTATGGTTTCAATGACAACAACTATACAATCACATATATTATATATCTTATCAAGATTACAAGTATATACTACAAGAGATCATCGTGTTCAAAGATATTGTGACTCGAAGACAAACAAAGACTTATGGACCATGCTATGATTAGTAAGGTTAGAATAGTAATATTAAGAGTCCTAGAAAAACATTGTAAGGTCTCCTTGAGTATAATGCACACACGAATTCATATACACAAAATCAGCATTAAAAAATATTCAAAATTAGCATTAAAAATTTATACCCTGAAAATGCCATCCGCAGACGTCTATGGAAAATCCGCAGACGTCTGTGAATATGTTTGGGAAATTCTATCTTGAAGCCACAGACGTTTGTGGATTTTCCACAAACGCCTGTCATTTGGAAACTACTATAACCTAAAAGATTGCTTTGTTTTATATTGAATAGATGCTTCTGTTAAATTGAATAAACTCATCTCTTCATCGAAAGGTTGCAGCCATTAAATTGAATAGAGTTTATCTAACAGTAACAACTCCTCATCCGCATCTCTTTAATCCTATAAATACTACAAAGATTGAGATTAACAAATAGATCAATTCTCTTGATTTCTTATTACTTACTATTTATACATTTGTGCATCACTTGCTTACATATTCTCAATCTATAATAACCAAAATATCATTTTGGTTAAATCACTTCCTACAACTCAAAGCATTCACATTAACATACTCAAAGAAGATTATAGGAAGATTTGTACTATCAGTCAAAATCCATGTTGTTTGGAACATAAGATTGTCAGAGATATACTTTTGTATTAGCCTATTCCTCCGGCCGAAGCGAGGGTTAGTTGGTTAAAGGAAATACCGAAGGGGAGCTTCGGGACTAGATGTAGGACTGGAGGTTCGAACTAGTATAAAATATCTGGTATACTCGCTTTTATTATTTACCTTATTTATATTCAATTATTATTCTATGCTTAATATAGTTAGTAATATGCACTCACACACACACACGCAACACATATAAGTTGCATTACTTAAAAAAGATCCTATAGACTTACATTTGGTATTAGAGCCTGGGATTCTAGAGATCGTAACAACATCCTAGAGTAAATGGCCATAAATAGATCTAGTCAAGGCAATAGAAAGAGAAAGAGCAATAAAGAAGAATCAAAAGAGCAAACAAGCAATGCTCCATGGCTAAACTCAGATCACAATCGGTATGCATAAATTAATTCTTTATATAAAGATCTTTTGTTAGCACATGATGAATTGTTAAAAGATTGTAAAATTTTGAATAAAGTCAATAGAATTGCATTAGCTAAGTTAAAAAATTATGAGCAAAAATTTTCCAATTTAAAAGAGGAAAATAAATTTTTGGTAAAACAAACTAAATCATTGGAAAATACGGTAAAAGAACTTGTTTTACAAAAAGATTTCCTACAAAAAGAAAATGAGCAACTAGAAGCTAATAATAATGATCTTTTGAAGGAAATCGACGTACTACAAAATAAAAATATATTTTTGAAAAATTCTTTAAATATTCTAGCCCTTTAATTTTGTCTCTTGAAAAAGAGAATAAAGCTTTAATTAAAATGAATTTAGAATTATCTAAAGAATGTATGATTTTAAAAGATAATAGTAATATTTGCAAAAAGAAGTTTGTGATTTTAAAGCAAATTTTGAAAGATTAAATAAAAAATTCATAAGTTTTAACAAAGGTAAAGATATCTTATCTTCCTGCGGTTTAGGCTATAAACAAGTTAAAAGTAAATATAGTATTAGATATGCATTCATGTATACTAATTTTAGTGCTAGTACTAGTAAATAAGATAGTCCTAAAACTACTTACAGTAATAATAGTACTTTGTTTAGAAATGATAGAAAATATTTTTCAAGTACCAAGCCAATGACAAATAGTATTAAAATATGGACTAACTGTTAATACGATGGATCATAATAAACAACTTTATATTAGCAACTATTATAAGAATGTGATTTATAATGAAAACTATATTTATAAAGGTTCAACCACACCCAAATGGGTATGGCTTCCCAAGACCTAAACCACGGACCCTAACATAGGAAGTGGGTACCAGAACATATATCTCATTTTTTGCAGGCACACCATATATAAAGGGGGAGATATATTCCAAGTTTTCTGATATTTATGGAAATGAAGCCATAAATGTGATGTTCAAATTTTCAACGTGAGTATGATATGTGATGTTGTAATGGTTAAAATTGTGACTATGGTATGTGGTATGTTCTGTAAAATCTTAAACACATTTTTTTTGATATTTTGAACACCTATGAATTTATATTAGAGAGTTCTACCCGTATAATCATTCATATTACTCATATTGATATCTATTTCGTTTTTTTCGAGGACAAAGGGGGAAAATAACTATACGACCATATCAATAGGGGGAGTATTAACTTAGGGAGAGAATGTTTGAACTCCTATTTATTGTTGAACTCATGTTGGTTTATTGTTCAATTATGTTATTCGTGTTTACGTGTGATCTGTCTATGTGTTATTCGTATCTATCTATCTCATTTGTTGTGTCTATATGTTTATGTTTCTCTTATTTTATTTTGATAATGATAAAGGGGGAGAAATATATTCATATACACATAGGGGGAGACAAAATTAAGGGGGAGTTATTTTTATCATAAATAGCGATTGTATGGTTGTCATCATCAAAAAGGAGGAGAATGTTAGAACCTCCATTCTATGATTTCAATGACAACAACTATACAATCACATATATTATATATCTTATCAAGATTAGAGGTATATACTACAAGAGATCATCATGCTCAATGATATTGGGACTCAAAGACAAACAAAGACTTATGGACCATGCTATGATTAGTAAGGTTATAATAGTGTATTAAGAGTCTAAGAAAAACATTGTAAGGTCTCCTTTAGTATATATGCACACACGAATTCATATACACAGAATCAACATTAAAAAACCTTCAAAATTAGCATTAAAAATTTATACCCTGAAAATGCCATCCACATACGTCTGTGGAAAATCTGTAGACGTCTGTGAATATGTTCGGGAAATTCTATCCTGAAGCCATAGACGTCTGTGGATTTTCCACTGACGTCTGTCATCTGGAAATTGCAATAACCTGCAAGGTTGCTTATTTTCATATTGAATAGATGCTTCTATTAAATTGAATAAACTCATCTCTTCATCAAAATGTTGCAACCATTAAATTGAATAGAGTTTATCTAACAGTAACAACTCCTCATCTGCATCTCTTTAATCCTATAAATACTACAACGATTGAGATTAACAAATAGATCGATTCTCTGGATTTCTTATTACTTACTATTTACATATTTGTGCATCTCTTGCTTACATATTCTCAATCTATAATAACCAAAATATCATTTTGGTTAAACCACTTTCTACAACTCAAAACATTCACATTCACATTCTCAAAGGAGATCATAAGAAGATTTGTACTATCAGTCAAAATCTGTATTATTTTGAACACGAGATTGTCAGAGATATACTTTTGTATTAGCCTATTCCTATGGGCGAAGCGAGGGTTAGTTGGTCAAAGGAAATACTGAAGGGGAGCTTCTGGACTGGACGTAGGACGGGAGGTCCGAACTAGTATAAAATATCTCGTGTGCTCGCTTTTATTATTTACCTTATTTATATTCAATTATTATTCTCTGCTTAATATTGTTAGTAATATACACACACACTCACACACACACATATAAGTTGCATTACTTAAAAAATCCTATAGACTTAGACAACAAACTAGGACTCGAACCCGTGACCTCAAGAAACTTTGTTCCATGGTCATTAGACATACCAACTGGCTATGCACACAGACACCATTTTCCTTACTTTAATTAGCTTAAACGTATCATTAAGGATGATTAGCGAAGGGGTTAGAGAAATTACTGTTGAGGAACCTTAGGATTCATGCATTTACTGTTTATTTTGGGTTTTGTGTATTTCATTGATTAAGGTGGGTGATTTTTGTATCTATCACTATTCATTGTGAGTTAATATTAAAAAAAATGTTTTAAGTTATTATTCAATGTTAAAACATTTTCATACATAGATCTAACCTTAAAAACTTCTTTCAAATGAATTTAAAAAAATTAAATGTGTATTTTGATTCGTTTTTGACCATTTCCCAAAACAACTCGTCATTTTGTACATGGAAAGATCTAGGATGAAATATGTTTTTGAATTGATTATATGTGTTATATGGATGTTAAGTGTAACATCCCGTAAAATCATCCATAAATAAATAAATTGGATAAATTAATTTAAATAACATAGGGGTATAAGTGGAAATTTAGTAAAAGTCAGAGTCAGACCAAGAAAGTCGTTGTGTTCGAGGCAATTTTCTTATTTATTTTCTAATATAATGTGTTGAAAACGAAGCTCAAACTAGGAAGTTATGGATTATTGTAAGCTTCGGGTTTAAATTAATTTAAATAGAATTCAAATTCAAATAAATAATAAATTCCTAGATTTGAAATTCAAAAGTTAACAGTAATTATACTTGGAGGTTAGGTAAACGTTGAAATTAATGTTAATGTTAAATTATAATTAAGGAAGAAAATAAAAATAAATCAACGGCAGTCAAAACATTTCCAAAATAATGGGACCGGTCGACCCCTAAGCTATGACTGGTCGACAACCGATGGGTGAAGGCAGTCGACCGGTGAAGCTCTACGGCGGCTAGGGTTTATGCAACAATTAACGTTCGATTTTTTTAAATTTAAAACCGCCTTAAAACCAACAGTTTTGGTGCATTCCAACTGCTATAAATAAGAGTCTTGCCCCCTCACTTTTATTCATCAAATATTTTGGGAACATTAGCGAAACTCTATTAGTTCGTCTCTTCATAGTTTTAGAAAACTCCATTAGGATTTCAGGTAAGAAATTCTGTGCATCTATTCTTGTTTATTGTTTATTTTCTAAACTTCTTCTCCTCTAAACCTCTAATTTTATAAATCTAAGATATGTACAAATCTCTTGTTGTGTACATCAAAAATAAGAGATTATTATAGGCGTGTTAAATCCAAGAGGGAAGTAAAGCTAACGACCTACTACGAGTGAAAATCTTAGTTTTTGTATTTTAGTAATAGACTAGTGTAGTTTGCATTTGATATATGTCTTAGTGAGTTTTAGATTACGAGAACATCGCATTAAAAAATCACCAAAATTCCCTCAAAGTGGAATGTTAATTCTTAGGTTGGAATCTTAATTGTTTTGTATTAAAATAATAGAGTTTGTGTAGATTTTGCAATTTAAGTGTTTTACCTTCTGTTCCACTTCTTATTCTTTATCTAATTAAGGGATTTGATTAAGAAATGGTGTGTAAGTACGAACTCTTATTCGTAGTTTGCACTGCCCATTTCTACAAATTGAAAAGAAATTCTATTGTCTAGTTTCATACAAAAGAAGTTGAATAGAGCGTAAAACTAATTAAATTGTAAATTTTTATTTTTGGTTTACTCCATTGTTTTGAGATGGAATAAGTTGGATTTAGATTCTATATATAAGTCTATCGATTTGATTCTGGAATATTGGATTTATGGTATATATGTTATCGTGGAAACGAGAGTTGTATAATTTTGGAAGATTTGACATTTAAAATGTTAGCTTAGGGCATAATCTCCGCATGCATAGAAATTAATAGATGCACACACACATATACATATACATATATTTATATTTATAAACTAGCGTAAACAACATACAATTTTAACGTATGAATTGCATAACTAATTAGGCAAATAATATCAATTAAATCTCACTTAGAAAAGTAATTAAGTAGGAGAAATAATAAGGCTTAATTAATGGATACGATGAGATGTGTGATAATATACTTAGAGAGTGTTATGAAATATGACTAAGTTATAGGCATGCGAGGTCAGTCATCTGGCTACCAGCAGTGTGACTTTGGGGCTGAGGTGAGACATCGTTGTTAGTTTCTGAGACGATGGTTTTGATGACAACAACCTTAGGACTTGTTATAAAATATAAATACTAATATCTTTTTTAGATATCTATGTATATGCAGGAGGTACTGAGAATGAAGACTGTACAGTATAGAGATTCAAGACTAACGAATTCAAGACTGTAGAAATCAAGACAGAAAAGATTATCAAGAATTCAAGAGTTCAAGATATCAAGATAAGTAATAGAGTCTAGATTTATGTTAAAACTACATAATAGCACTAAAATCCTTATTCTGATTTTAATTGTGGAATGTAATCCACCTTCTCACTTTAATAGTAGGATGGAACCCACGACCTCTTTAGTGGGATAGAACCCACGACCTTCTCTAGTGGAATGGAATCCATAAAATTTTCAAAATGACTTATTTTTAGATTTTTTCAAAACTATCTTTTAAAAAAAACATCTCTCTCTCGACTTAAATATTTTAACCTTAATTCAAAAACCATTTTTAATCATATTAATTTCAAAATCATTTCTTGTTTTTAAACTATCTCCTGGTTTTAATGTTTTAGCTTTAATCTCAAAATATTTATATATTTAGTTTTATTACTTTTATATTTCATAAGATCACTTTCCAAAGGTTTTTATAATCATAAAGTATATTCAAAATAGTTTACAAAGTTCTAAGATTGTTTCGACAAACTTTAGAAAGAAAATCTCTTTTTTTAAAAAATCAATTATCATAAAATACCAGGGGATGTCGACATGCCTATACCCCAATGTCGACATGGTAGCCGTAAATTTTAAAATTCAAAATTTCAAAAGAAGTGTCCATTCGTCATAACCTTTCACGAATGGACATGACCGTTATTCTCCTATATATACCAGTAGTTTTCAACGAATTTTCACTTAAGATTTCTTTGTTTTCTCTCCTCTTTCTCTTCCGTTCTTATTTTCAAACATTCTTAACAAAACTTTGCTAAAATTCTAAGTGAATCAAACTCGATCGTCTCTGGTTTGATTCTCTGCCACTCTCTCTCAAAGATCTCAATGCTATTCAGAGTTATAGGATCATTTGTAATCAAAGATCTAAAGATAGAAGTGTATCGAATCTCTCTATCAAAGTGTGAATGGAAACGGTGTGATAGTGGCCCGTAAATCAATTAGGTGATCTTGTAGCCTGGTTAAGTTAATAGAGTTTTTCCTGGACTCGGAGACAGGAGGGTGTATCTCGTGGCCTTGAAATCGAGGTTGTAATGTCGATATTATATTTGAAAAGAAATCCGCATAAGAAATTGTATGGGACTGGATGTAAGGTAACTCCAAACCAGTATAAAATTCCGGTGTGTTCTTTCTTTTACTGCTTTTATTTACTATTTGCTCCTGTGTTTGGTTCTGTGATTGTCTCTGTGTTTGTGAATTGCATCTGTTTGGGTTCAATTTGAAAATATTTAGAAAAGATTCATAAAATTAATTAAAAACTATTCACCCCCCTCTAGTGTTAATTCTGCCTTAAGATTCGTAGTCCGGATTTCCTACATTTGGTATCAGAGCATTGGTTTTCAAAGTTCTCATAATCTGAATTTTGAAAAAGTTTAAAATGGCAATTGTGGAGATTCTGTTAACACTAGTTCAAAACTGTCCAAATCATTATTGTCTCATAAGTCTGCATATTGTTATTATAGAAAATCAAGTTATCTACCGAATTGGTGTGTTGAGCAGGAACTGATGTGTTATATGGCTTTTGAAGAATCAACACTCAGTGGACAAATGGTGCAAATCAAGAAAAACAAATGGATACTTGATAGTGGATATTCAAGACACATGACTGGTAATCCGGAGACAACGAATGACATAATTTATAAAGATGGAGGAATAGTCAACTTTGGAGACAATTCAAAAGGATATGTGATTGACATCGACAATGTTGGTAACTCTAAAACCCCTTCTATTTCTGATGTTCTGTTAGTTAGGAATCTAAAACACAACTTACTTAGCATAAGTCATGTGACACCCCATCCCGAGACTCACATTAACAAAGAGTATTAATAGGTAATACCGTCTGCTAATGCGGAGAATAGGGCTGGTTAGGAGTGACCATCTATAGCCTTGTCTTAAATATCTATTGAATACGTCGATAAATGCTCTATATTTTTTTCTTCTAATTCAAGTGGATCGACATATCCAATGAATACTTAATACAAATCCATAGGTGGCTATAGGATCTATCAAAACAAAATACAACAACTCAAATGAAAAACACATCACAGAACAACAGATAATCAGATATATACACATATACAGATACATCACAGAGTATACAAAATGATACATCACATATGTGGTATGACGACCACACAATATACACGAATCAAAACAATATACATATCAGAGTGGAAACAAAAAGGACTACAACAAAAAGGGAAGCAGAGAAGTCCATGCGGAAGCAGAATAGGCTAAGTCCATAAGGGTACCTAACCTGAAAATCTTGGGTCTGACCCGAGTATAAAATACACGGGTCGGTCTAGCTAAACAAATCAGTTTAAAAGGATAATCGATAACATAAGCATAAGGCAAGGTGATAATCTTCTCAAGTGAGAAGGAATAATTCAAGGGTGTATGGTTACTTCACAAGGCACAATTAAGTACGTATAGTAATTTCAAGTGATATAAGGATATCACTAAATATGACTGCAACTCAAAGGCGATAAAACTGCATAACAAATCTCACAATAAAAGCACGCCTCATCTCATCGGCGTATCACAAAACATCAAATATGGTTTAGGAGAAAAACATAACTCCAAAGAGGAGAAATCTCAAACCCTCCATATCGGCAAACTCAAAGCAATCTAAAAGAAATCACCATCTCAAAATACGCCATAAGGCAATCAAATATAAATCTCCAACATAGGAGAATATAATCCCAAATAAACGCCAAAAGGCAAATTTCATATAATAATGCCAATAGGCAAATCTCAAATAATATCGCCAAAGGCAAATCTCATATAATAACGCCAATAGGCAACTCAAATTCCCATAAGGTAATCGCCATATATATATATATATATAAAATGGCTCGAATGGTCAACCATGAAAAAGGCGATACACTCGGGAAATCACAATAATCAATGAAATCATCTCAAAATTTTTGCACGTGCTTTTGGCCGAAGCCTACCAAGTACCGATCTCTCAAAATAGGTACCTCGCCCTAAGGAAAATACGTCATAATGACAAATACGCCGCAATGGCAAATACGCCGTAATGGCAAACGCCGCAATGGCAAATGTCTCGAAGACAAATATGCCGCAATGGCAACCCGAAGATCCAACACTGGCAATACGCCGCAATGGCAAATGTGTCACAAACCTCGAATAAGAACCAGAATAGTGTTAATGTGGTCCCATACCACAGGTTTGCACTAAAGATTTACTAACCGCTAGTAAATTTCACACTCAAAACAGTAAAAAGTTTACCTCATCTCATCGGTAACCTCGAGCCGAAGGTCAAAACGATCAAACAGACAAGTCAGGAATTAACCTATAAGATAAACGCACGTGTCCCATACCACGTGTTTTACCGGACCGTTTAATTCTCCTCCTCATTCGCTCAAATAGTGCAAAAACATGTATTTTATATGTAAAATAATTTGCTTTGGAAAACAAGCTTTTGAAACCAATTTTCGAAATCAATTTTAAAAACCGTATTTGAAAATTCCTTTATTATAGAGAATAAATAGATTTTATAGCTTAAAATAATTTAAAAATATTGTATAATAATTATTTTAAATGCCAATTTATTTTAAAAATTATTTCAAAATCGTTTGGAAAAATCCGTGCTCGAAATCAAAGACATCACTCAAAATCGTTGTCAAATTCAATTCAAAATCAATTCAAATTTGAATTTCAAATTCATCAAAACTTGGCTAGCCTATTGATAGGCATCATAGCCCTCAAACAATTTCAGAAATATCACAAAAACATGAAGTAAAAGTCAAAAGTCGAATGGAAAAAGAACATAAATGCATAGGCAAAACAATACCCAGGTTTGAAATCTTCTCCGGGTTCAACTTTCGGACATAATTTGATAGGCTTAATGACCTCGGAATGGTCTAAAATTTGATACACATAAAATAGAAAAATTTATATATAAACTGAAAAAAGATTCACTGAATTTTGATATGAAATGCTAAAGATATGAAATCTCAAACATGGACTCAGGCCATGTTGAATTCTGCCCAGGTCTAAAACCCTCTCGGGTTCAACTTACAGACATGGAACACGTGGCCAAACGACCTCTGATTGAACTTAAAACTGGTGTGCTCATAGTAGAAAACTTCAGTTTTTAAACAAAAAAAGAATCAATGAATTCCGACTGGAAATGAAAAAGTTACGCTGTCACAAACATGGACTCGGGCCATGTTTGCAACAGTTCAAAAACAAAAGTGCCCAGGCATGAAAACCATCCTGGGTTCAACTTACAGGTCTGAAATAGAGAACCAAATGACTCATATTGAGCTGAAAATTGGTATGTGCATACTACAAAACTTCCTATTTCAAGCAAAAGAAGAATCGATGAATTCCAACAAGAAATGAAAGAGGTACGCTGTCTCAAACATTGACTCGGCCATGTTTGCAGCAACTCAGAAAACGAAATGTGTACAGGTGATTTCCAGGCTGCGCGTTGATTTTGCAGCAAAGTTTTCAGCTATCAAATGAAAGAGTTTTGCTATGAAATTTTGCACACTTATACCACAACACATGGACTATTAACTGAAGAAAATCTGGCTGCATTTCGTTGTTGGAATTGGAAGATATTAGCATGCAAAGAGACAAACCAAAACAGTTTTCACAGAAATGAAAATATTAACAGAAAATCAAATATTTAAGCTATTTTACAACAATTTTTGGCATTTTGAAGCTTTGTTTTGCTAGAATATGTGAGTTAATCAACTCACCTTGCTATAGTGAAGAAATAAATTGAATTTGCGCTGAGAGAAGCTAGCTTTAAGGTGGAAATGGCTCCTTGAACCTGTAGGAACTTAGAAATAGCACATGCAAAAGAAATTATACAGTAAATCAGAAAAACCTCTTCTCAAACAAAGATTTTGATGAAATAGTGATGTTTTAGAGTTGATTACCTTTTAATTACATCTTAGATTGAAGAAATTCTCAGTTTGTTGATGTGATTTGAAGATTCTAGCTTGGAATTTGAAAATAGGTGGAGTTGGGTTTCATTTTCTCTTTACTGGTTAGGAGAAGATGAGATAAATTGAACGTACATGAATTATTTTTCTCACCTTCTCATCTGGTTAATGGGCACTAATGGGCCTATGAATCCATTAATTAAAAGAAAATTAAATGGCTTAGAGAATTTATTTAACTCTAACACCAAATGCACACATATTTACACTATTTTATAAAACCAACGTTATTTTCTTCCTAGTTTTTACCCAAACAAAGTATGTAAACTTATATACACATTAAATAAAATATTTTTCATCACATAAAAGGTTAATTTTTATATTTAAAACATTTTTTATTATTAAAATCCTTTATTTTACAATAATATACAATTTTCACAAATAAATGAATAAAACCTTATTTTTAACTTCTAAAATTCAACAAAAATATTTTTCTTGCATAGAAAAATATAACTAACCATTCTAAACTCAAATTTATAATTAAAACTTATTTTTAAACAAAATTCCATCTTTTTATTCAATTAAATACCCTTTAAAAAAAATTAAATATCTCTTTTAAAAATTATTAAAAGAAGTAATTGACAATAATTAATAAAATTATTGTATTTTCTCTAAATAAAAATCATTTTCCATTCATTATTAATCCGAACAAAATAAAATAAAGTTCCAAACTTTATTTTCTCAATTTTTATTCCAAAATTCATTGTTTATTCCCAATAAACAATTTAATTCTCCAATTTTAAACAGGTAATCTCCAAAAATAGAGTTGTTACAGACTTCCTCCCTTAACAAAATTGCGTCCTCACAATTTCTAGAGAAGAATTTGTATTCAACATAATTATTTCATCAATCAAAGGAAGGATAGATAAGCACGAGATCAAAATTCCTCACTCTCTACTCAAGATGAAAGAAGACTAAAATAAAATTGCTCGGTAAATTCAATGATTTCCCTAAGTTTAAATATTGGGATTAGCGGATAATTGAATTTCTTCGAGCAATACCTCATGATTTCGAAGGCAGCTCACCTTCGAAATAAGGACACAAAAGTAGAGTGCTACCTAAAAATCAATCGAGTGAGATTGATTTCTCAGAAATTTCTCATATAAAGTCGGGATTTTAACTCAACTTTTATCTTGAACTCCAATCAACAAGGGGATTATCACCATGACTTTTCGTGTGTCACTACGGAAGGAGCTATACCGATACTAAGATAACAACATAAGAAAACCCCGATGAGAGGTGGTTACTTCAAAGACCACCTAACTCAAACGACCGCAAAAATGCTAGTCATTAGACCATTGCACTAAGGCAAGACAAACTTAAAATAAATATAAATTTTAATTTACAATCAAAATTTCTTAGAGTTTCAAAATTCATTATCTTCAAAACCATAACGTCAATTTTCAATACTTTGGAAATTTTACAAACTCTTTACTATAGCACTTATAAAATGATAATTAATTTCAAACTCATATTCCCCTTTTATTCCAAAATTAAATTTTCAAAAGAATTTTATAATATCATTTCAACAATCCTTCAGATAAAAATTTTAAAATTTGCTACTCTTTATTTTCAAATACCCAAATTCTCAAAACAAACTCCATCTTCAACATGTATAACTCATTTTAAAATATTCAATAAACATTTTACTTTTCAAACAAAGTATTATCTCATCTAAAGTACATCATTTCAACAATAAAACATAACTATATACCATTTCATAAAATTTCAATTATCATAATGGCATTGCCTCGCCATAGGTTTATAATAAATAACCCTATTGATTGGCTACAGAGTTGACCAAATGATCAAAACTGCCTCGCCACTCATCCAACCCGCTATGGATCCATGGCTGCATATGTCATCTAAATAAAATTAATTCTCAAACCATTTTTAATTTATTATCAACATAATTTATATTAAAACTCAAATTTCCGTGTCTGATTGTCTCATCACAGCGTTTAGGAAATTCCTATCGATAACGTTGATCAGGCGCATCGACCAGAATTCTTAAACACTCGAGGGACGACCCAACACAAAGAAGTTCATTTTCTATAAAAAGAAATTCTTCATATAATACTCAAAATATTCTTTACTAATTACAAACAAAACCCAATTTCTTTTAAAACATAACCTCAATTTAAAAGATTTGAAAACTCAATTTATAACTTATACTCAAAAATCAAAAACACAAAAAGAACTCATCGAGATATTCCCAGAATACTCGATTCACAAGATTGATGGAATAGGCTAGAATGTTTGTCATGCCGAACGGTATAACGAACTATTCATAAGAACTCCACGGGTGCGAAGTGCGGTAAGAGGAATGCTATCCTCCGCAACTCGTAGCTCACGAAAATCGGTGTAAGGTCAAGCTGAGGTATGACCCTAGCACCACCCAATAGGTTAAAAGAAATCGATAAGATATAAGAGTAATGGCAAGATATCTTCTCGAATGAGAAGAAGAACACAAACTACACATCATTACTTCGAATGAAGTAATGTCACAAAGCCTATCAACAATTGAGTATCCAAAGAGGATATCTCAAAAGAGGACAAGCACGACAATATCAAATAAACTCAATGAATCAGCTCATTTCCTTAGTGGACATCCTCGTGGAAGGATGACCGAAAAGCTAAGAACTGGGAATGAGGTCAATACAATACTCGATTGCCCGATTGGGTGTCATACCCGAATGAACTCACAGAAATCAATAGAGTCACAATGACTGGAATTCGAGATATATCATCAACATCTCGATATTTAAGAGTGAATGCAGAGACTTCAGAATCATCACTAACATTCCGAAGAACAAGAGAAAACAAATCGACTAAATTAGGATACCAAATTATAGTATCCTCTGAATCACAGAATGTGGCTTGATAATATGTAAGCCACTCTATCTCAAATCATTCCAAAATCTAGATAGAAAATAGCGTGCCAATACGCACGAAAAGATAAGCTACAAGGAACAACCACAAAATTCTCAAACATCTCACCCAAATATTGCGGATCCCCACAATAGGATTCGCTATCCTCAAAGAAGAACAAGACAAGAACCAACGAAAACCATCAACAAATTCCTCCGATACGGATGAGTGTCAAGCACCCGTAACGAAGAGGACTCAAATAGAATAATCCCAATGGATTACTCCTAAGATAAGGTATCATTAATTCAATTTGGGAGTACTACGGAATAAAATATATTCCTAAACATATCCCAAACTTCTATCTCAAAGGACACGATAAGCTATAGGATACGATGATTAAGGGATTGGTAACACTTGTATTATACTTGGATGTACCGTAATATGTGTTTCTGTTCTGTGTTTATCATATTTTGTTCTGAACTCAGCTCTGATACCAAGCTGTGACACCCCACCCCGAGACCTACATTAACAAAGAGTATTACTAGGTAATACCGTCTGCTAATGCGGAGAATAGGGCTGGTTAGGAGCGACCATCTATAGCCTTGTCTATATCTATTGAATAGGTCGATAAATGCTCTATATATTTTTCTTTCTAATTCAAGTGGATCGACATATCCAATAAATACTTAATACAAAGCCATAAGTGGCTATAGGATCAATCAGAACAAAATACAACAACTCAAATGCAAAACACATCACAGAACATCAGATAATCAGATATATACACATATACAGATACATAACAGAGTATACAAAATGATACATCACATATGTGGTATGACGACCACAATATACACGAATGAAAGCAATATACATATCAGAGTGGCAACAAAAAGGACTACAACAAAAAGGGAAGCAGAAAAGTCCATGCGGAAGCAGAATAGGCTATGTCCATAAGGGTATCTAACTTGAAACACCTCGGTCTGGCTCAAGTATAAAATGCACGGGTCAGTCTAGCTAAACAAATCAGTTTAAGAGGATAATCAATAACATAAGCATAAGGCAAGGTGATAAACTTCTCAAGTGAGAAGGAATAATTCAAGGGTATATGGTTACTTTACAAGGCACAATTAAGTACGTATAGTAATTTTAAGTGATATACAGATATCATTAAATATGAATGCAACTCAAAGGCGATAAAACTTCATAACAAATCTCATAATTAAAGCATGCCTCATCTCATCGGCGTATCACAAAACTTCAAAATATGGTTTGGGAGAAAAACATAACTCCAAAGAGGAGGAATCCCAAACCCTCCATATCGGCAAACTCAAAACAATCTCAAAGAAATCACCATCTCTAAATGCGCCATAAGGCAATCAAATATAAATCTCCAACATAGGAGAATATAATCCCAAATAAATGCCAAAAGGCAAATCTCATATAATAACGCCAATAGGCAAATCTCAAATAATAACGCCAAAGGCAAATCTCATATAATAACGCCAATAGGCAACTCAAATTCCCATAAGGTAATCGCCACACACACACACACACACACACACACATATATATATAAATATATATATAACGGCTCGAATGGACAACCATGAAAAAGGCGATACACTCGGGAAATCACAATAATCAATGAAATCATCTCAAAAGTTTTGCTCGTGCTTTTGGCCGAAGCCTGCCTAGTACTGATCTCTCAAAATAGGTACCTCGCCCGAAGGCAAATACGTCACAATGACAAATACGCCGCAATAGCAAATACGCCGCAATGGCAAACGTCTCGAAGACAAACACGCCGCAATGACAATGACCCGAAGGTCCAGTACTGGCAATATGCCGCAATGGAAAATGTGTCACAAACTCTCGGATAGGAACCCGAACAGTGTTAACTTGCGTCCCATACCACACGTTCACACTAAACGGTTTACTAACCGCTAATAAATTTCACACTCAAAACAATAATTTTTTTACCTCATCTCATCGGTAAACTCGACCTGACGAAGGTCAAAACGATCAAATAGACAAGTTAGGAATTAACCGATAAGATAAACGCACGTGTCCCATACCATGTGTTTTACCAAACCATTTAATTCTCCTTCTCATTTTCTTGAATAGTGCAAAAACATGTATTTTATATGTAAAATAATTTGCTTTGGAAAACAAGCTTTTAAAACCAATTTTCGAAATCAATTTTAAAAACCGTATTTGAAAATTCCCTTATTATAGAGAATAAATATATTTTATAGCTTAAAATATTTTAAAAATATTATATAATAATTATTTTAAATGCCAATTTATTTTAAAAATTATTTCAAAATCGTTTGGAAAAATCCGTGCTCGAAATCAAAGAAATCACTCAAAACCGTCGTTCAAATTCAGTTCAAATTCAATTCAAATTTGAATTTCAAATTCATCAAGACTTGGCTAGCCTATTGATAGGTATCATAGCCCTCAAAACATTTCAGAAATATCACAAAAACATGAAGTAAAAGTCAAAAGTCGGATGGAAAAAGAACATAAAAATGCATAGGCAAAACAATACCTAGGTCTGAAATCTTCTCCGAGTTCAACTTTCGGACATAATTTGAAAGGGTTAATGAACTCGGAATAGTCTACAATTTGATATACATAAAGTAGAAAAATTTATATATAAAATGAAAAATTATTCACTGAATTCTGATATGAAATGCTAAAGATATGAAATCTCAAATATGGACTCAGGCCATGTTGAATTCTGCCCAGGTCTAAAACCCTCTCGGTTTTAATTTACAGACATGGAACAGGTGGCCAAACGACCTCTGATTGAACTTAAAATTGGTGTACTAATATTAGAAAACTTCAGCTTTCAAACAAAAAAAGAATCAATGAATTCCGACTGGAAAAGAAAAAGTTATGCCGTATCAAACATGGACTCAGGCCATGTTTGCAACAGTTCAAAAACAAAAATGTGCCCAGACCTGAAAACCATCTTGGGTTCAACTTACAGGCCTAAAACAGAGGAACAACGACCTCATATTGAGCTGAAAATTGGTATAAGCATACTAGAAAACTTCATCTTTCAAATAAAAAAAGAATCGATGAATTCCAGCAAGTACTGATAGAGATATGCTGTCTCAAACATTGACTCAGGCCATGTTTGCAGCAACTCGGAAAACGAGATGTGTACAGGTGATTTCCAGGCTGCGTGTTGATTTTTGCAGCAAAGTTTTCAGGTATCAAACGAAAAAGTTTTGCTATGAAATTTTGCACACTTATACTACAACACATGGACTATCAACTGAAGAAAATTCGGCAGCATTTCGTTGTCGGAATTGCATGCTATTAGCATGCAAAGAGACAAACCAAAACAGTTTTCACAGAAACGAAAATATCAAAAAAAAATCAAATATTGAAGCTATTTTACAACAATTTTTGGCATTTTGAAGCTTTGTATTGCTAGAATATGTGAGTTAATCAACTCACCTTGCTGTAGTGAAGATAAAAACTTGAATTTGCTTTGAAAGAAGCAAGCTTTAAGGTGGAATTGGCTCCTAGAACCTGTAGAAACTTAGAAACAGCACATGCAAAGGAAAATATACAGTAAATCAGAAAACCCCTTTCTCAAACAAAGATTTTGATGAAATAGTGATGTTTTGTAGTTGATTACCTTTTAATTACATCTTAGATTGAAAAAATACCTCTTTTAAAAATTATTAAAAGAAGTAATTGGCAATAATTAATAATATTATTGTATTTTCTCTAAATAAAAATCATTTTCCATTCATTATTAATCCAAACAAAATAAAATAAAGTTCCAAACATTATTTTCTCAATTTTAATTCCAAAATTCATTGTTTATTCTCAAAAACCAATTTAATTCTCCAATTTTATTTTAATTTACAGTATTAAATTAAAACTACCATTATAATTTAATATCAACAGGTAATCTCCAATAACAAGGTTGTTACAAGTCAAATATGTGACATGGGCTACAAAATTAAATTTGAAAACGATAATTGTCACATCGAAGATAATAAATCAAATATTATCTTTGAAGGAATTAGGAAGAAAAATATTTATATTCTCAGTATGAAAATCTCAAATGATAACCTATGTCTTTTGGCTAATACAAGTCACTCTTGGATTAGGCATAAAAGATTTGGGCATTTGAATTTCAAACTCTTATCTAGGCTTTCAAAACTTGATCTAGTAAGAGGTCTTCCTAAAATGGATTTTAAAGTAGATAGTATATGTGATGCTTGTCAATTAGAAATACTTAGGAAGAGTTCATTCAAATTGAAAGATATGATTTCAACTTCAAAACCTCTTGAGTTACTTCATTTAGATCTGTTTGGTCCATCTCAAATTCGGTCAATAAATCATAGTAAATATGTTTTTGTAATTGTAGACGGTTATCCTAGATTTACATGGACAATTTTTTTAAAAACATAAAAGTGATGCTTTTGATTTATTTAAAACTTTTGCAAAAAGAATTCAAAATCAACTTTCTTTAAAAATCAAAACTATTCGTAGTGATCACGGTGGAGAATTTGAAAATGAAAGTTTTGGGAATTTCTATAATAAAAAAGGAATAACTCATAATTTTTCTTTTTTGAGAACTCCACAACAAAACGAAGTGGTAGAGCGTAAACATAGGATGATTCAAGAGTGTGCAAGAACTATGCTTTCAGATAGTAAATTACCAAGAAATTTTTGGACTGAAGCAGTCGCTACAGCTTGTTACATTTTGAATAGGATTTTAGTTAGACCTTTAACAAATAAAACACCATATGAACTTCTTTTCAATAAGAAACCAAAGGTATCTTATTTTAAAGTTTTTGGAAGTAAATGCTTTATTCTAAATACAAAGGACAATTTGGATAAATTTGATCCTAAATCCGATAAAGGAATCTTTATCGGATATTCTAATAGAAGTAAAGCATACAGAGTTTTCAATTTAAAAACTAATACCATTGAAGAAACAATGCATGTATCTTTTGATGAAAATTTCAAAGATTTTGTTCAAATAAATGATGAAGATGATTTTGTTACTTTAAATAATGAATCAAATGAAACAAATTGTGAAACTGTTCATCCTAATAAAAGGATCAGGCTTTTAAAAGATGATCCTATAGAAAATATACTAGGAAATATTGAATCTGTTGTTAGAACTAGAAATCAACTAAACAAGATGAGTAAGGTAGCTTTTATATCAACTATTGAACCCAAAAATCCAAAGGAAGCATCATCTGATGATTCGTGGATTCTTGCTATGCGAGAAGAATTGAATCAATTCACCAGAAGTGATGTATGGGAACTTGTTCCTAGACCTAAGAGCAAAGATATAATAGTAACTAAATGGGTTTATAAAAATAAAATGAATGAACAAGGTGAGGTCGTTAGAAATAAAGCTTGGTTATTCGCGCAAGGTTATTGTCTAGAAGAAGGAATAGACTTTGATGAAACCTTTGCACCCGTAACAAGATTAGAAGCCATTAGAACTCTACTTGCTTTCACAAACCATAATAATTTCAAATTATTTCAAATGGATGTCAAAAGTGCATTTTTAAATGGTTTTGTTAAAGAGGATGTTTATCTTGTATAGTCTCCACTTTTTGAAGAAGAAAAGTTTCCAAATCATGTTTACAAATTAAAGAAAGCCTTATATGGCCTGAAACAAGCTCCTAGAGGCTGGTATGACCGACTAAGATCTTACCAATTACAATCAAAATTTGAAATTGATAGAGTTGATAATACTCTTTTTATTAAAAGAAACAAAAATGATGTCCAATTAGTACAGATTTATGTAGATGATAACATTTTTGGATCAACAAACAATGAAATGAACAAAGAGTTTTCTAAAATAATGACAAAAGAGTTTGAGATGAGTCATATGGGTGAACTTACCTTCTTTCTAGGATTGCAAATAAAACAATTAGATAGTGGTATTTTCATTAGTCAAGAAAAGTATGCTAGGAATCTAGTTAGTAAGTTTGGTATGACCACTGCGAGTGGAAAACCCACTCCTATGGCAACCAATGAAGCCTTGAATAAAAAAGACATGTCAAAAGATGTTGATCAAAAACTATACAGGGGAATGGATCGCTACTCTATTTAACTACGAGTAGGCATCATATCATGCATAGTGTCTGTCTCTGTGCAAGATACCAATCTCAACCCAAAGAAACCCATTTAAAAGCTGTTAAACGTATCTTAAGATATGTTAAACACACTTTAGACTATGGCCTATTTTACCCTAAAAATGATTCATTTGATTTAATCTCATATTGTGATACTGACTATGCTGGTTGTAAATCAGACCGAAAAAGTACAAGTGGAACTTGTCACTTTTTAGGACATTCTCTGGTTTCCTGGTTTAGTAAAAAGCAAAATACTGTCTCACTATCAACAACTGAAGCAGAATATATCTCTGTTGCTTTGGCTTGTTTTCAAGTTATCTATATCACTACAACAAAAAGGACTTTTTATAGCGTGTAAAAACCGCTATAAAAATTTTCAATAGCGATTCTATAATCGCCATAGATCAACATGTTGTAAAAAGTCTGGTAGATACTATAGCGTGTCATACTTGCAATGGAAAACATATTTTTCTTGCCATCTAAAATAGGCCATATTGGTGCAACTGCTTTTCTATAGCATTATGAAACGTGCTATAGAACTTTTTATGACGCATTTTAGTTGTTATAAATATGTCGACATGCTATATTATTATAGCACTTGAACGCGCTATGGAATCATCATGTCAACCTTTTCTGACACATTGAAATGCTATAGAAAATTCATTACTATCTATTATAACACCGTCTTATTGCTATGAAAACTATTTACTCTTTGCAAAATATTTTGTATAGCACTAACATGATGCTATAATATAACAAAGCTGAACAAATTTTCTTTTTATTGCATAGTTAGAACGCTATAAAAAAATTCTATTGCACATTTTTTGCTGCCATAACATTCAAAGCTTACAATTTCCAATTCTACTTATATATTATAACTCAAAAAACCACATTCATCACATTAACATAAGTACACAAATTGAGTCATAAGCCAAATCACAAAATATATATATATATATATCCATAATATTTCATACAAATTGAGTCATAAGGTCTGTTTGAAATTAAATAAGTAATGTCTACCATCCTCTTATTCATTTCTACTTCCACCAAATAATGCAACTCATTGCCTGCAACAGCCGTACAACCATCTACCACCCTGCATGTTCTACCACCAGTCTGCCATACTTCACTGAAACACAAAACTGTTACACTTCCTCAACCACAAGCTTCTCTCCAACCTTCAATTTCCTTCTCAACATCCTCAGTCACCACTGCATACAACTGACAATGCTGACCATCCTTCAACAACATTTCCACCTCCATCTACAAAATACCCCTGCCTTTATTCATTTATATGCCACAACATTTCACATACAAACACTGCCTGCAGACATACCCCCTCTAACCACAAAACTGCTGTCAACAAACCCAGTCATCACAACTTCATTTCCTTCCAACCACCTTGCCACTATCAATAGACACATCCCCACAACAATCACTACTTCAAACCCACTACAACCATCTTACTATCAACCATATCAAACTGCTCCACCCTTCATACTCACCTCTGTCATCTCTCAATATACTCCCTATGTATAGGTAGAATAAGTGTTATTGCTGGGATTTGAGCCCACACCATTTCTTATCCTATCCAGTCGAACAAATTTCTTAGCAAACGTATATGTTATAAACTATAGGAATTAATGACTGAACTCCAAAGAACATCGAATATGCATATGTATAGGTAGAATAAGTGAGTAAAATTTCAAAGGAAAAAGAAACATAATAGAAAATACTTCATGCGGATTTGGATCGTTCAGTTGTTGCTTAATGGTTCTGTTCTGAATTAAATACTTTGAACAAAAAGCGAACCTAAATCTCAATTAAAGTATAATCGAGGATAAAGGGAATAAAAGTTACCCCATGAATGCCACCACTGCTGCCCAAAATATTATGGGACCCAGAATGCGATTCTGATGCGGCAAAATTACTTCGAGGTGGCCGACCTTTATAATATGTTCGCTCAACACGGTTATAACTGTTAGAGTGTTGGTTGTAATGCTGACCGGATTGTTTTCCAAAACGACTAGTAGAGTTTTGAGAAATAGGCAGCAACTGACTGTTTCCACCATGTGCATCATGTGTAAAATGATGGGAACTGCTCTCAGGAAATGAGTGCGCCTGGATTGGTACGTTTGTTCTATAATAATAAATGCATGGACATGAAAGTAAGATTTATAGAGATGTGGTAATGACAAGTAAGGAAGGAAATCAAGACTTGATATAACTGCGTAGCTAGAAAATGAGAAAGGAGGCCTGTGAGTTATTTTATGACCAAATAACAAACCTTGCACGTACATATTTATGACCCATAATGAGAATATGCACAAAACTCCGTGCATTAAAAGAAGTATTTTTCTAACAAATGCTGCATCACCAGTCTTAAAGTCAGTTTTGATGGTCATATATGGGGTTCATTTATTTTTAAATTTGTGCTGTGATAGCAAGAAGAGTAACCTACCCAGTAGAATCCTTCAAATTTAAAACAAATTTAGCTGAAGAAAATTCGACGAACTTTCTTTTTTATTCACTGGAGATTGTTCAATATGATTAGACAACTAACAACTTAAGCAACAAGTTGAACTTTGAATTTATTTTTTTCTTTAGAAAAAACGCACGCACATGCACAACAATATAAAAAGTTAATGCAGTTTATAGTTTTTACTTATCTAGACAGGCCTATCTACCAAATGTTTTAAATCTAGTAAAAGAGGAGGGAAAAAAAAGAATGCACCTCTAATATGGTGGTACAAAACTAGAGCTAAAGGGAGCTTGATGCTGACCCAGAACTGATTGCTATTATTGTTTACAAAAAATAATACTTACTTTATTGATGTCACTACTCCTAGCATGTCAATTTCCAAACCAAAACTGAAATACTCTTCCAAATCATCACTCAAAATTTGAACTCGGATAGTAATGCAGCATAAAGGCCAAATATCAGTGCATACTTACTTTATTGGATCTGCAACAGAATGGAGAATCATAGCCTAAAATGTTGAAGAAGAAAAAATTGTAAGTTTGCTACGGAAAAATAATCAGTGAAAAAATGCTTTTGAAATTTACCTTCCGTGATGGCAACTGGAAAAGAATGCCCAATGATTTCACTTTAGGAGATTTTAATTTGGATATCATCAAGGCAATTATGAACAAAGGGCGGTTACCAAATAAACAAACAATAATCGCTTTGAAATCCAAAAGCTTATTGGAAAGCATACACTCACTTTTAAACAAAAATCGTGTAAGACCATGTCTAGGTATGGTAATCATACCTGCATTATGAAACGACTTTCCTCCATTTAAGTCGATTGATTGCATGATATTAAAATTATGTATCGACAGTTGCATAAGTTGTTCATGTGGTCATCATAAATTAGCAAAAATATATGATATGCTAACAGAGCCATCTTCACCAATCTATTCCTAGCTCACGCGAATGAAATAGCTCCTCGACGTAATGAATAACAGGACCAGCTGATGATACATACTTTTGCATCTGAATCTTTGCTGATTCCTCTGCAAGATGTGAAGGGTGTTCATTTCAAATAAGAACTGCTCAAATGAAGAAAACTTGGATACATACATCTGTATCAAAATCAAGATAAAGCCCCCCTGAGCAATTGTCATGTATGCTACATGATAAATCATGTTCATAATATGCCCTTTTTTTATGGAAATATATATATATATATATATATGTATATATATGTATATATATATGTGTGTATATATATGTATATATATATGTGTATATATATATGTATGTATGTATATCATTTTTCATGTAGCACAAATGGCATCAAGTGGACTGATCAGCATCAAAAGTTTGATGCAGATGTCTGTATCAAAGTTGTACTCTGCTCAAATTTGCATGAAATATTCACGATTACTTCAAGGTAATTCTACTAGTTGCTACACTATCAATTTGACGTAGTTATTCCATAATTAACTTGATTATGACAATATTTTCCTAACTGCATAGGCATTAGGAAGATGACAAAAGGTGCAGTTTTAACTTGTAAGTGTTAAGACTATCTTCTTCCTGTATACTGGCACTACCTAAGACTCTTTTGGATAACTTACCATCTTCGTTAAGTTTTTTCAAGAGTTGTGCTTTTGTAGGGAGAGCATATAATCCTGCTCCAACCGCTTTTCTAATAGCCCAGCCATGGTGTGGTGCAAATACTTTATCATAAGCCAGTGAAGCTGCATCTTTAAGAAAATTCCCCCTGTAAAAATAACCAAACACTTTTAAATTGTTAAAGCCTGCTCTACTAATTTTACACACATAACGTGCTGTATTCGAAGTTTTAGTAATTAGTATAGAGAATTTAGTAATTCAAATACCATGATTTTCAGCCTGTTCAAGCAATTTAGATGAAATGATCCTATATACTTCGGATTTGGGGATAAAATTTAGCAGGTTTATGTTTAGAGACAACATATAGCATAATATTATATAATATTGACACAAACAGCTACTAGTTCAATTGTACTTATGTCTTAATGCTGATCTAAGAAATACTGTCCATTTGTCCTCCTAAAGTGTCTAAGGAAACATAAATATCGGGTGGTAGTGGCACTCACATTGGCTTCTGCTCCGATGTCAGATTCTTCTCAAATTCATTGTTGCACTTCAAAATTAAAGCATCTACAACCCATCTCTATTTGGTTAGATATAGGTACTGGATTTGATTTTACACCACTGACCCAGCTCTAAATACATCTTTGAAATTATCTTTATATCCGTGAAGACAAGGAAAATTATAGAGCAGTGTTTTTAAGTGGTGTTGACCTAACAGACTTTCAAAATTTTAAGAAAAAGGTTAAATAATTGAGAATTCAACTTTATAAAATATAGAATAGAAGATAAGCTTTGAAAATGGCGTAACATTGTAGTAAATTATAAAAGGGATCATTTGGCTCACCTTCTGATATGCATACAAAAAAGAATGCATTATTGTTTAAGAGAATATCAGTTGCATTGCCAATGGAGAGATTGCTATTTATTTCCAAGGCCAAAGTACTGACATCGGAGTTATTCTCTTGTAGAAGTAGTTCATCACTGTAAGATAATATTAAGATGTACATCAAGAAAAATGCATTTGTTCTATCAAAGTAAAACAAATCATTCCAAGCTATATCTACTACTATACAACTACTACTATTAAAAAGACTGTTTATTAAAGTAATTTGATCATTAATTCAATCCTTAAGTTCCATTAGTTCAGCATCCATACAGTATTATTTAGAGAAATTACACTCATTTCTAGTTGCTGTTTGTCAATTGGCAACCATACTGTGAATTATCAGTTCACAAGATTAATTGACATTTAACAATACACCAATAGCACAATGAAATTGCTGGTCCATATATTATAGTTTTGATAAAAACAAATTGATTTTTGCAAAAGTAGGGTTCGAATTTTAAATTGGAAATAGTAAAAATTGATTAAATGTTTTAGACTCTGCCAATTATTTAGCAATATGGCAACGTAATTTCTCTTACAGATATAATTAGCCAGCTACCTCCTCTGTCGTTGATAAAGGTGAACTTCACTTCTTTCAGCTTACAAACTGCAAATTGGAAAAAAACAAAATAAATTGAACAAAGATAAAACGTAATTATACTCAAAACTAAAAACTAGTTACCCCTTTATATTTAACCAACTCTCTATCTTTAACATGTATAAACGTGTGATTCTAAAAAAGAAAAAAAATCAGAACGCATAATAGATAAAAGAGGAATGATTATTTACATCCCGCAGATGCAACCAGAGAATACATTAGCAACTTAGGTGACGCAATCCTACATCGACAAAGGGCTAGAGGTTTTTTGAGAGGAGACTTTGCAAAGAAGATTCCTGCAAAGGCAGTAGTAGAGGCAATTGCAGATTGAAGTTCTTCGATTTTGCCTTTTAAGTCGTACATGATGCCAATGCAACCGTGCACAGGACTGGATAGCCTAGAATCAGGACTATACTATAATAACAGTCTAAATATATTACTAAAAACAAGTTCCAATTATTCAGGGTGAAGATGTAGTTGCTAGAATCAGGACACCATAGGATATTGAAACAATGAAATAAATAATACCAGAAGCATATGCAGAATGTGTGGAGAATTGCAACATTCTAGAAAGCCATTATAAAGATATGATGGTGCATTTCCTCCCCAAATATTCATAATATGATATTTGATCCTTAAAGTGCTATAAAATCATTCTTCTTTTCTAATATGACAACAGGATATTGAATTCAGAGTCCAAGAAAATAAGCTTTGGATGCTTCAGTGGAGAGCAGGAAAACATATAGGGAAAGGGGCTTAAGCATAAGTGATTTTTGCTTAAGCGGCACTTAAGCATGCCTTTAACAGCAAAGTGAAGAAGAGAATAAATATTTTCATTTTTGAAGAGTAGATAACAAATCACCACATTTTTTAGACAACCAAAACCTAAAAGTATATTCAATTATAGCTAAAATGTTAACTAGAAAATAAAATATAAGACTTCACAAGGAAGCATTCCTGAAGCAAAACCTGATGAATCATAATAACAAATTGTAGAAAGAGGTCAAGAATAAACCTGATGAATCCTGTTTGTCATCCACATCGGTGATGTATGACCATTCAGCCTCAGCCGCGTCTTCCTCATCTGCTTCATCTCCGAAGGCATCACCATATTCATGTCTATCATTATCTATTTCTGAGTTATAACCATTATCATCATCATCTACAAAGTTGATTGTATGTACGTTTATACGTAACCTTGATTATATTACATGTTTTATGTATAAAGACATTCCAAATTATAATTGCTTGTAAAATTGTTCTAAAATATAACCGAGTAAGAACAATGAAGAATCAGTATTTGTGTTATATCATGTGATGTTTTGCTTTATCTACAATTCATATACAAGTGGCATGCTTTTATATCAGAGATTCACATGCTAATAATACTTAGTAGCATGCTAACGTTGTCTAGGATGCTAAATACTTCCATCATGTATTCAGACATTAATTAGACTAGAGAAAGCATCTTCTGCATATAGAAGATGGAGTTTCAAAAAACAAACCCATGTTATTTGGGTTTTACAGACGCCTCTTGGTAGAAAGTGTATTACCCCATGTATATAACAGTCACATATGGGCTTATATTTTGTACGTGTCATTGTGCAAAGATGAATTTAAAGAATATGAAATGCATCTGACCAGCATATGTAAAGAAAACAACATCAGGTTTGAGCTTTGGTATGGTGCAAAGGTAAATGACGCTAACCTTGTATTCATAAATGAATTAAAACATCATGTCGTCTAGACAGTCCAACTCTAGCAATTATTCATCGGTCCACTCTGTAATAAATGAATTAAAACATCACTGTTATATCCATGACTTACAAAAGTACAATGCAATAATCCACAATGTAATTACAAATATGAAGATTGAAGTAAAACTACACTGTTCTGTGGTAAGTTAAATTTCAGGGGATGGTATAATATTTGCAAAAGGACCTGCAACGGAAAATATCGGTAACCAAAAGTACAGTCATGTATATCTATGGTGGAGTCCACTCTGCTGTAATAAAAATCACGTTCCAACAACAACTAGGACAGTCACTAGTCACCTTATACATTTTTGGCCCCCTATACATTTTATTTCATGCTATTATAAAAAGCTTATGTTCAGACATAAATGGTAATTGTGCAATTTACATAAGAATCCAATATAATTTAAATGTACAATTGTATGATCAACTTGTTACATTCTTTTTTTTCCTAGAATCTAGAAATTTAGCATTAGGGCAAAAGAGTCATTACAAATAATCAGTGTTTTATTTAAAATACATACAAAATGGAGCAAATATATATTTTATACAGATCTTATATGCATTAGTACCAATCAAAACCAAAGGGCTATATATATAGTGTTTAATCTAATTGATTAGTTGCATAAGGGATCGTCTTGCGCGTGTCTTATACTAGTTATGTCATATATCAGTATGTTTTATGTGTGTGTGTTCACATAAAATTGAACACTCCCCATCACTACGCACACAGAAAGCCCTTCACACAACCACACACATATCCAACTGGAACACACACACCCACTCACAAATCACAAATTAACACATTCTCTCTTGCATTAACTCACACCCCTGACACACATACATGAAAAATCAGCACTTACACGCATGCACGCGCGCGCGCACGCACAATAACTGGTTACTGAACTATATTGTTGTATTCATACTGTATATAACTATACTTGTAAGGACTGAAACTATAAGTAACAATGTAATATAATGTTCAACTAAAACTATGATTGACTATAGGCAGGTAAGAACTGAAACTATAAATAGTTTTATATGTAATATGATATATCAAGTATGTTTTATAGCATGGTTGAAAGTTCCTGTAAAACTCAACATATATTGTAACTATGGGTTAAACACTTTTGGGTTTGGGATAATTGTACTCAGCGTTCCATTAACTAAAACATGAGTACACTTTTGGGTTTGGGATAACTTTTGGGTTTGGGATAACATGAGTACACTTTTGGGTTTGGGATAACTTTTGGGTTTGGGTTAATCACTTTTGGGTTTTGGGTTTGGGATATTTGCAATGTTGCTTAATCTTAATTTCTTTTACATATAAAAAAGTTACAGTAAGTTTACCTTACATCCAAATTTTTGATATTAGTCTTCAAACCTTGAACAAGTATTTAAGTTTATCAGATAGTATTAAAATAGAAGATGGAATGTCTATTGATTAAAGAAAGGAAAATTGCATAAGAAATGACGATTACATAAAGAAAGATTACGTGCAGCAGCCTTAAAAAATGATGATAACAGAGTAACTTTGAAAAATTGGTTCGTATAGTTTATTTAATCATGCATGTTCATTGCATCAAGAAACTTGTATTCATCGACAAATAACTTGTATTCATCACAGATCCATCTTTAGTGTGGATACTACTGATGCTGGCAGTGAACAGTTGAAGAACACAAGTGAAACAAGATCCAGAACATTTCAACTTCAAAAGAAACTTATAAGTTGTGCAAAGTTACTATAGGATGTGAGATTGACAATAAATCCAATTCCAATGTAGAGAAATAATCTAAGTATTCAAATGAAGAAAACTCAACGCATACATTTTGAATAAAGGAATTCTAATATGTGACATCAGCTGCTCTTTAAAAGCAAGTTAGATCAAACATAAACTGTAAAATCTAAAAGTGCAAGGACCATTAAGGTGATTTAAGTATTTTAAGACCTATACATTCAATATAATATACAAAAGTATACAAGTTTATGACAAACCTTACAATTTTGACTTGCATTCTACAATAGCAGCAATGACGGATACAAATCCTATGTAATCACAGACAACAGAGTAAATGAATTTAAATTATAAGCAAGTTTCCACATTTAAAGGCATGGTAATGAACCCATTCATAAAAATATGAAACTGTTTCTATTTTTCATTATATATGCAGTTTTAGTTGATATAAATAAAATTATAACTCTAGAGATGGATTCTAATCTTTTTATATGTTAATCAAAATTGCCCTCCTCAATTGCTACACCAAAAACAACAAGGGTTAGAAACATAAATGGAAAACAATACCACATATTGTTGTTGCTCTATTTCGGTCATCTATCTCCATTGTTTCACAATTAGAGGCCATCAATGAGCTGCATAAAAATTCGAACTGAATGGTGAAGAAGTCTCCTTTCAGTCAGCTACACAATACTTATTTAACACTCAATCTATACATAAGAATGCAGCGTAAGAAATATAATCAATTCTTACTCCGAATTGATTAGAAAATGCAAATTTAAGAGACGACAAGCAGTTACCTAGATTGATAAATCAGTGGACCGGAGAAGTGAGCAAAAGAAATAAGCAGCTGTGTTTATTTATCTTCGTACAAAAGATCGTGGCGCCGAAAAAGGCAGAGGGAAAAAGATGGAGATGCGGGGTATCGATCCCCATACCTCGTAAATACTAATCAGAATTTCAGCAGGCTGGATGTGAGAAGAGAGTGGCATAGCTTCAGCGAAGTTTATGGATTTTAGAGTGAACAAGAGTTCTCGTAAATTAGGGATTTTGGAATTAAAGGGTTGAAGGAGGGATACGTGAAAAGGAAAAAAAGAGAGGGAAAGCAAAAATTACCGCCGACTTTTTAGTTTTATTAATGATAGCGTGTACATGAGCTATATTTTTTTCCTAAATGACTACTAAATAGTTACAATGGCAAGGCGCATTTTGATGCTATTGATGTTTGCCATTAATAGGTTATTTTCTTGTAGTGTATGCAACAGACCCTAAAGGATTTTGGATTAAATATTTCAAAATCACCAATTTATTGTGGCAATAAAAGTGCAATAAATTTATCCAAAAATCCTACTCATCATGCCAGAACCAAACATATTGATATCAGACATCATTTTCTCAGAGATAATATAAGTAAAGAGATTATTTCTCTTGAATTTATCAACACTGAGAATCAAATAGCTGATATTCTGACCAAACCCTTGAATCAATCAACCTTTACTAAATTAAGAAGAGAACTAAGTATTTGTTCAATAATTGAGATATAGAATATAGATATAGTAACATATATATATTTAAATAAATATAGAAAAACAAAATTGTCAAAATTTTCAAAGGAACGTCGACATGCCCCTACGCCCCATGTCGACATACAACGGTCAGATTTGAAAATTTGATTTTCTCTCAAAAATCAGTTTGGTGGTTATATAACTACAATATTTCGAATTCGTCTGTCTTCTCACTTCATTTTCTCTATAATAAACTTATGAAAATACAAATTAATGGCCTCCTCTTCTAAATCAAACCAAAATGCAACCATTTCCTTCCCTTCTCCTAATTCCGGTCCATTCCAACGTATTACATTGGCTCGATTAATGAAGATCGAGGAAATTATGAAGGATTCTTTGCAAATGCTGATTGAATTACAAGTTATGCAAATAAGGATGGCAAAGGAACAAGAGAAACAAGGCAAGATTCTTAGAAATTTGAAAAAATTTCTAATGAATAATCATGCAGACCCTATTATGATTGAAGATGATTCCTCTAACATACATATCATAATCCATTAGAGGACGATAAAGAAAAAGAAGAAGAAGAAGAAGAAGAAGGGGAAGAAGCGCAAATGGATGAGGACGATAATGTTGTTTGTGTTGGAGAAGTCTGTTTTGACAAAAATGGTAATTTGGTCGAACAACATGGAAACTTTTTCTCCATTATTCTAATTGTTCGATTCAAAAATCACCAATTGTCAAGGACTCTCGTTAGATAGTTATTATATTAATGTTTTTATATTTTGTGTACTTGTATATATTCGCTTATTATACATCGTTATAAGCATTTAGTTCCATAGTATTAGTTTAAGGGGGAGTAATGTAGTTTAGGCTTAGTTTTTGTTGATGACAAAAGGGGAGAATTATAAAATAGGATAGTTAGGCTAGTAGTTAGGCTTAGATTAAGAGGGAGTTAGTAGATTAAGGGGGAGTTATTAGAATAAGGGAGAGTCGGTGTAGAATCAGAGTTTGGTGGAGTATGTTTTATAAACATAGGTTGTCATCATCAAAAAGAGGGAGATTGTTAGTTCTTGAGATGATGGTTTTGATGAAAACAACCTTAAGACTTGTTATAAAATATAAATACTCATATCTTTGTCTAGATATATATGTATATGCAGGGTATATATATGCAGGTACTTAGAATGAAGACTATACAGTATAGAGATTCAAGACTGACGAATTCAAGATTGTAGAAATCAAGACTGAAGACTCATGAGTATCAAGATTATTAAGAGTTCAAGAGTTCAAGATATCAAGATAAGTAATATAGTCTAGATTTATGTTAAAACTTCATAATAAAACTAAAATCTTTATTCTGATTTTATTTGTGGAATGGAATCCACCTTCTCGCTTTAATAGTGGGATGGAACCTACGACCTCTTTAGTGGGATGGAACCTACGACCTTCTCCAGTGGAATGGAATCCACGAAATTTTCAAAATGACTTATTTTTAGATTTTTTCAAAACTATCTTTTTAAAAAAAACATCTCTCTCTCGACTTAAATATTTTAACCTTAATTCAAAAACCATTTTTAATCGTATTAATTTCAAAATCATTTCTTGTTTTTAAACTATCTCCTGGTTTTAATGTTTTAGCTTTAATCTCAAAATATTTATATATTTAGTTTTATTACTTTTATATTTCATAAGATCACTTTCCAAAGGTTTTTATAATCATAAAGTATATTCAAAATAGTTTACAAAGTTCTAAGATTGTTTCGACAAACTTTAGAAAGAAAATCTTTTTTTTTTTAAAAATCAATTATCATAAAATACCAGGGGATGTCGACATGCCTATACCCCAATGTCGACATGGTAGCCGTAAATTTTAAAATTCAAAATTTCAAAAGAAGTGTGTATCCGTCATAACCTTTCACGAATGGACATGATCGTTATTCTCCTATATATACCAGTAGTTTTCAATGAATTTTCACTTAAGATTTCTTTTTTTCTCTCCTCTTTCTCTTCCATTCTTATTTTCAAAATTCTTAACAAAACTCTACCAAAATCCTAAGTGAATCTAACTCGATCGTCTCTGGTTTGATTCTCTACCACTCTCTCTCAAAGATCTCAGTGTTATTCAGAGTTATAGGATCATTTGTAATCAAAGATCGAAAGATCAAAGTGTATCGAGTCTCTCTCTATCAAAGTGTGATTGGAAACGGTGTGATTGTAGCCTGTAAATCAATTAGGTGATCTTGTGTAATGACCCAAGATTTTAGGAATCTATTCTAAAAAATATAAATGAATTCAAAATAATTTTTGAATAAATTTTGAAAGGGGAGTGATATAGCTTGATAGTGTATCAGTATGTGTGTACATATGTGCACAGGAAATGCACATGAACTAAAGCTAAAATCCCTGAACTCTAAGAATAAATACATATTGATATGTATGGGAATATATATATATATAGATTAAATCCTTAAAGGCTGAATGCATAAGTAAATATACATATATGGATGCTACTGAATATTTTTGAGTATACATGTGCATGTGTGTGTCAATACAGAATGAGGTGTAAATATATATATATATATGGGTGTGCTAATTATTTCAGTAAGACTTATATAAATATATATGTGTTAATAAAATTACTAGAGTTCAATTCAGCAAAATAAAACATACCAATATATTTTATAGATAGGCAGAAAGAAAGAAAGAATGAAGATATAAAAAGAACTAATCCTCTTATAAATAAATAAAGGAAGTACATGCCATTTACATGAAAGCTAAAAATAGAAAAAAAATAAGATAAAACAGAGAAATGTTTGCTATAGGCAGAATTAGGAAGAATATTTGATAAATAATAAAATCAAGTCACATTTTTGGCATGATTGTAGACAAAGGAAAAAGTATTTTCTGAAAAGCAAATTTCTGAAAAAAAATGTAACCACTTTTCTCTTCACCTAAATTAAACCGGGAAGGGTAGAATTTTGGGTTCAAGTAAAATGCAGATAACATGATTTTTCTGGTGGGTAAAAATGGCTTTAGCCAATACCCAAAACCCTAAGGAAGACCCTGTATATATACATGTATATGCAGCAGCCTCCTCTCCTTCTCAGAAAAGAACTTTGAAAAAAAAAGAAAAAAAAACAACACCATAGAAATCATAAGACAAGGGAAGGAAAAGAGCTTGAGGCTAAAGGCAGAAGTTCATCAATTAATTAAGGAAGCAAAGAAGAGAGCTAGGTGAGAAAACTCACTCAAAATCTAAGGCAATAAGTCCTAATGTAGGCAGCCAGTTATAAGTAATTTTCTTAAAAATGCATTTTCATATGAGAATATTTATCTGTGATTTTAAAACTGAAAAGGTTTTGATTCTCTTTGGTTGATCACTTGTTTTATTATAAGAAAGCTTTATGTGTTGTTAGTATACATATATGTTTTATAAACCTAGATCTCTGATATGTTAATGTTTAGGAACATAAACAAATACCCAGAAAATAAAATGTTGAAAATATGCAAGTAGTATTGGTTTTGGCTCAACCCAGAAAGATGTAAATAATGTTGAGCTGCAATATACTCATGTATAAGTGCTGAGGCTTGAGACAAAAAGGAATTAGGGGTGCAATAGGGTTGCCTATGTGCTGATGCTCCTGATTCAATGAAAAAATATATATATTCATATGCCTGGCAAACAAAATTTTGTGATTCAGTGAAACCAGGTCATTCTGAGTTTAACTCAAGCACAAATGTTTGTCAAAAAGAAAAACCCTCTCAAAAGCCATAAGCCAATGTTAGTTGCCTAAACCCCTGTTTAAATACCAGAATATATATATATATATATATACAGAACCTTATTTTGTATTCACCAATGGTTGTTTGCTTGTTTGTCTCTGTATGGTTATGAATAATATGAGATGCCATGATATGGATGTTTTTAGTTAGTAAAATGGTTCACTGAATGGTTTAGTCATGAAAAATCAAAAGAGTTATTATTAACTTAAACCTGATTAGGAAATTGGGGTCAAGAACACTGCAGGAATGACTTGTTTTCTTGAGTAATACAAGTTGACACATGGCTTGTTTAAGTCCTGAGATCTTTGTGTAATGGAGTGAATTAGTTCATTACAGTGTGTCCATTGATTCATAAATATTGCAGATGAGACCAGGATAGATAATTATACCAAGGGAATAATATTTGAGATGATGAGAAAACTAGAGTTTTTCCCAGAATTGAAATATGAGGACGGAATAAATGATTTAACTCATATTGGTTATTTTCCTGTTTGGTATGAATGATTGTTTGATTATGACTGAATTGTATGCTTGAATGTATGTGCCATATTTATATATGTAGTCTCTGGAAAGAAAAATTAAAGTGTGCACCTGCACAATGACACAGAGCATGCACACAAGTATAACCTGATTTCAAAGGGTAGAACTTTATGTATATGTATTTAATTTGATTTTAACCTGATTAACTAATTGCTTTGGTGAATTTTCTCATACCAGACATGTGTCTGACCCTAGTGTGCTAATGGCATCTGGGGTGTCTCATTTAAAATGAGGCAGCTTCAAATGCTTTTTCAGGGATTGCAGCAACTAAGTAGGAGTAGGAGCAAGGCTTTGAGAAGAGGATTATAGCATGCTAAACTTAGTTAGATAAGAGCCAAAATGATAAAATCCGCATGTATTAATGATCTAAATTGTTACTTGTATTAAGTGTTGAATATGGGATGGATATTTGGTTAAGTGTTTTATTAAGAGATTGACTTGTATCTGGAATTTATGAATCTAGTTAATATCTGATATTAAAGAAGTTAATCAAAATATTGTAAGTGGATTTAGTAAGAACACCATGTTGAAAACTGAATGATTACATTTTATAAATGTATTAGTCAATTTTGAGTCTTTAGAAAGGATTTAAGTTTTGGGAAATCTGGATAGTTGATTCTCAGAAAAATTAAATGGTTTTATCTTTCAAACATGGTAAGTGTATACAAAAGATAATAGGCATAGGTTGAATGTTTTTATATGACTGCAAGGTTCCCATAACCTAACTTGTTTCATACAAATGTTTCATGTCTTATTTTTAAATAAAGGAAGGATCTGTAATAAGGGAATTGAAAGCCAGATCCAAATAGTTGCAGTTATATATGCACATAAACCTGTTTTGTGCAACTATTAACACACCTTTTCCTTTGTATTTGTAATAGGAATCTGAATTTTCATTCAGATTTTAACCAAATGCATTTTAAATTCCAGACAGATTTTATAAGAAGAAAAATCAAACATGAATGGAAGTTTTATTGCATATAACACTGTACTATGTGTGGATTGATCAAATCCAATCAATCCAATCTCCTCTTGTTTACCAGAACTCTGATTTAAACAAGAGAGGCATATACATCCTCACATGTATGTGCTTATCTTTGTGAAAGTACTGATATATTTATATTGGTTAATTGTTTTGATCCTGGATATATTTTGGTTTATTGGAAAAAGAAAATGACCCTGGAAAATATAATTGTAATAAATGATCAATCTATATATCATCTCTGATAGATCTAAGGAAGTTTAAATCGAACTTAAAAGTGTAAATGAATGTAGGTGGACATCCAGACACATATAAATTGAATGTGCATATGCATGTACATAGAAATCGAATTTAGACGTCAGTCTTAATAATTTAGACGTCTGAGATTAAACTTAGACGACAGTCTAAATAATTTAGACGTCTAAGGTTAAATGTAGACGTCTGTCACAAAATAATTAGATGTCTGAATTCAGTTCAAAATGTCTTTTTCTCTCTGTTTCAATTTTTGATCTCTGAGCCGTCTGCCATAATTAGATAGACGTCTGTAATTATGTTTAGACGCCTGTCATAAGAATTTAGACGTCTGAACTGCTGATTTTACCTAATTTGCCTATTTAGAAAAGAAATAAGTGGCTATGTCAATAGCTTGTGTGGCATTTTGATTTCTACGTGATTTAAATTCCCTTTGATGAAGTAAAAAAAAAATTTCCTTATGAAATTAGGGTAGAAATAGGAGGGTCATTTCAGTTGGTATCAGAGCTATGTTATTCAACATAGTAGAAGTAATGATCAAGTTCTTAGATAGAAATAAAATTTAAAGGAACTAAATATATATATCAATGTTTTCAGTGTGAAAAAAAACCACTGAAATAATAAAATTACCAATCAAACTAACCAGCTATGTAAATTATTATTAGCAAACTATGGTAGGGAGACCACCAAATCAGGGGGCAGGATCTTCCCATGCACCACCAATGGTCAATCTGCAAGACTTGGTGAGAGCATTTAGGGATGGGGCAGGACAAAGGCAAGAAAATCCCTATGAAGAACTCTCAAAATTACTTAAGACATATACTCATTTAGGAGGCAAAAGCTTTGAAGGGACAGAGAGTATCATGGAATTCAAACATGGTTGAGAACATTGGAAAGAATTTTCAATGACATGCAACTTGATGATCAAAGAAAGAGGCAAGTGGCTTCAAGACAGGTAAAAGGAGTAGCTTTAGGCTGGTGGGAAGTTATCATTGCAGGAAGAGATGAGAATGAAATCACTTGGAATCAATTCAAAGAGATGCTGGAAGCAAGGTTTGTACCAGCATCAGCAAAGACTACCTTGCTAGAAGAATTTATTAGACTTAGACAAGGAACCATGACTATCACAGAATACACTCAAAAGTTTGAGGGGCTTTCCACATATGGAGCAATGCTTGTGGCAGATGAGGCATCCAAAAATGATACGTACATAAAAGGGTTGAACCCAGGACTTAGCAGAGCCATGTTACCCTATGCAGACAGGACTTTTGACCATGTGATAGACTTAGCTTTGAGGTTGGAACAGCATGACAAGGAAAGGGAGAAGTTCAGGAATTTTAAGAGCAATAATACCAAGAAGTGTAAGGGGAGGTATCACCCTTATGATAAGAAGAAGGAAGAGGCCAGTAACAAAGGCACTGGAGATGTCAAAGCTAAGGAAACCAAGAAGAAAATTGTGTGCCATCAGTGTGGAAAAGAAGGACATATCAAGCCAAGATGTCCAGAATTGAAAGGAGGAGCTTTCAAGTGCTATCTATGTGGGAAAGAGGGGCATATGAAGAGGAATTGTCCTGAGTACAAACAACAAGGAAAATTGGCAAATTTGGAAGGAAAAGGAAAAGCCACAGTGGAGAGTAATACTGAAAACCATAGCCAAGTGGAAGGTACATTACTTATTTGTACCATACCCATAGCAGTAGTATATGATACTGGGGCAACTCACTCTTTAATTTCTTATGAACTAGTTAAAATGCTAAAACTGAATTGCATATTGGTTGAAACACCATTGCATATACAAAGTCCACTGGGGAGTTCTAGTGTTTTAAATATGATTTGTGTGGATGTGGAATTAAACATAGGAGGAAATATTTTTATTTCCAATTTATATGTTTTGAATTACCCAAATATAGGTGTTATATTGGGGGTAGACTGGTTAAGGCAATTTAAAGCTATAATTAATTTAGACTCATCCACCATATCATTGCAAAATTCTAGAGGTCAAAGAATCACAGTTTTGTGTGAAGTAGCTACGGAAGGAAAACTATATCATTTAGTTGACTCAGAAAAAGATTCTAGTGAACTAACTATTGAAGAAATTCCCATAGTCAATGAATATTTGGATGTGTTTGGTGAGGTCAAGGGTATTCCACACCATAGACCAGTAGAGTTCCAGATCAATCTAGTTCCAGGAGCAAGCCCAGTGATTAAAAAGCCAACTAGAATGGGGCCAAATGAACTAAAAGAATTAAAGAAACAGTTAGAAGAACTGGAAGAAAAGGGTTTTATAAGACCAAGTAATTCTTGCTGGGGAGCACCAGTGGTATTTGTTAAGAAGCAAGATGGCTCCTTAAGACTCTGTATAGATTATAGAGAATTAAACAAGGTAACTATTAAAAATAAATACCCATTGCCAAGAATAGATGATCTTTTTGATCAATTAGCAGGGGCAAAAGTATTTTCTAGACTAGACTTAGCATCTGGTTTTCATCAAATGAAGGTGGAAGAATCAAGCATCAAGTACACTGCCTTTAACACTAGGTATGGGTTGTATGAATTTTTGGTTATGCCATTTGGTTTGACCAATGCACCATCATACTTTGTAGATTTAATGAACAGAACCTTTAGAGATTATTTAGACAAGTTTGTGCTTATTTTTATTGATGACATTTTGATTTATTCCAAAACAGTGGAAGAACATAAGCATCATTAGCACCTGGTTTTGTCTAGGTTAAGGGAAAAAGATTTAAAGGCAAAATTTTCAAAATGTGTATTTTGGAAAGAGGAAGTACATTTCCTTGGCCATGTTATATCTGCTCAAGGAATTTCTGTGAACCCCAATAAAGTAGTGGCTATTCAAGCATGGAAGAGGCCAAGCACTGTGAGTGAAGTGAGGTCATTTATGGGGATGGCAGGGTATTATAGGAGGTTTATAAAAGATTTTTCAAAAATCTCTACACCACTCACTAACCTAACCAGGAAAAACCAAGCTTTTGTTTGGACAGAAAAATGTGAGAAGTCTTTTGAACAGTTGAAGGAGGCATTGGTGAATGCTCCAATTTTAAAGGTACCATATGGAAATGAAGAACTAGTGGTATACACTGATGCTAGTGGATTTGGCTTGGGTGCAGTGTTGATGCAACAAGGCCAAGTCATTGCATATGCATCCAGACAACTTAAACCCCATGAAGTAAGGTATGCCACACATGATCTCGAATTAGCAGCTGTGATCTATGCTTTAAAACTTTGGAGACATTTTTTGTTAGGCACAAAGTTTGAACTATACACTGACCACAAGTCTCTGAAATATTTATTTTCACAAAAAGATTTGAACATGAGGCAACATAGATGGGTGGAGTTCTTAGCTGCCTATGACTTTGACATACTCTATACACCAGGCAAAGCAAACAAAGTTGCAGATGCTCTAAGTAGACAGCATGCTAAATTGGCTATGATGATGATAGAAGAATTTAAAGACTTGTCTTTGCTAACTGAGTTAGAAATTGGGGAGAATGGTTGTGTGCACATGGATGAGCAGATGCATGGTGCACAAGAAGATAAAGGGAAGTTAAGCTTAATGACACTCCAACCAGATTTAATTCTGAAGGTAGGAAAGATGCAAGAACAGGATGCCAACTTGTTAGAGAGGAAAGTGCTCCTCTCAAGAGGGGAGGAAGTGATGAATCACCATATTGATAAAAATGGTTATATGAGATACCAGAATAGGATGTGTGTACCAGAGGACACAGAATTGAAGAAAGAGATATTGAATGAATATCACAGAAGTAAATACTCCATACACCTAAGCAACACAAAAATGTACCAAAATTTGAAAAGAGACTTCTGGTGGAAGGGGATGAAATCTGATGTAGCTAAATACATTGCCAAATGTATGACTTGCCAACAAGTCAAGGCTGAAACCCAAAGGCCATCAGGGTTGATGCAGTCTCTTAGTGTACCACAGTGGAAGTGGGAAGACATATCTATGGACTTCATAGATGGACTGCCTAGATCTAAGAGAGGTAATACAAGTATATGGGTGATAGTTGATAGGCTAACCAAGGTAGCACACTTCATCCCAGTCAAGTCAGAAAGAACAGCACCAAAATTAGCTCAAATTTTTATAAAGGAAGTGGTAAAGTTACATTGCATTCCCAAAACCATTGTGAGTGATAGGGATACCATCTTCACTTCAAAATTCTGGAGAAGCTTTCAAGAAGCAATGGGAAGTGAACTATGTTTAAGTACTGCCTACCATCCTCAATCAGATGGGCAGACTGAGGTAGTAAACAAAGTTTTGGAGGACATGTTGAGGGCATGTATACTGGATTTTGGGGGCAACTGGGAAGATTATCTTCACTTAGTTGAATTTACATACAACAATAGCTACCAAAGCACCATATGAATGGCTCCATTTGAAGCCTTATATGGTAAACCCTGTTTGTCACCTGTTTGTTGGGTAGAAGCAGGAGAAAGGTCTATTTTAGGACCTGAGTATATACAAGAAACTAAGGAGAAAATTGAGTTGATAAGAAGAAGAATGGCAGCAGCTCAAGATAGGCAAAAGAAATTTGCAGACATGAGAAGAAGGCAGGTAGAATATGAAGTGGGAAATTTTGTTTTCATCAAAATCTCACCTATGAAAAATGTGCTGAGGTTTGGAAAAACAAGGAAAATTAACCCCAAGATATATTGGACCATACAAAATTCTAGAGAGAATTGGTCCCTTGGCATATAAGTTGGAATTACCAGAAAACATGCAAGGTATACATGATGTTTTTCATGTATCACAATTGAGAAGGTGGGTCCATGACAAGGCAGAAATTCTTGAGACCCCAACCCAAGTGCAGATAAATCCTAATTTGATTTATGAAAAGGATCCAGTGGGAATTTTGGCAAAAGATGTGAAGAAGTTGAGAAATAAATCTCTGAAACTTGTGAAGGTACAGTGGAGTCTTGATCCTAGTGATTGCACATGGGAATTAGAGGACAAAGTTAGGATGAATTATCCTAAGCTATTTTCAGATTAAAGGTAATTCTGATTTTTGATTGTTTTCTTTTGTTAGATGCATATGTGTTTAGTTATAATAAAACTAAAATTTATTTGGTTGAGAATGTACTTGTTCTCTGAATTAAGTTTAAAATTTATTTTAAGCTTAGGAAAATTGTGGGACACAATTTCTAAAAGGAGGGGTGTATGTAATGACCCAAGATTTTAGGAATCTATTCTGAAAAATATAAATGAATTCAAAATAATTTTTGAATAAATTTTGAAAGGGGAGTGATATAGCTTGATAGTGTATCAGTATGTGTGTACATATGTGCACAGGAAATGCACATGAACTAAAGCTAAAATCCCTGAACTCTAAGAATAAATACATATTGATATGTATGGGAATATATATATATATATATATATATAGATTAAATCCTTAAAGGCTGAATGCATAAGTAAATATACATATATGGCTGCTACTGAATATTTTTGAGTATACATGTGCATGTGTGTGTCAATACAGAATGAGGTGTAAATATATATATATATATATGGGTGTGCTAATTATTTCAGTAAGACTTATATAAATATATATGTGTTAATAAAATTACTAGAGTTCAATTCAGCAAAATAAAACATACCAATATATTTTATAGATAGGCAGAAAGAAAGAAAGAATGAAGATATAAAAAGAACTAATCCTCTTATAAATAAATAAAGGAAGTACATGCCATTTACATGAAAGCTAAAAATAGAAAAAAATAAGATAAAACAGAGAAATGTTTGCTATAGGCAGAATTAGGAAGAATATTTGATAAATAATAAAATCAAGTCACATTTTTGGCATGATTGTAGACAAAGGAAAAAGTATTTTCTGAAAAGCAAATTTCTGAAAAAAAAATGTAACCACTTTTCTCTTCACCTAAATTAAGCCGGGAAGGGTAGAATTTTGGGTTCAAGTAAAATGCAGATAACATGATTTTTCTGGTGGGTAAAAATGGCTTTATCCAATACCCAAAACCCTAAGGAAGACCTTGTATATATACATGTATATGCAGCAGCCTCCTCTCCTTCTCAGAAAAGAACTTTGAAAAAAAAAGAAAAAGAAAACAACACCATAGAAATCATAAGACAAGGGAAGGAAAAGAGCTTGAGGCTAAAGGCAGAAGTTCATCAATTAATTAAGGAAGCAAAGAAGAGAGCTAGGTGAGAAAACTCACTCAAAATCTAAGGCAATAAGTCCTAATGTAGGCAGCCAGTTATAAGTAATTTTCTTAAAAATGTATTTTCATATGAGAATATTTATCTGTGATTTTAAAACTGAAAAGGTTTTGATTCTCTTTGGTTGATCACTTGTTTTATTATAAGAAAGCTTTATGTGTTGTTAGTATACATATATGTTTTATAAACCCAGATCTCTGATATGTTAATGTTTAGGAACATAACAAATACCCAGAAAATAAAATGTTGAAAATAGGCAAGTAGTATTGGTTTTGGCTCAACCCAGAAAGATGTAAATAATGTTGAGCTGCAATATACTCATGTATAAGTGCTGAGGCTTGAGACAAAAAGGAATTAGGGGTGCAATAGGGTTGCCTATGTGCTGATGCTCCTGATTCAATGAAAATATATATATATTCATATGCCTGGCAAACAAAATTTTGTGATTCAGTGAAACCAGGTCATTCTGAGTTTAACTCAAGCACAAATGTTTGTCAAAAAGAAAAACCCTCTCAAAAGGCATAAGCCAATGTTAGTTGCCTAAACCCCTGTTTAAATACCAGAATATATATATATATATATATATATACAGAACCTTATTTTGTAGTCACCAATGGTTGTTTGCTTGTTTGTCTCTGTATGGTTATGAATAATATGAGATGCCATGATATGGATGTTTTTAGTTAGTAAAATGGTTCACTGAATGGTTTAGTCATGAAAAATCAAAAGAGTTATTATTAACTTAAACCTGATTAGGAAATTGGGGTCAAGAACACTGCAGGAATGACTTGTTTTCTTGAGTAATACAAGTTGACACATGGCTTGTTTAAGTCCTGAGATCTTTGTGTAATGGAGTGAATTAGTTCATTACAGTGTGTCCATTGATTCATAAATATTGCAGATGAGACCAGGATAGATAATTATACCAAGGGAATAATATTTGAGATGATGAGAAAACTAGAGTTTTTCCCAGAATTGAAATATGAGGACGGAATAAATGATTTAACTCATATTGGTTATTTTCCTGTTTGGTATGAATGATTGTTTGATTATGACTGAATTGTATGCTTGAATGTATGTGCCATATTTATATATGTAGTCTCTGGAAAGAAAAATTAAAGTGTGCACCTGCACAATGACACAGAGCATGCACACAAGTATAACCTGATTTCAAAGGGTAGAACTTTATGTATATGTATTTAATTTGATTTTAACCTGATTAACTAATTGCTTTGGTGAATTTTCTCATACCAGACATGTGTCTGACCCTAGTGTGCTAATGGCATCTGGGGTGTCTCATTTAAAATGAGGCAGCTTCAAATGCTTTTTCAGGGATTGCAGCAACTAAGTAGGAGTAGGAGCAAGGCTTTGAGAAGAGGATTATAGCATGCTAAACTTAGTTAGATAAGAGCCAAAATGATAAAATCCGCATGTATTAATGATCTAAATTGTTACTTGTATTAAGTGTTGAATATGGGATGGATATTTGGTTAAGTGTTTTATTAAGAGATTGACTTGTATCTGGAATTTATGAATCTAGTTAATATCTGATATTAAAGAAGTTAATCAAAATATTGTAAGTGGATTTAGTAAGAACACCATGTTGAAAACTGAATGATTACATTTTATAAATGTATTAGTCAATTTTGAGTCTTTAGAAAGGATTTAAGTTTTGGGAAATCTGGATAGTTGATTCTCAGAAAAATTAAATGGTTTTACAAACATGGTAAGTGTATACAAAAGATAATAGGCATAGGTTGAATGTTTTTATATGACTGCAAGGTTCCCATAACCTAACTTGTTTCATACAAATGTTTCATGTCTTATTTTTAAATAAAGGAAGGATCTGTAATAAGGGAATTGAAAGCCAGATCCAAATAGTTGCAGTTATATATGCACATAAACCTGTTTTGTGCAACTATTAACACACCTTTTCCTTTGTATTTGTAATAGGAATCTGAATTTTCATTCAGATTTTAACCAAATGCATTTTAAATTCCAGACAGATTTTATAAGAAGAAAAATCAAACATGAATGGAAGTTTTATTGCATATAACACTGTACTATGTGTGGATTGATCAAATCCAATCAATCCAATCTCTACTTGTTTACCAGAACTCTGATTTAAACAAGAGAGGCATATACATCCTCACATGTATGTGCTTATCTTTGTGAAAGTACTGATATATTTATATTGGTTAATTGTTTTGATCCTGGATATATTTTGGTTTATTGGAAAAAGAAAATGACCCTGGAAAATATAATTGTAATAAATGATCAATCTATATATCATCTCTGATAGATCTAAGGAAGTTTAAATCGAACTTAAAAGTGTAAATGAATGTAGGTGGACATCTAGACACATATAAATTGAATGTGCATATGCATGTACATAGAAATCGAATTTAGACGTCAGTCTTAATAATTTAGACGTCTGAGATTAAACTTAGACGACAGTCTAAATAATTTAGACGTCTAAGGTTAAATGTAGACGTCTGTCACAAAATAATTAGATGTCTGAATTCAGTTCAAAATGTCTTTTTCTCTCTGTTTCAATTTTTGATCTCTGAGCCGTCTATCATAATTAGATAGACGTCTGTAATTATGTTTAGACGCCTGTCATAAGAATTTAGACGTTTGAACTGCTGATTTTACCTAATTTGCCTATTTAGAAAAGAAATAAGTGGCTATGTCAATAGCTTGTGTGGCATTTTGATTTCTACGTGATTTAAATTCCCTTTGATGAAGTAAAAAAAAAAATTCCTTATGAAATTAGGGTAGAAATAGGAGGGTCATTTCATCTTGTAGCCTGGTTAAATCATGAGAGTTTGCCCTGGACTCCGAGACAGGAGGGTGTATTTCATAGCTTGAAATCGAGGTTGTAATATCTAAATTATATTTGAAAAGAAATCTGCACAAGAAATTGTATGAGACTAGATGTATGGTAACTCCGAACCAGTATAAAATTCCGGTGTGTTCTTTCCTTTACTGCTTTTATTTACTATTTTCTTCTGTGTATGGTTCTGTGATTGTCTCTATGTTTGTGAATTGCATCTGTTTGGGTTTAATTTGCAAAGAATTCAAAAAGATTCATAAAATTAATTAAACACTATTCACCCCCCCTCTAGTGTTAATTCTGCCTTCAGATCCGTAATCCGAATTTCCTACAATCGTCAATAATAAGTAACTATGGATGACGCGAACTTAGTCTCAATTCAGTAGGGAAAATCTGCCTAGCTAATCTAGCTACCAATTCCTATGAATAGTCGGACTAACGTGAGACATCTCCATGAGGCATGGGCCATAATACGAAGGACCTACTTCGGGGAATTGAAGGTATTAAGTAGTTGTTTGAGGGCCCACATCTTTCCCTTATATGAAGTATTAAATGGTCGAGATTGGGTCAGGCACGGTTGAGGATATCTTGGAATGGTCTGCTTCAATTGAAGTATTAAGTGTTCGAAGATATCCTATGCAATGTCAGCTAGTCCGCCTTGGGAGTAGTATTAAATGTTGGCGGCCTACCTCAATTGAGATCTTAAATGGTCAGAGTTTGCCTATTTTCAATTAAAAGGTATTAAATGGTTTGGGTACCATCTCTTGCATTAATAGACTTTAATAACGATAGTTATAGGTTATGGAATTGGATAATACGAAGGACCTACTTTGGGGATTGAAGGTATTAAGTGGTTGTTTTAGGGTCGGCCTCTTTCCCTTATATGAAGTATTAAATGATTTTGAATATAGTTTAAATGCGAAAGACATATCCTTATTTAAATTATGCTACCCAAGTACTGATATAGAAAGGCTCAAGATTTCTAGCCATCAGACATTGTTGTTCTGACTCCCACATCATTACAACACAAGTTAGGGAAGAAGACGATGATCAAGATGAAGATGGCTATGAGAGAAGCTTGTGGTAGTAGTCTATTTATCTATTTATGCTATTTTCTGATGTACCGATTTGAAGATGACAATATATTTTTGAACATGATTATGTAATAGTTATTGTTGACATTATGTTATGGTTTTGTGACATTTGGAATTTTAAATAAAAATGGGTATTGTTTATGATATTATATTTTATCCTTCCTTTGCGAGTTTTGAATGAATAGATAAATAGCTCTGTATTGTTCTTTTTACCAACCAACGGCCAGCTTTGGAATGGGTCTAAGTTTCGATGGGCCTTTTCTGGATCAGGATTTAGACCTGTTTCGAAGCAGATTGTTACATTTGGTGTCAGAGACTAGTTACCCGATCAACGCGGAAAAGTAAACGTATGGGTGGCGTATTCGTTATTTTTGAAAATATTTTTCAAAAAACCTACTATATTTAAATAAATAAATTTATTTATTTATTTTGGATATACGCCCAACTTTACAAATTCCAACTATAGAGGTATTTTGCAACCATATTCTGAAAGGATTGGTGAAGCGACTTTGAAAATAGAGTTAAATTATACTCCTGCTCCGGTTACCCATGGGGCGAGGGTCGTATCGTAAGGAGTGAACTAAGAAGAGCATGACCACGACATGTGGAATCACCCCAAAAGCTGAATGGTACTTGATTCCTTTGTTGGACCTAGAATTCCTTATAATTATGGACTCTATAAGCATATTAAATAATATGAATAGAAAATGTAAATGGAAAAGGTTGCAACTCCAATATTAATAGGCAATAAATGTAGAATAAATAGGGAGGTACAAGAAATTAATAGAGATATAAATGGACTAATTAAAAAGATTATTAGAGAAACTATAGTGAGATAACGAAGGCATAATAGGTAAAATTAGAATGAATAAATAACATATTTAAGAATTATCCGTTAGTATTATAACCATTTATTACGGATAAATGACATTTATAGAAATAGCAAATGACATGTTAGGTAGAAACTAAATATTGTTAGGGAATATATTTGTTAACATCCGGAAGAAGGATGTGAAGTAAGAGGGAAACAAGATTCCATAAGAAGGTATACATTAATCACTATAAGAAGATAACAAGATTTTTAAAGGTTGAGTAGGAAAGTTCAAAAGAAGGATCAATTAAAGTCAATTTCTAAATCCAACCCAATGAGAAAGAATTTGATAAAAAGATTTTTGAAAATTCCTTTAGATGTTTTGAAAGGGCCTTTCAAAGGATTATAAAAAGAAGATCTTATGTATCATAAGTTGATTTTTTTTAAAAGAACGTTATTTTAGTCGGGTTTGGAAATATGCTACCAATTGATTTGTGAAAAGTTTGGAAAGAGGATGTAATTTTAATGGTGGAACATTATAAAAACAAAATGGTGAATAAACTTTATAAATAGAAAATTGTGAATCTGATGATTTAAAGAGTAGAAAAATAGGTTTTTTCATTTTGAAATTTTTAGTTTAAAATTAGTCGAGTTTAACAGTTTTCAATTTCTGGATTCTTCGTTTTTGAAATAAATGCAAAATAGGGTGTATGTTGGATCCAATGATTTTTCTCACTTTATAAATTTGGAATTCTAATTTTTAAAGAGCAAGAAAATTTGGAAATTCAAGATTTATAAATGTAGTTCAGTTAAAAAGTTCTGACTTAAAAGGATTTTGCATTCTTGAAATTCTTAGTTTAAAATCCATTGAGCCAAATAGTTTTTGGTTAAAGGGATTTTTCATTTTTGAAATAAATGTAAAGTAGAACGTAGGTTAGACTCGATAATTTCTCCTACTTTATAAAATTAGAAGTTTTTTTCCTTAAAATTATTTTAAAGGGATGTATAAATGGAAATGTCACTTGATTAAATAGGATAGAAATTATAAAAGGTTAAGAATGCTCGATAAGGTAGGTAGGAGGAACATTTTTGTATAAGGAATTGCAGAGAATAATAGTAGAGATAGAGAGTAATATCATCAGGAATTTACATAAAGTATGATTAGTAATCTAGTTAGAAATAATATAAGAGGAAATAATAGGATGGAAGTTATTACTGTTTGCTCCAGTTTTCATTGTTTAAAGTTATACAAGATGTTTTAGAAAAATTGAAATGGATGATTATTTGGTATGATAATTGAGTTTCTAAATGTTTTAGGCTAAAAATCCTACTTTTAAAAGAAGAAATTGTTATAGGAAGTGATTAAGAAGGGAAATTTTCATAGTTCCTTTTTGAAAATTTATCAATTTTTGAATGTTATGAATGAAAAGTCCAAATTTAAAAGAATAAATCTTTGATGTAGAAAGTATTTGAGAAGGAAAATTATTTTACTCCTTTTTTAACTAAGTAATTTTGAATGTTTCTAAATTTATATTTTCAAAGGTAAAGATTTCGAATTTGGCACTTCAGGTTTGTGAAATTTTAGTTTTTCAAGGAATAGTTAAAGCTAAACCAAATTTTTATGGAGTAGATAGGGATCACTACTTAGGTAAGATAGGTTAAATGTTTTAGGATATGAATAAAATGGGAATAGTATGTACAACCCGATCTAAAAATTTGAAATCAATCCTACACCTTTATTTGTAAAAGGTGATAAAGTTGTTAAGATATTCTAGATCTATAATTGGGTTGTAAATTAGGTTGCCTTAGATGACTTGGAATGTAAATTTCTATGTTTTAATTTATTTGGAGCAGTTTCTATATAATTTCCATAAATTGTCATACTCCAAAAAAAGTATAAAAGCGCATTGTTTTAATTAACAATGGATGTACTAAAAATGGAAAGAGATGTGTAATATATGGATATCCTTTTTCATAATTTACACTATCTATCTTAATAAAAGAAAAGAAAGAATTCTCTATAATTTCAAACAAAACAAAATTTTCATTTATGGTTAATTCATGGGAAATTATAATGGTAATCCTTTTTAGAAGGATAACTTTGATAAATTAAAAATGTGAAAATAAATGTTCTAGTTTAGAAATTGGTTTACACGTATAACCACGCTTAACGATTAAAAATAAATAAATATACATAGCATAATTTACGATTATATAATTAGTTAATAATTAACATATTAAGATTTATAGACATTAATTACAAATTTAACGGGCAATAAGTTTGTAATTAATGAGAGTTAAAGAAATTAAAAGGGGGACTGGTTTGAAAAAGTTTAATATGGCATTTATGGAAGAATTGAATCGGAGTAATAAATGGATTTTGAAATTTGTAAAAGATTAAATACAGATTGAATAAAGATTTCCAATTTTGACATTAATAAACAGTTGTTATGGGTATATTTTCCTTTATTAGAAACCAAAAAGGAAAATTAAGGAAAGTGGGCAATAGTGGAATGACATATTAGGAATGTCATCTTAATTCAGTAAGGAGTATTAAGACCTCAACACCATTTACACTAGTTGATGATAAATGACAACTTCCAACAAGAATTTCTTTTAGAGTTTTTGGGTGGTGATCGCTAGTTGTTTCCCATAATTATTGGAAAAGCGTAAGATATGATATAAGATGTGTCCATGTTTTATCACTATGTTGATTCTATGGATAGGATTGAAAGGCTTGATATATATATATATAAATATAAAAGAAACGCAAACAATTTTTTTTATAGGGACACTTAACTAGCGTTGAACTATAGATAAGACAGAAAGTTAATGAGGAATTAGGTTAACAACTACAAAATAAAAGAATGCTTCAATCCAAGAAATTTTAGGATTTGGAAAAAATAAATTTTAGCTTATAGAATGTCGCCATTCAAAGGAGGGACAAAAAGTATAGGGATGTGAAGAGAGTTTTCTATTGGACAAGGACGAAGAAAAAGTGTACCAGAAATTTCCATTAGGAGTAATAAGACCACAACGTCTCTAACACAGATCTATGTCAAGGAGATGATTCGACTTCTTGAAATTCGTGTTAGCATTGTTAGTGATAGGAATTCATTATTTACTAGAGAATTTTGAAGGAGTTTGCAGACAGCTTTAGGAACTTCGTTGAATCTTAGCACCGCTTACCACGCGCATACCAACGAACAGACTGGAAGAGTGAATGTGATCTTGGAGGATTTGTTGAAGATCTTGCATCATGGACTTTCGAGGGCACTGAGAGCAGCACTTACCTTTAGTAGAATTTGCATATAATAGTCACCAATCGATGATTGGTATGGCACCCTTTGAAGCGCTTTATGGGAGGTCATGCAAATTGCCAAATTGTTGGTGGGAAACTACTAACAAAATCGTACCTGGACCAGATTTAATTAATGAGACTTCGGAAAGATAAAGTTAATTAGGTACTATTTGAAGGTTGTAAGATTTGGAAAGTTGGCACCAAGGTTTATTGGGCTTTTCCCAATTTTGGAAAAAATTAGGAAAACTTGTGTATCGTGCGGAGTTACTGAATAAATTGGCAGGAGTCCATGACATTTCTCATATTTCGCATTTGAGGAAATGCCTTTATAACATAGCCATTGTGGTAGAGCCCAATCAACTAAGGGATATTAAGACAGAGCTAATAGCATCCTATGCCACTGCACGCATTGTGGAGCATGGAACTAGGAAGCTCCAAAACAAAGAAATTAGGCTGGTTTGAGTACAATGGGAAGACAACCCGGCTGAAAGCGCATGGGAAACTAAAGAAAAGATGAGAGTCTCTTATCCTGAGCTTTTCAATAGTAAATTTCTCTCTCCAAAATTAGGTTTTTGGTTGCGTTGTGGTTGCTATATTGGATGGTAGGGGATGGCTGCTACACTATTCGCTATCACTTTGCACTCATGTAAAAAAAAATTATGCATGTTTAGGGTGTTTGCATACATACTTATATGTCACGATCACACATTTACGCTAGGATTGAGCTTTCTTATAGTATGTCTGCTGTTCATAATCACATTGCACTTTTGGTTGATTAGATGATTGCGTAGATAACTTGGTGACATAACATGGATGTTTTTTGCCCGTTACGTTGTTCGCTCCTTAGAAATATTTCAGGGACAAAATCCTTTTAAGTGGGAGAATGTAAAACCCCATAAAATCAACCGTAAATATATAAATTGGATAAATTAATTTAAATAAGATAGGGGTGAAAATGGAAATTTTGTAAAAGTCAAGGTCTGACTATGAAAGTTATGTCGTTGGATTCGTGGTGATTTTTTGATCAATTTTCATATATAATGTGTTGAAAACGGAGCTCAAACTAAGAAGTTATGGACATTTGAAGTTTTGAGTTTAAATTAATTTAAATAAAATTCAATTTCAAATAAATAATAAATTCCTCAATTTGAAATTCAAAAGTTAACAGTAATTATACTTGGGGTTTAAGTAAACAGTGAAATTAATGTTAACGTTAAATTATACTTAAGGAAGAAAATAAAAATAAACCAACGGCAATCTAAACATTTCCAAAATAAAGGGACCAGTCGACCCCTAACCTACGACTGGTCGACCAACTGGTGGGTAAAAGCAGTCGACCGGTGAAGCTCTACGGTGACCAGGGTTTGTGCAACAATTAACTTCCAGATTTTTTATTATTTTAAACCGACTTATGTCCGATGGTTCTGGTGCATTCCAAACACTATAAATAAGAGCATAGCCCCATCACTTTTATTCAAAAAATATTTTGAAAACATTAGCGAAGCTTTGTCAGTTTGTCTCTTCATAGATTCAGAAAACTCCACTAGAGTTTCAAGTGAGAAATCCTATATACCTATTCTTGTTTATTGTTTATTTTCTAAACTTCTACTCCTTTAAACCTCTAATTTTTCGAGTCTAACATATATAAAATCCCTTATTATATATATAAAAAAGAAGAGATCCGAAGGAGATTATTATAGGCGTGTCAAATCTAAGAAGGAGGCAAATCTAAGGACCTACTTTGAGTGGAAATTTTAGTTTTTCTATTTTAGTAATTGAATAATATAGTTTGGATCTAATATATTCCTTGGGAGTTTTGGATTACGAAAATATCACATTAAAAATCCCCAAAATTCCCTCAACGCGAAATGTCAATTGTTAAATTGGAATCTTAATTGTTTTGTATTAAAATAACGGAGTTTCTGTATATTTTGCAATTTAAGTGTTTTACATTTTGCTCCACTTCTTATTCTTTATCTGATTAAAGGATTTATTAAGAAATAGCGTATAAGGTACGAATTCTTATTCGTAGTTTGCAATGCCTACTTCTATAAATTGAATAGAAATTCCCTTATCTAATTTCATGTAAAAGAGGTTGAATAGAGCTTAAAATTAATTAAACTGTAAGTTTTATTTTTGGTTTATTCCGTCGTTATAATATGAAATAAGTTGGATTTAGATTCTATATACAGGTCTATTGATTTGATTTTGAAATATTGAATTTATGGTATATATGTTACTGTACTAGAAATGAGACTTGCATAATTTTGGAAGATTTTACCTTTGAGACGTTAGTTTAGGACGTAACCTTCACACCACAACAGCCTCAAAGGAAAGACTATACCACCTATGGAATTTCCCATAACTGATTGCATGCACTCTTCTCCTTCCTTTTCTTCGTTTTCTAAAAAATAATAAAACGATGTGGAGCAGGAAGGTCAGTCTATTATTGTTTCAAAACTGGGGGAAGGAAGGTAGCGAAGCGACTTTGGTCTACAAACCTAAGGCCATTATATTGATTGGCCTAGGTATAATGGGATACCAAGTCCAGTATAAATATTGGAAAGGTCAGCACCAAATGATGTCAAAAATCAAGAATGAATTCCCATTCGGTTCAGATGCAGCACTTGCAAGAGCAAATAGGATCACGAAGATCGCCTCCATTATCGCAATCGATATATCCCAAACCCTGGAAAACTAGGGCCTTGCCCCACCATCCCGAGGAAACTTGATACTAATGGAGCTAGGCAAGGTGGCCAAGTCTTTTTTCGAGGGAAAGGTGCGGGCTCTTGTCTCTGCATAATACGGGACCCATACCATTGCCCGGATTAATATACTCGGCCTCACAATTAATATACTAGCGGTGACTGAACAGTTTCCACTCTTATCGCTACGCTCATTTAGTCTTTCCTGTCATTGAAATAAATAAATGCGTGTGTGCATATGTATATGTTAAAATTGTAAGTTGTTTATGCTAGTTTATATATATATATATATATATATAAACTAGCGTAAACAACGTACAATTTTAATATTTTAATTGCGTAGTTGATTAGGTTAATAATTATCAATTAAATCTCCCTTAGGAAAGTAATTAATTAGGAAAAATAAGAAGGATTTCTTATAAGGCCTAATTAATGAATACACTGAGATGTATGATAATATACTTAGAGATTGTTACAAAATATGAATAAGTTATAAGAATACAAGATCAATCAAAAGAAGACAAAAGTCTACCTAGCTAATTTGGATACTAGTAGTGTGACTTTGGAGCTGATGTGAGACATCGCCTATAATAGGTAACAATGGATAATGTCAGGTTAGTCCCATTCTGTAGGGTAAATCTCCCCAGCTAATCTGGCTACCAGTTCCTACGAATAGCCAGACTAATGTGAGACGTGTCCGTGGGATACATTTCATAATATGAAGGATCTGCTTTGGGGAATTGAAGGTATTCAACGATTATTTGAGGGCCTGCCTCTTTCTCTTATATGAAGTATTAAATGGTCGGGATTGGATTTAGGCACGGTTGAGGATATCTTAGGAAGGTCCGCTTCAATTAAAGTATTAAGTGTTCGAAGAGATTTCCATGCAATGTTAGCTAGATAAAGACCTATGTGGAGTCTGCCTTGAGGATATGTATTAAATTATAGGGGCCTACCTCAATTGAGGTCTTAAATAGTCATAGTCTGCCTATTTTCCATTAAAATTTATTAAGTGGCTTGGGTACTATCTCTTGCATTGATAGACATTAATAATAATGGTTATGGGTTATGGAATTGGATAATACGAAGGACCTGCTTCGAGGATTAAAGGTATTTAGTGGTTGTTTGAGGACCCGTCTCTTTCCCTTATATGCAGTATTAAATGGTTTTAAATATAGTTTAAATTCGAATGACATATCCTTATTTAAATTATACTGCCCAAGTACTGATATAGAAAGGCTCAAGATTTCTTTTCATCAGACATAATTGTTCTGACTCCCTCCTTATTACAACATAGGTTAGGGAAAGAGACGATGATCAAGATGGAGGTGGCAATGAGAGAAGCTTGTGTAGCAGTCTATTCATCTATTTATGTTATCTTCTGATATAGCCATTTGAAGATGTCAATGTATTTTGAACATGATTATGTAACGGTCATTGTTGAGATTATGTTATGGCTTGTGACATTTGGAATTTTAGATAAAAATAGGTATTGTTTACGCTATTATATTTTATCCTTCCACTGTGAGTTCTGAATGAATAGATAAATAGCTCTGTATTGTTCTTTTTACCAACCTATAGGCAAGTTTGGAATGGTTTTAAGTTTTGATGTTCCTTTTCTGGGTCGGGATTTAGGCCTGTTTTGAGGGGAGTTGTTACATTACATATTGCTTGTATATGCTTGTTTGTTGTGTTAATAACCAATTTAATGCATTTAGAGAGCGATCGTCACTTGAGTGATTCGATGAACAAAAAAGCTCATAGCGTGATGTGACCTGAATATGTTGTTCTTGAAGCACTCAAGAGCCTACAAAATAAGTTGCATAAGATTTGAACATGATTTGAGGTGGAAAAATCGTGTCGGCATTGGTGGTAGAATTATGTTGGTAATGGGTTATTTGGTGGAGATCATATGGCGACTTCAGGTTGGAGTTTCATGCACTTTGGGATTTGGACATTGAGGCTTCGAGAAGTCGGGAATGGATAAGAGGTTTGGATTTTAGGACTTAGAAACTTTTAGAGCTTCAAGCTCTCAGTGCCGACAAGATGGCTTTTGGCGAGATACAGATTAATTTCAGGATGTGGAGAGTAAACTTCGGGCTTGAGTAGAGACATGAAAAATTAGTCAAATTTGACTGAGTAATGATGTCGATGCTGACATGATTAGACATGTTGGTACCGACATGATTAGGGGTTGACCAATCATGGTCAAACTCGTTGGAGGCGTAGGTGGTGCCTTGGGGAATGTGTTGTACATGTTTGTTCATGCGTTCGACATTCGAATTCGACGGTATGACGCGATAATGAGTAGCTTTGGCGGTGAAGCGAGGATGCGATGCTTCAACTTGATGGCTTAAGAACTTTGATACAATAGCTCTACGACTTAGAAAGGCATGTCTAGAGATGTTCCAATGATGGCAACTTGATAGTTAGAGTTACGATGATGATTTATATGGGAAAGTTTGTGGATAGGGACTTGCATGTAGAATGAGGGATGCATTCTACTATAAAGATGAATAAAATAGAATGAAGATTGAGTTCGACTATGGAAATGCATATAGAAGGATTATTGATACTCGAAGGCTTCTACGTAGGCTTGTAAAGAGGGGGATAGATGGGGACGCCCATTTAGATATGTGGATATGATATCCCGGATCATCGATGTAACGATCCGAAATTTTTAACGTTTTTGAATGAGGATATTTAATTTATTTAAATATATAGATTTGATTCAAATTTAAAAATAATAAGAATATCAAATTTTAATATAATGACTTGATTTTTATTTATGTATTTTTAATTTAATTTATTTGGTTTTTTCATAATTTTTAATTTAGAAAATATTTAATTTATCTTTTGACGATTTTACAGTAAACGATGGTATTTTTGTGATTTTACAGAGTAAGATAACCAGTGTACTTTATTATTGTTTTGGGATCGTGTCACATTTTTTTGCACAATTATATTTTTGTTTTTGTTCGTAGATCGTCCGCAAATAAAATTATGGGCAGCGAGATGCTGGAAATTGCAAAATAAAATATAACCCGTCACTTACACAATTTCAACTAAATTTAACCTTTCTCTCTTTCTTTCTCTTTTCCTTTTTATGTTACCAGTAAAAGAAAAATTAAAAATTTCACCTTCAAAAATTAAAAACAATTCAAACACTCATCGAAAAATTTCAAAACATGGATCTTTAGACTCGGGTTGAGTAGATCTACGATTCTATATCTGTTTTGATGTATTCAAGCGTGCTTGGTGGAAGTCGACAATAGGTGTTAGTGTAGTGTGAAACTAGGGTTAGGCTTTTAATGAGATCTAGGCGAAATTAGGAGGGAACGAGGTTAGATCCGGGTTTGTCGGAGAGAGGAGCATCGACGGGTGCAAAAATGGAGGGGTGCGGTGGTTGGTAGGGGATCGTGACCTATACGATCAACGACTTGGAGCTGCAGGTCGCGTTGCGTAAGGGGTGCAGAGGAGAAGCTATTGGGTCTAGAGCGTGGAGATTTTGACGAGAGACACGATGGATCCAATGGTGCACCAATTCGTTGATTGAAAAGGGAGCATTTATGGGATGAAGTCTGGCAATAGGTGTAGGCGACGTAGGTTATTGGTGGAAGTTGGTTTTGGGGATAAGGTGTTTAAATGGGTAATTAGTGCAATAAGTGTAATTAGTTGAATTAATAATTAATTAATTCTCAGAACTTATAAAATGAATAACTTTCTCATACGAGGTCTAATCAAGGTGAAACTATTTGCGTTGCGCTCGTAATTGTGATAGCTACGAGCCTACGCACTGGAACTACTTTTGTAGAATTTGGAGCAAGTGAAATTTTGGGCTAAAATCGAACATCGTTCGATTTTTGTTCAAACTAGAACGCTTCAGCATCAACTAGAATCTTGATACGTTAAACTCACCTTTTTGGATAATCTGTATGATATATAGTAGATAAAATTTATTGTATATGTCTGGATGAATTATTGATTGGTTTGGTTAAATATCTACTTTTGAAAAGCGATTTATATTTAAAATGAAACACAGGGAAAATTTATAGAGAAATCTGGATTTCTCACCATTGTTATTTTTAATTTCGATTATATGTCTGTTGATTTTATTTCAGTCATATACCTATTATATAGATTGATAAATATTAAAATTTGATTGTTTTGCCATATTGGATGTGACATTGACATATGTTAAAGTCAAACCTTTTTAGTGGAAAAGGTAGTAATAGTATTGATTAAGTTCTATAGTAACTATTGGCATCGTTACGGTATTTTGAAATACTATCAATTGTTGTTTTGAGCTGGAAATGGTTTCGATTTGGTAATATGATTTTTAGTCTAACCTTTTTGAATTTCTGAGATATATTATTCAAAAATAGTTTTTGTACTTCTCTATTTTACTTCAACTTCTTTTATTATTCTTTTCTAATATATGTATATATGTAAATGTTTTAAGATTATTTTGGAAAGTGTCGATTTTCGTAGAAAAAATATTATAATAATGAATGTTTCTTTTAAAGGGAATAAAAGAGGTTATCTTTTATTTTAAATTCATTTTTTGTTTAAAGAAGATGGAAACTGTAACAACCTTGGTTTTGGAGATTACCCGTAAATATTATATTATAACGGTAGTAATGATTTAATATTGTGGACTAAAATTAAAATTGGAGATTTTAAATTGCTTATTTGGAATAAACAATGAATTTTGGGAAATAAAATGTGAAAATAAAGTTTAAAAGCTTTATTTTATTTTTTTGGGTTAATGATGAATGGAAAATGATTTTTATTTGGAGAAAATGCAATAATTTTATTAATTATTGCCAATTACTTCTTTTAATAATTTTTAAAGGAAGTATTTAATTTTTAAAGGTTGTTTATTTAAATAAAAAGGTGAAATTTGGTTTTAAAATGAGTTTTGGTTATAAAATTGAGTTTGAAATGGTTTATTATATTTTTCTATGCAAGAAAATAATTTTTTTAGAATTTTTGAAGTTAAAAATAAGGATTTATACATTCATTTGTGTAAATTGTGTATTTTTGTAAAATAAGGGTTAATTTTAATAAAAATGTTTTTTAAAACTAAAATTATCTTTTTATATGATGAAAAATATTTTATTTAATATGTAAGTATGTTTGCATAAATTGTTAGTAGAGAAAACTAGTAGAAAATGTGTTGTTTTATTTTACATACGATATTAATGTGCATATTTGGTTTAAATGAGTGATTTAAATTAACATAGGCTTGTTAATTCTTCTCTAATTTGGATCCAAAGCCCATTAGCCAATCTAAAACAGAAATAAGAAATGAGAAAACATTATTGTACGTACATAACTTATTTCACCTTCTTTCTCAACAACCTGAAATAAGAAAGTCACCATTTTCTTCAATACAAAACTTTCAAACTTCAATCTCTTCAAACAAGTTGCTATTTTTCTCAATCTAAAGTGAAATTCAAAGTTAATCTAATCCAAAACCTAAATAATTTCATCAAAAATCCAAGTTTGACAATGGGTTTTCTGATTACAGTAAATTCTTTTGTTGCATGCATCTATTTCTTCCCATATAGGTTCTTGAAGGTCAAATTCAAGCCAAAGCTTCCGTCTTTCAACTCAAATCCAAGTCCATCCATTGCAACAGCAAGGTGAGTTTCTAAAAATCACAAATGCTAGCTGAGCAAAGCTGAAATCGCTCAAAAATGTGAAATCTGCTTGCTATATAAAATTTTCTATAGTTGATTTTGTTTGTTTATAATCTGGTTTCTGTTGCTACTTTGAACCCTTATATCTTGTGATTCCTGCAACGAAATGCTGCCGGATTTTCTTTGGTTGATAGCCTGTGTGTTGTAGTATATGTATGCCAAATTTCAATGCAAAACATATTCTTTTGATGCCTGAAAACTGCACTGCAATATCAATGCACAGCCTGGAAATTACCTGCACATTTTGTTTTCAGAGTTGCTGCAAACATGGCCTGAGTCCATGTTTGAGACAACATATCTCTTTCTTCTTGCTCGAATTGCGTGATTTTTTTTTGTTGGAAAGATAAAGTTTTCTACTATAAGCATACCAAATTTCAGGTCATTCCAACCTATACAGCTTATAGAAATATGCTGCCGAACTTTGATCCGGAGCATGTTTTTGCCCAGAGTTCTATAGTGAAAACACTGTCTGGATTCAACTTTGAGACATCATAACTTTCTCAAAATTTATCCAAATTGCATGGTTTTTTTTTTGTTTGAAAGATAAAGTTTTCTAATATAAGCATACCAATTTTTAGCTCAATCTGATGTTGTTTGGTACTCTGTTTTATGCCTGGAAGTTGAACCCAGAATGGATTTTCAGGCGTGAGCACATTTTTGTTGAACTGTTACAAACATGGTCTGAGTCCATGTTTGAGACAGCGTAACTTTTTCATTTTCTGTCGGAATTCATTGATTCTTTTTTTGTTGGAAGAATGAAGTTTTCTACTTTGTGCACATCAATTTTTAGTTCAATCAAATGTCGTTCGGCCAGCTGTTTTATATCCGAAAGTTGAACCCAGAGAAAATTTCAGACCTGGGTATTATTTTGCCTAAGCGTTTTTATATTCTTTTTCTGTCCGACTTTTGACTTTTACTTCATGTTTTTGTGATATTTCTGAAATAGGAGGGCTATCATGCCTATCAATAGGCTAGCCAAGTCCTGATGAATTTGAAATTCAAATTTGAATTCAATAGGCTAGCCAAGTCTTGATGAATTTGAAATTCAAATTTGAATTGAATTTGAATTGAATTTGAATGACAGTTTTGAGTGATTTCTTTGATTTCGAGCATAGATTTTTCCAAACAATTTTGAAATAATTTTTAAAATAAATTGGCATTTAAAATAATTATTATATAGTATTTTTAAATTATTTTAAGCTATAAAATCTATTTATTCTCTATAATAAGGAAATTTTCAAATATCGTCTTCAAAATTGATTTTGGAAAATGGTTTTGAAACTTGTTTTCTCAAATAAATTATTTTATATATAAAATACACGTTTTTGCACGATTCGAGCGAATGAGAAGGAGAATTAAATGGTTTGGTAAAACACGTGGTATGGGACACGTGCGTTTATCTTATCGGTTAATTCCTGACTTGTCCGTTTGATCGTTTTGACCTTCGGGTCGAGTTTACCGATGAGATGAGATAAACTTTTTTTTACTGCTTTGAGTGTGAAATTTACTAGCGATTAGTAAACCGTTTAGCACGAACGTGTGGTATGGGACGCACGTTAACACTATTTGGGTTCCTATTCGAGAGTGTGTGACACATTTGCCATTGCGACGTGCCAGTACTGGACCTTCGGGTCATTGCCATTGCGGCGTATTTGTCATCGAGACGTTTGCCATTGCGGCGTATTTGCCATTGCGGCGTATTTGTCATTGTGACATTTTGCCTTCGGGCGAGGTACCTATTTGAGATAACAGTACTTGGCAAGGCTTCGGCCACATGCACGTGCAAACACTTTTGAGATGGTTTCTTTGACTATTTTCCCTAGTGTATCACCCTTTTCCGAAATTAGTCCTTTGAACCATTCGATATATATTTGTGGCGATTACCTTTCAGGAATTTGAACTCTTGGAAGTTCTATTTTTGAGATTTGAATTGCCTACATTGGCATTATATGAGATTTTCCTTTTGGCGTTTACTTGAGATTTTATTCTCCTCTTTGGAGATATATTTACCTTATGGCATGTTTGAGACGAGATCTCTTTATGCATGTTTTGGGTTTGCTAAGATAACGGGTTTAGGTTTTCCCCTAAACCATATTTGATGTTTTATGAATGCCGATGATATGAGGCTCACTACTTTTAGCGTTTTATGGGTTATTTTATCTCTTTTGAGATTATATGTTTGTGTAGTGATACCATATTATCACTTGATGTAATCATACACTTTAGTTGTCCCTTCTCACTCGAGAATATTATCACATTATCCTTATGCTCATATTATCGCTTATCTTTATTAACTGATTTGTTTAGCTAGACCGACCCGTGTATTTTATACTTGGGTCAGACCGAGGTGTTTCAGGTTAGGTACATTTGGACTTAGCCTATTCTGCTTCTGCAATGGACTCTATTTTTGCTATCTCTTTTTGTTATAGCTTTTTGTGTAGTCTTTTTTGGTTGCAACTCTGATATGTATATTATTTTAACTCGCTTTTATATTGTGGTTGCTATACCACTTGACATGTATCATTTTGTATACTCTGTGATGTATCTGTATATGTATATATTTGTGATGATCTACTGTTCTGTGATGTGTTTTGCATTCGAGTTGTTGTATTTTGTTCTGATAGATCCTATAGCCACCTATGGCTTTTTATTAAGTATTTATTGGATATGTCGATCCACTTGAGATAGAAAAAAATATATATATGGCATTTGTCGACGTATTCAATAGATATTAAGACAAGGCTATAGATGGTCACTCCTATCCAGCCCTATTCTCTGCATTAGCAGAAAGTATTACCCAGTAATACTCTTTGTTAATGTAGGTCTCGGGGTGGGGCGTTACAGAAACATTTTAAGAATAAATATCTATGAAACATTTTATATAAAATGTTGTAAAAAAATAACAGATTTTTAAATGGTATTTTTAAATTAAAGAGAGATTTATAAGCGATATTTTTTATAAACAAAGGGATAGGTTTATAAATGGTATTTTATAGAGGGAAAATATTATCATTTGCTAAATGGGAGAAATAAATTATAGTTGTGAATTTATTGTAATATATAGAATGATCATGTTATGGGAAGTATATGAGATTTATAATTATACTTGGATGCTTGTTTTATATCTAGAGTTTGGTTTATATTTGGAGTGTTGTTTTATAAAGGGATTTGTAACTTTATTTAGAGATTTATAAAAGGAGTTTTATAATTAAATTTGGGGTTTTATAAAAAGAGTTGCAAATTAATTTGGAATTTACAAAATGTGTTTTATAAATGATAATTTATAAAAGAAGTTTATAGAGTGTTTTATAAATAGTATAAAGGAAGTTTATAAAGGAGTTTATTAAATAAATTTGGAGATTTATAAAAAGGAGGTTTATAATTATGTTTAGATATTTATAAAGGGAATCTTATAATTTATAAATAATATTTTATAAAAGGAGCTGTAAATATAAGGAGTTTTATAAAGGCATTTTATAAAGAAGGGATTTATTAAGGGATTGAGACCCAATTTCCATAAATGATCATTTAAATTACGATGGTATGGAAAATTTTCTTTTCATACTTAACATAAATTCCAAGATTTGGAAACTTGTTTCTATCTTGAGAATTATGAATGTGTATCGAGGCAAGGATTATTTTCAACTTGTCTGATATCATTTTTAATCGAGAGGTTGTACTGTATGAAATCAGAAAGTACTGGTAAGTATATTTGGTCTAATTTTCATACGATCCGTTTACTTACAACAAAGGTGTTTTGGGTTTATTGTTGTCAATATCTTTAAATGACATTTGTTTTAACCCAATTAAATATAGTTTCAGAAATAAAATCTTTCTTAAGATTTGGGAATATACTTACACCGTTGAGATAAGTGTATAGGTACATTTCCTAAGTATTGGAAATGTAGTATTTTGTGAATATACTTATACTGTTGATATAAGTATATGGAATAGTTTTCAAAGTATTAAAAGGTGAAATGGTTTGTGAATATACTTATACCGTCAAGATAAGTATATGAATATTTTCCACATATTGAAAGGAGTAGAGGAGACTTGTGTATATACCTTTAAAGTATTTTGATAAAAGTATTTACAAGATGGTTTTGATTAACGAAAGGATTAATTAAAGAGGCTTAGTGGTTGCTTTGTGCTTAACCCTCTTGGTTAAATCTCTAGTTGAATTTTTTTTATTTGATAGTTAAATAACTGACTATCAAATGTTGGCCAGTTTTTAAAACTATTGTTGTCGATTGGGAGAGACCGAGATCAGTATATTATCGGAAAACTACTTTGAACTAACATAAGCATTCAAATTGGAGACATCTTGAAGATGATGGAATTGAAGAAGGAGTTCTTTAAAGTGAAAGGGATACTTGCTACTAATCCTGAGGGTGATTCCAAAAAGGATGTAGTAGAAGTAGTGCCTTTGGTTTTGTTCAGTCCCAGAACAAACTTGTATGGACGAATGCTGGCATTGCATTGTTGACTGAAGGGCAGTGTTAGCATTTCAAGTGGGACTGAAATATAAAAGGTAATCGTAGTCTCAAGCCTTACAACTGGTAATAACTAAAGCAGGGACATGCCGCATGGCCATGCGGGACGCTCCTATTAGGGTATTATCATCACTTGTATCTAGATCGACGTTTATTTATGGATTATATATGTCTGTGGCCACGGAAAAAGTTTGTTACGGACAACCGAGGGTGATCATATTCGATACTGTCTTAGAAGGGGCAGGTCGGTCCTGAGTAGCAGACGTGCAAATTAATGTAGCCTTGGTACATTTTCTCTAGAGTTGTACTGCATGAAAGGTAGGCCCTTACCTTGTCATTGTATGGAATCTATTCTCCAATAAGTGCCCTTCGGACTTAGTTGTACACTTATTATGCTGGAATTTAATTAATGTAACAGTTTCAGCTATGATTCAATATTTATTTTAAACCCTAGACATTATTAAAATATCACAAGATTTCATATGAAATGGTTTGGTTATCGTAAGGTAAAATATCTTCCGTGTTTATATGCGGTGTGGTCTTATGAGATATCTTTTATTTTGAAAATTTTTATAACATTAAAATCCATATTGAGGTTGTTTTTCTCAAGCTGGTTTACCAGACTGATTCAGGCGTTATTTTCTTATAATGCTCGGTCATAGCAAGCATATTTTCAAATTTAGTTATGAATTTTTTGGAGCTTCAGGAGACGAGCTAGAGGCCTCTAAGATGTACTTATGTATATTTATTTTCCACTGCATTTGTTAGTTGTATTTATCAGCAATTGTGAGGATATGCTGTTATAACTGTCCAAGCGATGATATGTTAGTAAACTCTGATTAATGTATGTATATTACAGTTTTTTTTGTGTGAATATCTATAGTATATTATATATATTACTCATCACGATGTGAGATTCTATCCTGTCTTTTCTTTCTTTTCCCCTAACAATCTATCTTTTCGGCACTTGGATGCTCGGCACGTGAATACCGTGGATATATTAGTGTCGTCTTTTGAAGGTGAGTTGTTACAAGTGGTATCAGAGCTTAAGTTAAGTGAACACCAAGGATTTGGTGGAGTAGACTCATTAGAGAGAGGGTTAATAATACCCTAGAATGAGTTTGAGTGTATAAATATATGAGCGCATACTTGTTAGTGTTATAAAAATGTTTTATATTGTGTTGATTTATCGGTTGAGTGGTTTATGGATTTTGGTAGGTACATAAGGAACAACGGTACCGATAGGGATTTCTAAACTCTTGAGCAAGGCAAACTGACACGGTGTTGTTTTGGAATCGGGTAAATTAAATAATTTTACCTAGATTATACTTTATATGTAAAAGAATAAATTTTAGAAATCGATATAGTGATTTATGATGTGTTTGTTTATTAGAAAATGATAATATTCATATATTATCACTTATTGTTTGATTAGTCTGCTCGTCTAGCTAAGGAGCATTGACTATTGTTTGTTGATTGATTGTTTGTGCTCAAATAGTGTATAAGCATTTATTGTTTTGGTGGAATTAAATACGAACACCTTATGAATTCAGTTTCACAGTTTGACTATAAGGCGTTTGATGATGACTTTGAGTTAAAATTTAATTTTAGTAAAAGCTATTTATTATAATCTAAATAAGGATATGCATTTATGAAGTGGTTTTATATAAGAAAGTGAAATTATATAAGTATAATGTATAAATCTGGTTTATAAATGAAAAGGTTTTAAACCGAGAATTTGAGAACTTAAATCCAGTGTTTCTGAAAATGTTTTTTTAGAGTTTTATTGAAAATAATAGTGGTATTATTTGAAAGTATTTGTGAATAAAAATATCTTAAGAAGGATTTTAAAAGAGATCGAAAGCACTGAACTCACTTTTGTCGCTGGAAAATAATTTTGATGATGACTGCAGCATCATCGGAGTTCATTTTCGAGTTTCTAAGTAAGGAATTGCTACTATGGTAATTTTCTATAGAGTTGTTTTGGTAAAATAGATTTGGTTTTAAATTCCAATAGAATAATTTGATATACAAAGGAGATATGTATATTATTATTAAATTTTCAAATCGAGTTGAAATAAGACCGAGTGTTTAGTTCTGAAATTTTAAGCTAAGTTATTATCTGGACTCATGTATCCTATTGGTTAAGATAATTCAGTTTGTGCATCTCATTTTGATTTGTTAAAATAAAAGGGAATTTTCGATGATTTTGGACAGTCGAAAATTTTCGAATTGATATAGAAATTCAAGTTAAGTGATCTTGTGAAATTATAGAAAATAAGTTTGTAACATATAAATTTGAGAAGATACTAATAACTTAAACAAGTTTTAAATTTGTTAAACGTTTTGGTTAAGTAAAACAAATCTGAAATTTATATGTATACTCTTAGGATGTAGAAGGATATTATACAAATATGAACTTAAGTTAATAACATAAGATGTGTATCAGAAATGTTTATAAACTTAAGTAATGATTTTATGAAATGGTTCATAAATAATTTCAGTATTAAATGAAATATTATTGATAGAAATAAATGTGAATCAAAAGTATTTAATGTAATTCAGAAACCAATGGAATAAACACGTAAGTTGTATATATACCATTTTATTCGCATAACTATTCTTACTCAAGATTCAAGTTCATGATTTCGAGTTGATTTACACCGATCTGAACAAAAAATTTCACTCGATTCTTGGCGGGGAACGCTTGATACGGATTTCTGATTTGATCCTAAAGTTTTCTATCATAATATATAGCTATGTAAGGAGAGTGGAAGTTTCCAATCAATGAACCTGATCGAAGTCCGTACTAGGGAAGTCGAGGGAGCGATACTAGCTTGGAAATGAAATTTGTGTGATCGAGCAAGTGATCGGATTGGATATTGTGTATGGATGGAATATGTATATCCTACGTGCTTTAATATAATGATATGCTTTTGACATTAGAAATGAAAGTTGTTTGGTTGGATATCATTTGTAAGTAAGATGCAAGTTCATGGAAGCAAAGGCTTGCTTGTTGCTTTGGGTTTCATGAGTAGAGTTGGTTTGCTTGACTAATAGGTATATGTTCAAATTGTTGTTAATGGCTTTATATCCCAGATATGGGAGGGTACTTTTGGGCTTTTTTTTCTTCTTCTTTTTGTTTGGGTCAGCTGCAGCAAATTGTAGTTTTTCCAACCGACCCTGCAAAGGAAGCGCTGCTGATATTTTCCATCACACATGAGAGCTTAAAAGTTTAAAAACTCATTTTAGTGAATTGGTTTTATAAGTCTAAGGGTTTGGATATATTTTTCTTCCTTTGGTAATTTCGGGGATGAAATTCTATTAAGGAGGGAAGAATGCAATGACCCAAAAATTTTAACGTTTCGAATATGAATATTTAATTTATTTAATATTCAGATTTGATTCAAATTTAAAATAATAAGAAAATTAAATTTTAATATAACAACTCAATTTTTATTTATGTCTTTTAAATTTAATTTATTTTATTTTTCTATAATTTTTAATTTGGAAAATATTTAAATTATCGTTTGACGATTTTACAGCAAATGACGGTATTTTTGTGATTTTAAGGAATAAAATAACCAGTGTATTTTATTGTTGTTTTGGGATCGTGTCGCATTTTTCTACATGATCGTAATTTTGTTTTGTCATTCGCAGATCGTATGAAAATAAAATTTTGGGTGGCGAGATGCTGGAAATTACAAAATAAAATATAACCCATCACCTACACTATTTTAACTCAATTTGATCTTCCTCTCTTTCTTCCTCTTTTCCTTTTTATAGTAAAAGAAAAAAAAATTCACCTTCAAAAATTAAAAAAAAATCAAACACTCATCGAAAATTTTCAAAACATGGATCTTTGGACTCGGGTTGAGTAGATCTACAATTCTATATCTATTTTGATATGTTCAAGCATGCTTGGTGGAAGTCGAAAGTAGGCGTTACAATAGTAGGAAACTACGGTTAGGTATTTGATGGGATCTAGGCACAATTAGGAAGGATCAAGATTGGATTTGGGTTTGTCGGAGAGAGAAGCATCGCAGAGACAAAAATGGAGAGGTGCGGTGGTCGGTAAGGGTTCGCGACCTGTACGGTCGATGACCTGGAGCTACTAGTCGTGTTTTATGTGAGGGGCGCGAAGGAGAAGTGGTGGGGTCTAGGGCGTGAAGATTTTGACGAGAGACACAATGGATTCGACAGTGTGTCGATTCGTTGATTGGAGAGGGAGTATTTGTGGGATGAAGTTCGGCCATGGGTGTACATGTGTAAAGGTTATTGGCGGGAGTTGGTTTTAAGGAGAAGGTGTTTAAATGGGTAACTAGTGTAATAAGTGTAATTAGTTGAATTGATAACTAATTAATTCTCGTTAATTATAAAATGAATAACTTTCTCATACGAGTCCAATCAAGGGGAGACTTTTGGCACGGCGGTCGTAATAGCGATAGCTATGCGTCGGAACCGATTTCGTGGAATTTGGAGCAAGTGAAATTTTGGGCTAAAATCGAACGTCGTTCGATTTTAGTTCCAAACGGACAACTTCTACGTCAAATCCCGGTGAGTTAAAATCACCTTTTTGGATAATCAGTAGGATATATAGTAGATAAATTTTACTGTTTGTGTTTGGATGATTTATTGGTTGGTTTGGTTAAATATCCGCTTTTGAAAAGCGATTGATATTTAAAATGACATACAGGGAAAATTTATAGAGAAATCCGGATTTCTCGTCGTTGCGATTTTTAATTTCAGTTATATATCTGTTGACTTTATTTTAGTCATATACCTATTATATAGATTGTTAAATGTTAAAATTTGATTGTTTGGCCATATTGAGTGTGACACTTACGTACGTTTAAAGTCAAACCTTTTTAGTGGAAAAGTTAGTAATAGCATTGGTTAAATGCTATAGTTGCTATTGGCCTCGTTCTAGTATTTTGAAATACATATTAACTGCTGTTCTGTGTTGGAAATGGTTTCGATTTGAGAATATGATTTTTTATCTGACCTTTTTGAATTTGTAGGATATTTTATTAGTTTTTGTACTTCTCTATTTTACTTCAACTTCTTTTATTATTATTTTCTAATATATGTATATATGTAAATGTTTTAAGATTATTTTGGAAAGTGTCTATTTCATAGAAAATTATTATAACAATAATGTTTATTTTAACGGGAATAATAGGGGTTATCTTTTATTTTAAAGTGATTTTGTGTCTAAAGAAGATAGAAACATTTTGGGAACAAATATTTATGAAACATTTTATATAAAATATTGTAATAAAAGAGCAGATTTATAAATGGTATTTATAAATTAAAGAGAGATTTATAAGCGATATTTTATAAATAGATGGATAGGTTTTGTAAATGGCATTTTATAGAAGGAAAATATTATCATTTGCTAAATGGGAGAAATAAATTACAGTTGTGAATTTGAATGATCATGTTATGGGATGTATATGAGATTTATTATTATACTTGGTGGTTTATTTTATATTTGGTGTTCAGTTTATATTTGGAGTGTTGTTTTATAAAGAAATTCTATAACTATTTTTGGGGATTTATAAAAGGAGTTTTATAAATGAATTTGGAGTTTTATAAAAAGAGTTTAAAATAAATTTAGGATTTACCAAACGAGTTTTATAAATGATATTTATAAAATAAGTTTACAAAGAGTTTTATAAATAGTATAAAGGATGTTTATAAAGGAGTTTATTAAATAAATTTGGAGATTTATATAGCGAGGCTTATAATCATGTTTAGATATTTTGTAAAGGAAATCTTATAATTTATAAACAATGTTTTATAAAAGGAGTTGTAAATGTAAGGAGTTTTATAAAGGCATTTTATATAGAAGGGATTTATAAAAAGACTGAGACCCAATTTCCAGAAATGATCATTTAAATTACGGTGCTATGGAAAATTTTCTTTTCATACTTAACACCAAATTCCGAGGTATGGAAACTCATCTTTATCTTGAGTATTAAGAATGTGTATAGATGCAAGGATAGTTTTCTAACTTGTCCAATTTCATTGTTAATCGGGAGATGGTATTGTTTGAAATCGGAAAGTGATGGTAAGTATATTTGGTCTAATTTCCATATGATCCATTTACTTATAGAAAAGGTGCTTTGGGTTTATTTCTATCAATATCTTTAAACAATATTTGATCTAACCCAATTAAATATGGTTTCAGAAATTAAATCTTTCTTAAAATTTGTGAATATACTTATACCGTTGGGATAAGTATATGGGTACATTTCCTAAGTATCGAAAATGTAGTGTTTTGTGATATACTTATACTATTGATACAAGTATTTGGAAAAGTTTTCTAAGTAATAAAAGGTGAAATGGTTGGTGAATATACTTATACCACCGAGATAAGCATATAAATATTTTCTACGTATTGAAAGGAGTAGAGGGGGCTTGTTAATATATATATATATATATATATGTATGTATGTATGTATGTATGTATGTATTTGTATTTGTATAAGTATTTTGATACAAGTATTTACTAGATGGTCTTGATTAATGATATGATTAATTAAAGGCACTTAGTGGTTGCTTTGTGCTTAACCATGCTTGGTTTAATCTCTGGTCATTTATTTGATAGTTAAATAACCGATTATTAAATGTTGGCTAATTTTTAAAACTATCATTATCGGTTCAGAGAGATCAGGATCAGATATATTATCCAAAAACCACTTTGAACCGGCGTAAGCGTGCGAATTTGAGACATCCCGATGATGATGGAATCGAAGAGGGAGTTCTTTGAAGTGTAGGTGCTATTTGCAACTAATCCTAAAGGTGATTCCAAAAAAGATGTAGTAGAAGTAGCACCTTCGATTTTGTTCGGTCCTAGAACAAACTTGTATGGACGAATGCTAGCAGTACATTGTTGCTTGGAGGGCAAATTTTAGCATTCCAAGTAGGATTGCTATATAAAAGGTAATCGTAGCCTCAAGCCCCACAAACAGTAACGACTAAAGCATGGATGTGCCACAGGGCTATGTGGGTCACTCTAATAAGTGCCCTTCGGACTTAGTTGTATAACTATTATGCTAGAATTTAATTAATGTAACAATTTCGGCTATGATTCAATATTTATTTTAAAAGCTAGACATTATTATAATATCATAGGATTTCTTATGAAAGTGTTTGGTTACCATAAGTTGAAAACCCTTTCATGTTTATGTGCAACGTGATCTTACGAGATACCTTTATTTTGAAAAGTTTTATAACATTAAAATCATATGAGGTGTGTTTTCTCACGCTGTTTTGCCAGACTAATCCGGTATTATTTTCTTGTAATGCTCAGGTCAGGTCGAGCATATTTTTAGATATAGTTATGGATGCTTCAAAGCTTCAGTAGACAAGATGGAGGCCTCCAAGATGTATTCACGTATATTTTATTTTCCGCTACATTTGTTGGTTTTATTTATCAGCAATTGTGAGGATAGACTATTATAACTGACTGGGCTGATGATAGGTTAGTATATTCTGATTGATGTATGTATATTACAGTTTTTCTTTTGCAAAGATCTATTGTATATTATATATATTACTCCTCATGATGTAAGATTCCGTTCTATCTTTTCTTTCTTTTCCCTTAATAATCTGTCTTTCCTGCACCTAGATGCTTGGTATATGAATACCATGGATGTATTATTGTCGACTTTTGAGGGTCGAAAAGACATGTTGTTACAGTCGGTACAGATCCGTATACTATGGGCCTTAAGGATATAAGGGTCTAATTCTTGGCCTTAGATTGTGGCATGGGTCGTGAACCGTGGAACCATGACTTTCCATTAGTCTGTGGCAGAGGATTGGCCTACGAGTTATCATATATCCAACGTACTCGAGTGATGTAATGATTGTTTCATGGATGCTATGTCTACTACGTTTGCCATGTATTTTTTTCTCTTTAGTTTTTTATCACCCTGAGGATGTCGTAATATGTAGGTACTGTGGATTTTGATACTTGGACACCCGATATTATACATATATACGTATTACACCTATAGGGTGTTGGTGATGGTAGTTTAGCATATACTATTGTATGCTAACTCTTTGGATGCAGAGACAGGACATGCATAACTCTACCTACTTAGTGTCTCTGTTATACTATATTGACTTTCATAGCATTTTGAGATTTCTTATCGCTCACACCAGACTATTGACCGACTTATAGTTTTATGGTTGGTTCTTATCATCTTGGGTACTCTTAAATAAGTAGACTAGATATCAGGTGTGGTATTAGAGCAAGGATCTATTCATATGATGGGCAGGAGGCTGGCGTTATTATATATATTTATTCATTTGAGTTTTATTGCTTATTCCGATGTGCAGTACTGGGAAGCTTTATTAGTGCTTATTTTATTTGGAGACAGATATTTAGGTTTATTTATCAGTTGTATAAACTCCATTACTGCTTTGTATAACTGTATTGAACCTATGATCTGACCTGTAATGGTTCTTATAGTTATATTTTCTATCTTGCATGTTTTATATATGTGATTATTATTATATTTTATCCTTGCGATGTGAGATAAACGACCGCATCTACGACTATTTTAGTTATTTCTCTACTTGGCTATCATCCTACATCAACTGGATATTAATACAATGCACTATACAGGTATACTGGGTATTGAAGTTGTAGGGCGATAGTCACATTTGGTATCAGAGCTTAGGTTAAGGTATTTGATCTAAGTTAACTCACTTAATTCTAAGTGATACCGAAATCCACCAGAGATATAGTATGAGTTATCACTCTAGGATGCATTGAGCGTATACAAGAGAGCGTACTTGTTATATATTTTGATTTTCAAAACTATATGGTTGTGTGTGTGTATTATATAAATCTCATTGCATACATGAGTACCATTGATGCACTTTTCTTTATGAGAGACTGATTATTCTTATTATAGATTAAGGAAGAGTCGACATACAAGAAAAGTTTCTAGGAACTCCATCTTGGGATGGAGGAGGGGGTGGATCAGGGTCGACTAATCCTGACATACAAAACATGTTCGTTAAGATAGTGTGGACATGTTTTAAAATTCCTAAGTTGCTCATAATGCTGATGGTGCTTAATTGAGATGCCCAAGGTCGACTTTTCTAAGTTAAATAGGGATTACTCTAGGTTGGGAGGAAAGTCATTCCTTGGAATAGAGTAAGACATGGAAGTCCAAGATTGGATTGACATTTGTGAAAGGATCTTTGAGGACATAGAAATAGAGGATGTTATGAAGAGAAAGCTAACCATTGGACAGCTTCAAGTGCGATGTAACGACCCGACTTTTTAACCCTCGAATTTCGATAGTAATACATCCATAGTATTCGTGTGCTAAGCACCCAAGTGTTGGGAAGACATACTGTTAGGGAAAATATAAAAGAAAAGAAATAGAACAAGAAAGAAAGAACACAACACCAAAATCTCATAGCGGAAAGACAATATACAATATCCAAAAAGACAATACAAATGGTTACTCTAAAATACAGAGAAATTTAAACATAAGTATTATCATCAGCCTGGACAGTTATAACTGCATGTCCTTACAATGTTGATATATACATAATACTAATGTAACGAAAATAGAAATATATAGATAAATGGAAGCCTTCGGCTCATCTTCTAAAAATATGAAGCGTCCATAGTGAAATCTGCATTACTCATCCTACTCAAAAGAGTACATAAGGAATTTAGGAAAAATAAAAACCATGTGTCAGACATAAGTTTGGTATGAGAAATTCAAGATACATGCATCCATATAACCATAACTTTTGAGACTATATGAATCACTGTAATAGTTTTTCCTCTAAAAGAAACCAAATAATCAGATAAGTAAATATAGCGATATAATAGATAGTCTAGGGTGTAGAATATAAATTAGAAAATAGCTGTGTTGCTTGCATCTCATAACACAACAATATTAGAAATACATCTAAAACTGCTAAGGTTCATTCATATATGGATTTTCCATTAGAGGCGCCCTCGCTACGTTGAGGCGGACCTCTTGAAAAGGGTCAGAAACTACCTTCCAAGCCTGTATACCTTTAGATAAAATATACCTCAAAAGAAAACATAATTGGTCCATGCCCGAACACATGATACCGAATATCATCAACTCTCGCTAGCAAAGTCGATAAGCATATCTAGATATGGAGTTGATATATCCTTGGGTTAGTTAAAACCACTGGCTATGCCCCTACTTTGTTTTTTGTTAGTTCCAATGGTGAAGTCACATTCAGCATCTCTCACACGAGTCTTCATCACTCGAACAGATTACGAATCTCTCCATGGATTCCAGCGCAAGTCGTCCGACGAATGCTAATGTTGACCTCTCCTTTGGATTTAACCTTAGGATAGCTAGTTCAACTCTATAACATTAGTTTGATATGTTAACACTTACTCCTCCCTTGGATTTAACCTTAGAATAGACAATTCAACTCTATAACATTTCATTACGCAATCGCTTCCAAAAACGTAGACTCGTATACTAGTTTTGTAGTAGTATTCGGTAAGTAATACATAAATATACTTATCTAATCCTGGACTTATCAAAACTAATTTGGTGAATTTCTAGTTAACTCAATTCTAGTTATTTTAGAAGTAAGAAAACGATATAAAGGAACCCTCCTTGGTGGTTCTCGTATATATACGTTCTTAAAGCGAGAGATATTTCATACCAATGAGTCCTCCCTAGGGGACTCAAACCCTATGAAGCCATGAAGCTTTTATATACTTCCCAAGTTAATTTGGTTAAGTTCGATAGTCGACTAATCGACTATCTAGTTCTAAAATGATCGACGGAAATCATGTCTCGTATACTTATGACGTTTCCAACCTTCTCAACTTACTGTATCCCTTGGTCAAGAGTGAAGCCGGTAGGTTAGAGCAGTATTGCTTGTAAACCCTGCTCGAACATCATTCTTGACTCTCATAGATATACCAATCTTACTCCATCGGCTTTTTGTGCTAAGTATAATATTAATTACTTTCCATAAACAAGTAAACTAACCAAGCACGATTAAATAACTTAAATGACTCCTAACCCCTTTCAAAAATTTTGTTTATAATTTAAATAACCTTTTAAAAATGATATATATATATATATATGTATGTATACTACTTTATTTATAAGCTAATTTATTTAATAAAATTCTAAAAAAAAATAAAAGATAAAATGTTACATAAGTTATTTAATACTTTAATAAAATATTTAACTAATTTTCTAAAAACTATATATACATAAAATTACTTTAAAATACTTATAATTATGGTTTAAAAATTCATTTAAAATATTTCTTAATAATAACTATTTTATAATTTATTTAAAAACTTCAAAAAAGCATGTTTTTATTTAATAACATAAACCTTTTAATTTAATAATTCATAATTAATTATTAAAAATATATTTAAACTTCAAATGACTTTTAAAATACCCTAACATGTGTTATTAAGTACTACTAAAAATATTATAGAGAAATACTATTATTAAAGGTCATTTAAAAAAATTCAAGTTTCAAATAACAATCTGCAGCCTTTTCGGAATGCTGTCAAAATGGTTCAGAACTACTACATAGGCCAGACAAATGCTATCGTTAAGTGCTTTACATATGCCATTTGCTTTCCAAAGCAAGAATCACAAGAGTTATAACATTATATAGTTAAGAACTTTACAATAATTTAAACAAGCATATAATACACTTCATATACATTCAAATGGTGAGTTTGCTCACCTTTAAACAAGTACACAACCAAGCACAGCCTCAACCTTACCACCAATTTATACCTCAACCAAAAAAAACTCCAAAATCCTCATAGCCTTGAAAAATGCTCACAGCCAAGGCAAGAATTTGCCTAAAATGCTCATGGCCTTGAGCCTTTTTGTGCTCCACTCCTTCGAGATTCAAGTTGCTAGTAATTGTTGCTATGTTTTTTAAGGATTACAGCAAGAGTTCGATGCAAGTTGGGATGATTTGATTAGTGTTTTAGAAATTCAAAATAGAAGAGAGTAAGAGAATGAAGAGCTTTCTTTTTGTGTTTAAAATTGTGAAAAGGATTTGTGAGCTATAAGTACACATATATAGGTGTGTTCAAGCATGACCCCTTCCACCTTCTCTAGCCGGCCAAAGCCCATCCACCCTCCATGTGACTTACTTTCTACCATACATGCCAAAGAAAATATCATATCTAAAATATCTCCTTCCTAATGACCTTTTAGAAGCTTCAAAAGTAGAATTAGTTAACCATATTTAATCAAATTATTTATTTTAGCTATTAATGACTTCATATGTCATTTAGACATGTACGTAAAGTTTGAACAACTTATTATTGAATACAAATCCGTTCATCGATAAAATAATTTTCGGTCACATTATCGGTATTTCTTCAAAGTATTTCTTTTGTAAATAAATTTCAAAATAAATTTGTATCATTAGTTATTAATTTAATGGAGTTTAACAAGGCTATAAAATCACTTTTATAACACTTAACCATATTTCAAATGTTTCGGTATTAAAAAAATGTTTAAAATTACGGATCGTTACATTCCCCTCCACTTAAGACATTTCATCCTTGAAATCCAAACAAGAATGACGACAGAACTGGACAGAAGAAACAAGTACATATCTAGAGTACGGCTAAAACTAATATACAAACCAAAATGCATAGTAAGTGATTCCACCTCGGGCGATGAGTACACTACAAAAGCTATAATATAATACAAAATCGCTAATCTAATAGCAACTCAGGATAGGACTCCCTCACACTATCCTCAATTTCCCAAGTACAGTCCCTAACATCATCGCTTCACTGTACTTTAACTAACTTTACAACCTTCGTCCTTAATTTCTTTGTATCTCGATCAATAATGCAAACAGGTTGCCTTGGTATGGTCAAGTTAGGCTCAATCTCCAAGTCTTCATGTTGTAGTGCTTCCACTATCAAAGAAGGATCGTGCACATACTTATGCAAATGCGATACATGAAACAAAATGCACACACCCGATAGCCTAATCGATAACTCGACTCTATAAGCAAGTGTACCAATCCACTTCAGTATCAGAAATGGTCCTATAAAGCAAGGAGCCAACTTCCCAACCTTTTCAAACCGAACACATTCCTCATTGGATAACCCTCTATGAACACAAAGTCTCCAACTGAAAACTCCAATTCTCTGCGCCCTTGATCTACATAACTCTTCTGCCTATTCTGCGCTTCCTTTATATGTTTCCTAATCTCTTCTACTTTATCATTTGCCTCCCTACTCATATTTGGCCCAAGTATAAATGATCTCAAGGTTCTACCCAACACGATGGAGATTTACAAGTTCTGCCATATAATGCTTCAAAAGATGCAATCCCAGTGCTTGCTTGATAACTGTTGTTATATGAAAACTCAACAAGAGTTAAGTGCTCTTCCCAATAACCACCAAAGTCTAAGGTACAATCCTGAAGAAAATCCTTCAATACATGGTTAACCCTCTCCTTCTGCATATCCGTTCGTGGGTGGTGAGCTGTACTCAAACTCAGCTTTGTCCCTAAGGCATCATGTAACCCTTTCCAGAACTGACTAGTGAATATTGAATTTATATCGCTCACAATATCACAAGGAACTCCATGAAGTCTGACAATTTCCTTACATACAACTTAGCTAAACTTGAATTTGTCCTTGTTACCTTCACCAATAAGAAGTGTGCACTCTTGGTTAGTCGATCCACTATAACCCAAACGCCTTCATTTTCATTTCCTCGACCTAGGTAGCCCATCTATAAAGTCTATAGATATCTACTCCCACTTCTACTTTGGAACCTTAAGTGGCTGAAGTAGTCCAGCTATCTTCTGATGGCTGCCTTTGACTTGTTGGTAGTTAAAACACCTACTCGCAAAAATGGGAACAACACTCTTCATACCTTCCCACCAGAAAATCCACTTTATACCTGATATATCTTTGTAAATCCAGTATGTATCATAAGTCTTGAATGATGACTCACCGCTAACATATCTTTCCTAATATCGTCAATATCTAGAAAGCATGATCTCCCGTTCATTCTCAATATACCAAGGCTATCAACCTCAAATCCTAGCCAATTCTCCAGTGCCTCATTATCACTTAGCCTTAGCTATCCTTATAATATGAAGATCTCTCAGCTGGTTACCTTTAATATGACTGTTAAAGGTTATACGCATCTCTACATTTGTTGTACCCGCATACCTCATACTAAGTGCATCAGCTACAACATTCGCTTTCCCGGGCATATACAAAATATTAAGATCATAAACTGTAAGAAACATTAACCACCATTGTTATCTCATGTTGAGGTCTTTCTGGATGAAAAGATACTTCAAGGATTTGTGATCTGTGTACAACTCGAACTTCACACCAAGTAAGTGATGCCTCCACAACTTCAATGCAAAAACAATTACTAACAACTCCAAGTCATAGGTTGGATACCTTGATTCATGCGGCTTGAGTTGTCGGTTGGCATGAGAAATAACCCTTCCACGCTGCATCAACATTGCACCTAAACATGTCCCACAAGCATCTGTATAAACGGTTAAACCCACGCCTCCGTCTAGAACAGTCATAACATGAGTGCTAGTCAACCTTGCCTTCAACTCTTTAAATGCATGTGCACATTTATCAGTCCAAACAAATTTGACGTCTTTCTTCGTTAAGTGCAAAGCAATCTTCAAAAAATCCTATATAAACCTCTTGTAATAACCTGCTAACTCCAAGAAGCTTTTAATCTTGGTTGTGCTTTCCGGCCTCTTCCAATACTAAACAGCTACAACCTTTGTTGGATCAACAGAAATATCCTCCACCGAGACAACATGTCCTAAGAATCTAACTTCAAACCACCGAAAATGGCACTTTGAGAACTTAGCTGTCAAAACATACTCTCTCAATGTTTCAGGTACAATTCTTAGATGGCGAGTATGCTCCTCCTCAATCTTGGAGTAGACCAAAATATCACCAATAAAAACAGAACAAACTTATTCAACACATCCCTAAAAACCCGATTCATCCGGTCTACAAATATGCTAGAGCGTTAGTTAGGCCGAATGACAAAACCAACCATTAATAATACTTATCATGCTTGAAAGATATCAAGGGTACACTCACCTTTGCTATCCTCAGTTGATGAAACCCTATGGCAAGATCCGCTTGAGAAAATACCCAAGCACCATGAAGCCGATCGAACAAGTCATTCATCCTAGGCAAAGAATACTTGTTCCCATCAATCCGCTTATTGAGCTCACGGTAATCCATACAAGTCTTAAGGAATTGTCTTCCTTTGTAGCGAAGATGACGAGCACTCCCCAATTCGATCGACTAGGTCGTATCAAGATTTTACTCAACAAATTACCGACCTAGTTAGCTAACTTTAACTTCTCCTTCAGTGACAACCTATGCATAAGAAATACAATAGTTTTAGCATCCCGAATAAAATCAATGCGAAATTCAATATCACGGTGAGATGGTAAACCAGAAACCTCTTCAAACACATCTACAAACCTTTGTACAACAAAAATCAACCCCAACTTCTCTTCCGCTACATCAAGAGAATAAAGAAAACTAGTCATAAGAAAAATAGATCCTTCACAAGACACCGTCATAGTTCCCTTTTCCATTTTTAACACAACAATCTACTTAACACAATCTAGAACTGCACAATACCGAGACAACCAATCCATCCCAAGTAATACATCAAATACCAAAAAACAAAGAATATACATATCAGATGGAAGGAGTTGGTTATAATAAGTAACTGGAACTCCTAAACGTATCATACTAAGATTGACCAAGCCCCCCACAGTGTTCGAGACACAAATCGAGTTAATTGCCATAACTGGTTCCAGTTTTGTTCTATCAACAAGATTACAGGACATGAAACCATGTGAAGCACCGGTATCAAACAAAACACAAATAGGAATGTTATAAATATATAATATACCCTCAAGAACCTGTTTTCCCTTTGTAGCTACAGAAGTGGAAGGTGCTAAAGCAAGTGCAAAGACTCTAGGCTGTTGTCCTTTCTGAAGCATCAAACAGTCTCTGACTATATGACCTAGTCGGTGGCAGTTGTAACAAGCCCTCGGTGCAAACTATGCTTTGGCTGTTATGGCTCAAGCTTCGATACCCTTACAATTGGCACTTTTGCCAATTTCCCTCCTCCACCTGGACAATAATTCCTAGCAAAATGTCCCTAAGTAAGAACAAAGTTTTGATATTCAAAGGCAAGGTCTTTGAAGTAACTGGTGGCTACATGTGAGCAACGAGGTGGTTGAATGCCATCAAAATTAACACTTTCGAGGATAAAATCACTCGAGAGCAGTTTAAAGTGAGGTCCAAGGTGAAATACATACCGACTGCTCAGGAGTTAATGATGTTCGACAAATGTGATGATAGCCCTACACCTTCGGTACCTAATATACACGTACAGTGTGCTACAATGGTACCCGGCCAATGCAGGACGATAGTCAAGGGTGTAAAGTAACAACAACTCAAATCAAAGAACCTGTTATATCCCACAGTTTATAAGTTAAAATATAATATAATATTCAACCATATATATAAAATAGGCGAGACATTAATATAATCAAATGAACCATAAGTAAGAACATTAGATTGCAACATGTTCACAGATTTTACAGTAAGCATCACATCCTCAGAGTTATCCATCGATCCCTTAGCAGACGTACCGATAATAGAACCAAGTTTTGTTCTACTCCACCAGCTATTACATAGAACTTATCATCTCGGTCCATCACTAAATGCTATAGTCACTCGCCACCTTTATTTATCAAAATCATCATACTGGTTGCCATTCGATACCATGAAGTCATTCCGAGTCGTTTCGGGGTCGTTCATTCCAATGCCAACTCAAAGAAAACTTGAAGTCACCATAGGTTTAACCCGGAGCAAGCCCTTACAAAACCCAAAGCACCCCTCCTCCATACCCGAAGTCCCCAAAATTCCAAATCCTATATGGCACCACTAAGAACGGACTGAAGCAGCGGTACTAAAAACCCAAAGCAAGCCCCGATGCAACCCCAGACGCAATTTCATGTTTGGCGACCGAACCAATTTCCTTGTTTGGCACCTGGACGAAGCACCTTTCGTGCTCCCCCATGCTCATCATGAAGCGGACTACCAGTTGTCATTTGTTGCCCAATCCCACATCATTGAACCAATGCGACTTGAAGCAATCTTCCTTTTGATCCAAAGCAAGCTACCGTGTCATACCAAGCCGGACCCAAGTTAACCTCCGGACCACACCGCCAAACCAAAATCCTATAGCACCTTCGACACTTTGATTTTGTGCCGATTCCATCGCGACACTCAACACTTTGATCCATGTGCATCAGCTATGCCACGATACGATGCCAAACAATCTAGAGTCGATCCATTAAAGTCCGATTCTGCGTTTATGGTTCATCCATCCTTTGTGTATCAAATCGAAGAGTACGTCACCTCTTCTTCTACACAAAGACCCTCGACCATATAATCGTCCACTACCTATATTTCACTCCAGTAAACATTTCCAACCATTCAAGCATACAAACAACATCATAAAAAACATGAACAACATTCAAACATCATCCAAACATCATCTAACCATACCAACGTACACCAAACTATGGAAAATCACCTTATAATGTATCTATAATATATCATAACACTTATAGAGGCAATCACATGCCAAATAACATGTCTAAAACATTTTAAATAGTTTAAATCTCAATTTTAATTCAGATTGAATTTTCAAAAGCATAAAAATATAATTTTGACTTTAAAAATGAGTTCAAAACATATCAAAACCTATAGATACATATATAATATGATGTGAGATGATAAATCACTCACCAAACACCCAAAAATGGTAGATTTGCATGCAAAACAAGGCAAATATGAGAATAGATAATAAAGCCCCAAATTTTCTTCCCCAAAATGAAATTTGAAAGACACTAACTAATCCCCTTCCTAATCTATCCTAGAACTATGGATTTGGCTTGATTTGGAAGAGATTAGTGAAGGTTTTAGCTAAGAATGAGGTTAAAGTAGGTTAAGATCTGTTCGGGAAGATGGGAAAATGATTTAGGGATGACAATTTCAACCATTATGTGCCCTAAACTTGTAATTGGCTTTTGGGCTCACACTAAATCTCACTAATTACCCATTAAGCTATCCCAAAATTTGCATAACTTCAAATAGCCATATCTCCGAAAAGGAAGTTCAAATCGCTATTATGGCCGCTCTACGAAAAGGAAAACCATCATAATTTTTCAATGAAAGTGGTCTTGAACCCTAATCTGGCTTCTACCAAAAGTTATAGTCGTTACAATTTTTCAAGGGTAAAAGCATCTAATAAAATTTTCAAGGTAAAAAATGTCACTACTTAACATAACCCAACGTTATTGCATCATACGAACCAATATGAATTTAAAAGTAATATTTTACGATCTTCGATATGTAAAATACGGGTCGTTACCCTCTCCCCCTTTAGGAATTTCGACCCCGAAATCCCCAATACAACCAAGGTAAGTAAAACATAGTCACCCCACATGGCTAACAATCATGGACAATCATATCAAACATCAAACACGCACACATAAGCAAGAGATATAATCTACGCCTGTCCTAGCATGCATGGTACTAAACTACCTAATATAGAGCATCAAATACGATATCGAATATCAAAGCTAATGATAAAAAGGAAGTCTTACCAAGTGAAGAGCTCTAGATTAGTGGTCCTCACGCTCTCCTCGGTCTTGCGTGTGTAATATCCTTTTCTCTCACTCTACTGAACCTTCACTAACTCCACCGCCTTCCTCCTAAGCTGCTTCGTATCTTATCCTATGATACGAATGGACCTATGAGGTTTCAAAGCTTCTGGTTCAATCTTAATATCATCAAGCTGACCCGGTCGAACTATCATGCCTAAGCCATGCATTAACTTCCGCAAATGAGAAACGTAGAGCACATTATGCACACCATCCATCTTCTGGGATAAATCGACTCTATTAGCATGGTTCCCAATCCTCTTTAGTATCAGAAAAGGACCTACAAGCCTTGGCACCAGTTTCCCCTTAGTTTCGAATTGAACATTATTATTCAACGAAGACATCTTCACAAATACCATCCCGCCATTAAATAACTCTAAGTCATGCCTTCTCTTATCAGCATAGCTGTTCTATCTGCCTTAAGCAGCTTCCATTTATCGCTGAATGATCTCGATCTTCCCCAAAGTCTCTCTAATCATAACTGACCCAAGTATTAGTTTTTTGCCCGCTTCCCACTAACACGAAGGATCATTGTATGGTCGGCCATATAACGCCTCAAATGGTGCCATACCGATGCTAGACCGATAACAATTATTGTATGCAAACTCTACTAAATGCAAATGATCATCCTACGAGCCTCCAAATTCAAGAATGAAAACTCGCAAGAGATCCTCCAAGACATGATTCACCATCTCGGTATTCCCATCGGTTTGCGGGTAATAAGATGTACTAAGATGCAGCTCCATCCCCAACACCTCTTGTAAGCTCCTCTAAAACCCGCTAGTGAATAATGGGTCTTAGTCACTTACAATACTCTTAGGCACACATGGAATCATACTGTCCACTTCACATAGAACTCGATCGACTTGGATGCCTCTCTACTAGAATTTACAAGTATAAATCTAGCACTCTTCATCCATTTATCAACTATAACCTAGATGTTATCATACCCCCTCTTGTCCTTAGCAATCAATCGATAAATTCCATCGATACCTATTCCCATTTCCACTCGGGAATCTTAAGCAGTTGTAGCAAAGCACTTGGCTTCTTCTATTTTGACTTTACCAACTGATAGTTCATGCACTTCAAGATGAATGCCTCAACGTTCTTCTTCATCCCTTCCTAATAAAATATATGCCTCATACCATGGTACATTTAATTGCCATTGGGATGTATAGTCAATCTTGAATGATTGCAGTTTTGTAGCACCTCATCCCTCAACCCATCAACGTCACGTACAAAACCTCCCATCCTTTCGGAGCCAACCATCATGGTCGAGCATGTACTATTTAGTCTCCTCATCCTCTACTCCTTCCTCTATCTTAGCCATGATCTACTTTAGTTTAGCATCTCATCTCTAACTAGTATTGATCCCCTCAATCAAAGTTGGTCTGATAGTCAAACTAGCCAACACATCTGGCTCTAATTCACATTAAGGTCGGAAGTCATAACCAACAGTATACTCAAGCTGCTTTCACTCTAGGAACATCGCTAGCAAGCCAACATGTCTTCTACTCAAAGCATCTGCGACCGCACTTCCCTTACCAAGCGTATAGGAAATATCAAAGTCTTAAGAGGCCAGGAACTTTATCCATCGTTGTTGATGAAGGTTATTGTCCTTTTGTGAGAAGAGTTACTTCAACAATTTATGGTCAGTGAATAACTAGAACCTCTGCCCTAGTAAATAGTGCCTCCAAAGTGAACATTATCACCGCCCACTCCAAATTATGAGTCAGATACTCCTCCTCATGCGGTTTCAACTATTGACTAGCATATGCGGCGAACTTTTCCCTCTACATCAACACTGCATTTGGTCTGGTACCATAAGCGTTTATACACTATTAACTCTTTATTCTCATTCGAAATGACTAACACCGGTGCACTCATAACCTCTCCTTCAGATTCACAAATGCATGCTCGAACCTCATGTTCCAGAAAAAAGTCCGATTCTTTTTCATTAAATATGTTAACGGTACTGCTACCTTAGAGAAATCCTTAATAAAACATCGATAGTATCCTGCCAGTCCAAGGAAAATTCTCACGTTTGTAGTGGTCTTAGGTCGATCCCAATCCTATAAGGCTACCACCTTTGTAGGATCTACAACAATGCCCTGCTCAGAAACGACGTGACCTAAGAATCGGACTTCACTTCTCCATAAGTGACATTTAGAAAACTTCACCTTTAATCGGTGCTTTCTCAACACCTGGAGCACAAACCTCAAGTGATCATTGTGTTCTTCCTTTGTCCTTAAATAAACAAGGATATCATTCACGAATACAAGCACAAACATATTTAGTCGATCCCTAAAGAAATGGTTTATAAGATCGACAAAGTATGTCGGTACGTTGGTTAGCCCGAACGGCATAACCAACCATTCATAGAGTCTAGACGACGTACAAAATGATGTAATCGGAACATTCTCTTTTTCCACTCTCAGTTGATGAAACCCCATCACTGGATCCAACTGAGAGAACACCCTAGCATCGTAGATTTGATTGAACAAGTCATCAATATGTGGGAGTGGATACTTGCTCTTCCTCATCACCTTTTTTAGCTAACGTTGACCAACACATAATCTCAAAGAGTCATCTGCCTTATTGGAGAATACTATAGGTGCCCCCACTCAGATATACTCCTTTGAATGAACCATTGTCATAATTGGTCATTCACTTGCACCTCTAGTAGCCTCTACTCTTTGGGCTCCATACGCCTCAATGGCATAATAATTGGTCCAGCATCCTTCACCAAATCTATATAGAATTCAATCACCTTATGTGGTGGTAATCTGATCATCCCCTCGAATATATCCGGATACTTCCTAGCTATAAGCGTAGATGACAACTTGTCATGTGGGATCTCAAGAGAATACAGAAGGCTAACCATCACCTCGTCATCAGATAGGCAGCCTAACTCTAATATCCACTCATCGTCCATCCTTGTTATCACTAACGGCCTTCACAACCCCCACTACTCTGTATTTCCATCCAGTCTATCCCTAGAATAATACCTAACCCCATGAAACCAAATACAAAGCAATCAAAAACAAAAAATATCCATGACTCAATAAAGCTAAGTCTTAACAAACCATGCACAGGCTAGTCGATCCTCTAATAAGGTTCGTCACAATCAAAGGTCGGTCGACTATCTCGAGTTTCAATCCCAACCTATCTATCAAATCACTAGATATGAGGAATGTAAAGCCCCAACATTGAATAAAACACATATAGGTATATTATAAATATACAGATACCATGTATAATGACGCTCTTCTCCTTCATCGGCAAAAAACTCGACGAAGCTGAAACAACATTTTAAGCATAAGTAGACACAACCCACTTATTCCTCGAAGTTTTAGACATTCTTCTTGATTTTCCCATGCCTTTTGCAATTATAGCATCCTTTTTTCACGTTCCTACAACCTTTACTATGATGGCCCTTCTCTCTACAGTTATAACAACTAGGCTCTCACTTGCCCTTTTTCTAACCACCCTTTTGAAACCGCTTCTTCTTATTGTTGTCCCACTTCCACGTGCCTCCTCCATCAGCTTGCAGCTTAGGCTCATTCTTGGGAACAATAACTAGCGCAGACTTTGGATGTAGACTCTTTTGACGAAGAGCCTTCTCCGTAAGCTTCTCAAAGGACTCATTGATATTTCCTACTAGCTTTTCTCCAAGATAATCATCCAAGCCCATAACAAACATCTCATTCTTTTTCAACGGAGTGCCAATAATATATAGGCCATACTTTGACAACATATCGAACTCGACCACATATTCTAAGACTATCCTAGATCCCTGCCTCGAATCAGCAAATTTATGAAACGTCGTCGATTTCTAAGCAACCGGTTTATACTTCTCCTCGAACCTCATTTTAAACTATTCCAAGGTAATCTGATCCTCAAGGGTAATAATCTTGATGGAATTTCACCACACCATCACTCGCTCTTGAAGCTATCTAGAGGCTAACTTCCTCTACATAGCATCATTTATCTCTATATCCTCAAAGATGCGTTCATGGGTATCCAACCAATCCTGCACTTCATTGGCTGATTCCATTCTAAGAAACGTTTTGCCATCTAGAGTAAGATAATCCTTATTCAATTTGGAAAAGTCAGCCCTTAGTGCTTGCACCAGAGCACCACTATAACAACCTGCCTTTTCATCCCCGAATCTAATGCCCGAACCGACATCGACAACCTAAGAACCGAAAGGACGGGTCGTTGAGGTAAGATTAAATATACACAACTATTGACATATACAGTTCTAATTAACTCTATCTAATAATTATCTACTTTTAGAGTCTCATATTAGAAGGAAATAAAATATAATACATCAAGAATAACCCAAGCAACATCGCTATAACATGTCCACAATGTCAAATATGTATATCTGAACAATACAGCTACAATCCAATCAATACCAATAGACAAATCCAGGTTACAATACTTATTTACATCATACTCTATGTATTTACATGAATCTCTGTCTCTGTTACTATCTCATCTTCAAACTCCATCAACCTAGATATATATATATATATATATATGATGTAAAAGAGGAGTGGGTCATACATAAGTCTAGTGAGTGAGCCATACTTTTACTCTCAATATACTACAAAATAATACTATAACATGATATGAGTCTATCGTCTGGTCACCTCACGTTTGTTATCATCTCACACCTAGCTATCATACACATCTAGTCATACCACATCATCACTATATAGACTCACTTCCCTGGACTGGCCTCATGCTAAACAGGGTCACCTATTGCCCATCATTATGTAAATTGTGTATATGATTCACTTTCTTGGACCACTCGAAGCCTACAGGAAAGCCTATTGCCTTTGTGCTAATTGGACTAATGCCCTGGTCTGCCTGTAGCCTGTAGGGTTGCTTAATATCCATCTCCTTAACCTAGCCCATCGAAGAACTACATGGCAACAATATAATACCTGTATCACCTATTTATGTCATCAGTCCATATTCTCATCTGTATCCATACACACGTCCATATCCATATCCATATCCATATCAACATCTGTATATATATCTGTATCCATATCCATATTCACATTAGTATCTATTTCCATATCCATATCCCGTGACGTCTACCTGTGCCATAGATTCGTTCACATTTCACCATCGTATCATGCCTCCACATCACAATAACATACATATTAATTTCAAATAGCAACTAATCATCACAAATTTCACTCGGTTCTATCACCATCATTTGTTTCATCAATAATCTCCAACCGCCTTCCAAAACTCAACAGAAACAAGATTCAAAACAATCGTTTATTATTTATATAGGTCCTTTCAAGTCTAAGTTAAACCTAAGCCTAGAATAGGCCACCAGTGCCTCGGTCACACCCACCGGTGGACCGGTGCACATGAATCCTGGCAGTTTCCTGGTTGTGGAAATGGGTGGTTTTCTTCATCATTTCTGCCTCCGCCCGGCTCTGTTCCGCCTTCGGTCGCTTGAGAACATCCCTAATACCTAGCCTTGCATTTCTAAGTCTAGTTTATCAATTTATTTCCTTAAACTTAACATATAATCATCAAATTTCCATATTTTAACAGAACTTAGTTTCTATTATTAACCAAATCCCTATTAAATCCAAATTATAATGTTTATAGGTATTTACCTACTCTATTTTAGCCAACATATTATATTTATAGGATTATGATTGTATTTTATAAGGAGAAGAGGATGAATCACTCACCAAAATGCTCCTCGCTGCCTATATCTCTGTTGTCCAGCTTGCTGCGCTTTCGTGCTTCAGATCTTTGACTCCAAGTCACTGTTGGTATGTAGTCCTTTTCGATAGCTTTGTATTGCTCCTAGTCTTATGAGTTTCATTAGGTTTTGAGAGAGTTATGATGTTTTGATTTTTAGTACGTTAAGAGGAAGTGGGAGATATGAAGAAGAATTGGATGGTTTTTCTGAAATTGAAGTATATATGACTTGTTTAAGTGGTAGGAGGGAAACTCTCCGCCAATTTTCAAATTTGAATTCAAACTCAAGTATGCTCACTTGTCAACAATATATAAATCAAGTTAGTAAACATATCATCCGACTTATGAAAGCAATTCATACATACATACATACATACATATATATATATATATATATATATCTATGTCTAAGGAATGATATAAACAACATATAGATATTAATGATATCATGAACTTGCAGTTTCTACCCCTACAATGCATAAACGCAGCTAATGCAACCAATACGAATGCAATAAGATGACGTATCAATCATGATGCATAACACCCAAGTACAAGCATAGACATATTTCTATATAAAGGAAAATCCAATCATATATATATATATAATATAATAATCAATTCATCCAAGACATCTAAATCCTAGTCGTAGAATAGTCTAACTAAGAAAATCAAACTAATTCGGGAAATGTACCAGAAAAGAGTGAAGGATATGTAGTCCTCATCTTCTCTTCTGGCTCCCACGTACTCTCTGTCAGGTTGTTTCCCTATTGCGCTCTAACTAATTTCACTTTTTTGTTTCTAAGTCGCTTCACCCTATGCTCTACAACACAGATTAGGCCACAGGATGAACTTGGGTTATAATCCAGCTATAATTCCTCCAATTTACTAGATGCAATCAATCACAGTCGTCGGATCATGCACACATTTTTGCAAATATGACACATGAAATACGTTATGGACTCCCGTCATCTTTTCATAAAGCTCCACCTTTTATTCCTAACTTCTTATCCTCTCTAGCACTGGTAATGATAGAAAAATCTTGGTATTAACTTCCTCGAACTTCTAAACCTTTCCAACCTCTTCAATGGAGAAACTTTAACAAAGACCAAATCTCTCACTTTGAATTTCAAATCATTCTCCTTCTATCAGTATATAACTTCTGTCGGTCCTGTGCAATTGTCATCCCCTTTCTTACAAGCTCCACATTCTTCATGGTATCTCGCACCATATCTACTCCCATAATAATCTTATCTATAGAGTCCTACCAACACAAAGGTGACTTGCATGGCCTTTCCTATAACGCTTTAGATGGTGCCATGCCTATACTCGCTTAGTAGCTATTATTACACGTGAATTCCACAAGAGGTAAATGATCCTTCCAAGATTCTCCAAAATCTACTATATAAGCTCTAAATAAATCCTCCAATACACTATTTACGCTTACCATTCGTCATTTGGTCTATGGATTATATGTCGGGCTCAAATTCAACTCCGTTCCCAATGCCTCATGCAGACTCCACTCGTGAAAAGTGGATCCCAATCACTCACTATACTAGCCCGAACTATATATAATCTAAACACTTCTTTAATATACTCCGTCGTCAGTGTCGTCATCGTTCTAGTAATTTTCACTAGAATAAATTATGCGCTCTTCGTGGGACGATCCACTATAACCTATATGTTTTTATTTCCTCTACTACTCTAGGGTAACCCATCCACAAAATCCATAGGCATGCATTTCCGCTTCCACTGTGGCACATCTACTAGAAGTGATAACCCACTTGGCTTCTTTTGTTCTACCTTCACTCTCTACCATGTCATACACTTCAAGTAATACCCCATAATATTTATTATAATTAATTTAAAAAGAAATCAATTAAAAAATAATAAATTCAAAAAATAGAGTTTTCATTAACTTTATAATTTGGCTATGAAACCTACACTACTGGGCTCATGGCAATTTTTTGATCAATTTTTATATATAAGGTTTTTCGATTAAAGTCCAAACGGAATTTTTTTAGCGTTTGAACAGTTTTGAATTGAAAATAATATCTATATATATATATATATAATTAAGGAAACAGAAAGTAATTAATAGAAATCAATTAACATTAACAGTTTCTTAGGGTTTAAGAAAAATTAACGTGGAAATAAATTATCTCAATCAGGTGAAAAAGGAAAGAAATTAAGAAAATTTAACATGATTAAATTACCGTAAATAAACATGACTGGTTGACCTTGAACAAGGGCTGGTTGACCATTAGCAGTCGATCGGTAGTGGGCAGCATTCGACCAGTTGAACTGTAATTTAAGATTTTTAAGATGGCTGGACGATAGGATTTAAAATAAAAGAATCTGACGGCTGGTATTGATTCGAATCCCTATAAATACGGATCTAACCCTTAACTTTTCTTCTCATATGTTCTGAGCGACGTTGTAGCCCTGCCATTTTCTCTTCTCCACAAAATTCTTAATTCTTACAATATTTATAGTTTATACGTACATACTAGTGGAGAATAGTAGAGGACGATTGAAAAGAAGAATAGGGTCAATTTAAATCGTCAAAGCCAAGGTAAATTATAAATCTTGATCTAAAATCTAAATTAAACCCAAATCTCCTCTCTGATTTAGGTTTCTGATAGATAAAGGTATACTTGTAGTATATGAATTCAAACAAGGAGAAAAAGGGAGTCAAAACTGAAATAACAGAGATTAGATCTAGATATTTGGAAATCTAAAAAGGTAAGTGGGAAATTATATATTTTTATATAATATTGGATTTATATCATTGTAAATCTGTTCCTGTATGCCTAAAATGTAAATTGGAGTTGTAGGCTAAAATTGTATATGTGTAATGAATTTATACATTCTGCCTACATATTCTATAATTGATAACTTGAATTATATATTGCATGTATATGAATTTGGAAAGTATGGGTGGTAGTAGTCCTTGAATTTGATAAATTATGTGTAGTTCCAGATTTATAGATTTAAATGACATATGCAAGTAAAATGTAAATTAGAGTTATCAAAATAAAAATGTAGGGATTTAAGCAGTACCTTAATTCATTGGAATATAGGCGGTTGCATTATAAATTTCTAAAGATTATCAAGTTTCATAAATAAAAGTGTATCGTTTGAAATAACAAGGAATACGCCTAAAAGAAAGAGATGTATAAATTAAGGATATTTATCGTGTTTTCTACTGTCTATTTTAGTTACTAGAAAAGATAATACCTTATAATTCCAAACATTACACAAATTCTCCTTTTGGATACGACATAAAAATTTACAGTGTTAACGTTTCTTTATGAGAGAGATGTAATTCCAATGCATTAAAATGTAGAAATCCCTAAGGATTAATTAAAGAACTATAAATGTGATAATAATAATAATGGTCTAAAAGAAGATTAAATATATATGCAACATAAGCAAGGTAGAAATCAAATAACAATGAAAAAGGTAGGTAAGTAATAATTTAAAAATAAAAAGAGTATGGAAAGTTCATTAAACAATGAAGGGTGGCAAATGTTAAAAAAGAATAGAAGGAAAAGTTCAAAAAAATAAATGGATGTAAATGGGAAAATATATTTATATCTTTAAAAGGAAGCAGTAGATGACTTAAATTGAATAGGAAGTAAACACGTTAAAAAGTAAAGAAATGTTATTAACAGTTGAACGTTGAAGACATAATAATCTAAAAAATATGAATGAATATATATACATATATATACATACATACACACACATACACACACACACATATATATGTTTCCTTAAGTATGCATCTATGATGGGTATGAATTATTAAAGTTAGTAAATAACTTAGATGAATAAGAATGACATAATCATTGGAATGGGTTGGAATGTAAGGTTAGTAGGGTTACACAATATAAATATGCCCACCACAAACGGCTATCAGCAGTTGTGTATACATTATATTGATGTGGAACATATCTAACTATAGGATCCATGGAGTTATATATGCTTGCATATAGGTGAAGGAATACCCCAGTAGGGTCTAATTCAATCTTTAGGAGGGGTATTGCCTTGATTGCATTAGGCAATCTAAATGGGATGGTGAGCAAAGATCGACGCTATGTCAGTGCGTTGGTACCATATTAGGAAGTAGGAGCTGTACATAAGTCGAGAACGTCCTTGGTCTTGAGCGGTCAGTAGGAAAAATGAGAGTTACACCTAATGGGCTACACCTCCTACCAGTGTAGGTCACTTTTGGTCATGCACCATTACAGTTGTTTGCTAGTTTTTTATTAGGGGTAAGGCTAGATAACCTTTAAGAGAGGTCTTTCAAAATGAATAAGGTAGTCCATGGAGCCGAGTCCACAATAGTCCGAGGAGTTAAGTCCTATATAGTCCATGGAGCTGAGTCCATAATAGTTCGAGGAGCCGAGTCCTCTATAGTACATGGAGCTGAGTCTATGATAGGAAGCATACAAGTAGAAAATCCTAAGATAAGATAGAATATGGCTAAACTATATGACACCATTATTAGGCACTGCGGGAGTCAAGATGACTAAGTAAAATAAAAGGACATAACATCCGATGGAAGGAAATCGGCATAAACTAGTGTTATGTATAATGTGTATAATTTACCAGTCAGCGGAATGTTGTTTTGACCCCCTCCTCATTACAACCTACATGATAACTTTAGTGGGATAGGTACCGGTGCAAAATAGGAACAACGGAAGGACAAGTTTCCTTATGCATGCTCGACATTGACTAGAACACTAGTTATTGGAAGTGTCTTGGTTGGTACTATATGATTTATTATACTATTCTGTTGTGGGTTATATCAATAGTGGTCTGATATGCATTTCTTTATTTATTTGTAGGATACCAAATCAATGATCCGTACTTCAATGGACTTAGGTTTTCGATTTAGCGAAAATTCAGGTCCATTGGGGTGCGGGTTGTTGCATTTGGTATCGGAGCTTGGGTTAGTCGATCTTGAAAAATTAGGAAATGTTGAGTGAATGTATTTGTATTTCCAATAAATATAAATACATTTTATGCCAAATTTATAATTTCAGACTATAGAGTAATTGCAACCGTACATTGAAAGATAGATAAATCAATTATGAGTCGAAACAATGGATGAAGTTAAAGATGTATACCTACCCTGATTACTTCATAGGAAATAGGCTATGGAAAGGCGTTGACTTAAAAAGAGCATGAATGGAGCAAATGGAAGTGTTATCCCGCCTTTTGGTCAAGGCCGGGATATCAACGAATTAGCTGGAAAGGATGGATGTCAGGATTAGAGATCGATTGAAAACAAGGCTATGATTGATGTCGTCAAAATTTAACCGGGCTCCAATCAAGGTGGGATCGATTGGGAATTATGACCAAGGCTGGGAGAGGCTACGTTTCAAATTTCAAGTCAATCGGAGTTTGTATGCTCAAGATATGATCGATGCAATTTCAACAATCACCTTATTCGTATCCATCAAGCTTTGATCCAATCGAGTTGGTCACAAACACCCAATTGTCGATGAAAGCACCAGTTCACAATCACATATCACAGATAACAAGTATATAGTGAATTAAAAATGAAGAACACTTAGAAAATTAAAAGGAAAGCTGTAAAGAACACAGAGTTTATAGTGGTTCGGCAATCCGGCCTACGTCCACTTTGAAGGGTTTGATCTTTATTGATGTTTTCTTGCTGATTACAACTGATTACAGCGGATTACAGTGATGAAATTCGAGTACAACAGCAGCTTTGTAGTGCAAAAATGTTTTTGGCAGAGTCTGGATGTCGGATCGCCAAAAAGATCCCTTTTCTGTGAGCTCTGGGGTGTTATTTATAGGCGTAGGATACAAATATCTCGCCCAGATCTCGGTAGACCTCTTCTAGCACGTGGGTGGCCCCACGCGATCGATCCCAGGCAATTTCGACTCGATCTGTAATCGATACGAATGAATTTCGTATCGATCAATATTTGACCCAATCGAGTCGAAACTTGGCATGAACACTATTCAGGTCATACGTAAGCTCCTGTGAAAATTTCATAGCATTTGGACTTGTAGATTGCAAGTTATGATCGATACGAATTTGATTCTTCGGTAGGCTGTTCGAATCGATACATTCGTATCGATCAGTTCGAATCCTTATCGAGCACGTGCCTGCAAGTTGATGTGGCACTTGATTTTAGGATCGATCCGAAGTTCATGCCGAATTGACCGAGTCTCCTCTATGCACGTGCCTTGTTCGAATCGATCGGTAGTATGTTATTCATATCGATCGTCTGTTCTGTTTGTATCGATTGGAGTGGGTTTATTCGACTCGAATCACCGTGGCATTGTTCGTATCGGTTGAAGTCGTTCTGCTTGTGTTGGTGGACCTGGTCTTGTGTGTATCGGTCGGAATTAACTTCATTCGATCGATACGAACTTGAGCCAGCGGCATGGATACGAACAAGTGATAACACGATGGATTCGAACAGATGGATAGCGTGATGGATTCAAACAGATCGATTCGAACCATGGCTTTTTGATGGATACAAATAGTCAAAGCTTGATGGATACAAATAAGGTGATTGGTGAAATTGCATCGATCATATCTTGAGCATACGAACTCCGATTGACTTGAAATTTGAAACGTAGCCTCTCCCAGCCTTGGACAACATTCCCAATCGATCCCGTCTTGATTGGAGCCCGGTTAAATTTTGACGACATCAATCATAGCCTTGTTTTCAATCGATCTCTGATCCTGACATCCATCCTTTCCAGCTAATTCGTTGATATCCCGACCTTGACCAAAAGGCAGGATAACATTTGCCCCCCAAAACATTCCTTGTGGTAGGAAGGTGTGTTTTGTAATTCGATAAGCTGGATGTTCGTATCCGGTTAATGACCTGCAAAGAGATTGATAATCTTACATGACAATGAATAGCGATCGTTCGCGATCATATGCCGTTCAGGGCGGTATGTGACCGTTCGCGGTCGGGTGCCGTTCGAGGAGAATTGTGACCATTCGCGGTCGAATTCCATTCGAGGCGAATTGTGTGTGGACGGGGGGGACTTAGTATCATTAATGTCAGATTTCACGTTTGAGTGAGTTTCTGAATTGTTTGTGGTGGCGGTTTATCCCCATCTCAGAGCATGTATAAAGACCGTTCGTGATCCCGTACATGTGTAAGTGACTTAGCCGTTATAGAATTATTGAAACCAAATTTTACACTCAAATGAGTCTTTCAACAGAAATGTCCAACAAAATCAAGTTCAAATGTGCGAAATAAAAAGAAAAAGCGGAATAGAGACGTCAAAGTGCAAACACCTATGTCGACACAATTGTTAGTCGTATCAAAGCATGCCCGAGGATCGCTCGTAATCCTGTACATGTGTAAATGACTTAATCACGTTGGTATGGAGTTTGCTACTTATTCGTTGTTATTCCGGTCAGTTGATGACAAGATGACGCCTCGATCTGGAGCCACCTTCATTTGATGCAGGCGGTGGTTGCTCTCGTTCTATCGTAGTTGTTCCCCTTCTCACATATTGTGATAGCAGACCATTCCGAATATGTCCTTCAACCTCATCCTTCAAGTGTCTGCAATCATTTGTGTTATGACCATTCAGCTCGTGGAATAAGCAATAGTTGTCGGATCTCCTTTCATTGCTAGTTGGATCCCTCCTCATTGACTTTCGTAAGGAATCTGCCCCCTGGTATCCTGGTAGACTCGCTCCAAAGTCTCATTCAGCTCCGTATAAGAGGTGAATCTGGGTTCCTTTCGCGGTCGCTTTGGTCTATCATCGTTATCCTCGGCTTTCCGTTTCCCTTTATCGTTGCCTGAATCTTTTCTGGGAAGGTCTCCGCCTTTGACTGAATAAAATCCCACTTCTTCTCCTTCCTCCCTTTCAGCATTTGCGTCCTCTAATCGCAAAAATTCTTCAGCCTCATGATAAAATTCTCCCAGATCCATGGGTGGATCCCTTGTGAATGAGTTCTTAAATTCTGTGCCATCAGCTATGCCAGATACAGCTGCCATCAAATTCATGGATGGATCTGGTCGATCCACCGATGTTGCCGCTGTATTGAATCATGTCAGAAAATTCCTCAAAGATTCCCCGGTTCTTTGCTTTAGTACTGCCAAACTCATCACATTCTTGGGTCTCGAAATGTGAACTCTGAACTGCCTTATAAACTTCTCAGTTAAATCGGTCCATGTTCCGATGGAGCCGCTCCCCAGTTGTCTAAACCATAGTGCTGCAATGTTCGTCAAATACAACGGGAAACATCAGGCCATGACCTCCTCCGATGCCCCCAATACCTCCATATGTCTCATATACCGTGTCGGATGAACTGCAAAATCCGTCCTCCCGTCGTATGTCTCCAGTGTTGGTAGCTTGAATTCTGGTGGATTCCTAGCCTGTCTGATTGCGGGAGCGAAGGGGAACCTGTTCACGTCTTCCAGATCTCTATTAACCAGTCCACCTTTCATGGCTCGTCTGACCATCTTCGCCAATCTGTCACTGTCGCCAAGCTGCAACCCTTATCCGTTGCCTCTGACTTGCCCCCCGAGTTCACATGGGATTCCTGGAATCTGCTCTCCTGGACGAGCATCCATCTCTCTATCGATGTTGTGTTGCACAACTCCACCTGGTGCCCTGCCTACGGTTGGATCGATATGCTCTGGGTGAGTGCCCCCTAGCTCTGGTGCTGCACCTGACGGTCCTGCTCTATTCTAAATTCTGGTTGCTCCATGCTCCCTATCTCCAACATCTCCTGCAGTTGCATTCCCTTAATTCTGCACTCCAACTTGACCAGCTTGTCGAAGTAAATTCTGCATCATCTCTTCTTGCCTTTTCAGCATTCCCTCCTGCATGGCTCCCATCATCCTCTCCATCTCGTCTCGGGTGATGAAGGCTGAGGCCTAATTTGCTCCTGAAGAAGCTTCCTGACTCCCTTCATGCTGACTCCTTTCAGTTCTTTGTCTTCTTGTTGATTGCTTTACCATCGTTCCTTCTAGATCTGATTCTCTAGCTCTTCAAATCTGAACTTCAAGCTTTTGAATCCCCGAATACTCTGCTTCTCAATGAAAGCACCAAAATGTTTGCACCAAAATTGGTCACAAACAGGAAGGTCCATGAAGTTGGATAGTATGTGACTCCTTAGTTAGGCTCTTGATGGCTCAATGATTGTAGATCCCCGTAGAATTGCTGATTGATGACATATAGTGGATCCAAATAAGGGGAAAGTAAGAGTATATATGTAGTAATATCTAGAAGTAGGAATTAAATATGTTCTCAAATGAAGGTGTGTAATGATAGCTGAATTTTAATATTTGAAAAAGGAGATAAGTTAGTAAATAGTAGAAAAGAACAAAATATCCAAAAGAAGGGACAAATAAAAATCCACTTTGAGTCTGACCCCATATGAAAGAATTTAGTATAAAAGTTGAAATAATTTTAATATAAAAGTTTGATATATATATATATAGAAGATATAACATATTTGAAATGATTTTCAAGGGACTTATTTAAAGTAAGAGAAACCCTATTTCAAAAAGTAAGTAAATATTAAATTTTCAAAATATATATATATATATAATAAAATATCTACGTTATATTTAAATAAAAAGTTTGGTAGAAATTAAAAATTAGTTGATTTGGAAATTTCAATAAATGGGGTTTTAATAGAAAGTTATTTCTTTTGAATAAAATGTATAATGTGAATGTATAGCTCGTTGATTTTTACGAAATGGAAAATTTTAAGTTGTAAATTTCTTTTTAGGGGTTGGCAATAAGAAGTGGTATTAGTTTTAAATGGGGTAAATAGTACGGGAAAGAAGACTAGATACCAAAACAAAAGCAGTAGTCGAACACACTACAATAGTTTAATAAGAAGATAGTTAATCGTGAGGATAAGGTATATAAGAAGAGCAATTTAAATAAAAGTAGTATAGGTAGAAGACAATTGAATAGTAGTAGCATTATGAAATATAAATAGGAACAATATTATAAATTTATACAAAAAATGTTAGTAATTAGAAATGACGTTAGGAGATTATACTAAAAATAATGCTGGTAATCTAATTAGAAGCAATATAGGAAATTAAAGGCAAAACGAAGGAAATTGATATTTTCCATGGTGAGGTGCATTGATTGTAGGTATCTCTTAAAAAGTTCCCCTCTCTTGATGTTAGAGACTCTACCAAGGATTGGAAGTGAAGATAGAATGGGTAATAGGAAAAAAATAGGTTGGAAGTGTCCTTGTCTACACCAGTTTTTATTATTTCAAAAAAAATTATGAAAGATGTTTTGGAAACATTGTAAAGTGTCTTTTTAAAGAAATGGTTTGGTATAAGAATTGAGTTTCTAAAAGTAAGACTTAATAAATGGTTTGAATTAAAAATCCCTGTTCTAAGAAATAAAAATCTTCGTTGTTGAAAAAGAGCTTTAAAAGAAAAGGTTGATTTGAAGACAAAGGGAAGGAACTTTCTTTTTAAAAGATTAAATTATAGTTTTAAAAGTTATGACACTAAGTTATTTTTGAACTTAATAAAAAATTTCTAGGTTTGTACCTTTAAAGATCAAAGTTTTGGGATTAAGTGCTTCAAAAAATTTAAAATTTTAATTTTTGAAAAAAATGGCGAAAATTAAACCAAAATTTTAATGTGGAGTAGATAGGGATGACTGCCTAGGTAAGACGGGGTAAAAGGTAAGGCTATGAAGAAAATAACGGTGGTTGCTCATAGAGTAGCAATAAGAAATCCCCATGGAGTGTAAGGAATATTGATGAGAACCAACGAATATTTTATTAGATATGTGTGCAATAAAAAGGACCCACAGATGAATGATGAATGGTACCAAAGTACACTTCTACGAGTTCGAGAACAAGCTCGTAGGAAAGGTCAAAGATAAAGAAAGTAATTACCAAAATTTAAAAATTCTATCAAGAGAGTTGGATTAAGAGAAGATAGTAACAGAGGGTAATAAGATGACAAACACACATAGAGGACGTTGGTAGACTTAAGATTAAAGAAGGCAAGATAGATGGTGCAAAAGTTGTTCCGCCAAGTCAATTTGCCAATGAGTCATTCTAAATGTGCATAGTTTATTTTCCTACCCACTACAATGTGGGGATGCATAATTTATCCCATAATTGGCTGTGATAATGGAAGTAATGAATGGAGCTTAATTATTAGAAGCCAAAAAGAAGTTAAACTACGTATGTTCAGTGGAATTACATGTTAGAAAGGTCCATTTAATTTTAGTAAGGTGATGGGGACATAATATCATAAATGTCAGTTGATGTTGAAGAGCAAGTAGCAATTGTTTCTTTTAGAATTGGCTTGTAAGCATTAGTTGTTTCTTTTGTATAAAACACGTACGATATCATGAGAATGTTCCTTTTGGAAAATGGTTTTCAGGATGGACCGCTATATTAATTAGAAAACTGTGTAAGGAAGGAAATCTCATGCAGACGCTTAACTAATGCAAAATAAATAAACAAGAAGCTGGAATTTATTAAATTAGCTACTAAAAGAAAAGTAAAGTTAAGTCTTAAAAAGTAATAAACATTTTAGGGTGTAAATTTTGGCAAGCCAAGGACAAGGAAAGATTGTTGCGGAGCCACGGGTCAGTGTCTTTGAGCCTTAAAAGCAAAAATTTATAAATGAACTTGTGTGCTAGTTGTTATTTTAAGATAAATGTAAAAGTTTTTGAAATTGACATTCACCATGTAATAGAATAGAGTCCATTACGCACGTTAAACTATTGGCTAAACCCTGACTGCATAGGATGTGGCATGAATTGTTTTGAAAAAAAATATACTTTTGAGAATTTTTGTTCAAAATTCTTTGATTTTCAAAAATAAGATGCTTCTAGTTAAAACTTTGAAAAAAAATGTACCTTCAAAGATTTTCCAACTATTTTAAAATTTAATTTAAAAAGGTTTTGAATAGAAAAGAGGAAATTTTTTGTTTTGAAATGTCACATGCTTTGCTTAAGGAAAAGTTGACGGGTTGATAAGTATGAATTTTACTGTGCAGCAGAAGTGATAGTAAAAGTAAAAAGGTAGTTGGTGATAAGAGAAAAAAGCAGTTTTAGCTATGAAATCTCTTTTTTCATACCATGTTAATAGGCAAGCCAAACTTGTTTTAAAATAGCTCTGTCTTAAAATTTTAAATGTAAACTTTCATATGTGAACTGTACTTGGAAAAGTTGGAAAAGGATTGGAGGCAAAAGAGAAGGTTCCAAGGTACAGTGGAAAAGGGTACACAAGAGAAAAGATGGAAATATAGACTTCTCCATCTAAACCCTTTCCTCGGCATAAATAAATTAGATTAGAAAAATGGATTTTCAAACTTGGATATTAGCAACTATGTGCTCGGATTTTGGATGTAGGGATTGGATGAAAAATTGGTTGAACTATACTTCCTTTCGTGGAAGTGTGAGAAAATTTGAATGCAAAAACGAGTTTTTGAGTTTCAAAATCTACATACATATAGAACTACTAGTATATTTAGGTTGTTTGCACCATATTTTCAAAATTGTTTTAAAAGAATGCAATCATATAGGAGGCGCCGGTTTAGAATTGCTCAATACGCATATCATATATGTTGTGATACATTGTGCACTTGTATACGATTGCTTGCAAAAATTTGTTGTACACTAATTGGTTGGATAGTTTAGAATGGTTGCACATTATGTTATGTGATTCCGTCTTTAAGAAATTTCAAGGATGAAATTCTTTTAAGGAGGAGAATGTAACACCCCATAATTTTTACAATAATTAATTTAAAAAGAAATTAATTAATAAATAATAACGTCGAAAAATAGAGTTATCATGAACATCGGAATTTGGCTATGAAACCTGCACCATTGGATTCGTGGCAATTTTCAGATCAATTTTCATATATAAGGTTTTTGATCGTACTTCGAATGAAAAGTTATTAGCATTTGAACAATTCGAGTCAGAAATAAATATATATGTAATTAAGGAAATAAAAAGTAATTAATAGAAATCAATTAGCGTTAATAGATGCTTAGGGTTTAAGAAAATTTAACGTGGAAATAAATTATCTCGGTTAGGTGAAAAGGGAAAGAAATTAACAAAATTTAACAATGCAAATAAATTACCGTAAATAAACATGACTGGTCAACAATGAACTTGGGTCGGTCGACCATCAACGGTCGACCGATAGGGGCGGCGGTTTACCGGTTAAACTGTCAATTTGAGATTTTTGACGTGGTCAGATAGCTCGGATTTAAAATAAAAGAATCTAACGGCTGACATTGATTTGAACCCGTATAAATACAAACCTAACCCCTCACTTTTCTTCTCATATTTTCTATGCGACGTCGGAACTCTACCATTTTCTCTTATCCACAAAATCCTTAATTCTTAAAATAGTTGTATTTTATATGTAACATAAGTGGAGAATAGTAGAGGATGATTGAAAAGAAGAATAAGGTCAAACCAAATCGTCAAACCTAAGGTAAATTATAAACCCGGATCTAAAATCTAAATTAAATCGAAATCTCTTCACTGATCTAGATTTCTTAGGTATACTTGCGGTATATGTATTCAAATAGGGAGAAAAAAAGAGTCAAAACTGGAATAACAGGGAATAGATCTGAAGATTTGGAAAGCTAAAAAGATGAGTGGAAAATTATATATTTTTATATAATATTGGATTTATATCATTGTAAATCTATTCCTATATGCCTAAAATATAAATTGGAGCGTAGGCTAAAATTGTATATGTGTAATGAATTTATAAACCATTCCTACATATTCTGTGATTTATAATTTGAATTATATATTGCATGTATGTGAATCTGGAAAGTATTGAGTAGTAGTAGTCCTTGAATTTGATAAATTATGTATAGTTCCAGATTTGTAGATTTAAATGATTTATGCAAGTAAAATGTAAATTAGAGTTATCAAAATAAAAATGTAGGGATTTAAGCAATATCTTAATTCATTGGAATATAGGCGGTTGCATTATAAATTTCTAATGATTATCAAGTTTCATAAATAAAAGTGTATCGTTTGAAATAACAAGGAATACGCCTAAAAGAAAAAGATGTATAAAATAGGGATATTTACCGTATTTTGTACTGTCTATTTCAATAAATATAAAAAGATAATTCCTTGTAATTTCAAGCGTAACATAAATTCTCCTTTTGGATAAGAATAGAAATTTACAGTGTTAACATTTCCTTGTGGGAGAGATGTAATTCCAATGCATTAAAATGTAGAAATCCCTAAGGATTAATTAAAGAATTGTAAATGTGATAATAATAATAACAGTCTAAAAGAAGAATTGATATATATGCAATATAAGCAAGATAGAAATCAAATAATAACGATGAAAAGATAGGCAAGTAATAATTTAAAAATAAAAACAGCATGGAAAGTTCATTAAACAAGGGAGGATAATAAATATTAAAAGGAATAGAAGGAAAGTTCAATAAAAAGAAATGGAAGTAAATGAGAAAAGATATTTAGATCTTTATATATATATATATATGTGTGTGTGTGTGTGTGTGTGTATGGCCGCAAGTATGCATATATAACGGATGTGAATTATTAAAGTTAATAAATAACTTAGCTAGATAAGAATGACATAGTCATTAGAATAGGTTGGAATGTTAGATCAATGGTATTACACAATAGAAGTCTGCCCACACAAGGGGCTGCAAGCAGTTGTGTATACATTATACTGATGTGATACATATCCAACCGTATGACCCGTGGAATTATATACGCTTGCATATAGATGAAGGAATACCCCAGTAGGTAATCTAAACGGGACGATGAGCAAAGATCGGCGCTATGTCGATGTGTTGGTACCATATTAGAGAATAGGGGCTATATATAGGTGGAGAACGTCATCGGCCCTGAGCAATTAACGGGAAAGACGAGGGCTACACCTCCTACTAGTATAGGTCATGTTAGGTCATGCACTGCCACAGTTGTTTTCTAGTTTGTTTATTAGGGACAAGGCTAGATAACCCTTAAGAGAGGTCTTTCGAAATGAATTGGTAGTTCGTAGAGCTAAGCCCACAATAGGCCGAGGAGCTGAGTCCTCTATAGTCCGTAGGGCTAAGTCCCTAATAGTTTGAGGATGTAACGACTTGGAATTATATCATTTTGATTTGTGAATATTTAATTTATTTTAAATATTCAATTAATGTTTTAATAATCAAATAACCCTCTTTAAATTAATAGCTAATGGTAGAATTTTCATTTTAGAATTTTGTATACAAAAATAGGTAGTTCGATGAAAAACAGAAAATGTGACCAAAACCCATTTTTCGGATTCCCGGCATTTAATCGAATGACAAGTTGTAGAAAGTGATTTGTATATACTTTAATCAACATATAAATGTTCAAAATATATTATTTTGGAATGTATAAATAAGTCAAATAATAATAATAAGAGTTAATTTTATTTAAAAATGAAATGAAAGGATGGATTTGAAATCTTAAGTGCAAAAGTTAACAAAGGTGCATAAACTCATTCTAATATCCATCATATTTTCAAAAGCTTTTGTTTATATCAAATTAAATTCAAAAAATTTCAAACATACCTTAATAGTGATTTGATTTGAATGTGATAGGTGGCTTGTATCTTTTTTTAATTTGTAAAATTTGATTTACTTAAGGGTAAAGGAGTGAGTGGAATAATTTGGTTATAAGGATGCATTCTAACTCAACACTTATACATTTTCATCATTTTCAAGCAAACACTTTTTCTTGGCTTCTTTGTTCATCTTCTCTGGAAAAAAAACATAGGAAAACAAAGTTCCTACTTCCATTCCAAAATCCCTATCTCACAATCCTCTTTAAATTTGTAAAATGTTCCAACATGAAAAGTGTTTGTTTATATCTATAATATTTTCAAAAATTGGTTGCTCGTTATTTCGTCCAGCGGAGCGGCAGCTATCACACAAAATGCAATAATGGTCGAGAAGCGATAAAAACTCAATGAGCATAGAATGGAAATTGAAGATAATAGTCATGTTTGGATCGTCGAGGCATGAATTTTAGAGGTGGTCGTAGGATTTTTAGGGGTGTAAATCGACATGGGGGGAGAGATGGTCATTTTCTGTTCATATGGCATTTTTTAGTGGCATGATGGTTAGGGTAAACCACGATGGTGTTTGGAGGAAGGCCAGGGCAAGGAAAGGTTGTGGCATACCGGCGGCAGAGGCGACCACCGAGTAGGTCGTGGAGTAGACAAAGGCGAGGACGGGGTGTCGCGGTTCTAACGGAGGTGGCGGCGAGGTTTGGCATTAGTCGAGGTGTCGTGATGAGCTCGGTTTGTGAATAGGTGTTCGACCTAGATGCAATTTTGGAAAATGGGTTTTTGGTCAATTTCGCTAGGAAGCAATAGAGGTAGTGAAGATGGTGGCCGAGGAATAAGGAGGAGAAGGCGAGTTTGCGGGTGTAGATGGCTTCGAAGATTGATGGTCAGAGCGGTGGTGCACGTGCACATGTGTGCATGGTTCTTTGGCAATTGGACATTACTATTTTGAATCAGGAAAATGAAGGAGGGAAGAAGAGAACAAGCGGGTCGGGTTTGGAGAGTTTTGGCTTGTGTAGCGACCTGGTATTTCGAACCATTCGCATCCGCACATGTCGGACTTGAATTGCTCAAAACAACAGATTGTTAATTTATATTTGGCAAAGCTCAGCATATACAGTAAATAAATCAATCATAGAATCACAGACACAGAGTATTACAATAATAAGCAACGGAATAGATGAATAGTAGTTCATGAAGCTACTATATAAACATCAGAGTTTGAAATAAAATACAACAGAATATCTCAAATACAATGAATCTCTAATACATAAGCAACTGACAAGTCTGAATATAAATGACTGAAATAACAGAATTAACTGAAAGCTGGATAGATAGATCTTCAACAAAGCTCCAATCTCCAATGGTGAGTCTCAAATGCTGTGACACTCAGTCTGACCCGAGCATAAAGCAAAACACAAAACACTCGAGTCAGTATTAACATTCTTATATTAATAAATTCAACTCAAGTGAAATGTCAACTGAATACAAGTAACTTAAAGGATGTTTGGGATACCCATCCTCTAAGGATCCGTGGAACTATCTACTATGTAATATACGCTATTATAATAATGTCTATAGTAAAGTAAACTATTCAAATAGCGTTAAGGCGTTACCCATATCCCCCTTAACACATTTTATATAATGTTGTAGTCTATACAGATACTGTAAACTCCACCTGCAGGTGGGCTATCAGGGAGCACTCCATAGGTACGACACAAAACAAACTCGTAGAAGGCGCGATAGGGCATGGGACAAGGCACGCAAGGCAATGCCAGAGTAGATATATTGTTTGCGGATCCGGACTGGTGGTAACGCATAGCAGCTACTACTGCCCACCTCGTGACATACTCCTAAATCAAAGGTGCACCCAATCAAATCACAAAAACAATAGAATGGTATCGAAGAAATGTGTCCGATAGGAGGAATGACCTCACTTGGCCCAGCATGGCTCCTGTTTTAGCCACATCAAGCTGACTCACGGGAGTCAGGGCTACGGAAATACCATATAGAATGGTCGCCAAACCATCCTACTTCGTTCTGGAATCTCCACCACCTGCATAGTTGTTAAAGTGGTTTTCGGTATTGGTAGAGAGTATGACAATATCTGATCCCGGTCTCTTTAACAACCAAACGCTTATTTCACACCATGGTCATTTTATTTCAAATAGTCCATACTTCATATCAAAATATCATATTCATTTCAAAACCATATCAATTTGACATCATTATTCACTTTAAATAATATTCGTTTCCAGAATCGCAACACTTTCAAAATTTATAATACTTTGGAAATCATAACATTACTGAAATCATAGCACTTTTGATTAAATTAGTTTATATAATAAATGAATTTATATAATAAAATAGTTTATACATTAAAATACTTTATATAATAAAAATAATTTCCTCCAATTCCACAAATCGATTCAAATTAGCATAGATTCCAAATTTCAATTTTAAATTAATCCATGTTCAACACTTTGAATTTAAAAGGTTAAAGATTCAATCCAAATTCCCAATAAACCATTTTGATTTTTATCGATTTCAAATCCAAGTTTTGAACTATCATTTCAATTCCAATAAGATTCAAGGTTTAAATATTCACTTATTCATTTTTATAACAATTAAATAATATCCCAATTTATAAATTTAAATCAATATTAAATATTCAGTCTCAATTTTATTTAAAGTTGAGAATATTCATTTAATCACGTTTTATCAAATCAAGTTATAAATCATATCTTTCAAAACCTCAAAAATCAATAAGCTTAAATCAATGCTTCTTTAAATTCAATTATTAACCTATTTAAATTCCAAGTCAACATTAATTTATCTTCCCAACCTCTATTATTAAAGTAAAAACCCATTTTTAAAATATTAATATAAATTTAAACAAATACTTAAACATATTATAAACCAATTAAGTTAATTTTTTTTATTAAATTAAATCTTATTATTAAATGTATTTTGTATTAAATCTATTTTTATATATTTTTAAAATAGTAAAATTATAAGAAAAATCTTAAAACTATATTTTCAAAACAAACTTATAATTTAAAATTTCCAAAGCATATTATTTTAAAATAAATATTTTATACATATATAAAAATAGCTATATATATTATATTTTAAAATCAATATTTATTAAAACCATATATTTCCTTTCAAAACTTTGGAAATAATTTTTCATAATATAGACCAACAATGTCCGTATATAATTTTCTATCCTATGGTCAAGTGATACGGATATTTATCATTTCAATCCGCAATTTAAATATCTACGGGTATATCATTTCAACCCGCAATCCCAAAATTTAAAATCAATGAAAATCGCTTGGGTTTATCATTTCAACCCATAACGATTTTCCCTTAATCTATAATATCGTTCGGGTATGTATCAATTCAACCCATAGGGAATTCTAAACTAACAGGGAACTTGCAGAGTGAGAACAAATATGGTAAAATATAACATATCAACAACAGGCATATATCATCAATGATAAATCTAAATATAATATAAATAATAGGTTACGGTGTCATATGTCATAGGTGAACAGTTACAGATAATAGCATATCATATATAGCAATTAAATAATTAACATTTTAATTTTAACAGCATATTTCAATTGTCACTTCAATGTGAATTAAATTTACTAAATATAAGAATGTTAATCGTGAGTGATTGCTCACCTTTCAAGGCAAGAGAACATAGGACAAGCACACAGATAAGTGACCAATCAAGGCAACTAACTGCTGCAATCAATCCTGGACAGCGGTGAAATCAAAAGCAAAGGGACGATGGAACTGGATTTGATGAAGATCAATTATATAAGTGAACTTGTATATATAAACTATATATATACATCAAAATCATATTTTCTTATAACACATCGAAATCATCATTATATATATTATATTTTAAGATAAACATTTATTATAATACATATATTTTAAAACCAAAATCAACATAAATCTTTATAAATATATTTAAAAATCAATATTAAAATCAACATTCCTCATTATTATTATCAAAACCGATATCTAACTTCCTATATTTGCTGAAGACGACACATTATACTTGATATAAATTTACATTTATGAAATCAAATATATATGCAAAATATTTACATATACATATACATATATATATATATAATATCAAAGTATATATAAAAGAAAAAAAAACTCAAAGAGATTCAAATTTGGAGATCTGGATGGAATGAAGTAGTCCATATTATTTATAAACTAGATAGTTTACAAGTATCTAACTTTTGATTCGAGACACTGAAATATACATACGCCATATATAACTTCCGTGTGTTATATAAACAGAAGTCGAATTCTCAAAAGCAAATGAAGAGGAAACAGTAGAAGGCAGAAGCAGAATCGAATATATAATCAATACATCATACTTTAAAACATATTATATTACCCTTTTTCTTTCCAAATAACAGTACCAACTTTAAAACGCAGTTTAATTTTTTTTTCAAATATACTTGAATTTCTTATAAAACTTTAAAAGTTATAAAACAAAGAATTATATACTAACCATATTATTATGTATGCAAATACAGTGGAAAGAGAAGAGAAGATGGTGGAAATGGGTTAGACGTGGAGGGGAATTGGAGATGCACGCTGCTACTTGGATCTGAGGCGGAGGGCTGCGTTCTTTGGTGATGGGGTGCATGCGGGTCGGAGCTACCGAGTGATGTCATGTGAGGGTGGAGGTGGTGAGCAGTGGGAAAGTGCGGGTCTGTCGTGGCCAGTGGAGGAAGTGAAAACATGTGGAAGGGCAGAGGACAGCTACGCTTGGCGGAAGGCTGGGCAACCAGGTGGAGTAGCTGACTGTCACGGTGGTCGGGTTCTCTGGTGGGTGGACGGGATTGTCTCGGCTAGGTGGTTTGCCTCGGAGGTCATGATAGCGGATGGAGTAGGAAGGTGGTCGGCTAGAGCAAAGGAGAGGGAAGGCGGAGTTTGGTTGTGATGGCCGGGGTTCTTTGACGTACTAGATGCAAGGGGAAGTTGATGGTTTAGGCTGCTGTGTACGTGGCAAGGACGAGTGAAGGGGAGTGGTCGGTTGTTGGATGAAGGAGAGGGGTTGGAGAGGGTCGATGGGCGGTGCGTGGTGACAATGCATGGATAGGAGAAAATCAATGGATTTTACTTAATATATAACTTGTATATTGCAAAGATATTTCTCTCAGAAGATAGGAACCGAAAAAGAATAGAAGAGGAAAGAAAGTGAACAGTATGAAACAAATATATATGTACGAAAGAGCTAGCATAATATAAATTTGAACAGTTGGAATATGGAAAAATAAAAGTCGTGGAAACACAAAAGTCACATGCGTGAATTGATGGGAATGAATGCCAATGGCTATCAGATTACAAGGTGGATATACGAAAGGGCATAGGAAACTCAAAAGACTGAAATACGGAACCGATACGGTTAGCCGTTTTGTCGATTTCGTCGCGTACCGAATCCCGAATTTCAGAAATAAATATACTGCGGAGATCATCATGACGAGATGAACAGAATTGTACATAGATATCAGCTATATGATCATCCTATCAAAAGTTGATATTCGGTACCGAAAATGCTGCTAAAACGCCGAAAATAAGATGAATGGGGCTTGAGCAGTCCAAATTTGACAAAACGAAATATGACGTCTTAATTAGAAAATATTAAATATTTTTATCATAAATATATATTCAGATTTCGAAAAAAATTTATTTTCATCAAATTAACTGAATTTAAACTGAAAATTACACAATAGAATTTACTTTCATGGTTTCCAATAAAATTTTACCAGTTGCTATGTTAAAATAGACGCATACCAAATATCAAATTTTCGTTGCAAAATTTTATAGTTAAATTTCAAGCAAAATTTCAGTTAATCACGTTATAAAAATTGTTAAAATTTACGGGTCGTTACACTCTCCCCCACTCAAAACTTTTCGTCCCCGAAAAGGAACGAGGTAGGAGAATGGAAGCCCCAGAAAGAATCATTGAAATACACAGTATTATATGCAATAGTTAATTTAAAACCATATAAATTTATTTATTTTAAAATTAATTAATATTCAACAAATTTAGTTTCACTTCATTTTATTCAATCAATAAATATTCAATATATTCACATTTGGTTGATTTCAATACAAGATATCTCATCAAATTAATTTGTTTTCAATTTATTTACATTTGTTATAAAATTTCTTTTAAAACAAATTTTATTTTATTTAACTCATTTATTTCATTCATTTTTCCCATTCAGTTAAGTTAATTCCACTTATAATTTAATTTCGACTATCCTTTGTTATTTATAAACAATTTTAAAAATATAAATTTATTTATTTCCTGTTCATTTTCTTAAGTTCATAATCATTTACTTAAATAGGACTCTCATTTTATTGTTCAATTTATTTCACTAAATTAGTATATAAACATTTATTATACCCACCCACCTTTATACGTAAATTTCCTTAAAATTTCATTTCTGGGCATCTTATTACTTACATTTATCTTGTATATTATTCAGTTACATTTTCTCATTAACATTTTAACATTTTCTAGGTAAGTTATATTAATGTTTTTGAATGTAATTAAACACTATATAAATTTCTCTTTATTTACAAGATTTCTTATTAAGAAAAATTCGATTTGAACATTTTATTACTTAAATTTCCTCTTTATAACCTTCAATTTCCTTCACATAAACATTTGAACTTTTTGAATATTTCAGATAAGCTATATATGTTTTAGAATTGAAATTGAGTATTATACAAATAAATTTTTTCCTAGTTCAACTTATTCAAGTTGTTTAAATTTCATTTCTCATTTTAAACCTTCCAACTATTCAAGATTTTACTTCATTTTAAATTTTGAAAACCATTACTTAACATAGAATTTAAGAGTTAAATTCCCGGTTTCACTTCAAACCATTTTGAAATAAATACATACATACATACATACATACATACATACATACATATATATTATAAGATCAAATTATACTTAAGAAATTCAAATCAAATTCATTTTCCAATAGTGTAGCAAAGCTACTAAGCGGTCTCTCCACTTTGAGACTCAAAAATGAATGTCGATGATGCTGCAGTCATCATCGAAATTATTTTTCAGCGAAAAAAGAGGAGAGTACTGACTCACTTCTTTTAAAATTCCTATGGAGGCAATTTTCATTCTAAAATACTTTCAAATAATATAATTTCAAAACTTTGAAAACCAAATTTTAGAAGAACACCGAAAATTTAAATTCTCGGATCCTTAATTTGAATTTATTTTCAATTTTAAATCAAATTCATAAACTATTTTTATCAAATTCATCTCCTTATAACAACAATAGTTAATAGTTTAGGAAATGCTGACAAACAATAAATGATAATCTAGCATTATCATTTCTAACAACTAATTCATTTTACTATCTAATTTCAGAAAGAATTACACTTATATAAAATATAATCATACATAAAATCATTTCATTTACCAATTTCGAAAACAATATTGTGTCAGTTTGCTCTGTTCAAGTGTTTTGGAATTCCTATCGATAACATTAGCTAGACGAATCAATCGAAACCCAAAATTCAAACTTAACAACTCAAACAACACAATATAAAACATTTTATATTAATTACAAATGCACTCCCTCACAGGATGATTCAAGAATGGATTTTTGAAACAAGGATAGAGATCCAATTTAAGGGAACTATAATCAAAGAGGATTCTAATAAGAAGATTGGCTCGAAAGAAAGATAAAATAATTAAATTACAAAAGAAGAAATGGATGGACATATTTTATCGTGGCAACCTTAACTGGGTCAACCGAGATTCCAGGAATAAGATCGATGCGGAAATTCAATTTCCCGCTTAAAGGGAAGAGAAGTGACTTCACTTAATAGCAGGATAATCTCTGATTATCGGAGTGGAGTCAAGGTTACAAAGGAATTACCTTGATCGTCTACTAGAGACGGTTTGGGCTTTGCAAGAAATAATAGCATCTAAACTGAGGACGTAGAAATCTTCGGTGAATCGACACCTTTTGCAAAGTATTTCACCCCTTTACATATCATATTTAGGTTGGCGGGACCGTCGATGGGATTAGTCACATAAATGATGAAGTTGACAGTCGAGGTTGGAGCTATGGGATGCTCCCGTATCAAAAGGAACACAAATGGGAGGAGACAAGAATGGATTTCAGAACAAATGGGAGAGTTCCAAATCCGAAAGAAATACTAAGCAGAGAGAGAATCCTAACGAAGAAATTCAAGCTCGAACGAATATGATTCTGTATTTAAATTTACTTTATATGCTCAGTTTTTCCTAAACCAGAGCTCTGATATCAACTGTAGCGACCTGGTATTTCGAACCGTTCGCATCTTCACATGTCGGACTTGAATTGCTCAAAACAACAGATTGTTAATTTATATTTGGCAAAACTCAGCATATACAGTAAATAAATCAATCACATAATCACAGACATAGAGTATTACAACAATAAGCAGCGGAATAGATGAATAGTAGTTCATGAAGCTACTATAAAAACATCAGAGTTTGAAATAAAATACAACAGAATATCTCAAATACAATGAATCTCTAATACATAAGCAACTGACGAGTCCGAATATAAATGACTGAAATAACTGAAAGCTGGATAGATAGATCTTCGACAACGCTCCAATCTCCAAAGGTGAGTCTCAAATGTTGTGACACTCAGTCTGACCCGAGCATAAAGCAAAACACAAAACACTCGAGTCAGGATTAACATTCTTATATTAATAAATTAACCTCAATTGAAATGTCAACTGAAATACAGTAACTTAAAGGATGTTTGGGACACCCATCCTCTAAGGATCCGTGGAGCTATCAGGGAGCACTCCATAGGTATGACACAAAACAAACTCGTAGAAGGCGCGATAGGGCATGTAACAAGGCACACGAGGCAATGCCAGGGTAGATATACCGTTTGCGGATCCCTACTGGTGGTAACGCATAGCAATTACTACCGCCCACCTCGTGACACACTCCCAAATCAAAGGTGCACCCAATTAAATCATAAAAGCAATAGGATGGTACCGAAGAAATGTGTCTAATAGGAGGAATGACTCACTGGGCCCGGCATGGCTCCTGTTTTAGCCACATCAACCTGACTCACGGGAGTCAAGGCTACGGAAATACCATATAGAATTGTTGCCAAACCATCCTACTTCGTTCTGGAATCACCAACATGTGCATAGTTGTTAAAGTGGTTTTCGGTATTGGCAGAGAGTATGACAATATACGATCCCGGTCTCTTTAACAACCAAACGCTTATTTCACACCGTGGTCATTTTATTTCAAATAGTTCATACTTCATATCAAAATATCATATTCATTTCAAAACCATATCAATTTGACATCATTATTCACTTTAAATAATATTCATTTCCAGAATCGCAGCACTTTCAAAATTTATAACACTTTCGAAATCATAACATTTCTGAAATCATAGCACTTTTGAAATCATAGCACTTTTGAAATCATTGCACTTTCGTAATTATAACAGTTCCCACTTAAATAGTTTAGATATTGAAAATAGTATATATATTAAAATAGCTATAAATTAAATTAGTTTATATAATAAATGAATTTATATAATAAAATATTTTATATATTAAAATACTTTATATAATAAAAATAATTTCCTCCAATTCCACAAATCGATTCAAATCAGCTTAGATTCCAAATTTCAATTTTAAATTAATCCCTGTTCAACACTTTGAATTTAAAAGGTTAAAGATTCAATCCAAATTCCCAATAAACCATTTTGATTTTTATCGATTTCAAATCCAAGTTTTGAACTATCATTTCAATTCCAATAAGATTCAAGGTTTAAATATTCACTTATTCATTTTTATAACAATTAAATAAAATCCCAATTTATAAATTTAAATCAATATTAAATATTCAGTCTCAATTTTATTTAAAGTTGAGAATATTTATTTAATCACGTTTTATCAAATCAAGTTATAAATCATATCTTTCAAATCCTCAAAAATCAATAAGCTTAAATCAATGCTTCTTTAAATTCAATTATTAACCTATTTAAATTCCAAGTCAACATTAATTTATCTTCCCAACCTCTATTATTAAAGTAAAAGACCATTTTTAAAATATTAATATAAATTTAAATAAATACTTAAACATATTATAAACCAATTAAGTTAAAAAAATTATTAAATTACATCTTATTATTAAATGTATTTTGTATTAAATCTATTTTTATATATCCTTAAAATAGTAAAATTATAAGAAAAATTTTAAAACAATATTTTCAAAACTAACTTATAATTTATAATTTCCAAAGCATATTATTTTAAAATCAAGATTTTACACATATATAAAAATAGCCTATATATATTATATTTTAAAATCAATATTTATTAAAACCAATATTTACTTTCAAAACTTTGGAAATCATTTTTCAAAATATAGACCAATAGTGTTCGTATATAATTTTCTATCCTATGGTCAAATGATACGGATATTTATCATTTCAATCCGCAATTTAAATATCTATGGGTATATCATTTCAACCCGCAGTCCCAAAATTTAAAATCAATGAAAATCGCTTGGGTTTATCATTTCAACCCATAACGATTTTCCCTTAATCTATAATATCGTTCGGTTATGTATCATTTCAACCCATAGGGAATTCTAAACTAACAGGGAACTTGCAGAGTGAGAACAAATATGGTAAAATATAACATATCAACAACAGGCATATATCATCAGTGAAAAATCTAAATATAATATAAATAACAGGTTATGGTGTCATATGTCATAGGTGAACAGTTACAGATAATAGCATATCATATATAGCAATTAAATAATTAACGGTTTAATTTTAACAGCATATTTCAATTGTCACTTCAATGTGAATTACTAAATATAAGAATGTTATCTTTCGAGACTAGTGAACATAGGACAAGCACACATATAAGTGACCAATCAAGGCAACTAACTGCTGCAATCAATTTTGGACAGTGGTGAAATTAAAAGCAAGGCACGATGGAACTGGATTTGATGAAGATCAATTATATAAGTGAACTTGTATATATAAACTATATATATACACATCAAAATCATATTTTCTTATAACACATCGAAATCATCATTATATATATTATATTTTAAGATCAACATTTATTATAATACATATATTTTAAAACCAATATCAACATAAATCTTTATAAATATATTTTAAAATAAATATTAAAATCAACATTCCTCATAATTATTATCAAAACCGATATCTAACTTCCTATATTTGCTAAAACACGACACATTATACTTGATATAAATTTACATTTATGAAATCAAATATATATGCAAAATATTTACATATATATATATATATATCAAAGTATATATAAAAGAAAAAAACCCAAAGAGATTCAAATTTGGAGATCTGGATGGAATAAAGTAGTCCATATTATTTATAAACCAGATAGTTTATGAGTATCTAACTTTCGATTCAAGACACTGAAATATACATACGCCATATATAACTTATGTGTGTTATATAAACAGAAGTCGAATTCTCAAAAGAAAATGAAGAAGAAACAGTAGAAGGCAGAAGCAGAATCGAATATATAATCAACACATCATACTTTAAAACATATTATATTACCTTTTTCTTTCCAAATAACAGTACCAACTTTAAAACGCGGTTTAATTTTTTTTTCAAATATACTTGACTTTCTTATAAAACTGTAAAAGTTATAAAACAAAGAATTATATACTACCAATATTATTATGTATGAAAATACAGTGGAAAGAGAAGAGAAGATGGTGGAAATGGGTTAGACGCGGAGGGGAATCGGAGATGCATGCTGCTGCTTGGATCTGAGGCGGAGGGCTGCGTTCTTTGGTGATGGGGTGCATGCGGGTCGGAGCTATCGAGTGCTGTCATGTAGGGGTGGAGGTGGTGAGCAGTGGGCGAGTGCGGGTCTGTCGTGGCCAGTAGAGGAAGTGCAAACGTGTAGAAGGGCAGAGGATGGCTACGCTTGGCGGAAGGCTCGGCAACCAAGTGGAGCGGCTGACTGTCACGGTGGTCGGGTTCTCTGGTAGGTGGACTGGATTGTCTCGATTGGGTGGTTTGCCTCGGAGGTCGTGATGGCGGATGGAGTGGGATGGTGATCGGCTAGAGGAAAGGAGAGGAAAGGCGGAGTTTGGTTGTGAAGGCGGGGGTGCTTTGACGTACTAGCTGCAAGGGGAAGGTGATGGGTTTAGGCTACTATGTACGTGGCAAGGACGAGTGAAGGGGAGTGGTCAGTTGTTGGATAAAGGCGAGGGGTTGGAGAGGGTCGATAGGCGGTGCGCGGTGACAATGCATGGATAGGAGCAAATCAATGGATTTTACTTAATATATAACTTGTATATTGCAAAGATATTTCTCTGAGAAGATAGGAACCGAAAAAGAATAGAAGAGGAAAGATATTGAATAGTATGAAACAAATATATATACACGAAAGAGCTAGCATAATATAAATTTGAACGGTTTGAATATGGGAAAATAAAAGTCGTGGAAACACAAAATTCACATGCATGAATTGATGGGAATGAATGCCAATGGCTATCATATTACATGGTGGATATACGAAATGGCATAGGAAACTCAAAAGACTAAAATACGGAACATATACGGTTAACCGTTTTGTCGATTTCGTCGCGTACCGAATTCCGAATTTCAAAAATGAATATACTACGGAGATCAGCACGATGAAATGAACAGAATGGTACACAAATATCAGCTATACGATCATCCTATCAAAAGTCGATATTTGGTACCGAAAATGCTGCTAAAACGCCGAAAATAAGATGAACGGGGCTAGAGCATTCCAAATTTGACGAAACGAAATATGACGTCTTACTCCGAAAATGTTAAATATTTTTATTATAAAAAATATATTCAGATTTCAAAATTAATTTATTTTCATCAAATTAACTGAATTTAAACTGAAAATTACACAACAGAATTTACTTTCATGTTTTCTAATAAAATTTTACCAATTGCTGTGTTAAAATAGACGCATACCAAATATCTAATTTTCGTTGCAAAATTTTATAGTTAAATTTCAAGCAAAATTTCAGTTAATCACGTTATAAAATTCGTTAAAATTTACGGGTCATTACAGCTTGAGCCCATTTGCTTTTGCGTGAGGAATTAATCAATTGCTTGTTTAAATTTATTAAACTAAGTCGTGAACTTTGTATCGTGATAACACACGCATTTTAAATCTATTTAACCTGCGGATTCTTACATTAGATTCGTAATGACATCTAGAATACTATGGTATAACTTGTTGATAGCTTTAAGGAAGTATAAATTTATGATATAATAACACGGATTGAATTTAATTATGTTATTTTGAATAATAACGTAGTTAAATTTATGATACTTCAATTGTGTTACATATTTTACCAAATAAAACACCATTCTGCTAGCATAAATGGAATAGATTACTGAGACATTTTTTTAGCAGAATAAATTCCCATTCTGCTGTAATTAACTGAAGATTATTAATGACATCTAGTTAGCATAATAAAACACTGTTCTGCCATTATATTTATTTGGACATTTATTCATGTGCCGTTTAATTGATATGTGGATTAATTAATATTGGATAAGAGATGGATTAGCTAGTGATTGCTAATTGATTTTATTTACATATATGCTTGCTTATAAAAAAAATTAGTGATGTGACTTGGAAAGTGAGTTAAAAAAAACTGGTAGCTTGTTTAAGTACCATTATGGTCGCTATGTCTCTTTACAAATTTGAAGAGTTAGGGATTTAAATTAACATCAATAAAAATTTGAGGTTATGTGTTTATTTAATTATTTTATTAATAGTGTTTAAGTTAATTAATTATTTTATTAATGATACTTAATGTTAATTATTAATTAATTTATTAATGATATTTTAAGTTAATTAATTATTTAATTAAAAGTATTTAAAGTTAATTAATCGATTTGATTAATGGTATTCAAAGTTTATTTAATTGATTCAATTAATTAAGTTTAAGTTAATAAAGTGATTTATTAAAGGTGTTTAAAAAAATAAAGTTATAAAAGGAATTTTACTTAATAAATGATATTGTGTAAAGGAGATTTATAAATGTTATATTGTAAGAGAGATGTATAAATGGTATTTTATAAATAAAAGAGAGATTTATAAATGGTAATTTATAAATAAAAAATGGATTTATAAGTGAAAATTTAAAGGTAATAAAGATTTGATTTAGCCTTGCCAAAAAAAGTAATGAAGATTTGTGTTATATATATATATATATATATATATATAATTTACAGATATGAGTTTTGGATTTAGAAAATGATTTTTATAAAGGATTTTATAAAAGTTCTTTATAAAGGAGTTTAAAAGGGAGATTTATAAAAGAGTTTTATAAATAGAAAAGAGTTTTATTTATAGAAAAAGTTTTATCAAATAGAAAGGAATCTTATAAATAATTTTAGGGATTTATAAAGGAAGTTTATAAATTAATTTAGAGATTTATGAAAGGATTTATAAATATGAAATGAGCTTATAAAATGGGAATTTTATAAATGGAATAAGATTTGAATTTGATAAATAAAACTTTCTTAATTATGGTGGTATCGAAACATTCTTCTCATACTTAACATTGAAGGATGGGTGGTTTGGTTTATAGTAAGAAATATTTTAAATAATATTTTGTTTGGTCCATCTAAATATGAATTTGGAAAAGAGGATATCTTCCTTAAATTTTTGTTAATATACTTATACCATTGAGATAAGTATCAAGATATTTTCTAAATATTGAAAATATAATGGTTTATAATATACTTATACCAGTGAGATAAGTATATGGATGTTTTTTCGAGTATTGAAAGGACTAAAAGGGGTTTGTGGATATTATCTTTTGTGAGGGTATTTTGAATCAAATAATGGAAATGAGATTTAATTAATATAAGATTAATTAATAGGGGCTTAGTGGATTCCATGTGGAATTAAATCTATGTTTGATTTTTTTGTTTGATAGTTAAATAATCGACTATCAAAACCCTAGCCAAAATCTAACTTTGGAAATATTAAGGGGAAATACAAGAGTTATATGACACAGTCATCTTCAATGATGTTGTACTGTGCGTATAAATCTCATTTTTTCTCCTAGACAAATGATAAGGAATCTGTCTGCTTAAACAGTTGGGAAGTGATCGCTGCTCTTTTGTATTGTCTGATTATTTCCAAAAGAACCGAAGTTGAGTGTACTGGAATTATCAATTTGGTTTTGGAGCGACCAGTAAGCAGGGGAGTGTACTTATGTGAGATGACTTGAAACCATAACCACTCCAAAACCATATACATATTCGATGCTTTGGAAGACTAGTCTGAGATGATCAATGACGGAGTCCTTTGAAGTGCAAGGGCTACTTGCTACTAATCATGAGCGTGATTTCAAAATAGATGTAGTAGAAATAGTGGTTTTGGATTATTCTTATCCTAAACAACTTATATGGATGAATGTTGACATTGCATTGCGCTTGGAAGGCAGTGTTAGCATTCTAAGTGGAATCTGCTGAGAGAAGAAAAATGTAATCGTGACCTTATAAGCCTCACAACTTGGTAATGACTAAAACATGGGATATGCAGCAGAGCTATATGGTTCGCTACCATTAGGAGCAGTCATTCCTCGATCCAGAATCAGTATTTATGAATTTGGTATGCGCCTGCACATGATAAGTGGGGCCAATGCTGAAACACATTGTTTATAGCCTTGGTACCTGGGGAATGATGTAATCCGGTATGTCGTGTTAAAGGGGCAACCGGCTCTGTGTTGGCAAGGGGTCCATGTGAGGCCCTCAGTACATTTTTCTAGAGGTGGTACCCCAGTAGCCATGTCATTAATGGAAATCTAATCTCCAATATGTGCTTCTATGTAACACCCCTAATTTTTGATAACATTATTTAGGAGATTTAATTAGATAAATTAAATAGAATAATGTAATAATTAGAATGATAAGGAGACTAAGATTTCAATAAATGATAAGAAGGTCGTGCTTAACAAATTAAATGGGCTTAAGAACGGTTTTTAAGTTAATTAATTTACGCAAGGGTATATTGGGAAATACACACATAACCCTTTACCCTTATATATTCTCATTCCTTATACCATTCACATTTCATTTCCCATTCACGTCATTTTGATACAAACATAAATCAAAGGGGAGCCGGCCATTATTAGGAGAAAAGAGGAGAAATTAAATCTAAAAGCTAAGGAATTAAAGCAAGGGGAATAAATCTCAATCCAATCTCCTTATCCTAATCAAGGTGAATAATAATCTCAATCATCTCTATTTTTGTTATATAATCATTTGTTTTCGAGTTTAAGACTAAATCCATTTTTATGATGATTTGGGTGATGATATGCTTGGATTATAACATGTTAGATTTAATAAGATTGTTTAAATATGATTTTTCACTGTTTTAAGGGTAAAACTGATTGTAATTGATTTCGAATGCCATGAGGAATTTATATGTTTTGTAAAACATGATTTTGGAGTTGGGTTTTAATTTTGATAATTTTCAAGCTATGGGAAGATTATTATGAATTTTCAAAGGAAAATATGGTTAATTGGGTTTAGAAATTTATTTCAGAAATTATATTGAGAATTTGGTTTGAAATTTAGATATGTCAGATACCAAGTTAAAAACGAATTTCTTTGATTTTTAGGGATTTTTCTTAAGTGATTTGTTATGGAAATTAAATTATTTTAGAAGAAGGACCTATTAGCATTATTGGTTTTGCATAATGGAAAGGCTTATTTGTTAAATTAATCTTGGTTTAGATCTGAAATTATGCGGCAGTTATTTTGGTAAAGAATTTGAAAAGTTGAGGCAACCAATTACATGTGTACACTTGGGCAGGTTAGTTAGAAAGTATTTACTTTAATTGGCACTAATCAGCTTTTACCCAGCAAAGTGGGTTCCACCTCTATTAGAAGCACCATTCGACTCATAGCTTCTGCCTTCATTCAAGTCGAAACCCCACAAAGTCAAAACCAATACACAAGGTATCATCGTTGGTACGCAGTGGATTGGATAAAGGCGGAATACATGGTGTCGAAGCATTGCTTCCGATGGGGTCGATACCTTTGCTTTTAAATTTTAGCTCCTGCCTTTGTTTTATTATAGCTTTCGAAGGAGTCGAAATGTATGCTATCGAAAGGGGTTTTCTAAATAGCTTTCAAAGAAGGTTGCCATTTTTCATTTTCAAGTATAAGCTTTTGAATAAGTCCCTTGTTATAAAACAATGCTTTCGAAAATGGTGGTTCCGACCTAGTCGAAACCCTACTGCCGTTTTTTTACTTTTCGAGTGTATTAAAGTCATCAATGCTTTCGAAGAGTAGCTTTTGTTTTAAAGATGTACTAAGCCACTTCCTAAATGGTTTCGAAAGGGTTCAAGGGTTCCAAAGGCAATGGCTTCGAAAGAGCGTTTCATGGTGGTGGAGATGGCAATTCACCATGAAGAGATGCTTGATGTTTGTGCTAGAGAGAAGCCAGTTAAAACCCAGGGTTCTCAAGGAAAGAAGAGAAAGTTCTTTAAGAAGAAAGGAGCCTAGAAGGGGGAGGTTGCCAAGAAGGATAAAGATGATTTAGTTTGCTTCATGTGTGACAAGAAGGGTCATTATGCTCATGAGTGTCGGTCGGGAAAGGGAAAGAAGGATGCAGATAAGAAGAATGTGAAGTGTTTCAACCGTGACCAAGTTGGGCATTATAAGAACCAGTGTCCATAGCTAGTCAAGGCAGACAAGGGAAAGGTTTTTGCTATTGGACCATCATCTGCTATGCCAACTGCAGCTGAAAAAGGGAAGACTATGATGGAAGGTGCATTTTTGATTCAGAGTATACCAGTTAGGATACTATTTGATACCGGTACATCACATTCATTTATATCTCAGTGTTTGGTTAATAGATTATGCTTAGACCCACCAACCTTGTTACTTCCTTAAGGGTTGCAAATCAAATAGGAGGGTATGCAACTCTAGGGATGTGATGTGATTAATTAGAACTTGATTTATTAGGTCATAAGTTTACATGCAGTCTGTATGTTTTCGATTTCATAGATTTTGGAATCATTTTGGATATGGATTGGTTGAGCAAGTATGAGGCTAGGATATTTTTCCAGGATGGGGAGATATCACTGAGACACCCAGATAGTCATAACCGAATCATATTCTCAGTGGAGATTCTAACCAGAGTATTTGTGCTTTGTTAAGTGCAATGGAATTGGGAGAAGATTTAAGTCAGGTTCGAGTAGCAAGGGAGTTTGAAGATGTCTTTGAGCCGGTCACAGGACTACCACCGAAATGAGATGTTGAGTTTCAGATAGATCTTATGCTAGGAGTTGAACCTGTGAGTAGACCACCTAGCAGGATGACACATATTTATATGAAGGAATTGAATGTGCAGCTAGTGGACCTAGAAGTAAGGAATTTTATTAGACTAAGTAGTTCGCCTTGAGGAGCGGCCACGGTATTCGTAAAGAAACCAGATGGGTCGTTGAGGATGTGCATCGACTATTGTAAGTTGAACGAAAGGACAATTAAGAATAAGTATCCTTTGCCGAGAATAGATGATCTATTTGATCAGTTGTGTGGAGCCAGAGTGTTTTTCCAGTTGGATTTGGCGACAGATTTCCATCAGTTAAGAGTAGTAGATGACAGTATTCCTTTGACAGCATTTTAGACCAGATATGGTTCGTATGAGTGTTTAGTAATTCCATTCGGGTTAATGAATGCACCTGCTTTCTTTGCGGATTTGATGAACCGAGTTTTTCGAGAGTATTTGGATAAGTTCATGTTGGTATTTATAGATGACATTTTGGTATACTCTAATAATGGAAGGGAAAATGAAGATCATCTTAGAGTAATGCTTGAGATGCTAAGGCAGCATCAGCTAAAGGCAAAGTTTTCCAAGTGTCATTTTTGGAAGAAAGAGGTTAAGTTTCTTGGTTACGTGGTTTCAGAGAAGGGCTTGTCAGTCGATCAAGATAAGATCGAAGCTGTTAATAATTGGAAGAAACCAGAGACGATGACTGAGATTAAGAATTTTCTTGGACTTGCTAGCTATTACCGGAGATTCATCAAGGATTTCTCGTGGATAGCAGCAGCTTTGACGAAGCTAACCAGGAAAGATGTGAAGTTTGTTTGGTCCGACAAATGTGAGGAAGCATTTCTTAAGTTAAAGTGTAACAACCCGTATATTTGGACCATTTAAATTGACAATAATCCACACATGTCAACTTAAATAATACAAAACACGAATCATTATGGGATTATAAATACATAAATGTAAATGAGAATCAATACAACATCACAGAACAGTCACAGAATAATGCAGCGGAAAATACATCGTCATAATAGCAGTTCATGAAGCCACTATATAATATCCAACAATGTCTTAACATCAAGTGACTAATACCAAAAATGTCCAACAGACTAGGACATCAAAACAGGAATATAAATAGACTGATAATGATAAATGCTAAGCCTTCAGCATCTTCAACCAACCTTGATCAGCAAACTGGATAGCTTCAGACTGACCCGAGCATATGCAAAAGAAACACTCGAGTCAGGACTCAAAATCTTATACAATTTAATCAAGTGCAAGGTAATAGTTCATAACTTAAAGATGGGTGAAATAACATCTCTAAGGATCCGATAAACTATCTATATATACAATAGAATACGATAGGTAGATAATGTCTAATCAGTAAAGTACGATATTAAAATAGTGTTAAGTCATGGCCCATACCACCCTTAACACATTTTTATTTCCAAGAGCATATACAAGACCGTAGTTTCCCCAAAACCGGAAGTCACCAGAGGGCAATCCATATACTAAAGGTACAAAACAAAACGTAGTGGTCGCGAATAGGATAATCAGTATGACAAGGTACATGAGGCGATACCAACTAGGATACTAGTAGTTGCCTGATCCGGACTGATGTTGAGCATAGCAGCTACTATCTCAACACCGCGAAACAACACTCCAAAATCAAGGGGTGCACCCAAATCGAATCACAAAAGTAATAGATATGGTATCGAAGAAGTGTGTCCGCTAGAGATGGCGATCCTCAATGGCCCGGCGCGGCTCCTGTTTTAGTCATGTCAGGGGTCGTCCAATATCGTTCTCTTTCTTCAGTCAACGCGTTCACCAAACCATCCACTTCATTCTGGATCAACACTTCGCGTGTGATAGTTATTAAAGTGGTTTTCGGTATCGACAGAGAGTATGTCCATGTCCGATCCCGGTCTCTTTAATAACTACGTATTTATTACCCAATGGTCATTTAAGTTAAAGTTTAAAACAAATCAAAGTCCGAAAGTCAAGGTGCAAATTTGACTTCCAAAATTTGACATTTCACGATTCAAATTATTTCGGATATTTAAAATCATATTTCCAAATGAAATCTGTAGTCCAAACATTTGAATTCCATATAATTAAGTATTCAAGTTCAATTTAATAACTCACTTATTAAATTTAGTTCAAATCAATTAATTCAAATTTACCGGTTAACTAAGTTCGAATCGTTAAATCAAATTCTATTTATCTCAATTCATATTTACATTCATCATTACATTAAATATAATCATAAATTTTATTAAATCAATTTCATTAGATTTAAAAATCATTTACCTTTAAATTGTCGCTAAATTCAATCCATAAACTTTAGTTAGTTTCGTATTCCATTTTAAGTCAAAATTTCCTAAATCTAAATTTATTTATAACAAGTTCAAATCTATTTAATTTAAAACTCAGTTTAAATCTAAATCTACCAATTTAATAAATTAAATTATTAAATTCTAAACTCACTTGTTTTAAATCTTATTTCAATCAAATTCTCTAATTCATTTTTCTTCAATTAAATAGATTTATTAATCCGTTCAATCTAATCCATTAATTTATTCCAATTAATCCATTAATTTATTTCAATTAAATCCATTAATTCATTTTAATTAAATCCATTTATTTATTTCAATTAAATCCATAAATTTATTTCAATTAAATCCATAATTTTATTTCAATTAAATCCATTAAGTCGTTACTTGATTTCCAAACAAATTATTCAGTTCATTCATTAATTTCAAATAGATTTCAATTTCAAAATAATTTTGTTGACCAATCGGGTTTCTTATTTTTAATTGTCTATCCTAGGCCAAGTTGTTTAAGTGGGTATTTATCGTTTCAACCCGATATCATTCAATATAAAGCATAGCAAAGGGAACTTGCAGTGTGATAACTGGGATGGTGTCAAAGTAAATAAACAAGCAATAGCAACCATATATAACAAATTAACAATTTATTCAAATAATCCCGAAATAACCATATTAACTTACATTCGTTATTTATGCAAATTAATATAATTATTCCTAGAATCCTACGGATTAAAGATTATTACATTATGATTTTACTTGGTGTTCGTTATCAAATTTCTACATCAGTCGTACTTATCTATTTTAATGTCACTATTATTTACTCTAATTAACATCATATTTCAGTTCAACATGTTTAATCAATTTAAACAATACATGGCGTCAAATTTTTAGAAGTTAACAATTTTATTTCAACCAAATTCTAACAATCAACAATTTAATATCCAGATTAATATTAACAACAATTATCACTTGATTATCATCGCATAATAGATTGAGTCGTGAATATAAAATATTCACCTTTCGTGGTTGGAGAAGATGGCGCGGCACGAAGATGAATAGACAAAATAGACCCTAAATAGGCACGACGCTAAATGAACACAACTGCAATCAAACAAATAATTTATCAATAATTTGTTTATTGATCATATATATCGATTGAATATATATATAAACCATACCAAAACACAGAAACTAGATAGATCTGATAAGCTGAACTGAAACCTACGTCTCCGGAGCAATAGCGGATACAAACACAGTAAACACTGTACGTAAGCAACTAGATTTTCAAAAGTTATACACTGTTTATTACACATAAATATGCCGACTCATATTTAGAATATGAAGCTAACACTTCATCACCACCAAGGCTGAGTGGTCGACGCAGTGGGAGGGACGTGGCGGAGCAGGGGCTGGCCGGAGGGAGGGCTGGAGACGACGCGGGTGGTTGGTGGCTGTGGGGTGCAGGCGGACGGCAGTGTGACGGGGCAGTGGGCTGCGGTTGGTGGTTGTGGGGAGGTGGGCTGCAGGCGGGGTAGGCAGTGGGCGCGGCGGCGGGCTGTGGGCCGGGGGACGTGGGGAGGCAGGCGGAGTGGCGGTTGCTAGCGAGGTGGGTGTAGTGGGCTGGCATGGGCGGAGGCGGAGGGGCTGTGGGCAGGGGACGGGCGACGGGGCAGGCGGGGACGTGGGCGGAGGGCAGGGCTGGGGACGGGCGAAGCGGCATGGGGCGGGGCAGGCGGGGCTGGGGAGGTTGGGTGGTGCGCTGGGGCGGAGGAACTGGGGAGGTTGGGTGGTGCGCTGGGGCGGAGGGACTGGCGGGCTGCTGGGCGGAGTGGAGTGGGCCGGCTGGGCGGAGGTAGGCGGAGCGGGGACGGAGGGAGGCTGGGGTGCTGGGGCGGAGGCCGGTAGTGGGCGGAGGAGGCTGGGACGTGGGTGGGTGGTGCGTGCAGGCGAAGGGAGAGGTGGTGGGGTGGCATGGGCAGGCGGGTGGCAGTGGTGGCGGGCTGGTGAGCATGCATGGGGAGGGGAGGAGTTTACGTATGCTCTTCTCCAAAAAAATAAAATAAAGTAAAGTAAAGAAGAGGGAGAAGGAAAAGAAAGGAAAGGCAGAGGAGTAACGTACTAATTTTCTTCTGAGGCGAAGTGAAAAGTGATGAGGGCAGAGGAATTAATGCAGGGCAGAGGGCAGATATATACAGAAGTTTACAGTCCCCGTGCAAATCAAATGATGGTTTGTCACAGTGCCTGTTGAGTTTCTGAAGGGTCATTTGAATTTTGAGCGGGAAAAAAATAGGGTACCGGTTTGTGTGGCGTAACGGACCAGTTTGTACTCCGTTAACCAATTAATAGCCTGCAACGCCGAACTCCGATTGACACAACCAAATATACCGTTTTGATCAGCGCGACGAAGCGGACACAACGGTATGAAGATATTGGTGGTTTGACATTGTTTGCGAAGTGGCGAATCTTATTAAATCATTTGCACGAGTGAACATTTTAACTAGCAATTAAAAGCGAAATTTGACGAAACGAAATGCGCCGTTATGATCAGAATATTTTTCTTATGCAACATTGCGAAAAATATTAAAGTTCGGACGGTAGAAAATTTACACTTAAAATTAAAACTAATAGGTAAATTTGACGCGCGAAATTTACTACAATATTTTTCGACGAAATTTGGCGTACACCCATGTCTATCTAGGTGTATTCCAAATGTGAAGTTTGAACGGTAACGGAAATCGTTTGTGAATATTTGAAATTTCTATTACAGAGAATGCAGCAAAACACCGAAGAATAAGATCGACGGAGCTAAAGATATCCGAATTTTAAAAAACGAAAAATGATGCCTTTGTCAGAAAATGATTTAGAATTTTCCTATGTAAAATATTTAGGTTCGGAAGATAAAATTTTTCACGTTTTAAAATGAACTGATGTGCAGTAAAACGCGCACGAAATTTACTGCGGTATTTTCCGACGAAACTTTACCCATATCTACAATCATCTAGGCGCAATTTAGAAACAAAGTTTGGACGTTGATTGAAATCGTATGTAAGTTTCACATTTTTAATTAAAATAACGGTTCTAAAATTTTTAAATTGGGTCGGAATTTCAGGGTCGTTACATTCTCCCCTACTCAAGACTTTTCGTCCTCGAAAAGGAACAAAGTAAAGAGTGGAAGAACAGATAACCAAGATACAATGGATTTAGAATAGATTATTGAATATAGTAAAGAGTAAAGAATGGGATTTACCTTCAACCAACAATTCTGGATTAGAATCCCGGATACTCTCCTCGGTTTCCCAAGTGCAATCACGATCATCGGGACTCCATTGGACTTTGACTAGGCTAACCGACTTCCTTCTAAGTTGCTTTGTATCCCTATCAATAATACGAAGTGGTCTCCTCTCTATAGTCAAATCCGGCTCAATATCAACCTCATCTAACTGAGCAATAGGAATGGTCATGGATGGATCGTGTACAACTTTCCGAAGATGTGAAACATGGAAGACGTTGTGCACGCCCTCAAATTTCTCCGGTAGTGCAACTCTGTAGGCTAGTGTACCAATTCTCTCAGTGATAGTGAATGGTCCAACAAATCTAGGAGCGAGCTTCCCTCTACGACCAAATCGAATAACATTCTTTAAAGGTGATACCTTAAGGAATACCTTATCCCCAACCAATTCTAAATCTCTTCTACGCCTATCAGCATAGCTTTTCTGTCTATCCTGTGCGGTCTTCATTTTTCTTCTGATTTCATTTACCTTCTCGGATGCTTCTATAATCATATCTGGGCCAAGAATCAATCGATCACCAGGCTCAATCCAACAAGCTGGCGATTTGCATGGTCGTCCATATAAAGCTTCGAACGGTGCCATATCGATACTTGCCTGAATATAAAGGTGGTTAAATTTCAATTCAAATTTACTTATTCAAATTGAAATTTTGATTTACCTGATAACTATTATTATAAGTGAATTCAACCAAATGGAGATGGTCTTCCCAAGATCCACCGAAGTCAATAATGTAGGCTCGGAGCAGATCTTCTAAAATCTGATTCACCCTTTCAGTTTGGCCATCTATTTGAGGATGATAAGCTGTGCTCAGATTCAGTTTAGTGCCCAAAACGTCCTGAAATGCCTTCCAGAATTTATTAGTGAATAAAGGGTCTCTATCGCACACAATACTAGATGGAACACCATGAAGTCTAACAATCTCTCTCATATATATCTCGGCCAAACTCAAAGCAGTACGAGTGGCCTTAACAGGAATAAAGTGAGCAGATTTTGTCAACCTATCAACAATAACCCATATACTCTCGTTACCTTTTCTGGTCCTCGGTAATCCATCAATGAAGTCCATAGAAATCTGATCCCATTTCCAACACGGAATCTCTAGGGGTTGAAGTAATCCTGCCGTCTTCTGGTGATCGGCCTTAACTTGTTGGCAAGTGGTGCATCTACTGACATATATAGAAATATCCCTCTTCATCCCACTCCACCAATATAAACGCTTCATATTTCGGTACATCTTAGTGACACCAGGATGAAATGAAAGTGATGACCGATGGTTTTCTCTAAGCACTTCTTGTCTCAATCCATCGACATTAGGGACGCAAATACGATTGTCAATCCTCAGAACTCCATTACTATCTATCTGTGCTCCCACTTTACTGTCGGTATTTCCAACTCTACCAAGAACTAACTCCTTCATGCGATAGAGCAAGGTGTCCTCATATTGTTTGTCCTTGATGCGATCCACAAGAGATGGGGAGATAACAAGCTGAAATAGCATGCCTTCTACAAGATTACAGCATGACAATGCTTTGCTACGGCTCAAAGCATCAGCTACAACATTTGCTTTCCCAGGAGTATAATTGATATCGAGATCATATGCAGCTAAGAATTCAAGCCATCGAACTTGTCTCTGGTTCAAATCCTTCTGAGAAAAGATATATCTCAAGGACTTATGATCGGTGAATAATTCAAATTTAATTCCCAAAAGATGATGCCTCCACAGTTTCAAAGCAAATACAACTGCAAGAAGCTCTAGATCATGAGTTGCATAGTTTACTTCATGGATCTTCAACTGACGGCCAGCATAAGCAATAACCTTTCCGTTTTGCATGAGAACAGCGCCTAAACCTTCTCGGCAGGCATCTGTATAGACAGTTAATTCTTCACTTCCATCGATTACCGCAAGAACTGGGGCTGAAGTTAACTTACGCTTCAATTCATTAAAAGCTGATTCGCACTTCTCACTCCAAATAAACTTGACATCCTTTCGGGTTAAAGCAGTGAGTGGGGCAGAAATCCGGGCAAAGTGCTCAATAAACCTACGATAATAACCGGCCAAGCCCAAGAAGCTACGGATATCAGTAGGAGTTTTGGGAGTCTCCCAATCCTGTAGATAAATTTCAAATTAGAAAGGGATAAGAGGAATTGAATAGAAATAGCGAATAGGATAGAACTTACATTGATTACGGTGATCTTAGCTGGATCGACCGAAATCCCATTTTCAGAAACTATGTGGCCCAAGAATCTCACTTCGTCTCGCCAGAAGTGGCATTTAGAGAATTTGGCCTTAAGTTGATGATTTCGGAGAGTTTCCAGAACGTAAGCAAGGTGTGTCACATGCTCCTTCTTGTCTTTGGAGAAGACGAGAATATCATCAATGAAAACAAGAACAAACTTGTTAAGCACATCACGGAAGACTCGATTCATCAAGTCGACGAAATAAGCAGGTGCGTTGGTCAAACCGAATGGCATAACCAACCATTCATAGAATCCGTTCTCGGTACGGAAAGCTGTCTTATGAATACTATCTTCTGCTACTCTGAGTTGGTGGAACCCAGTGGCAAGATCAAGTTGGGAGAAAACTTTAGCTCCATGGAGCTGATCGAATAAATCATTGATGCGAGGCATCGGATAGCGGTTCTTGAGAGTGCGTTTGTTCAGTTCCCTATAATCAACACACATGCGAAGAGATCCATCCGATTTGGTGACAAATACAACTACAGCACCCCATTCAGAACAACTTCTCCTAATCAAACCTCTAGCAAATAGATCATCAATTTGAGTTTTAAGTTCAGCTTTTTCTTTAGGAGCCATCCTTCTGTGCGGGAGAACTACGGGAGTAGCTCCAGGAATAAGATCAATGCGAAAATCGATTTCCCGTTTAGGTGGTAGGGAGTTGACCTCTCCAAATACATCGGGAAATTTCTGAACAATTAGGGTAGTACTAAGATCATCCGGGTGAGCATCAAGAGAAAATATGAAGCTTCCGGCATATTTCTGCGGTGATTTGCATTCAATGACAAGCGGTAGGCCCTTGTCATTGACTAGAGAAACAGAACGGGCCTTGCAAGAAATAACGGCATCGAATTTCCTTAACCAATCAGCACCTAACAAGATGTCAAATGCTGCGAAGCCAAGAACATAAAAATCCCAAGTGAATCGATAAAAATCATACATAAGTACAACTCCCTTGCAAACACTTCGGAGGTTAGCGGGTCCTCCGATAGGATTTGAGACACATAAGGAGGTAGTAGCGAGAGTAGATTCTAATTTGAGTTTATCACAAAGGTCAACTGATATAAAGCTATGTGAAGCACCTGTATCGAATAATACCCTAACAGGTGTAGCATGTAAATGAAAAATACTTCGCAAGGTACCTTGGTCATCCTGGGTGGGTGGTGCAGAGGGTGCAGGTGTGGTGATAGCAAATACTCCAGACGGTGTGCCACGCTTATACAGTGGGCAGTCTTTCTTGAAATGAGCCGGATGGAGGCAGACATAGCATAAATCTTTCCTAGTCGAAGAAGGTGGTGGAACAGCAGCACCGGTAGATGGACAACTATTAGCATAATGGCCCTTCTTATCGCATTTGAAGCAAGTGATATTAGCAAGGTCGATTGGGCTTTTCTGAGCATATCCCAATCCTGTAGTCTTCTACCAAGCTTTCTTTTGTTGATCAAAGTTCATCTTCCTCTTCCCGAGCTGACTAGAGGAGGGCTGAGTAGGAACAGCCTTGGCAGTAGGCCCCCTAGGCTTTGCCTCATATCTAAGAGCATAGTCAACAAGCTCTCTGAAGGTGCAGTGAGTATGGCCAGTAAGCAAGTCATAATACTCTGGTCTAGCTCCCAAAATGAACTTCTCGTTCTTTAGAAGCGGTGTATCAATCAATCCCGGGCCGAACTTGGAGAGTTCGTTGAATTTCCTCTCGTACTCAGAAAAAATCATACTGCCCTGCTTAAGATCCATAAAAGCTCTATAAAGTTGGGTTTTCCCAGTAGCGGGCATCCATTGTGCCGAGAAAGTATCCCTAATCAAAAGATAGACTAAATGAATAACATTCCAAAGATTTTAAAAGAAGAATTTAGACTACGAAATCTAAATAATTTTATACCTAAACTGGGCCCAAGTGATGGTGTTCTCCTCGATACGCGAAGTAACTGATTCCCACCAATCTTGCGCGGCATCCTGAAGTTGCCATGCAGCAAGCTGACGCTTCTGAGCATCAGTGATCTCTAGACCAGAAAATATCTTCTCTAAACCTTTAAGCCATTGCTGAGCCTCAATAATGTTCTCGGATCCAGAAAACTTAATACCTCCCAGTTGTGAATACTCCTTACTAAGAATGGTGAATTTGACAGGAGCTGGAGCGACAGGTGCAGCCTGAGCAGGACCATGGCCCCTTCCTCCCCTATGGTTTCCTCTGGTACCCATCCTGAAATACCAAAGAGATCTTTAAAACCAAAGGATAGAAAATCATTGAATTTTAAGAAAAGTCTAATTAATGAATTAAAGAAGTTTGAAATGAAAGGATTTGATATTGAACCGATTCTCCTCATTCTAGGGTATTGCTACCCTATCTCTAATGAGTTTATATATAATCCCAAACTAAGGTTTTTAGGGAAACTGAAGCTCTGATACCAACTGTAACAACCCGTATATTTGGACCATTTAAATTGACAATAATCCACACATGTCAACTTAAATAATACAAAACACGAATCATTATGGGATTATAAATACATAAATGTAAATGAGAATCAATACAACATCACAGAACAGTCACAGAATAATGCAGCGGAAAATACATCGTCATAATAGCAGTTCATGAAGCCACTATATAATATCCAACAATGTCTTAACATCAAGTGACTAATACCAAAAATGTCCAACAGACTAGGACATCAAAACAGGAATATAAATAGACTGATAATGATAAATGCTAAGCCTTCAGCATCTTCAACCAACCTTGATCAGCAAACTAGATAGCTTCAGACTGACCCGAGCATATGCAAAAGAAACACTCGAGTCAGGACTCAAAATCTTATACAATTTAATCAAGTGCAAGGTAATAGTTCATAACTTAAAGATGGGTGAAATAACATCTCTAAGGATCCGATAAACTATCTATATATACAATAGAATACGATAGGTAGATAATGTCTAATCAGTAAAGTACGATATTAAAATAGTGTTAAGTCATGGCCCATACCACCCTTAACACATTTTTATTTCCAAGAGCATATACAAGACCGTAGTTTCCCCAAAACCGGAAGTCACCAGAGGGCAATCCATATACTAAAGGTACAAAACAAAACGTAGTGGTCGCGAATAGGATAATCAGTATGACAAGGTACATGAGGCGATACCAACTAGGATACTAGTAGTTGCCTGATCCGGACTGATGTTGAGCATAGCAGCTACTATCTCAACACCGCGAAACAACACTCCAAAATCAAGGGGTGCACCCAAATCGAATCACAAAAGTAATAGATATGGTATCGAAGAAGTGTGTCCGCTAGAGATGGCGATCCTCAATGGCCCGGCGCGGCTCCTGTTTTAGTCATGTCAGGGGTCGTCCATGTGGAATATGCATGTATATGCCTTTTGTTTGATGATAATAAACATATATACATTCATTTAAATGTATTTGATATTGTACTATTTTATTTTTCACAGATTAAATAGATATTTGAATTCAAACGAATATTTTATTCAAACAAATATTTATTACATTTTTGATAGTACAATTTCAAGCTCTCACTATATACATCATTTTTGATCACAATACAATTACATCACGATTTCATAGTTACATCATTTCCTCACTACATATCACTCACACTCGTATTTATCTTCAACTTCATTCCAATGTGAATCCAGCATCTGAGCAATCTGCAGAAATATACATTGACGCAGTAAAATTGAAAATGAAATGTTTTTGCAGTATAAAACAAAAATGTGATTTTGAAAATATTATTTGCCTCAGTTATTTGGGTTGTTCGTCATCATTTGATTCTGAATTTATCACACACACGAACAACTTGTGACATGCACAGTGTATCACTGTACATGCCACAAGGCCGTGCACACCAAAATGTACACTTGATATATTTACAGGGACAGGGAGCACAGGTCAAACCCAAATGCAGGATTCAACTCAAGTACAATAAAATGATGTCACATTGTTCAAACACAAGGTCAAAACCAAAGCGGATTCAACTCAGGTGCAATATATACAAAGTCACATCGCTTAGCACAATATCAAAATCCAGACCAGGCAGACCAAGGAACTACAACAAGACATGAACCAATCTGACATGAACCAAGTACAACTGGAAACCCAAAACTGCACCAGTAACAATATCATCAAGTGAGACCAGAAGTGTAACCAGACATGAACCAACCAAACAAAGGAACTAGACTTCAAGTCTGAAATGAACCAGTACAAGGCCGCAAATCCAGACCACATGCAAGTGAAATAATCAGACTACTACACAAGGAACTCAAAACCATCAACTCAAGTCAAATACATCAGGTGAAGTACAAGTTCGACTCAAATGATCAAGACTGCAACATATTCAAGCTGATACAAATAGCAGTATAACTGGAAGTGACAAAGTGAAACAATGACAGTTCAAGTATACAGAGAGCAACTACAAAGACTACAGTGATGAACAGATGATCATCACAAGTTAAAGACAATACAACAACGTAACAGTGATGAACACAGTGCAACAATGCAACTACATCAGAGAATACAGAGATAAACACAAGAACAAAAATGAAACAGAGGTGGCTACAGGGATGAACAGACATAGCCGAAGCCTAGTTAAAACTCAAAGCCGCAATGAACAAGTCAGAACACGGAACCAAAATCAACATCGTCAATGCAATTCAATGCCGTGATGACCAAGCAAATTGACCAAGCAAAGAATCAATACCGTGATTATCACGTAATAGAGAAAAACGAAATATACGCATATTGAAAAGGTCAGAATTCATCAACAACATCCATACGAAAATCAACAGTCAAGATATATCATCTGACAAATTCAAATTATGTTATACGAACGCAAATAAAGGATATCGTATCCTATATAAACCCAAAAATCATCACTGGCAAAAGGTGTGATTCGAGTTCGAGCAAAACAGAGAACAAGTAATAATTCATCTCGAATCAACTCAAGCAATCGAGTTCAATAAGCAATAACCAGAAAAGCGAAAAGGTGAAAATCACATACCAGCATCACAAACGAACTCGAGAGGAGGAGCCGCGATCATCAATACTCAATTCGACAAGAACGGCGCCTTCAATTTTCATAACCTCAAAATTTTCAGAGCAAAGACAGACTATTGATCGATAATTCAAACACGCAATCATCCAAACTCGATCAATTTCAAAGGGCCGAGAGCAACTCAGAGAAACGAGCGAACGTGATCCAGTCGACGTTCCAAATCAAAGCCCTAATTTTTTTGAAGAGCCGAAGCCCAAATTCTCAGCTGCAAAGAGGGACGGTCGCCATTTTTTTTCAGAGGAACGAAGATAAAAGACGGGTTAAATTATAAAAGGGGCGGCCACGAAATTGTCTTAAGGCTTAGTAATTAAAACTAGGGTTATTTTTAAAGGGGTTGTTTTTGTTTTAAAGTTTCTATTTTAATTTGTTATTATTTTCTGTTTTGAAAGTCAAAACTTTAGAGTTAATCACCACCTAGGGTTTAGGTGTTGTCAGATTGTCTAGTTAGGGTTAGTTCAGTGAGCAGGGAGGCTGCGAGTTTGCAAAGCTCTATAGGCGGGAGCAGAGTTTGCGAGTAAACGAAACTCTATAGGCGGAGCAGGGTGTGCGAGTCTGTAGGAGTGTTTGTGAGCGGGAGCGAGTGTCTGCGAGTCTGTCAGAGTGTTTGTAAGCGGGATACTGTTTAACTCTAATAGAAATCTGGGAATGCAGCAGTAGGCAGGGGTTGCCGAAGCTGGGTAAATTCTGTGTGTGATTTACTTTACTGCATATTTATTTATCTGTTGTTTACTTCCGCGTTTAATTTGAGAAAATTTGCGATAACCCTATTCACCCCCCCCTCTAGGGTTAATCTAGATCCTACAGTCCAATATCGTTCTCTTTCTTCAGTCAACGCGTTCACCAAACCATCCACTTCATTCTGGATCAACACTTCGCGTGTGATAGTTATTAAAGTGGTTTTCGGTATCGACAGAGAGTATGTCCATATCCGATCCCGGTCTCTTTAATAACTACGTATTTATTACCCAATGGTCATTTAAGTTAAAGTTTAAAACAAATCAAAGTCCGAAAGTCAAGGTGCAAATTTGACTTCCAAAATTTGACATTTCACGATTCAAATTATTTCGGATATTTAAAATCATATTTCCAAATGAAATCTGTAGTCCAAACATTTGAATTCCATATAATTAAGTATTCAAGTTCAATTTAATAACTCACTTATTAAATTTAGTTCAAATCAATTAATTCAAATTTACCGGTTAACTAAGTTCGAATCGTTAAATCAAATTCTATTTATCTCAATTCATATTTACATTCATCATTACATTAAATATAATCATAAATTTTATTAAATCAATTTCATTAGATTTAAAAATCATTTACCTTTAAATTGTCGCTAAATTCAATCCATAAACTTTAGTTAGTTTCGTATTCCATTTTAAGTCAAAATTTCCTAAATCTAAATTTATTTATAACAAGTTCAAATCTATTTAATTTAAAACTCAGTTTAAATATAAATCTACCAATTTAATAAATTAAATTATTAAATTCTAAACTCACTTGTTTTAAATCTTATTTCAATCAAATTCTCTAATTCATTTTTCTTCAATTAAATAGATTTATTAATCCGTTCAATCTAATCCATTAATTTATTCCAATTAATCCATTAATTTATTTCAATTAAATCCATTAATTCATTTTAATTAAATCCATTTATTTATTTCAATTAAATCCATAAATTTATTTCAATTAAATCCATAATTTTATTTCAATTAAATCCATTAAGTCGTTACTTGATTTCCAAACAAATTATTCAGTTCATTCATTAATTTCAAATAGATTTCAATTTCAAAATAATTTTGTTGACCAATCGGGTTTCTTATTTTTAATTGTCTATCCTAGGCCAAGTTGTTTAAGTGGGTATTTATCGTTTCAACCCGATATCATTCAATATAAAGCATAGCAAAGGGAACTTGCAGTGTGATAACTGGGATGGTGTCAAAGTAAATAAACAAGCAATAGCAACCATATATAACAAATTAACAATTTATTCAAATAATCCCGAAATAACCATATTAACTTACATTCGTTATTTATGCAAATTAATATAATTATTCCTAGAATCCTACGGATTAAAGATTATTACATTATGATTTTACTTGGTGTTCGTTATCAAATTTCTACATCAGTCGTACTTATCTATTTTAATGTCACTATTATTTACTCTAATTAACATCATATTTCAGTTCAACATGTTTAATCAATTTAAACAATACATGGCATCAAATTTTTAGAAGTTAACAATTTTATTTCAACCAAATTCTAACAATCAACAATTTAATATCCAGATTAATATTAACAACAATTATCACTTGATTATCATCGCATAATAGATTGAGTCGTGAATATAAAATATTCACCTTTCGTGGTTGGAGAAGATGGCGCGGCACGAAGATGAATAGACAAAATAGACCCTAAATAGGCACGACGCTAAATGAACACAACTGCAATCAAACAAATAATTTATCAATAATTTGTTTATTGATCATATATATCGATTGAATATATATATAAACCATACCAAAACACAGAAACTAGATAGATCTGATAAGCTGAACTGAAACCTACGTCTCCGGAGCAATAGCTGATACAAACACAGTAAACACTGTACATAAGCAACTAGATTTTCAAAAGTTATACACTGTTTATTACACATAAATATGCCGACTCATATTTAGAATATGAAGCTAACACTTCATCACCACCAAGGCTGAGTGGTCGACGCAGTGGGAGGGACGTGGCGGAGCAGGGGCTGGCCGGAGGGAGGGCTGGAGACGACGCGGGTGGTTGGTGGCTGTGGGGTGCAGGCGGACGGCAGTGTGACGGGGCAGTGGGCTGCGGTTGGTGGTTGTGGGGAGGTGGGCTGCAGGCGGGGTAGGCAGTGGGCGCGGCGGCGGGCTGTGGGCCGGGGGACGCGGGGAGGCAGGCGGAGTGGCGGTTGCTAGCGAGGTGGGTGTAGTGGGCTGGCATGGGCGGAGGCGGAGGGGCTGTGGGCAGGGGACGGGCGGCGGGGCAGGCGGGGACGTGGGCGGAGGGCAGGGCTGGGGACGGGCGAAGCGGCATGGGGCGGGGCAGGCGGGGCTGGGGAGGTTGGGTGGTGCGCTGGGGCGGAGGAACTGGGGAGGTTGGGTGGTGCGCTGGGGCGGAGGGACTGGCGGGCTGCTGGGCGGAGTGGAGTGGGCCGGCTGGGCGGAGGTAGGCGGAGCGGGGACGAAGGGAGGCTGGGGTGCTGGGGCGGAGGCCGGTAGTGGGCGGAGGAGGCTGGGACGTGGGTGGGTGGTGCGTGCAGGCGAAGGGAGAGGTGGTGGGGTGGCATGGGCAGGCGGGTGGCAGTGGTGGCGGGCTGGTGAGCATGCATGGGGAGGGGAGGAGTTTACGTATGCTCTTCTCCAAAAAAATAAAATAAAGTAAAGTAAAGAAGAGGGAGAAGGAAAAGAAAGGAAAGGCAGAGGAGTAACGTACTAATTTTCTTCTGAGGCGAAGTGAAAAGTGATGAGGGCAGAGGAATTAATGCAGGGCAGAGGGCAGATATATACAGAAGTTTACAGTCCCCGTGCAAATCAAATGATGGTTTGTCACAGTGCCTGTTGAGTTTCTGAAGGGTCATTTGAATTTTGAGCGGGAAAAAAATAGGGTACCGGTTTGTGTGGCGTAACGGACCAGTTTGTACTCCGTTAACCAATTAATAGCCTGCAACGCCGAACTCCGATTGACACAACCAAATATACCGTTTTGATCAGCGCGACGAGGCGGACACAACGGTATGAAGATATTGGTGGTTTGACATTGTTTGCGAAGTGGCGAATCTTATTAAATCATTTGCACGAGTGAACATTTTAACTAGCAATTAAAAGCGAAATTTGACGAAACGAAATGCGCCGTTATGATCAGAATATTTTTCTTATGCAACATTGCGAAAAATATTAAAGTTCGGACGGTAGAAAATTTACACTTAAAATTAAAACTAATAGGTAAATTTGACGCGCGAAATTTACTACAATATTTTTCGACGAAATTTGGCGTACACCCATGTCTATCTAGGTGTATTCCAAATGTGAAGTTTGAACGGTAACGGAAATCGTTTGTGAATATTTGAAATTTCTATTACGGAGAATGCAGCAAAACACCGAAGAATAAGATCGACGGAGCTAAAGATATCCGAATTTTAAAAAACGAAAAATGATGCCTTTGTCAGAAAATGATTTAGAATTTTCCTATGTAAAAATATTTAGGTTCGGAAGATAAATTTTTTCACGTTTTAAAATGAACTGATGTGCAGTAAAACGTGCACGAAATTTACTGCGGTATTTTCCGACGAAACTTTACCCATATCTACAATCATCTAGGTGCAATTTAGAAACAAAGTTTGGACGTTGATTGAAATCGTATGTAAGTTTCACATTTTTAATTAAAATAACGGTTCTAAAATTTTTAAATTGGGTCGGAATTTCAGGGTCGTTACATAAAGCATTTGTTGAACAATGCACATGTGTTAGTAGTTCCAGACGGAAACCAAGGGTTGGTGGTGTATACCGATGCATGTGGAACTGGATTAGGAGCTATGTTGATACAGAAGGTTAAAGTTATTGCCTACGCTTCACGACAGCTTAGACCGCATGACGTAAGATATCCTACTCATGATTTAGAGTTGGATGCGGTGATCTTCGGATTGAAGATTTGGAGGCATTATCTCTTAGGGGAGATATTTGAGCTATACACAGATCATAAGTCTTTAAGGTACCTATTCTCTCAAAAGAAGCTGAATATGAGACAACAGAGGTGGCTGGAGTTTTTGGCTGCTTATGCTTTTGGTATAGAGTATAATCCTGGGAAAGGAAACAAAGTAGTGGATGCTCTTAGTAGAAGACATCAGAATGTGGTATTAGCTATGTTGGCAGAATGGAAGGATTTGAAAGCTTTGACTACTTTTAGTGTGCAGTTAAGATCAACTACTAGTTCTAGTTAAAGTAATGCCATGTCTTGTTTGGAAGTTCGATCAGTGTTGATCGAGATGATTGCTTTTATGTAGAAAAAGGATCATGTATTAGCTGAGAAGATCAGAAGTCTTGAGGTTGGAACCGGGATGATTTAAAGGATTTTAGTCTTGACCAGAGAGGATGGTTGAGAAAGAAGGGATGATTACGTGTTCCGAATGTTGAGGACTTGAGGAAAGAACTTCTTGGAGAATGTCATCCATCCAAGTTTATGATTCATTCTGGAGGGACCAAGATGTATCAAGATATAACGAGGATCTTCTATTGGGAAGGTATAAAGAGGGATGTTGGCTTGTGGGTTAGGCAGTGTGCAAACTGTCAACAAGTGAAAGCTGAACATCAGAAGCCGAGTGGGTTGCTTCAGCCTTTAGATATTCCAGTTTGGAAATGGGATTCGATATCCATGCATTTTACAGATGGGTGCCAATGTCAAATAGGGGAAATGAAAGTATATAGGTTATATTGGACAGGTTTACCAAGAGTGCCCATTTCATTCCAGTTAAGTCAACCAGGATGGCACCTGTTTTAGCTAAATTGTTCATGAAGAACATAGTTAGACTTCATGGAGTTCCTAGTAGCATAGTAAGTGAAAGAGATGCTTTGTTCACTAGCGAATTCTGGAAGAGCCTATAGGATGTGTTAGGAACTAAGCTCAAGATGAGTACTGCATATCACCCTCAAATGAATGGGCGGACAGAGAGAGTCAATAAGGTACTTGATGATTTGTTGAGAGCTTGTGTATTGGACTTTGGTGGATCTTGGGAAGATCACCTACATTTGGTTGAGTTTTCTGATAATAACAGTTATTAGACTAGTATAGGAATGGTGCCTTTTGAAGCTTTGTATGCAAGGCCATGCAGATCACCAGCATGTTGGTTGGAGACTGGAGACAGATTAGTCTTAGGTCCAGATTAGGTTAGAGAGGCGACGGAGAAGATTGAGTTGATCCGAGAAAGGATGAAGGAAGCTCCCTCCAGACAGAAAAGTTACATAGATAAGAGGCGTAAAGACATAGAGTTCTCGGTTGGAGATAAGGTTTTCATTAAAGTAACACTGATGAAGGGTGTGGTACGATTTGGAAAGTTAGGGAAGCTGGCATCGAGATATCTTGGTTCATTCTGGATTACAGAGAGGATTGGAAAGCTTGCATACAGAGAAGAGTTGCTGAGCAGTATGGCAGGTGTCCATAATGTATTTCATGTGTCTCATCTTCGCAAGTATATGCATGATCCAGAGACTACTATTCCTCCAACAAGGTTGGAAGATTTGATAGTAGAGCCTAATTTGACTTTTGTTAGACAACCAGTTCGGGTTGTAGTGAGAGATGAGAACAGATTGAGGAACAAGACAGTCAAGTTGGTGAAAGTTCAGTGGAGCAACAGCGAGAAGGACTGTACTTGAGAACAGAAGATAAGATTCGAGATACTTATCCTGATCTGCTTTGAGGGTATGTCTACATTAGATTTATATAGATAGTTGCTAGTTAGGTAGACTAGTATGGTTGTTAGGAGTCATTACAGATGATTGCTATGTTTAGTATTTAGTCCTTACTGAATTTCGAGGACGAAATTCTTTAAGGAGAGGAGCCTGCAACACCCCTAATTTTTTATAACATTATTCAGGAGATTTAATTAGATAAAATAAATAGAATAATGTAATAATTAGAATGATAAGGAGATTGAGATTTGAATAAATGATGAGAAGGTCGTGCTTTACAAATTAAATGGACTTAAGAATGATTTCTAAGTTAATTAGTTTACGCAAGGGTATATTAAGAAATACTTACATAACCCCTTACCCTTATATATTCTCATTCCTTATACCATTCACATTTCATTTCCCATTCACGTCATTTTGCAAAAACAAAATACAAACGTAAATCAAAGTGGAGTCGGCCATTATTAGGAGAAAAGAGGAGAAGTTAAATGTAAAAGCTAAGGAATTAAAGCAAGAGGAATAAATCTCAATCTCAATCTAATTTCCTTATCCTAATCAAGGTGAATAATAATCTCAATCATCTCTATATTTGTTATATAATCATTTGTTCTCGAGTTTAAGACTAAATCCATTTTTATGATGATTTGGATGATGATATGCTTGGATCATAACATGTTAGATTTAAACAAGATTAAATATGATTTTTCACGGTTTTAAGGGTAAAATCGATTATAATTGATTTCGAATGCCATGATGAATTTATATGTTATGTAAAACATGATTTTGGAGTTGGGTTTTAATTTTGATTATTTTTCAAGCTATGGATAGATTATTATGAATTTTTAAAGGAAAATATGGTTAATTGGGTTTAGAAATTTATTTCAGAAATTATATTGAGAATTTCGGTCTCTAACATGTTAAAAGTGAATTTCTGTTATTTTTGGGGATTTTTCCTAAGTGATTTGTTATGGAAATTAAATTATTTTAGAAGAAGGACTTATTAGCATTAATGGTTTTGCTTAATGGAAGGACTTATTTGTTAAATTAATCTTGGTTTAGACCTGAAATTATGCGGCAGTTATTTTGGTAAAGAATTTTAAAAGTTGAGGCAACCAATTACATGTCTACACGTGGGCAGGTTAGTTAGAAAGTATTTGCTTTAATTGGCATTAATCAGCTTTTACCTAGAAAAGTGGGTTCCACCTCTATTAGAAGCACCTTTCAACACATGGCTTCTGCCTTCAATCAAGTCAAAACCGCACAAAGTCAAAACCAATAAACAAGGTATCAATGTTGGTACGCAGTGGATTGGAGAAAGGCGGAAGGCATGGTGTGGAAGCATTGCTTCCGATGGGGTCATTACCTTTGCTTTTCTTTTAAATGTTAGCTTCTGCCTTTGTTTTATTAAAAGCTTTCGAAGGAGTCGAAACGTATGCTATCGAAATGGGTTTTCTAAATAGCTTTCGAAGAAGGTTGCCATCTTTCATTTTTAAGTATAAGCTTTCAAATGAGTCCCTTGTTTATAAAACAATGCTTTCAAAAATGGAGGTTCCGACCTAGTCAAAAACCTGCTGCCGTTCTTTTACTTTTCGAGTGTATTGAAGTCATCAATGCTTTCAAAGGGAAGCTTTTGTTTTAAAGATGTACTAAGCCACTTCCTAAATGCTTTCGAAGGGGTACTTTCGTATATATTCACTTTGACTCAAAAGATGTTTTTGAATAAACCCAATGGTTTTGAAAGGGGTACTTTTATTGGTTTCGAAGCTAAGTTTCTAAGAATTATTAAGTAGTGTTTTGATACTTTCAAAAGGTATATTTTGGTTTCGAAAGAGATGATTTAAAGAGCTTCAAAAGGTTTATATGTAATGTTTTGAAAAGATGTTTTCTATGCTTTCGAAGGAGGTTATCCAGGGGTTTCGAAAGTAATGTTTTAAGGTATCGAAAGCCTTAGTTTTTAAAACAAATAACCCAGTCTCATTTTAAAGGAAAACCATGGCATAAATAAGGAGTTTTGAAATGATTTTAAGTATGGAGTTTTTGAAGAAGTTTTCCTTGATTAATAGGTTAAAGGGATTAACCAAGTTATTATGTTTGCTTCTTTATATATGTATATATTCATATTGTAATGGACCCATAACTGTATTTTGGGGAAGGGCAGAATAACCAGCTAGGTTGACCCAGTAGTGAACATAAATTAATTAAACTCCTGAATGAGTAGAATTGCATCTAGGTGGTAAGGAAGACCAGAGTATAGGATGCTAAAACATTGGATATAGAAGTTGTCAGGGAGACAAGTTCATAGTAAACCTATGAAAACTATGTATAAAAGGAGTTGTCAAGGAGACTGGTTCATAGTAAACCTATGAAAACTATGATTAGAAAGAGTTATCGGCAAGGGCCAATAGGTTTGTAGTGATCTCATGAAAACTATATTCGGATTAAGTTATTGACAAATGTCAATAGGTTCCTAGTCAACCCATGAAAACTGGATAAGAAGGAAGTTATTGGACTTACCAATAGGTTCAGGGAGAACCTATGAAACAGTGATGTTATTGGCAGGGGCCAACAGGTTCTTAGTGATCCCATGAAAACTATGAAATAGGGTAGGATGTCCATAAATTTAAATAGGTTAACAGTAAGCCCATGAAAACTATGAAACTGGACAGGGAGTCCATCAGTATTAAACAGGTTATTAGTTAGCCCATGAAAACTAATAGGTTAATAGTAACCCTATAAACTATAATTGAGACAGATAGTCAAAATGAATGGGGATGGGTAATCCAAAATTGATTTACTTGTTTTGTATATCATCATATTATTTTGAGATGTTTTAATCGTCGTGGAAGCAGGAGCACAGTATATGTTTTTATAAAGTTTTTAGGATACTAGTAAGGGGAAAATCTGTTTCGCTAAGCGGTGTAGTTTCACTAGATATCTACATGGTTTGAGATGGTAGATTATTATTCATACCAAGCTTTATGTCTGACTCGAAGTTTATATTTTTCCCTTAATCTCTCGGGTACTCAATTGATTTTGAGTACTTTGAGAGTTGAGGTTTTGAGGTATCTCTTTAGATGAATAAGCTTCCGGAGACATGCAGGAGGCATGGTAGCTACTTAGAGTTCTCTTTTATTTTTGGTTCCGCTGTGTTGTTGTAAAGGCAAAGTTGCTTAATTGCCTAGATGCACTCTGATCATCTAAGGGGGCATCTTCAAATGTCACTCGTGGCATATATTGAAATAAATATATTTTCTCTGAACGTGGTTCTCATATTGGGATTATATAATGAATTTGAAATGTTTTTGAATGGAATGTTGAACTTGTTTGTTGTTTTAAAAATTTCGATATTTATGTGTTTTTGTTATATCAATGTATCTAACATTATCGTATTTGGTCGCTAAGAATTAATAACTATGGATGACTACAGTGTCCGTAGCCATTATTTTTGGGCCTCCAATTAGAGGATGTTACACTCTACGAATTTAGTTGTATATCTATTATGCTGAAATTTAATTAATGTAACAATTTTGACTATGATTCCTTATTTATTTGAACCCTAGACATTTGTATAATATCGCTGGATTTTATAATAAAAATGATTTGGTTATTGTAAGGTAAAAAAACCCGTCCGTGTTTATGTACAGCATGGTCTTACGAGATACCTTTATTTCTGAAAGTTTTTTATTTACATTAAGTAATCCAATTAATTGTGTTTCTCTTGTTAGTTTTACCAGACTGATCCGGGCGTTATTTATTTATAATGCTCAGGTCAGCTCGAGCATATTTTTTAGATTTAGCTGGACTCTTTGGAGCTTCAGGAGACGAGCTGAATCCTCCAAGATGTATTACCGTATACTATCTTCCGTTGTTTGTTCTTGTCTGTATTTATCAGCAATTGTAAGGGTAGGGTGTTACAACTGTCCATGCTAATGATAGGATAATTGTACTCTGATTTGATGTATGTGTAGTAAAGTTCCTTTGAAAAGGCTATTGGAATATTATATATTACTCGTCACATTGTGAGATTTTTTTTGCCTTCCTTTTTTCACCCTAATGGTCTATCTTTCTGAAACTTGGATGTTTAGCCCACGAATACGTGGATGTATTAGTGTCATTTCTGAGGATTGAAAAGGCAGGTTGTTACAGAGGAGCTGAGTCATCATTAGTTTGTGGAGTTGAGTCCCTAATAGGAAGCAAACAAGTAGAAAATCCCTAAGGTGAGATGGAATATGGCTAAATTATATGACGTTGTTATTAGACACTATAGGAGTTCCTTGGTATGCATGACAACGAGACATGATACTACATTGATGATGGATCCTAATAAGATGCTGGGATAGGGATTCTAGTGGGGATAGTATCTAGGTCCAAAGGTGGACTATTGTACTATACATAGCTATGGTCTACTTTGTGTAGATGGTGCATATCATTCGTGTACGTGTAGTCAAGACAACTAAGAAAATTAAAAGACATAACAGTGATGGAAGACAATCCGCATAAACTAGTGTTATGTATAAAGTTTATAATTTACCAGTCCCCTAAACATTGTTCTGACCCCCTCCTCATTACAACCCATATGATAGCTTTAGAGTGAAAGGTACTAGTGCAAAGCCGGATCAGTGGAAGGACCGGTTTACTTATGCGTGCTTGGCACTGATAAGGACACTAGTTATTGGAAGTGGCAACCTTGGTTAGTATTGTAAGATTTATTACACTTTATGATTCCAATGTTAGTTATATCGATAGTGCTTTGATATGCATTTATTTATTTATTTGCAGAATACCAAACTAACGATCCATACTTTGGTAGACTTGGGTTTTTGATTTAGCAAAAATTCAAGCCCACTAGGGTGCGGATTGTTACACTTCACCACATAGTCAGCTAATAGCCTCTTCATACCTGGCTAATAGAATATCACTTCACATCCCGATACATCTTATCTCCCCTTGGATGAACTGTCATCCTAGAATGGTGACATTCACCCAGTACTTCCTCTATCAACTCCTTAAACTTTGGTACATATAGCCTTCCATCTATCCTTAGACAACCCTTTTGATCCTTGGAGTAATGATCCAAATTACTCAATCGTTCACCCCATCTTAACTGCTTCATAATGCTAACCAATGATGTGTCTTACTCTTGACTCTGTCCAATATAGTCCGTTAATGTAGGTATGCCCTCCATCGTTGCTAACAATCCAGGTACATACTCTAATCGAGGATGGAAGTCAAACTCTGATATAAACTCTAAATTCCTCTACTCTAACAACATAACATTCACTTTAGCATGCCTGCTACCCAAAGCATCAACGACTACATTTCCTTTCTCTAGAGTATAAGAAATCCCAAAATCGTATGATGATAAGAACTCCATCCATCACTGCTGTCTTAAATTCAAATCCTTTTGAGAAAATGGGTGCTTAAGAGATTCATGGCCCGTGAATAATTCAAACCTCTCGCCAAACAAATAATGCCTCTATGATTTCAAATGCAAACATGACGGCAGCTAACTCTAAGTCGTGCATCGAATATTTCCTCTTATGATTCTTCAATTGCCTGCTCACATATGCCACTACTTACCCTTCTTACATAGGGACAACACCAAGACCAGTACCGCATGCATTAGTACTCATGGTAAATGGTTTGGTACCATCGGGAATCACCAAAACTGGAGCATTTGTTAGTAACTTCTTCAATCAAACAAATGTCGCTTCATACTCTGGAATCCAACTATAAATCAGATTCATCTTAGTCAAATGGGTCAGAGGTGCCCATATCTTCGCAAAATCCTCAACAAAATTTAGATAAAAACTAGCCAAACCAAGAAAGCTATGGACCTCTAAAGCGTTCTTCGAGGTCTTCCAATCTCTCACAACTGCACTATCCCTAGATCTACTGCCAATCCATCTACTGATACAACATGCCCAAGAAAGCAAACTTCTTTCCTCTAAAAGTGTCATTTAGATAACTTAGCTTTCAATCAATTTCTTCTTAAGACATCCATCACTCCTCAGAAATGAATCTGATGTTCTAGCTCACTTCTGGAATATATAAGAATGTCATCCATGAAAACTATGAAATACGGCTGGATGTCCATAAATTAAAACAGGTTAACGGTAAGCCCATGAAAACAATGAAACTGGACAGGGAGTCCATAAGTATTAAACAGGTCAGTAGTTAGCCCATGAAAACTAATAGGTTAATATTAACCCTAGAAACTATAATTGAGACAGATAGTCTAAATGAATGGGGATGGGTAATCCAAAATTGATTTACTTGTTTTGTATATCATCATATTATTTTGAGATGTTTTAATCGCCGTGGAAGTAGGAGCACGGTATATGTTTTTATAAAGTTTTTAGGATACTAGTGAGGGGAAAATCCGTTCCGCTAAGCGGCGTAGTTTCACTAGATATCTACATGGTTTGAGATGGTAGATTATTATTCATACCAGGCTTTATGTCTGACTCGAAGTTTATGTTTTTCCCTTAAACTCTCAGGTACTCAATTGATTTTGAGTACTTTGAGAGGTGAGGTTTTGAGGTATCTCTTTAGATGAATAAGCTTCCGGAGACGTGCAGGAGGCATGGTAGCTACTTAGAGTTCTCTTTTATTTTTTATTCCGCTGTGTTGTTGTTGTAAAGGCAAAGTTGCTTAATTGCATATATGCACTCTGATCATCCAAGGGGCATCTTCATATGTCACTCTTGGCATATATTGTAATAAATATATTTTCTCTGAACATGGTTCTCGTATTGGGATTATAGAATGAAGTTGAAATGTTTTTGAATGGAATGTTGAACTTGTTTGTTGTTTTAAATTTTTTTGATATTTATGTGTCTGTTATATCAATGTATCTAATATTACCGTATTTGGTTGCCAAGAATTAATAACTACGGATGACTGCAACATCCGTAGCCATTAGTTTTGGGCCTCCAATTAGAGGATATTACACTCTACGAATTTAGTTGTATATCTATTATGCTGGAATTTAATTAATGTAACAATTTTGACTATGATTCCTTATTTATATGAACCCTAGACATTTGTATAATATCGCTGGATTTTATAATAAAAATGATTTGGTTATTGTAAGGTAAAAAAACCCGTCCGTGTTTATGTACAGCATGGTCTTACGAGATACCTTTATTTCTGAAAGTTTTTTATTTACATTAAGTAATCCAATTAATTGTGTTTATCTTGTTAGTTTTACCAGACCGATCCGGGCGTTATTTATTTATAATGCTCAGGTCAGCCCGAGCATATTTTTTAGATTTAGCTGGACTCTTTGGAGCTTCAGGAGACGAGCTGGATCCTCCAAGATGTATTACCGTATATTATCTTCCGCTGTTTGTTCTTGTTTGTATTTATCAGCAATTGTAAGGGTAGGGTGTTACAACTGTCCATGCTAATGATAGGATAATTGTACTCTGATTTGATGTATGTATATTAAAGTTTAGTTTTTCCTTTGAAAAGGCTGTTGGTATATTATATATTACTCGTCACATTGTGAGATTTTATTTTGTCTTCCTTTTTTCACCCCAATGATCTATCTTTCCGAAACTTGGATGTTTAGTCCACGAATACCGTGGATGTATTAGTGTTATTTCTGAGGATTGAAAAGGCAAGTTGTTACAAAGGAGCTGAGTCATCAGTAGTTTGTGGAGTTGAATCCATAATAGGAAGCAAACAAGTAGAAAATCCTTACGGCAAGATGGAATACGGCTAAATTATATAACGTTGTTATCTGACACTACAGGAGTTCTTTGGTATGCATGACAATGAGACGTGATACTACATTGATGATGGATCCTAATAAGATGCTGGGATAGGGATTCTAGTGGGGATAGTATCTTGGTCCAAAGGGGGACTATTGTACTATACATAGCTATTGTCTACTTCGGGTAGATGGGGCGTATCATTCGCGTACATGGAGTCAAGACAACTAAGAAAATTAAAAGACATAACAGTGATGGAAGACAATCCGCATAAACTAGTGTTATGTATAAAGTTTATAATTTACCAGTCCCATGAACATTGTTCTGACCCCCTCCTCATTACAACCCATAGGATAGCTTTAGAGTGAAAGGTACTAGCGCAAAGCGGGATCGGTGGAAGAACCGGTTTACTAATGCGTGCTTGGCACTGATAAGGACACTAGTTATTGGAAGTGGCAACCTTGGTTAGTACTGTATGATTTATTACACTTTATTATTCCGATGTTAGTTATATCGATAGTGCTTTGATATGCATTTATTTATTTATTTGCAGAATACCAAACTAACGATCCATACTTTGGTAGACTTGGGTTTTTGATTTAGCAAATATTCAAGCCAACTAGGGTGCGGGTTGTTAGACTTCACCACATAGTCAGCTAATTGCCTCTTCATACCTGGCTAATAGAATATCCACTTCACATCCCGATACATCTTATCTCCCCTTAGATGAACTGTCATCCTAGAATGGTGACATTCACCCAGTACTTCCTCTATCAACTCCTAAAACTTTGGTACATATAGCCTTCCATCTATCCTCAGACAACCCTTTTGATCCTTGGAGTAATGGTCCAAATGACTCAATCGTTCATCCCTTCTTAACTGCTTCATAATGCTAACCAATGATGTGTCTTACTCTTGACCCTATCCAATATAGTCCGTTAATGTAGGTCTGCCCTCCATCGTTGCTAACAATCAAGGTACATACTCTAATCGAGGATGGAAGTCAAACTCTGATATAAACTCCAAATTCCTCTACTCTAACAACATAACATTCACTTTAGCATGCCTGCTACCCAAAGCATCAACGTCTACATTTCCTTTCTCTAGAGTATAAGAAATCCAAAATCGTATGATGATAAGAACTTCATCCATCACTGCTATCTTAAATTCAAATCCTTTTGAGAAAATGGGTGCTTAAGAGATTCATGGCCCGTGAATAATTCAAACCTCTCGCCAAACAAATAATGCCTCTATGATTTCAATGCAAACATGATGGTAGCTAACTCTAAGTCGTGCATCGAATATTTCCTCTTATGATTTTTCAATTGCCTGCTCACATATGCCACTACTTTCCCTTCTTGCATAGGGACAACACCAAGACCAGTACCGCATGCATTAGTATACATGGTAAATGGTTTGGTACCATCGGGAATCACCAAAAATGGAGCACTTGTTAGTCACTTCTTCAATCGAACAAACGCCGCTTCATACTCTGGACCCCAACTATAAATCAGATTCTTCTTAGTCAAATGGGTCAGAGGCGCCGATATCTTCGCAAAATCCTCAACAAAATTTAGATAAAAACCAGCCAAACCAAGAAAGCTATGGACCTCTGAAGCGTTCTTCAAGGTCTTCCAATCTCTCACAACCGCTATCCCTAGATCTACTACCAATCCATCTACTAATACAACATGCCCAAGAAAGCGAACTTCTTTCCTCTAAAAGTGTCATTTAGATAACTTAGCTTTCAATCAATTTCTTCTTGAGACATCCATCACTCCTCAGAAATGAATCTGATGTTCTACCTCACTTCTGGAATATATAAGAATGTCATCCACGAAATCCCAACAGACGTATAAAACTACTCCTGGAATACTCTACTCATCAGATCTGTAAAATAAGTCAGAGCATTAGTCAATCCAAATGGCATGACCAACCACTCAAACAATCCATCAATTATAGATAAAGTAGTCTTCTTGATAGTATCATCTGCCACTCTCAACTGGTGATATCCAATTGTCAAATTAAGCTAAGAGAAAACCTTCGCCCCAACTAACTGATCGAAGTGGTCGTTAATGTAAGGCAATGGATATCGGCTTTTCTTCATCAGCTTATTTAATTCTGGATAGTCGACATATAATCATAAGGAACCGTTTACCTTAGTAGCGAAAATGACAGGTGCTCCCCATTCTGAAATACTCCTCCAAATAAAGCCTTTCTACAACAATTCCAAAACCTATTTATCCAATTCTCTCTTTTCCTTCGGAGCCATATGCCTAAGAGGATTTGTGTCTTTCTCGAGATCTATACAAAATTCAATTTCTCTTCGGGGAAGGAGACTGGAAACTTCTTTGAATATATTTGAATAATCCTTCACTATGGGTATGCATGATAGCCTTTCCTATGATAGGATGACTGAATACAAATATGTCTTCATAACATAAATATCGGGCTTCCAACCTAAAATCAAATCAAGTGTTTTACCCTTCCTCAATTGAACCATCCTCCCATCATAATCCAACACTACCTCAAGGCGAGACATCTAATCCATTCCTAAAATCAACCCATAACCCCAAAAAGTTTAGTACATATGCATCACAAGGGAATTCCTTGCTATAAATGACCAACTTTAAATTATGACATAGCATCGATAATTAGGTAGATCCCCTAAAAGGATTTGACATCAAAATGGATTCATGCACTAAGTAAAGTTTAAGGGCTAAACTAACAATTAATGCACTTAAAATGAATGAATGCGACGCACCAGTGTAACATATCCTATCTTAAGGCCCGAAGCTAAGCGCTACAGATGCTGCAGTCATCTATAGTATTAAATTCTGGTGACAAAATGTGGTAATGTTAATGGTATCCGTAATATATCAAAAGCACATGAATATGAAATAAAATCAACACAAAATTCAAACAACTTTTCTGATTATATTTCAAATCCATGTTTCATATTTAGATACATAATCCTGAAATGATTCCCAAGTTTTGATCAAATATAAATTATTACAAATTACGCCAAGAGCGACATATGAAGATGTCCCCTTGGATGATCAGAGTACTAATAGACATATAAGTCATAATACATCATAGCATAAATAAAACTAAATAGCTCCTAACATGCCTCTTGCATGTCTTCGGAAGCTTATTCGTCCAACCTACTAAACCTGTAAAAGCTTAACTCTCCATCTACTCAAGATAATCTATGAGCACCTGAGAGTTGGAAACACATAAGCATTGAGTCAGACATAAAGCCTGGTGTGAATAATACTATTACATCTCGATTTACTGATATTAAGTGAGACCATGCCGCTTACAGGAATGCGTTTCTCCTCACTAATATCCCTTTTAAAACATATCTTTTGCAAATCAAAATCCTGCAATCAAACTGTTTAAAACAATAATAGCGATATCTTATATGCACATAAATCAGGTAATTAATGGACTATCTGTTCGAACAATGTAGTTTTGTTTGGCTAACTTCTAAGCATTGGCTGACTCGGGCCTACCAGACAAAATAACTAATCTTACTTCTATTAGACACACTTCTGGATGGTTTGTCCTTAACTTACTTCTCCCAGGGTCAACTGATCCTAATGGTTTTGCGGGCTCACTAATAATCTATCTCTCTCTGTATATTCCTTTTTGTGTGTAACATCATTTTAGTCTTACCTATGACAAAGCTCTACACACTAGAATTTTGGACTTTTATTAGCTAGGGGCTTATTAGCTAAAGTATAGGGCGCGACTCTATGCCAGTCCTACATGGTATTCTAATATTTGAGTCATTTACTTAGGGTTAACTACCCCATCAAATTTTCCTTGAAAACATTTCTTTCAAATTGATTTAACACTTTAAATCATATTTAAATAAGGAAAATATACTCTTTGCTTTACTTAAATATCTTTGCCATGATGTATGCTTTACACAAAACCATGTTGATGAAATATAATGGGATTATCTATCCTTCCAAAATAAGTTAAAGACCCTTTTTAACCTAAAAGATCATAGGCCATAAAGCCAAGGTAAACAATTCAAAACCTTTGCTTAAAAAATTTTAAACAATTCCTTTCGAATCCATTGAAAGTACCCCTTCCAAAATAGGTTAACTACTTTAGCTTGAAACACTAGGTCGAAGGCCAAAACATACCTTTCGAAATCTTTAAAAAATAGCACTTTCGAAATCATGGAAAGCATCCCTTCGAAAGTTTATAAAACCTTGGACTTCCTCTTTTCAAAACACTTTGAACTTGCCTTTTGAAAGCATTTGAAACCTTCAATTCAAATACTAAAAGTAAACCTTTTGAAAACATTGGGGAATCTCCCCTTCAACACCTTTATTATATATCTTTCGAAACCATTAAAGTCCTTTATTTAAAACAAACCTTTCAAAATCATTGGGTCCAAGTAAAAATTTGTGGAACATAACTTCGAAACCATTTAGAACCATTCCTTTCCAAACCTTTGGGTTGAACTTTCGATACATCTAAGGGTCTTAAAAGAACTGGGGCGAAAGCAACTCTTTTGAAAACATTATTCCTAAGTAAAAGAAAGTGGATGGTTTCGAAACTAACCCATTCTATAGCATGGAGAAGCGGCTTCAAAGTTTAAGGCAAAAGAACCTTTTCGAAGACATTGATTCGAAAGGTTGAATATGGCAGCAGGGGTCGAAACTCCTTTGAATGCTTATTTTAAAAACAAAAGGCGACGCCTCTTTTGCAAGCCCTTTTCTAAAACAAAGGCGTAATTGACTAAGTATAAAGCTATTTCCTTCAAAAACCTCATTTTGTAACCAAAATAGTTCTGAGTTTATAAAGACTATTTCAACCCCTTCGAAAGTATGTTTTGACTCTATACCTTTCGCCTATCTCCTATCCACTATGTACTAAGGCATTGATACCATATGTATTAGTTTCGACTAGGTTGGAGGTAATAGTATTGGGTCGAAACGTGGATGTTGAAAGTGGCGAAGCAACAATCCTTTACAAAACTAAATTTTAACTTTTTAAAGTAATATCTTTCCAACTAACTTGCCTTATTTGTCAACATATAATTGGTTGTCAATTCTTTTTCAAAATCTTTTCTAAAAGTGCTGCCGAATCCAGCAATTAACAATTTAAAACATTTAGCAAATTGCCCTTTCTCTTTTTATAAACATATAAAACATTTAAGTCCCATATCTTAAATAATTTTATATCTTTAATAAAATATTTAGGAAAATTCTCCAAAGATTCCATAAATCACTTTTAATATGTTTTCTAATGTATTTAAATTTCTGACCCAAAGCTAACATTTAACAGCCGAAAATAATTTAAACCCAATTTAAACTATTTTCTTTACTAGAAAATCCATAATAATCCACAACCACTTGGAAAATTATGAAACTTGAAACCTATCTCTAAAATAATGTTTCTTTGACCTTATATAAAAAAACAAGCCATTTGGATGTCATTTAATAGGTTTTTCAAGTCAAATCTTATCACAAAGTCTATATGAAACAACAAAAATCATCAACAAGCATATATAACCATTTAAACAATCATAACATGACATTTTTCTTGCAAAATAAATTGGATCTTATCTAGAAACAAAAAGCTATAAAAATGAGATGTAATTTATTATTCACCTTAGCTTGATTGTTAAGAAGGTTGAGATTTGCTCTTGAATTGATTTGATTAAGCTCCCTACTTGAATCCTTGCTTATCTTCCTTTAGATTACTTCTAATGGTGGCTGGCCAAGCTCTAGGTTTAGTTTTGTTTGTGAATGTTGTAAATGAAATTTGAATAAGGGTTTAGGGTATAAGATTATAACCTTTTTTGCCCTAATCTTATTACCTTTACTTACTTCATTTTAATTCTCTTTGGCTTTAGATTAATTAGACATGGCTACCCTATGATCATACAAATCTCAAACCCTTAACCATTTACATTATTTCATTTAATTTATCTAATTAAATGTCCTAAATAAGGTTAGTCAAAATTTGGGTCGTTACAACCAGTGTCAAATAAAGTATGAATGGAAGAATCAGATATAATTAACACACCTTTCATTACTATTTGTTTTCCCTTCTCCTGAGCTAATACTAGTGCTTTATTAGAAGTAGGAACAACATCCAGAGCATATGCATTCACTGTTTGAGCTTCACTTTTCAGAGCTGGTCAATCCTTTTCATGTGTTCGAACCGATCATAGTTATAACACTTGACTTTCTTCTAAGCTGAGCCTGCCTTACAATCCTTTGCTATGTGTCCTACTTGGTTGTAATTATAACATTTGCATTTTGAAAGATTCATCTTACAGTTCTTTGCAAGGTACCCCACCTTCTAACATCTATGACCAGTAATTACCTGCTTTTTTCCTTTCCCTCATTGTGGTCCATTTCCTTTGCACTTTCCCTATTGCCGACCGACCCTCTACCCCTTTAGTCCGGTCCTTAATCAAAGTTCTATTCAGAGAATTCAGTAATGCTGCATCTACCAATCCCTCTCAACACAAGAAAGAAACTTAGTCTCAAACCTCATCTTGAACATCCTCCAAGTAACAGTACTCTCATCTACTTCAACGGTCAACACCTCCCACCAACATGTCGCCTCACCTTCCAAATGCTAAGTAGCTAACTGTCTCCTAGTAGCATCACCAAGTCCTAACTAGTTGAAAATCTTTTCGCAATCATTCAGCCATGCCCGAGTCACTGAGTATGATTCCATCCCGAGAAAAGGCTTCCCACCAAGGCTGGAGAAATCCTTATACGGCTTAGGAAAATCAAAAGTTGGTGGTGTTGGGGTTGGAAACACGCCTTGGTTAGTAGTGATAGTGGTAGCTATGGGTTAAGTGGGGTTAGCACTAGCATGGCTTGTCACTTGAACATAGCGTCTGAACCATACTGGAATATTAACTCTGGGAATATCTAGTACATCTACTTTGATGCTAGTCTCTACCCTGATTTCTACCCTACCAACATTGGCTATGTTGGCCTCTATTCTAGTTTTTGCTGAATTACTCATTTTAGCTATCTATAAAAAAAAGATATTCATTAGAAACTTCCCAATAGATAGTAAACAAAACTGGAACAGTAATTGGGTGTATGCATATGTACTTTATTCTTACATATAACACATATATATTTGATAGAGAATAAAAATAAGTTACCTCAATACGTTTCTAGTTCCTATCCTAGTTCTAACCAATGCTCTAATACCAAATGTAATAACCTGCCCTTTCAGCCTTGGATCCAATGCCTGAATAGATGTCGACAACCCAAGAAACAAAAGGACGAGTCATTAGGGTAAGATAAAATATATACAACTACTGGCAGATATCAGATATCAAATATAGTTCTAACTAACTCTATCTAATAACTATCCACTTCCATAGTATCAGAACGAAATGAAATATAATATAATACATCAAGAATAACCATAGTCACATCACCATAACATGTCTACAATGTCAAATACATATATCCGAACACAATTACAACCCAATCTATACCAATAGTCAAATCCAGGTTACAATACTTATTTACATCATACACTATATATATAAATGAATCTCTATCTCTATTACTATCTCGTCTTTGAACTCCATCAACCTGGATATATATACACACATAAACACAGATATATATATATATATAAAGAGGAAAAATAAGGGGGGTCAGACAAAAATCCTGTGAGTGAGCCATACATTTATTTTACATATACTACAAAAATAATGAGACAATATGATATGAGTCTATCGCCCAGTCACCTCACGTGTTGTCAGGGCATCATGCCTAACTATCGTACACATCTAGTCGTACCAGATCATCATTATATGGACTCACTTCCCTGGACCGACCTCGTATCCTATTGGTTCACCTATTGCTCATCGTTATGTAAATCGCGTATAAGAATCACTTCCATGGACCGCTCGAAGCTTATAGCAAAGAGTATTGCCCTCATGCAAATTGGACTCATGCCCTGATCTAGCCGTAGCCTACAAGGTTGTAACAACCATGTTTTCTATGCCATATAAATTAAATAAGTTTAATTAAAATAAATTGTTTTAATTCTATTTTTGATAATTAATATTTTGAAAATAAATTCGTATTTGTTCGAAGTTTATTTAGTAAGAGATTTTGTTTCAATAAATCGAATTAAATTAAATTCTTTTCAAATAATTTATTGAAGTTGAATAAATTATTTAAATTGAGTATAAAATATTTTAAAGTGTAAATTAAATTAAACTAGATTGAAATTTAATTTAAAATAAATTCATGAATTATTTAAAAGAAGAAAAATTAGAAATGATTTGATTAATATACATGGCCCAAGCCCGTAAACTTAATATCTTCTCTTATATTCTAGAAAACTCCTATTCTCAGACCAATTTACACCCGAACCCAATTTCAACCCTAACCCAAAGTTCTTCAAATCAAAAATTACAACACATAAAAGAAATCGCGCGGCATGATTGTTGATTAGGCGCAGGCGAACATCATCATAAGGGGAAAGGGCTTGCGGTGATGAGGTCACCTGGCCAAAGCGGCTGGTGGACATGACCTAGGAGCTCGAGTTCATTCGTGTTTGTTGCCATGGAGAAGTCTGCGATGACTACGTGGAGACTTCGTGGTGTAGGCACGTAAGGCAATCATGGGGATGTTAACATAGCGATGCACTTGAGCTTGGTGAATGTAATTACAGCCAGCGTGCAGTTGAAGGCGAGGCTGCTGTAATTGCATGAGTTTGACATGTTGTTGGCTGCAGCAGGAGATAGTGGATCGATGTTGGCATTGAAGTTCCAATAGCGAAGACAGAAGGCTTGGTGGAGCATATAACAATAATTTACATTGTTTAGCCGCTGTTCTGGAAGCATTGGCAGCAAGGAGATTGAAAGTCTTCGCATGGATTTCAGTGAGTTTTCTCACTCACCACTATATCTGTTCCATTTCCCGCTACATATACATAAATATTTATTTATCCCATATATTGGATGAATTGATTGAATTGCTTGATAGATAATTATCTCATATATTGGTTGAATTGCTTGGTTGAGATGTTTGTTTGGGAATATTTGATTGATTGTTGTGATATTGGATTTGATTTTGGATTTGTTGAGAGATTTGTGTATGTTAGATGGTTCAAATGCAAAGGAGATGCTTTCCGATTGCATTTTAGTGTATGTATTTTATATCTCTTAGGGCCATGCAATCGAGAGCTTGCTTGGTCGAGATAAATATATACGACTTATTAGATGTTTCATTGATTTTTGTATTTTAAACTATTGTGGGGAGTTTTGGAAAATTATTTATGGGGTTATAAATTTGGATTTTAGTATATTTGTAAATAAGTTAAATGCGGTTGGAAAGTAAAATTATTAATTGGAAATTGTTTTGACATAATTGTTGTTTGAAAATGAAAATAGATATTTTTCAATATATTCGAATGTATGAAAATATTTATAAGTATAAATGAGGAATTTTTAATAAAATATCCAAAAGGGAAACTCTTTCATAAATTGCATGTTTAATAAAAAGGATTAAAAAGAAAATTTAGATAAAAAGGGATTCTTGATTATATAAATCTATTTTAAGAAGTTTTAAAACATATTCCCCTTTATATATAAATTTATATGTGTGTATATATATATATATTTAATGGTTCAAAATTGATTTATTTGATTTGATCTGATAAAAAAGATTCAAGAAATATTTTCAAAAGGAGATTTTTAAAATATACAATCCATTTTGAAAATATAGTAAATTTTGAAATACTTAAATGGATTTGAGAGCTTTTAATTGTAGTTCCCTTTCATATATGGTTTGATTTGAAATGATTTATATTTGATGATTTTGTGATTTAATTGTATATAATGAGGATAATGAATAAACAGATTAGTAGTATCGGGTAATATGGGACTCTCGGTAATATTTTTTTCGATGATTCAATTGACCCATATAATTTTTTCCGATGGGACGCCTAAGTAATAGATGTTCGATTACCACTAGAGAGTAGATGTCACTTATATATTATGGGGATGGGTTAGGAAATTATGATATCATCTAGAGGTGACTCCTTAAAGCTTAATAGTCGAGAGTTTCATTGCTCTTCAAGGGCTATAAGCTGGAGATACATTGAGATTTATAGATTTATCCTCTTAGGACTAACTAGTCGAGTATATTACTATTTACTCGTAGGACTAGTAGTCGAGGAATTATACTATATAATGACGCTCTCATTAGGAAGTATGAAAACAAGGGTACTTATTATTACTCCCATCAGGACTCATATCATTGAGAGTACATTTTGTTGTATCCTTTAAGGACTAACTAGTTGAGTATCATTATCAACTCTTGGACTAATACTCATGGTATATTATATGGGGATGATCTCATCAGGACCCATATAGTCGAGAGTATTTGATGTGGCTCTCATCAGGACTCGTCGAGTTGAGATTATTAGTTATCACTCTCAATAGAACTCATCAAGTTGAGAGTAGTTGTTGTCACTCTCAGCATGACTCCTAGAGTCGAGAGTACTACTTATTGCCCTCATTAGGACTTATATAGTCGATGGTATTTATTGGGAATCTACATCATGTGGTTCACACCACTATGGAGAGCATGTGAAATAGACCCACCAGATAAGCTAGTTATCCATCCTAGCAATCCTGATTGCGAGGCCAGCCTGGATCTATGATGTCATCTTGTTAAGTTTACAGGCTAAGAGTTATTTCTCTTATTAGAGTCATTGCCCCTATGTTACTTTAAGACCAACAGTCCGTTACCAAGGGCAAGTAGGAATCATGGCCAATGCTCGGTATGGCCCCGCAGTTTTTCTATGACATGCAATGGATACGAGTGTTATGATTCTAGAGTAATTAAGGGATTATAGGAAATGAGTTGCGGCCATTAGTGCTTCCTAGGGTTGTGCTATGGTACGTTAGTCTCCCATTTGGATGACTTAGGTAGATCCATTATATTTGTGATATTTGATATTATCAATAGAGACGATCATGGTTGACATTAGAGATCGGTTGCATGTCCGTCTATTAATTGAGATACCCTAACCCAAGACAACTGCGTGTTGTCGATTTATGACATTAGAGACAAGCTGCGAGCTTGTCTGTCATTCTCTCATAAGAGCGTATAGCTGAGAAATCTCCTTTTTGTTTGATTTGTTGTTTCTATCTCCTAGGACCATTTAGTCGAGAGTTTTGCCCTTTTAAGGACCGAGGGTCGAGATTTATGATTTTGTATATTGAGTTTTTGATTAGCTTTGATATTGATTTGGGTTTATATTTCTTGATATCTCTGAGGGTTTAACAGTCGAAAGTATATGCTTCCATTAGGACTAAAATTCAAGATAGTATTTCAAGATATTGATTTTTGTATTTTGTATGGACTGAGTTTAATTGGGCTCCACGTTTCTTAATTATCTTCCACGACTTAAAAGTTTGAAGTTATTACTTCTATTAGGACTGTAAGTCGAGATTTGACGCTTTGATTATTGAGCATGCATGCATAGTATATTATTATGAGGTTTATGACATATGTTACTTTGAGTCGTATTCATACTTTACTTTTTAATACCATGCTTATTGTTATGTTCTCACCTTGGATTTTGGTGTAGTCTTACCCGTTTATTATTTGTATAATACTCGGGTCAGTCCGAGCCATTATAGGTTCAGGGACAGATGGCTATTATATAGATGTTGAGCATAAATGAAGGATAGGATACTATTGTATATCATTGTGTGTTATATTACCTCATGATTGTATGACATTGTGTTGTATTGGATATACATTGGTTTTTTTGAGATAGTTAGTGATTGGCCTATTTTATAACCGTCACAAACATTCACTCAATTTGTATCACTGCCTTTGCCTCATCAATAGCCTCCAATCGCCTTTCAAAACTAAAGAGAAACAAGACTTGACATAATTTTTTATTATTTATATAGGCCCTTTTGGGTCCAGGTTCAATCTGAGCCCAGAATAAGCCACTGGTGCTCCAATCACACCCATTGGTGGACCAACGAACATGAATCTTGGCAGTTGCTTTGTTGCAATAATAGGTGGTTTTTATCGTCATTTCTGTCTCCGACCGCCTCTGTTCCACCTTCGATCACCTGATAATGTCCTTAGTACCTAGCCTTTAGTTTCTAAGTCCGTTTTATTAATTCGTTCCCTCAAATTCAACATATAATCATCAAATATCTATATTTTAACATAACCTTCTCTGTAAGTTGCTGTTATTAACCAAGTCCATCCTAAATCACTGTTAAATCTGAATTTTGATGTTCGTACGTGTTTAACTACTCAATTATGGCCAACATATCATACTTGAGGATCATGATTATACTATATGAGGAGAAAAGGATGAATCACTCACCAAAAAGTTCCTCACTGCATATATCTCCGCTATCTAGCATGCTACACTTTTGTGCTGTGGATCTTTGCCTCCAAATCACTACTGGTACATAGTCCTTTCCAATAGCTGCGCAACGCTTCTAGTCTCGTGAGTGTTCGTTGAGTATTGAGAGAGTTATGATGTTTTTATTCTTAGTAGGTTAGGAGGAAGAAGGAGTTGGGAAGATAATGTGGTCGGTTTTTCTAAGATCTAAGTATATGTGGCTTGTTTAAGTGGTAGGAGGGGAATTGTCCGCCCTTTATCAAAGTTGAATTCAAACTCAAGTTTTGGCACCAGTTCGTACCATTTCGCATATATTTCCTATAGCAACTCTACTTTCTACACTATAATAATAAATATATTTAATTAAAATAATAATTTTAAAATTCGATTTTGATAACAGATATTTTTAGAATATATTTTTACTTAATTAAAGGCTATTTAATAAAATATTTTTGTTTCAATGTATTAATAAATTCTTTTTGGATAATATTTTAAAATTGAATGAAATGTTTTAATAAATATAAAATATTTTCAAAGCGTAAATAATTTTTATATATCATTGAAATAGTCTAAAATAAATTAATTTGACATTAATACAATGAATAATTAAATGAAAATAAACAAATATTGAATTAAAGGAAATTGTGTAGCTATCAAAATATATTTTATAAGTGAAGTGTAGATTAATTTAAATTAGGTTGAAATAAATTTACAAATAAATAAAAAGAATTTAATAAGAGGCAAGGTGAAAAACTAAAATATAGTTCTTAAATAAAATTAAAGCCCAAAAATATACTAGAGCCCATGTAGATTCAAGCACATATTTCCTTACTCACCTTCTTTCTAGACTTGACCCTTATCTTACTTGAGCCTTCCAGCTTTCCCCATTCATGTGAATAATTGGCCAAGCAAAGAAAAAAAACAATGAGGGAAAAAATAAAAAAGAAAGAAAAAGAGACTCCCACGATTGGGATGGTAGGTCGATCGATCCCAATCGAGATTCATGCAATTAGAAGTCGGTTGCTACAACCTAGGGCATTGTGATGGTGGATGGCAGCGGCGACGACCTTCGAGCATAGGCTTAGAGGCGTGGCTTAGATCGACGGTTGTTGTATGTATGTTAGCGACTTCAACATGGCAGAGCACAAGTCTGATGGTCGTCAGAGGAGGCGACATGATGGCGAGCTGAGCGTGGGCTAACCGTATGGTGCTGTGCTTAAATTTCGAGATGCATATACTGGCGACGACTGAGGTATTGCTAAGTAGTCTGAAGGGTAAATTGAAGAAGCCTAGAGTAGCAATCGCTTGAGGTTAGTTTAAACACTCACGTCTATATCAACATCTTATTGCATGCTATGTATTTATCATAATGACTGATTGAATTGCTTGGTTAAATATATTATTTGGTATATTGGATATGATTTTATGTTTGATACTGAAATTCTTGTACGTTAGGACATCAAAATGTAAAGGAGATGATGTCCAAATGCATTTTGATTTGTGTAATTTACTTATATGTTTATGTGTGCTTTGCATGGTTGATCGAAGTTCAAAGGAATTCGGCTCGGGTGACACGATAAATTTATATTGAAAATTGGTTGATATTTTTGAAGAATTTTGCTCCATGGTTTATATTTTGGATGTTCTATTGATTTTTTTTGTTTTTAAAAGATTTTAGAAAGCACTGGAAAATTATTTAAGGGGTTTTAAAATAGGCTGAAGTATGTTTACAAATAAATAAAAGTGGTTGGAAAATAAAATGATTTATTGGAAATTGTTTTAGATATAAAAGTTCTTTTAAAAATGAAAATAGAGAATTTTCAATGGTATGGGAATGTATGGAATTTTTACAAGTATAAATAAAGGATAGTAATATTTTCGAAAAATTTCTTTTGTAAAGTGTATATTTAATAAAAAGTATTCTAGGGCAATTTCAAAAAAAAGGGATTTTTAATTTTCTAAATCTATTTTTTTAGAGTTTTGAAATATATGCCCCATTATATATATAGTCTGGTTCATAATTTGATTTATTTGGATGTTTATATGAAATTCTATATGAGGAGAATTCTGATAAATGGTTAAGTAATACCAAGCGATATAGGAAGTTTGGTAATAAATTTTTCGATTATTCTTTTGACTTCTCGTATAGAATATTTGATTTGTATTGTGTTTTAATTCTATATAATGAGAATGTTGAATAAACGGATTAGTAATACCAGGTGGTATATGATGCTCCGTGATATTTTTCGATTATTCTACTGCCTTATACAATAGAATATCTTTTGTTTTGATAAGTGTAGTTTACCATCTTTTAGTAAACATTCGAGTAATACTGAGTGGTATAGGACGCTCAAGTAATACTTGTTTGATTACTATTGGTGAATAGACGTCCCTTATATTCTAAAGATGGGTTAGGAATTTGTGATATCGTCTAGAGGTGAATCTTTTATAAAGATTAGTAGTCAGGAGTCTATTACTCTCCAAGGTTATAGGTTGGGTTATGTTGGGATTTATAGATTCACCCTCTTAGGACTAACTAGTCAAGTATCATTATCTACTCTTAGTGCTAGTAGCCAAGGATTTATTATGTTAAGATAATCTAATTTAGATGCATGGGGTCGAGAGTACTTATTATTACTCTCATTAGGACTGATCTAGTTGAGAGTATTCGTTGCACCCTCTGATGACTAACTAGTCGGGTATTATTGTCTATTCTTAGTGCTAGTAATCGAGGATTTGTTATATTGAGGTGCTCTCATTAGGACTTTTCATATTGGGAGTATTTATTGGGAATCTACATCATAGGGTTCACACCACTATGGAAAGCATGTGACTAAGACCCACCAGATAGGCTAGTATCCATCCTAGTGGTCCTGATTGCGGGGTCATGCCCCAAATCCATAATGTCACTTTGTTGAGTTAGCAGGTTGAGAGTTATTACTCTCATTAGAACCATTGCCCAAACGTCACTGAAGGACCAACAGTCTGTTACCAAGTGCAAGTAGGAATCGTGACCAATGATCAACATAGTCTGGTATCATGTTTATGACATGCAGATGGATACTAGTATTGCGATTCTGGGAGTAACTAAGGGACTATAGGAAATAGGTTGATGTCATTAGTGTTTCCTAGAGCGGTGTTGCGGTTCGTTAGTTTCCCATCTGGATGACTTAAGTAGATCCATTATATATGAGACATTTGATATTATCACCTCACTAGAGGTGGTGATTATTTGACATTAGAGACTGGTTGTGTGCTCGTCTATCATTTGAGACAGCCTAACCCAAGACAACTGCATTTTGTCTATCTATGACATTGGAGGCTTGTTGTGTGCTTGTCTGTCATTCTCTCTTAAGAGCTTATGGTTGAGAGATCTTTCTGTATGATTTATTGTTTGTCTCCCAATACCATTCAGTTGAGAGTTTTGCCTTTCTAAGAACTGTGAGTCGAGATAAATGGTTTTGTACATTGAGTATTTGATTGGCTTTAATGTTTATTGAGTTTATGCTTTTTAATATCTCCGAGGGCCTAACAGTCAGAAGTCCTTACTTCCATTAGAACTGTAGGTCGACATAATTATTTGGATATTGCTTTCAATATTTTGTATGAATTGTACTTTATTTAAGTTTGTGTTTTTGGTTATCTCTAAGGACTAATAGTCAAAAGTCTTTATTTCCATCAAGACTGTATGTCAAGATTGTATTCCTAGATATTGATTTCTGTATTTTATGGATTATGTTCTATTTAGGTTCCTCATTTATTGATTTATCTTCTATGGCTTAAAAGTCGGAGGTTAGTACTTCCATTAGGGCTATAAGTCGACAGTTGTAAGCCTTATTAGTGATGATTTAATTATTTATTTAGGATTCTACATTTCTTGTTTTATCTTTTAAGGCTCAACAGTCGAAATCTTCATTTTCATTAGGACTGTAAGTCAAAATAGATTTGTTATTGGCTCCCGTGCTTTTGTGAATTGTGAGTCATACTTTTATTATGACTTTTGTGGACATGCGATGTGCTCGTCCATAATATTTTGTGGTTTTGATGGGCTTGGTTGTTCCACCCAATTTATTTGTATCATGATTCTTATATGCTTATATGTGTTCCATGGGTGATTATTAAGATTTGTTGCATAGTACATTATTATGATGCTATATGGAATATTATGTTATGTCGTATTTGTAATATTCCTTTATATTACCATTATTTACCACTATGTACTCATCTTTGAATTTTGATATAATCTGTCCTATTTATTATGTTATATAATACTCGGTTCAGTCCAAGAAATTTTAGGTATAGGGACATTAGTCATTTTCGATGATTGGGCTTTAGAGGAAATAATATATATATACTATATCGTATATTGAGAAGTTGACTATATATAATTTCCTTTGGATGTCTCCTTGTATTTGTTTTGATGATATGGATGTGAGTTATATATATTTTGAACTTGAATTGGTGTATATATCGATGTGAGTTTGAAACTTTATTTTATACATACTCTATTTTGTGTGTGTTATGCATTATATTTTTCTAGTGTAATCCATGACTATATATTCATTTATATATATGTTATATATTGTTCTTAACTAGTAAACCCATGTGTTTATTACTTTGTGCTGATAATGAGTACGTATATTTGGGATATTCAATTAGGTAAGAATTGGTACTGGTGTTAGACCAAGGGAATATTCACATGTGATCCCTTCTAACAAGCCATATTCTTAGTATTATCAGACAATATTATTCGATAATACTATTTGGCAGTACGGGTATAAAGGTTGAGTATTACATTTCTTTCATACAAACTTCAAATGAGGCAAAAAAAATATTGTGCAACTTAGAAAAACTAGAAGGTCGCAATGGCGCCAGTTCCATTGTCAAATTCCAAAGTTGAAAAATGACCATTTCGCTCTCCTCATTTTTTATTTATTTACTTAATTTGTTAAATTCAACTATTTTCATATTTTTATATTATTAATATTTAATTAAAATATTTACCAAATTTCTAGGAAATTACAACCACCACCAACAGCCATAGCAGAAGCAACTCTTGAGGCATTCTACAACATGTTTCTTATCATATTATTCAACATAGCCTACATATTGATGTTCACAGCTGCCCCGTTGCCCGCTCCTTACTCTATGCTAGAAGTAGAAGTCCTAGCAACATTCTCATTTGCTAGCTCATTCTTATATGTTGTAATAAGAATGATTAGTCTCTCAAAAAAGGAATAAGCGATTTCCATGAATGCAATGCAACTTATATACTACATATACTAGTGTATAGTTTTGAAAACCAAAATATAATAAGTAAGCTTTCTCATATATCATTTGACCCGTCCTAAGATGAGAACTCCTCCTTATCTCTGATGGATCCAAGTACCAACTTAGGTCAACTATGCAACCTAAGCTATGATACTGAATGTGACGACCATCCTACACCTCTGGTACCCAATATACATGTATAGTGCATTACGACGGTACCTGGTCGATGCAGGATGATAGTCAAGGGAGCAAAGTAATAAGAATACAAATCACAAACTTGTTATATATCTCATGGCACATATGTTAAAATATAATATTCAATCATAGATATAAACAGGTGAGAGCGTAATATAATCAAATCAACCATAAGTAAGAGCACTAGAGTGCAACAAGCTCACAGATTATACAAAATAGAAATAATAGAGTTTATACATCCCAAATCTCCAAATAAACTCTATAACTTTCTCTAAAGTAATACAAGTACCGGTATAGCACTACAGTGCTATACAGTGGAATATAAGTAGTAGTAAGCTCCAAAATATAGATATATGAAAGCATAGCCTTCTGCTCGTACTACGTACAGCTCCATGCATCATCCAAATCAATTATCTTCTAATCTACTCATTTAAAAGTCCCCACGATAATAAGAAGCAAAGCATAAAATTTTGAATCAGACGACAATCTGGTGTGAGCGATATAAATTCTCAAAATACTATAAAAATCATGTATAGTAATAAGAACATAGGGTATGTAGAACCATACCTGACTTGTCCCCGCATCCAAAGAGTTTGCACATAAACACAACATATTCTAAACAACCATCACATATGGGAGTTAGCACCAAGTAAAATATGAGGTACAGGGGTATTACACAGCAATATGACATCCATATCAAGCACAAAACAAACATAACAACCATCACACAACCTTGTTCTTACTCAAGTACGTTGGATATATGATAACTCTTATAACCCGCATGGATGGTCAACAACTACTCAATGTCGCGAATTCCCAACTCATGCCCACATAGATGGAAAAAAACTAAACACACACGAATGTCCAATATACAGGTACACACTTGTGCTGTTAAAGCCAACCGTAGTTCATAGCGCTCTTCTACCGCTATTCTATTTTAGTTTAACGCTATTAAATAGTAGATCCACTTTAAGTCCCGCTATTTCCTACTTGACCAACTAAATCAAGGCTTTTTAGCACTCATTTTAGCAACATAAATATAAAATTGCTGATTTGGCTAGTTCTCTTCTAAACAAAATCAACAAAGTTACGGTAAAGACCTAATTTTAAAGCATAAGTGCTAAATATAAGTTAGAAAACTATCATAGTCACAAAATATAGTCTGCATAAATCATTATATTCTTCGATTTTGTTATATAAGATTAAATAATATTTCATTTTCTTACACAAATGATGTGAGAATAAGAATGTATTAACTTTAAATATTTGGTTTTATATCTAATGAAGCTTTTTACACCTCCGCTATTTTCTGCTATACCTTCGCTTTATCCCCACAATAACATTTTGCACCTCAACTACTATAAAACCGCTAAGCGCTATTACTGCACAAGTACACATAGACTTCCCTGGGACTAGACTCACACAGACGTCCAAATCAAGGGTACACACATACTGCTCGGGGTACATACAGACTACTCTATCCCAGTACAATAAGCATCACATCCTCAGAGTAAACCATTGATCCCTTAGCACATGTACGACAGCAAAACCTTGTCTTGTTCTACTCCACGAGCTATCACTCATAACTTGTCCTCTTGGTCCATCACCATATGCTAGTCACTCGCCGCCTTGAGCCATCAAAATCACAATATTGGTTGCCACTAATTACCCCTAATTTGTCCCGAGTCATTCCGGGGTCGTCCACTCTAACCCCATGCCAACTCGAAAAAAAACTCAAACTCACCCGAGGCTTGACCAGAAGCAACCCCTTGCAAAGCTCGAAGCACCCCTCCTTTATACCCAAAGTCCTTAAAATTCCAAATCCTATTAGGATTCCCAAGACCGGACCAAAGCAGCACCACCAAATACCCAAAGTGAGCCCTGGACCTAATTTATTGTTCGATGACCGGACTAATTTCCCTGTTCGACACTAAGATCGAAGCTCCTTCCTGCTTCCGCCCATGCTCGACCCAAGCAAACTACAGGACAACATTTGTTGTCCGGTCTTCTATCATTGATCTAATGCAACTTGAAGAAATTTTCCTTCTGACCTGAAGCAAGTTGCCTTATGACACCAAGCTGAACCAAAGTTAACCCCCGGGTCACACATCCAAACCAAAATCCTGTTGCACCTTTGACACTTCAATTTTGCGCCGATTCCATTATTACACTCAACTTTGCAACCCACGTGCATCACCTATGCAATGATACCACTCCAAACACTCTAGAGTCGATCCGTCAAAGTCTGATTCTATGTTTATGGGTCCCCCACCCTTTATCTATTGAATCGGAGAGTACGTTACCTCTCCTTCTATATGAAGACCCTCAACCATAGAATCGTCCACTACCTCTATTTCACTCTGATGAGCGTTTGCAACCATTCAAGCATAGAAACAACATCCAAGCAAGCATCAACAGCATTAAAGCACCATCCAACAATACAAACATACATCAAATCATGGAAAATCAACTTAGAATATATCTATGACATAGCCTAACACTTATAAAGGCAATTATACATCAAATTAACATGATTAAAACTCTTTGAACCATTTAAATCTAGTTTTACTTCAGGTAGGATTTTAAAATAACATAAAAATATAATTTTGACTTTAAAAATGGGTTCAAAACATATGGATACATATATAATATGACATGAGATGATAAATCACTCACTGAACATCCAAAAATGAAAGATTCGTATACAAAACGATGCAAATATGAGAATAGACAGAAAAGTCCCATATTTTCTTTATCAAAAATAAAGATTTAAAAGTCTCTAGCTAATCTTATTGCTAATCTAGCCTACATTTATAGATTTGGCTTAATTTGGAGGAGATTAAAGAAGGTTTTGGCTAATAAGGAGGTTAATGGAGGTTTAGTTAGATCTATTTGGGAAGATGAGAAAATAATCTGGATGACTATCTCAGCCACTAAAAACCCCAAACCCAAAGTGGGCTATTGAGATCACCCCAAATCTCATCAGTTATGCGTTAAGCTGTTCCAAAAACTATAACAACCTTGTTATTTTGATTTAATTAAACAAAACAAAATAATGATTCAAATTCGAGAATTTAAACTGTTAATTTGGAATCTGTATTCTTTTATAACAAGGTAGTTTGTTTTAGAATGATTTATTCTAAATTAATGAGATTTATGAAATAAATTTTATTTTATATAAATATTTTGTGAATAATCAATGTGAAGTGCATTTTGGAATTTGTTTTAAAACAATTGTAGAGAAATAATAATTAGGAAGACAATAAGAGCACTTAATTGGGTTGAATTATTTATTCTTCAATAAAAGAAATTTTTGAGATTTATAAACTTATTTTAAAATATTGTTCATTGTTAATAAGCACTTTTGGAATTCTATTGTTTGAATTTGAACTATAGTTTTAAACACTTGAAAATTCTAGTTTATGAAGTCGATTAGTTAAATAAAATAAAATGGAGTTGTTTTATTACTCAGTTGGGTTGAGAAATTTAAACCAAGGCCCAAACTAATTGAATGACTAAGAAGAGTGTTTCTTTATACATTCATTTACTTTACTGTAAATAGAAAACCAGAAAAAACCTAGTTCCTCTCTAAACCTAGAAGCAAATTGGATAATTAAATTAGGAATCTATTGCTATAAATCCAGTATAATCAAGGTAATAATTTTAGAATCCTATTATATCTTTTAAATCGGGTGATTCCATTTTTACAATGTTTGATTTCTAGTTGTTATTTGCTTAGGTTTGAGAAATTTCTAGGGTTTGCTGATTCATATGAAAACTACTGTAGAGGTTATAGCTGCCTAATTGCTTGGAAAAAAGGTGAGCTAATCCTTACACAATCTATCTCTAGATTAATTGCATGCATTTTTAGCCTATTATTCTAATTTTTGTTTGTCCCTATCCCAGTTGTTCTGAATTTTCTTGCACAACACTCTGTTGCTTAATTTCGCTTATGTCCAGTAGCCTTGAAGGTTGGTCACGCAAGAAATATTTATTGCATTGAAATATTTATTACATATTTGGTTGGACTTAGGTGCAATCGTCATTTGTGAATAGTGAATTCCTTCTTTTGTTGCCTTGTTTGTACGTTATATGCCTATGCTTTGAAAACATTGCTCACACAAGTACCCGATGCTTTGAAATGTTGTCACGTCCATATGTTCAATATGTTCGATCACACAAGTAGTCTACACCCTATGCCTTACTTTCGTCTTTTAAATGTCCTTTAATTGGAAAATGGACTACTCTATTTATATATCATGCTGTCTCTTTCATGTGGCCTTGTTTTCTTTGACTGTTTCAAGATCACATCCCCATTTTGATTTGTTGCCTTTATTTTTTCATCTCTATTGTTTAATTTGTGATGCTTATTTCATCTTTTGCTTGCTGATTTCTTTCGTCCTTTATATATTCTGTTGCTTTCAAAAATTGGTACACACTCTTTATTGCTTATTTTATTTCATTGTTTTATGTAGTGTGACTCCACTTTTGATGATTTCTTATGAATTGAAGTTTCGAGAATTTATATAAAAATGGGTACTTTTGGCACAGGTCCTTATTAAGTTTCAAAATTCACGAAAAGTCCTTCACTAAATTTCAGTGTAAATTAGGTCCCTGTTTTTTATTCACGATTATTGTAGAACATGATGCAACATTTCATAAAAGTTGCTGATATTTCAGCAACATTTATGTACACGGTGAACGTAGTGTATGAAAGTTGCTGAAATATCAACACTTATTTATAAAAGTTGCTGATATTTCAGCAACATTTATGTACACTGTGAACACAGTTTATGAAAGTTGCTGAAATATCAGCACTTATTTATAAAAGTTGCTGACATTTCAGCAATAATTTTTCTTTATTTTTACAATAAAACTTTGACACAGATAGTTGCTGAAATATCAGCACTTATTTATAAAAGTTGCTGACATTTCAACAATAATTTTTCTTCGTTTCCAGAAAACAGGGACCCGCTTTACAATGAAACTTTGACAGGGACCCGCTTTACAATATGAAAGTATGATAGGGATGCCTCCCTAATTTCCACTATAAAAATCTCTCCATTATGTAAATTGAACGCAAGTAGTTTACCAAAGAAAACTTTATTATAATTCACCATTTTTGAACTTATTTTAAAATCAATTAAATTCCTTTTATAAATGATTATACTAAGTAACTATTTATATAAATTAAATATAATTAGTAGAGATAGTTTATGGATTTAAAAGTATAGTTTTGGAAATATAAACCTAAGTTGTTTCTAAATAAATATTTGATTACCGTTATAGGTTTGGAATATGAATATTTTAGTTTCATAAAATAAAGGATTACTTATATAATGAGATTTTAGAACAACTATTTATATAAAAGCATTTTGATATTAAAATCGGCTTATCGTTTGTTTTATCTAAATTATATATATATATATATATAGTTGAACAATAAATGACTTTATGGGTTTCAAATGAGAGGTTTGAAAATAAAATTATACATAAAGTATTTTAGAAATCATTTCATATATGATAAATGATATTATTTACTTTCAAAACCATAAACTCTTATCGGATTTTATTGGACTTACCCTTCGGCTATTTATATACTAAATTGGCATTTTTTGTGACTTTTGGATCTTGAGATGAAAATTTTGAGTGTCTTATGAGGAGTACTAATAACCGACTTAGTGTATTAATTTTTTTAAATACTCTTAAGTAACACTACATCGAATATGGTATAACTCATTGAATAGACTGTTTGAGTGGAATTTACTAACCCATTAGCGAATACTTGAATTTCACCATGTAGTATGTGATGCTTTGGTTAAATTCTTGTGATTGCTTTTAGGAAAGTATTTAACACTTTAGGGTTGTATTCTCTTTTGATGTCCAACATTTATGTAGGCTAATAGATCCTTAAGAGATATATAGTTCAGGTTCTTTAGTGATATCCATAATTAGTGAGATTTACTAGCTTCTAGTAAATACTTGAATTTCACCAAGCAATATGGGACGTTTCGGTTAAGTTCTCGTGATAACTAAAGTGATAGTATTTTGCACTTTAGAGTGTATTCTCTTATGGTTTTCGGTTTTCAGGACGATAGATCCTTAATAGATACTACCATGAATTTTTCCATGATCCTTGTGATTGGTTATTATTTTTTCCATGATCCTTGTGATCGATCGAAATTGTTTTCCATGATCCTTGAGATCAATCGAGATATTGTTTTTTCATGATCTTTGAGATCGGTCGAGATTTTGTTTTGATTTTTATTTTCCACGATATGGACGATCTTTGGTACCGGATTGGTTTGGATTAGGATTTTGTTTTCCTCTGTATTAGTATGATCATTGCGATCGGTATGGATTAGGATTTTCTTGTATTTCGATATATTATTATTTATTTAGGAATTCTGGGCTTTGTGACTATTCTGTGTTTCGTGATTTAAGTATTCCTGTATTTTAAGATGGATTTAGATTTCAATTATTCTAGTGACTAGTTATAATATGACAACTGTATTTATTTATATGTCATGTATCCTTGTGTTATATCTTGTTCTCACCCTTTGGATATTTGGAGATAGTCTGACCCGTTTATTTTATAATACTCGGGTCAGGCCGAGACTTTTTAGGTTACAAGACACGTAAACTTTTGGATAGGTGTACTAGTAGGGAGATAAACCATTTTGATATCTTAGTTTTATCTCATGTAGGATTATGTACATGTATATGAGACGTACATTTGAGATAGTGACTTGTATTGGATGTATATTATGTGGGTCTAATATTATATTTGTGGACTCACAATATGTATTTGTATAAGATATAATTTTATTCCGTTGGGATCTGTGATTATTATTCTATATTCTATACTACGCTGATTTTGAGAAACCGGTGTGTTTTGTTACTTTAGATTGAGACTGTACGCGTTAAAATTTTGTTCCAGAGATTCAGCAAAACGGTAAGTGTGACGTGTTAGTGTTAGTTTAAAGATATATTCACATTTGGTCGCCCTTAACAAGCCATATTCTCCATGTTATTAGATGACATTATTTATAATGTTCTTTAATATTATAGGTATAGCGGTGAGGTCGTTACAGTTGGTATTAAAGCCGAGCCGGAACATTATAGAATATAATATCATATATTTAGACCTAGTGAGACTTAGAGTCCTTTTCCCTGGGGTGTTTGGTAAATAGTTATATTAATTATCCATATAGGGATAGGAATATAAAATAATTACGGGAATAATCATTGAGGCATATTTGTGAAAATTTTGAAAATTATTGTTATAAAATGATTTTAAATGTTTATTGTTGTATAGCGATGTTCTGATCCGTTAGTGGTCAGAGTTACGCAGCCGAAGTTGATAGACTCTTTCCCCTGAGCATAGTAATAAGTCGTATATGTATATATATGTGTGCGCGTGTGTGTGTGTGTGTGTGTGTTTGATTAGATGATGTATGCATGGATGATTGGTTTCATTATTGAATTGCTATTAGTAAATTTTCCGTTGTATGAGAATATAGAGATTATAAATTTTGAAATTTGTATTTTGTTAAATTGTCCGTTGAGTGATGTATGAATTCTTGTCAATACCTGCGACACCATGGTGTCGGTAAGGATTTCTAAATGCTTTAATGAGACAATCGGACATTGAATTTTGAGTTATAATATTTATAGTATTATAAATATAAAGATGTTGAAAATATTAATTAATTAGAAGATAAAGTTTAAGTGAATTAAATATTATTTACAATGAGATAAATGTTTTGGTAATTATATTTACGTGCATATGTAATTAATTTTGGAAGGGAAAAGTTATTTTGTGAAAAGTAGGTATACATGTATATAAAATGTGATAGATTTTAAAAGTAAATATCTTGGATATAAATAATATTTTCAAAATGAAATATTATGAGTTATATGGTATTTGGAAAGAAGATATTAATTGGAGTTCAGATAATAATATTTAGTAATGATTTGGAATTGAATATTATAACTTGTGAAAATATAATACTTTGTGGAAAGATATTTTGGAAATTAAATTTAGAAGAAAATTTATATAGATGTATATATGTGTGTTTAAATTTTTTAGTGGCTTATAAAATTATAATGAAACTATATGGACGAATTATATGTATTGATTTAGATGACGTGTGCAGCCATCGAGTATTAATAATAGTAGATATTAGTGGTGAGGCAATATTGATTTCACGGGCAACATCACAGCCATTTAACAAAGCAATGTATTATAAAAAGATCGCAAGGCAACATTATTTTAGTATTTGATATTGCAAATTGTGAATGTTATTTTAAGTTATATGCTAAGATGAATAATGTGTGATAAATATTGATTTAGCGTGTATATCATTTTTATGATTTAAATAGATGATAAATTTTGGAAGTTCATGTAACGACCCACTATTTTGTACCATTCAAATCGACAATAATCCACACATGTCTGACTTGAATAATTCAAAATAACAGATTATAATAAAATTTGGAGCAAATAAAATCAAATACAGAATCATGGAGACAGAAATATCAGAATAACTCGCAGTGGAAATTAAAATACCATAGTAGTTCATGAAGCTACTATAACATACTCTCAAAACAAAATACATAATATCAGTCTAAAACATATACAATAGAAATCTCAAATACATAGAACTTTATAATACCAGAGCTGAAATAGAACAACTGAAACTGAAATGGATAGATAACTAGATAAGCAGAATCTCCAACGATTCCTAGCTCCAGAAAGAGATCCAAAGCTAAGCTGTAAATACTCAGGCTGACCCGAGCATAAAGCAAAATACAAAACACTCGAGTCAGGACAATATATACTTATATAATGTAAACCAACTCAAGTGAACTGTAACAGTAATGCATAATAACTTAAAGGATGCTTGGGATCGCCCATCCTCTAAGGATCAGTTAAACTATAAACTAAATACATCCCGTGGTTAAAATTTCAAAATTGGTATTTTATACTTATAAATCAAATATCATTTCAAAATTCAATATCATTTCAAATCCATTTCAAAATATCCAAATATTTTCAAATCAAAATATTCCAATTAAACCATTTCAAAAATGAAATTATTATATTTAATATTCAAATATTCAATTCTCAAAATTTTAGTCTTTTCACAATTCATTTATTCACTTAAATTTATTAGAACAGTGAAATTTCAACTTTCGCAGCACTTAGAAAAATGCTACGGAAAGTTATGTTTAAAAACAATTCAGTTAGCAAAAGACAACATTTAAAATGCTGTAATAGGTTTAGATTTCAAATAAAACTTTAGTTAAATTCAACAACTACAGCACTTACACAGTGCAGTGACAGCCCTAAGTTCATTTTAGCCATTTAGTTCATTTATCAATTACAGCATTTACAAAATGTTGTAATATCCTTTATATTAGAAATGATAGCATTTCAAAAAGGCTGCCAATTAAAATTCAAGAATTTAAATACAATTTAATAACCAATTAAATTTTAATTTAAATCATTTTAACTTATAAAATCATATAATTTCACACTTTAAAACAATCATTGAAATACTGTTATATTTATGATTTTATAAAGTTAAATTTGCATTCAAAATCAAATTTAATAATAATTTTACTTATTAAATTCCAGCATTAATTTCTTTCTTTATAATTAAATATTTTAACTTAACATTTAAGTTTATATTTCAAAATATAACCTATTTTCATTTTATTTACTTAATTTAAAATTCACATTTTTACAAAATTCACAAATTTCCAATTTAAGTTATATTTCAAAATTCAACTTAAATATCCATTTATGTCATATTTTATTTATACAAAAATCATTAACACTTTATAAAAATCATTTAATTTCATTTTTAAATCAAAATTATCATATTTTCTTACTTTACATAAATTCTATTTATAAACAAAATTATAAATTCCAAAATTAACTTATATTTCAAATTCCACTTCACCATCTACTTAATTCACTTATTTAATTTATAGAAAATCAATAATATTTTATAAAAATAATTTTTAATTAAATTTAAATCAAAATATCATAATATTTACACTTTTTTAAAAAAAATTAGAAAAATGTTTTAACCACAGTCTATATAAAAAAAATTCTAACTTAAATAAAATGATACGGATAATATATCATTTCAATCCGAAATTTTTAAAGGAAAAATCCGGGTTTTATCATTTCAAACCCGAAATCCCAAGTTAAATGAAATAAATAAAAATCGTTCAGGCCTATCATTTCAGCCCATAACGATTTTTCCTATTCTAAAGTCCGTTCGAATATGTATCATTTCAACCCATAGTGATTCTAATCTACAGGGAACTTGTAGTGTGATAAACTGATATAAATAAACAAAATAGCCTTATATAACAGTAACTGATGATATAACATGTGTATAAATAGGGTGAGCACCATATGATCATAGCATAGGCAATTATAACATGGTGATATAGTTTACAGATTCAAATGGTGTCAGTTTACTAGTTATATAAGTATATATTGTCTGGTGAGAATTACTCACCTGTATAAAAGCTGGAGATGACAACCAAAACACACAACACAGAATCCACAAAGGCACGAGAGCACGACTATGATTTGAGTGTGGGAGATCCAAAGCTAATTGCCTTGTCACATTCAAACAAAACAAATATAAACAACATGAGTTTTCAACCCAAAATTTCAATAAAACAATGTTAGAAATGAATGCATAAAACAAATCCAAAGCTATTGCACTTGCTTTCAACCACCTATGGTTCAGCTACAGGTCAGTAATGTATGGCTAAGGGGTGGGTTTGGATCAGATCTTGGGTCCATAAGTCGGCCTAGCATGGATTAGATGATGGTACAAAAGATAGGTGCATGGAACTACAACTACAAGGCACTACAATGGATTCTAGGCAACTACAAGGCAACAACAAGCCACGGCCAAAGGCAAGTGGTCACGGCCAGAGGAAAGTGGGGTCATGTGATGACGTGGAAGTGGGTGTCAGGTCAGAAAACGCTGGTGGTGGTGGTGGATAGGTCGGCCAAGGTGGTGGTTTGTGGTGATGGAACAAGTGGTGCTCGGCTATGACCATATAGTTGAAGTTTGTGTGGATTTTGGTGGATCTACTTATCAAGGTGCACGGCCATGGGCTTGGGGTTGTGCTGGAGGTGGTGTTGACTGGTTGTGGGGGTGGTGGAGGCGGCCATGGTGCTGGAGTGGTGAGGAGCCGAGCCTAGAAGGGAAGAAAGCAAGTGCAAAATAGAAAATAAGCAAGAGAAAATGGAAAAAGAAGAAAGAAAGTTTTACCAAAAATTTGTTCAGATGGAGGCCGAAAATTTTTGGAGCTGAGAAATTTTATTTACGAGAAAAATGAATGAGAAGTCAGCTGAAACAAAGATAAGGTCGGCCTCCACTTGGAAAGATGAGTTATGAAATGAAAAGGTGGAGAATACAAAAGGACTAAGGCAAATAAAAAGTCACAAACTCTTCATATTTCCATCATTTCTTTTGAAATTTTAAATACATATAAATTACTGATAAATAAGGATAAAAACTCAGAAAAGAAAATGAAATGCAAAAATAAATAAATTTTAATTAAATATAATTAAATTAAGAAAATAGCTTAAAAGTAGAAGTAGGTTTTAAAAATTAGAAATAAATTCAATACACTTTGGAAAAATCTTATTATCACTTTAAAAATATTTAAAGGTCAAAAAATATATAGTATAACCTAAATATACAAATTTAAGTAAGATATATCAAATAAAAATGTCATTTATATAAATTAAAATAAAGAAAATTGTTAAATAACTCAATATACACACAATATTGAAACAGTATAACTTTCACAATTTAAATCCAATTTCAACGAAACGAAAAGTAGTATTCATGATATTAAGTCTACTTTCATAATAAAAGATAAAATTAAAGAATTCAAATATTTAAATTTAAAATTGAAAAGTCAAAGTTTGACCAAATTGACCAAAATCCACTTTTCTAGAAATATTCAATTTATTCAGGTTTGAAATTATAATTCTCATAAAAATCAACATTTATATTTAAAATAACATAATTTATTCATTTTAATAAATAAAATAAAAAATTTAAATCAAAATTCAAATAAAATAATCAAAATAAACAATTAAAATAAATCACAAAAATTCAAGGTTGTTACACTCTCCCCTACTCAAATCTTTTCGTCCTCGAAAAGGAATGAGGTACGGAAAACATAGAAAAATAGAACAGAATAGGATTAAGACAAGATGACAAGAAGATTAAAATTATACCTGATAATTGTTGTTACAGGTAAGTTTAACAAGGTGGAGAATAGGAATAGCTAGAAGGGAAAATAGGACGAAAGACAAGGATGAGCCATTAATTAAAATTGTTGGTTAAAGAGGTAAAAATATTTAAAACACTTTAAAATCCTTTAGAAAGGAAATAACTGATCAAAGTATCCTTTATATAATATTTTATCAAAATACTTTTATAACTCGATGTCTTAACAAGTTTATCCTCGTTCCTGCAGACTCTGGCAGTGCGTTAATCAGGCGCAAAGCTAGAATTCTTCAGGTACTTAGTAGACTTGTTTCAACACCTAGTGAAAATACTGGAAAACTTTTAAAAACAGATATGGAAAGTACAATCCAAAAAAAACAAAACATGTCGATCATGGATCACGGATACACAATGGTTACGCCTGGATCCCCCAGGAAACATCCGTACCCATAGGCTGCCCCCCCAACCTTGCGATTGCGCCATGAAGACTGGTAGTACCGCAGATACACAATGGTTACGCCTGGATCTCCCAGGAAACATCCGTACCCTAGGCTCTCGCAGCCCCTGCTGATTACGCTACCAAGCAACCCAATAGATCGCAAATAAACAATGGTTACTGTAACGACCCAGAGTTTCTGTCATTTGAAATTCAGATATTTAATTGATTTTAAATATTAACAAGTAAGAGTTGTAAGTCGAATAAATTAAATTTCGAATATAGATATTTAATTGGATAATTAAATCGACAATTTAATATTTGAAATTGCAAAAATAATTGATAATTGGAAAATTGGGTTTAATATGAATGAAAATGATTTATAAAGTTGTATTAAATCATATTGGAGTTAGAATGATGTTATAGAACTTTTAAAATTGAATTAAAAGTTAATTTGTGAAAATTGATTATTTTAATATTTAATTGACGACTAAAAATAGTCATTTTTCAAACAGTCTCGGATTTCGACGAAACTAGTTTCATCGGATCCGTAATGTTATATTATTGTAAGGTTTCAAATTTCGTGTCAATCGGATTTACGCTTTGTCCGAGGCAAGCCAAAACGCATAAAAATCGTTTTAATCGATTTAATTTTAAATTGATCGTTTAATTCCGTAACTCGCACATATGATCGAATTAGCCCCCGAAACACGTTCCATTGTGTTCGGAACGCGGGTTAAACCCTATAAACGTCAGCCGGCACGTTTGATTTCGAGTTCGAAAATTTTCGAGATGAATAGTGTTTCGCAATTTTCTATCAAAGGCCCCCATTATACTCATTTTTCACTAAACCCTAGTCCTCTATCTTCAACCGCCGCACGTTTTCACCAATGGCCATAAAGCAATAACCTTCTTCCTTGTTTATCACGAAAACTATCAACTTTCGTCACGAATCTTTAACTACAAAATCGGAGAGGGGAGTGAGATCTTCGTTGTGAGCGGTGGTGAGCGAGATCGAGTTGACGAGGAGGCCGGAAATTGATCGGCAAGGCAGAGCGTTCGTGCTCGAAATTTGCAAGGGAGAGGGGATCGAGCTTCGTCGCATCTGGGGCGATGGTAGGGGCGGCAAAGCTCTTCGATGTGGTAAGTTCTGATCGACGTCGAAGGGTCGATAGGAGGTGCGGCGTTCAAGAAAATCGAACGAGCTTTGGGTTCACGCGCGTGATAATTGCCTGGAGGACGAAATAGAACGCGCGGCCACGATCTTCTCTTTTGAAATCTACGGCCTGGATTGAAACTAGGTTAAAAATAAAATAAAAGTTGTAATTTACATATATTTAAATTCGTACAATGTTTAAAATGCAATATCTTTTTGATACGAGGTCCATTTCGCACGAAACGACTTGCGTTGGGTTCGTATTGACGAGCACTACGTGATGGAGCTGATTTGGGATTGATTGGAGCTAGTGTGAATTTTGGGTATTTATTCGAAACAAAACACTACAACTGTTATCGGAAACTCAAGGTGAGAACTTCTCACTCAATCGAATTATGTTTCGATTTAAATTTTAAATAGTTAAATTTAAAATTGCTTGATTGTGTGAATTGAATGATGATTGTTATTGGTTGTATTGAATAGACCCTATACGCCGCATATTAAGCGGAGGTTATTATATTAAAAACATATACTGCGATATTCCACCTTGAAGTGGAATTGGTATTATATATGTATTTGGAGTTGATTTCCCGCATTATATAGCGGATGAGACCATATTGCGCCACATAATAGCGGATAGTATTTTATAAATCCCATATACCGCGATATTCCACCTCGAAGTGGAATTGGTATTGTGCTAACATCTGTGGATGCAGGGAAACAGGTTGGAGGGATTCAACTAGATTCCTCAACATTTGAATTTATTTCAATGTTGTGTGTTGATTATTTATAATCTCCGTGTGATTATATTTGTGAATTGGAATTGTTAAAGGCTATAATTTAGCCGAATATATTTTTGGTATCGTTGGATACCAGAAATAAATAAAAATTGGATTTTCGAAATTCAAGTTGAAAATTTATCGAAAAAAATATTTTTGAGAATTGGATAAATTTAAAAGGAGTTTTAAAAAGATAAAAGTCTTATTTTTGAACTATATTGAATTAAATTTCAAATTTCGAGAAAAAGGGCTTAATAAATGGATTTCGAAAATATTATTTATAAATTGAAGAAGTTATTTAAAATTTGGATTTTAAATAGATCTGAAGAGATAAAGAAATTTATTTTAAAAAGAAAATAATTTGGAAATTCGTTGAAAATTTGATTTGGTGTTTTGAAATAAATTTTAAAATCAATTTGAAATTAATTGATTGTTAATTTAATTTATGCGTAGAAATTTATCTGTCTTTAAATTAATCAGATAATTAAATTAATCCTACTTATGGACGTTTGGATTATATTGGATGTTGAATTGTTTGATATCTCTGATATGTTATGCTTTGTGATATATCGTGATTTGTGTTGTGGTCTGTAATTTGTTTATCTGTGATATATATATATATATATATATATATATATATTTGTGATCTGTGAATGAAAGATAAGCGTTATAGTTTATAATGCTTATCAATTATATTGTTATATTTGATCTGTGATGGTTGAATGTTGTTGCACTATTGTGTTAAACCCTTGGACTACACAATACACACACAAATGTGGATTTCACGTGGAAATCGGTTAAGTCACATATTTTTAACAATTCTAAAGATTGAATTTTGAATCCAAATTAGTTTTGGAAATTGGAATTGAAGGTTTTTGAAAATGAGTTTCAAAATAAGAGTTATTTTAAATAACTTAATAAAATTAGGATTTAAATCATTTGATTTATATTTTGAATTCAATACTTGAAATTGAATTCAATGATTTGGGAACTATGGTCTAAAAGATTATGCAAGTATAAAAGGTGTTTATATGGGTTTTTAACCATTTAAAAATATGGTTTTGGAAATTTAAATTTAAATTCAAGTTTTATACTTGGATGGCTTTAACCTGTGAAATTGTAACTAGTTTTTCCCAAAAACGAAAACTATCTGTTTCAAATAATAATAGCTTTCATAAAGTGAAAAGATTTCCAATTTGTACCGAAATATTTCAAGTTGAAATGATTTGTGAATAGTTTGGAAAAACTATGAATTAACCTTTGTGAAGATGATTAAGCTTTATCTTGAAATCAAAGAAGATTTTAAAAGGTGTATCTTTTATATTATAAAAGACATGAATTGTGAATAGTTTGAAAGCTATAAGTTAAATCTTGATTTAAATATTTAATGGGTTAATCCAATTGAAATGGGAAATGATTTGGGAATCTGTGAATGAATCTTTGTGAAATTGGGTGAACTTTGTGAAGTAAATCTTTTTTGTTTAAAGATTTGAAATGGTAATTTGTTTAGACCATTTGAAAGAAAGGTTGGGTAATAAGTTGTGACTTAATTGAAATCCCTATATCCATATGTTTTAAATATTATGCTCACTATTCGGTTTAGCCGGGAAAGGACCTTTGTGTCATATAACCCATTCCGAATAAGTGATATGACGATATGGATAACATTTGAAGACCAGTGGTGAAGACCGGGTATTTGTGAAAATGATAGGATGACCTATCGATTGTCTCTGCACCGTTAGCTACGGTATAGAGATTTCCTTTGTGATGGGAAGTTCGATCGGGATTGTGAATACCCGGATTGCAAGGGCTTCTTTGGAAGTGCCTTCGGTTCTGTTCGAACCCGGAACAGACTTGTATGGTTACATGTATGACATTACATTTTGAGATATAAAGCTGATTTCTTTCAAATACATTTCTGTTGGTGGTGGAGAATTTATTCTCTTAGCTTAACACCCTTCTCTGAGACGTACGAGCTCAGAGGTTATGTAGTTGAAGGTTATCAGCGATATATTCCCAATTTGGTAATGTGGCATGCTGAGTGTTGCTGTGTGATGATTATTTATTGATCATTTGTTGATCAAAGCGTGGCTTTGTGTAAAAGCGTAGCTTTGTGGACGAGACCTCTTTGGACCTCACAACCCGAAAATGGTCGAAACAGGAATGATGCGGCAAGGTTATTAGGGTCGCTCCCTTTAGGGTATGTCATTTCCTTTTGGAAAAGGGTGGTATCAGGTATGGAGCCCTGGTATTTAACCTATGTGGTTACTCCAATCTCATTTGCTGTGTGATTGTTGTTTTGTTGAGGTGCCTCGGATAAAGGTCCCAAAGGACCGGGGGGTGGCATATTCGTGTAGTAGTTACCTAGTGTAAGGGGTAACCCGGCCTTGTGTTGGCAGAGAGCCAGGTTGGTTTCTCGGGACGTCCCGCCAGAGGCGTAGCCATTGGTAGTAGGAAGTTCCTTAGCCTGACCATTTGTTGGAAATCCAATTTCCAATACGAACCCTGTACGGTTTTAGTTGTAGAACCTGCCATTTACTTATGGTGGTCACCACTGTTTAGATGGTAGCTATAGTAGGCATAGTTCGGAATGTCTATGCTGCTAAGATTAATATTATACTTTCAAAATGTTTTCTGCACTATGCACTAGTAATAATATCTAATGATTTTGCGTAGTAAGCATATTTGACTATCATAAGGAGAAATCTCCTCCAATTCTGCGTTCACATTGTGTGTGTGGCGGGAGGCCTTATGGTAGTTACATTTTCCAAAAAGCATTGCGGATGTCTTTACTTCCTTTGTTGTTGTTTTAAAGATAATAACTGTTTTTAGTTCTCACACCAGTCCCATGACTGACCTGAAGTTTATTGTTCCCTTCCTAAACACTGGGTGCCCATCATTTTCCACACGAGCAGTCTAGAGTTAGTTTTTCAAGTCATTCTGGATTCAGGAGATGCTGTGGAGCTCAAGTGGCGAGCTGGATAGCGAGACGTACTCCCATACTTGTTTATTTATTCCGCTGTGCATTCTGTATGAGGACAAGTTTGTATAACTGTCCATTGTTGTACCGTGTGTTTATTGACTCTGATGATGTAATGTACAAACTGATATAGTTCTTTGATTTAAAGATTATTCATTTATCTATTATATGTTGTTCCGCTGCGATATGTGAGATTCTAATATTGTTTCTGTTGTTTCTTTTTTTTTCTTTCTGTCTTCTTCTACCTCTTCTTTTTAACCATAACAATTCGGTTTTCCGGCATTCGATTGCTCGGCAGTTGATACAGTGGATGTATTAATGTCGATTTTCGGAAGTCGGAAATCTCGAATCGTTACATGTGGTATCAGAGCATTTGGTTAAGCGATAACCTTGGCTCTGTTGGGTGTTACTCATTAGAGATAGAGTCAGTAGTACTCTAGAATGAGTGTGAGTGTAATAATAGATATGAGCACGTATTTGTTAGTGAATATGAAATTGTTTTGTATTGTGTTGACTTATCGGTTGATTGTTTATAGATTCTGGTCGGTGCAGTCTAGCTAACTGTATCGATAGGGGTTTCTAAACTCTTAAACAAGATGAACCGACACAGTATCATTTTAAATTGGGTAAATGAAATAATTTTACCTTGATTATATTTTGTATATAAAGGAAATAGCTTTTCAGAATTATTAAAGTGTATATAAAATTGAATTGTTTGGTTGTTGAAAATGTAAGAATATATATGAGTTAATAAAAGTTGTTTGAATAATCTAAATAAAAACAACAATTGTAAAAGAATGAAGTATATAAGCAAATGAATTATTAAGTATGGAATTATAATTAATATGATTTGCAGTTGTGAAATAATCTTATATATAAGAAGTGAAACTATATGAATATATTTATAATTATGAGTTGTAAATAAAAATGAATTTGAACTATGAATTTGAAAATTATGAATCCTGTTTATTTTGGAAGTTATTTTTCAAAATTAAAAGTTAAATAGTGAAATTATATGAGAAAAAGATTTATAAATGTGATTTATAAATCAAAGGAAATTTTAAAAGAATATTAAGCACTGAATTCACTACTGTTACAGGGAAATAATAAGGGTGATGACTGCAGCATCATCAGTATCATTTTCGAGTTTCTGCGTGATGGATTTGCTACCATAATAAATTGGAAAATTGAAGTTTTGTTGTGATAAACAAAATTTAGATTAAAATCCAAATTGAAATTGATGAATATAAGTGAAACGAGTTTTAGACTTATAATATGAAATAAAGATTTTAGCTTTGGTAAAGTTAAAGAATTTGAGTTAGCATAGTAAATATATGATGTTAATTTAACTAAAGGAAGGTTAAATATATTGAATTGGATTAGATAAGTGATTATAATATGATTTGGAAAGTTGAATAATAAGTTGTATAACCTATAGAATGGGAAAAGGTAAGTAACACCAATTGTTAAAATGGTTAAACAATTTTGTTAAGAAAAACAAAATATGAATTGGATTTATAAGTGGAAATTTAAGTTAAGCTAAACAAATAATGTTTAAAAGGAATATAACTTAAGTTGTATAGTGAAAGCAAATGTAAGTGGAAATTTGAAATGGAATATAACTTAAGTGATGTTGAATGAAGTTGATTTTGGTATCGAAGTAAATTAATAAGTGAATTAATGAAATGAAGTCATTAAGAATATGAACTTGAGGTTTATAAATGAAATTCAACTTAGTTATAAAATGAATTAGCAATTGAATTAATAAATGGATTGAATGTTAATCAATCTAATGTAAATGAATTGATATGGAATAATGAATGTAAGTGTTAATTCATTAAAGCTAATTAAAAATGTTGAACCAAATTGAATGTGAAGTAAAGTAAATTGAATGAATTTGGTTATGTTGATTATGATTTGGTTGTGAGATGATTGTTAGTTGATTGTATATAATTCATTAAGTGTTAATGAAATTGAAAGCTATGTAATTGGATTCAAATTGAAAGTGAACCAGCTTGAATTTAAATTAGTGAATGTAAACTAATTGAAAATGAAGAAATGAATGTCGTTGTATATGAATTGGTTGTAAACAATTACAAGTAATGTCGAAATTATATAAGTTGCTTATAAACCTTGTTTAGTATGCATTTCTTTTAATATGCATGTGTTGTAGTTGTTTAAAAGAGTAAATTGTTAATAACTTTATATATATGTCACTTACGTGTTTAAATTGAGTAAGTACGGGTGTCGTGGCTGTCGTTCGGCTGGTTGGGTTGCGCTAAAATGCTTAATAAATAACTGCTTTGCTTAAGAATGCTAAAAAGGTACGCCTACGCAATAAAAATAGGAAATATGAACTATTTTTCTGCTTTTCCGACCGTGTGGGTCGATGTATATATATTTATAACTATTGTGAAATTGTAAAAGCTCCTCCGTACAAAGGAGACTGCCAAAATTTTCTGTAAATTTTGGGAGTTAGAAAAAAATTTGGAAAATTTGGAAAAAAATTTGTTAACGGAAAATTGATTTCCAAATTGTAATGAAAGAGTAGGAATTGAACTAGAAAATGGAAACCATTGTTTTGGTTGAAGTTAAAGATTTTGGAAAAGGTGAATATAAAATTTTCACTAAGTGGATTTTTGAAAAGTTAATGGATTTGGGCATTTTTCTTACTTTGCAATTTCGAGGACGAAATTCTTTTAAGAGGGGAAGATTGTAACGACCCAGAATTTCTGTCATTTGAAATTCAGATATTTAATTGATTTTAAATATTAACAAGTAAGATTTGTAAGTCGAATAAATTAAATTTCGAATATAGAGATTTAATTGGACAATTAAATCGACAATTTAATATTTGAAATTGCAGAAATAATTGATAATTGGAAAATTGGGTTTAATATGATTGAAAATGATTTATAAAGTTGTATTAAATCATATTGGAGTTAGAATGATGTTATAGAACTTTTAAAATTGAATTAAAAGTTAATTTGTGAAAATTGATTATTTTAATATTTAATTGACGACTAAAAATAGTCATTTTTCAAACAGTCTCGGATTTCGACGAAACTAGTTTCATCGGATCCGTAATGTTATATTATTGTAAGGTTTCAAATTTCGTGTCAATCGGATTTACGCTTTGTCCGGGGCAAGCCAAAACGCATAGAAATCGTTTTAATCGATTTAATTTTAAATTGATCATTTAATTCCGTAACTCGCACATATGATCGAATTAGCTCCTGAAACACGTTCTATTGTGTTTGGAACGCGGGTTAAAACTTATAACCGTCAGCCGGCACGTTTGATTTCGAGTTCGAAAATTTTCGAGATTAATAGTGTTTTGCAATTTTCTATAAAAGGCCCCCATTATTCTCATTTTTCAATAAACCCTAGTCCCCTATCTTCAGCCACCGCATGTTTTCACCAATGGCCATGAAGCAATAGCCTTCTTCCTCATTTATCACGAAAACTATCAACTTTCGTCACGAATCTTTAACTACAAAATCGGAGAGGGGAGTGAGATCTTCGTTGTGAGCGGTGGTGAGCGAGATCGAGTTGACGAGGAGGCCGGAAATTGATCGGCCAGGCAGAGCGTTCATGCTCGAAATTCGCAAGGGAGAGGGGATCGAGCTTCGTCGCATCTGGGGCGATGGTAGGGGCGGCAAAGCTCTTCGATGTGGTAAGTTCTGATCGACGTCGAAGGGTCGATAGGAGGTGCGGCGTTCAAGAAAATCGAACGAGCTTTGGGTTCACGCGCGTGATAATTGCCTGGAGGACGAAATAGAACGCACGGCCACGATCTTCTCTTTTGAAATCTACGGCCTGGATTGAAACTAGGTTAAAAATAAAATAAAAGTTGTAATTTACATATATTTAAATTCGTACAATGTTTAAAATGCAATATCTTTTTGATACGAGGTCCATTTCGCACGAAACGACTTGCGTTGGGTTCGTATTGACGAGCACTACGTGATGGAGCTGATTTGGGATTGATTGGAGCTAGTGTGAATTTTGGGTATTTATTCGAAACAAAACACTACAACTGTTATCGGAAACTCAAGGTGAGAACTTCTCACTCAATCGAATTATGTTTCGATTTAAATTTTAAATAGTTAAATTTAAAATTGCTTGATTGTGTGAATTGAATGATGATTGTTATTGGTTGTATTGAATAGACCCTATACGCCGCATATTAAGCGGAGGTTATTATATTAAAAACATATACTGCGATATTCCACCTTGAAGTGGAATTGGTATTATATATGTATTTGGAGTTGATTTCCCGCATTATATAGCGGATGAGACCATATTGCGCCACATAATAGCGGATAGTATTTTATAAATCCCATATACCGCGATATTCCACCTCGAAGTGGAATTGGTATTGTGCTAACATCTGTGGATGCAGGGAAACAGGTTGGAGGGATTCAACTGGATTCCTCAACATTTGAATTTATTTCAATGTTGTATGTTGATTATTTATAATCTCCGTGTGATTATATTTGTGAATTGGAATTGTTAAAGGCTATAATTTAGCCGAATATATTTTTGGTATCGTTGGATACCAGAAATAAATAAAAATTGGATTTTCGAAATTCAAGTTGAAAATTTATCGAAAAAAATATTTTTGAGAATTGGATAAATTTAAAAGGAGTTTTAAAAAGATAAAAGTCTTATTTTTGAACTATATTGAATTAAATTTCAAATTTCGAGAAAAAGGGCTTAATAAATGGATTTCGAAAATATTATTTATAAATTGAAGAAGTTATTTAAAATTTGGATTTTAAATAGATCTGAAGAGATAAAGAAATTTATTTTAAAAAGAAAATAATTTGGAAATTCGTTGAAAATTTGATTTGGTGTTTTGAAATAAATTTTAAAATCAATTTGAAATTAATTGATTGTTAATTTACCATAACTAGCAAAAATTTATACGTAGAAATTTATCTGACTTTAAATTAATCAGATAATTAAATAATCCTACTTATGGATGTTTGGATTATATTGAATGTTGAATTGTTTGATATCTCTGATATGTGATGCTTTGTGATATATCCTGATTTGTGCTGTGATCTGTAATTTGTTTATCTGTGATATATATATATATATATATATATATATATATATCTGTGATCTGTGAATGAAAGATAAGCGTTATAGTTTATACCGCTTATCAATTATATTGTTATATTTGATCTGTGATGGTTGAATGTTGTTTCACTATTGTGTTAAACCCTTGGACTACACAATACACACACAAATGTGTATTTCACGTGGAAATCGGTTAAGTCACAGATTTTTAACAATTCTAAAGATTGAATTTTTGAATCCAAATTAGTTTTGGAAATTGGAATTGAAGGTTTTTGAAAATGAGTTTCAAAATAAGAGTTATTTTAAATAACTTAATAAAATTAGGATTTAAATCATTTGATTTAAATTTTGAATTCAATACTTGAAATTGAATTCAATGATTTGGGAACTATGGTCTAAAAGATTATGCAAGTATAAAAGGTGTTTATATGGGTTTTTAACCATTTAAAAATATGGTTTTGGAAATTTAAATTTAAATTCAAGTTTTATACTTGGATGGCTTTAACCTGTGAAATTGTAACTGGTTTTTCCAAAAAAACGAAAACTATCTGTTTTCAAATAATAATAGCTTTCATAAAGTGAAAAGATTTCCAATTTGTATCGAAACATTTCAAGTTGAAATGATTTGTGAATAGTTTGGAAAAACTATGAATTAACCTTTGTGAAGATGATTAAGCTTTATCTTGAAATCAAAGAAGATTTTAAAAGGTGTATCTTTTATATTATAAAAGACTTGAATTGTGAATAGTTTGAAAGCTATAAGTTAAATCTTGATTTAAAGATATAATGGGTTAATCCAATTGAAATGGGAAATGATTTGGGAATCTGTGAATGAATCTTTGTGAAATTGGGTGAACTTTGTGAAGTAAATCTTTTTTGTTTAAAGATTTGAAATGGTAATTTGTTTAAACCATTTGAAAGAAAGGATTTGGGTACTAAGTTGTGACTTAATTGAAATCCCTCTATCCATATGTTTTAAATATTGTGCTCACTATTCGGTTTAGCCGGGAAAGGACCTTTGTGTCATATAACCCATTCCGAATAAGTGATATGACGATATGGATAACATTTGAAGACCGGTGGTGAAGACCGGGTATTTGTGAAAATGATAGGATGACCTATCGATTGTCTCTGCACCGTTAGCTACGGTATAGAGATTTCCTTTGTGATGGGAAGTTCGATCGGGATTGTGAATACCCGGATTGCAAGGGCTTCTTTGGAAGTGCCTTCGGTTCTGTTCGAACCCGGAACAGACTTGTATGGTTACATGTATGACATTACATTTTGAGATATAAAGCTGATTTCTTTCAAATACATTTCTGTTGGTGGCGGAGAATTTATTCTCTTAGCTTAACACCCTTCTCTGAGACGTACGAGCTCAGAGGTTATGTAGTTGAAGGTTATCAGCGATATATTCCCAATTTGGTAATGTGGCATGCTGAGTGTTGCTGTGTGATGATTATTTATTGATCATTTGTTGATCAAAGCGTGGCTTTGTGTAAAAGCGTAGCTTTGTGGACGAGACCTCTTCGGACCTCACAACCCGAAAATGGTCGAAACAGGAATGATGCGGCAAGGTTATTAGGGTCGCTCCCTTTAGGGTATGTCATTTCCTTTTGGAAAAGGGTGGTATCAGGTATGGAGCCCTGGTATTTAACCTATGTGGTTACTCCAATCTCATTTACTATGTGATTGTTGTTTTGTTGAGGTGCCTCGGATAAAGGTCCCAAAGGACCGGGGGGTGGCATATTCGTGTAGTAGTTACCTAGTGTAAGGGGTAACCCGGCCTTGTGTTGGCAGAGAGCCAGGTTGGTTTCTCGGGACGTCCCGCCAGAGGCGTAGCCATTGGCAGTAGGAAGTTCCTTAGCCTGACCATTTGTTGGAAATCTAATTTCCAATACGAACCCTGTACGGTTTTAGTTGTAGAACCTGCCATTTACTTATGGTGGTCACCACTGTTTAGATGGTAGCTATAGTAGGCATAGTTCGGAATGTCTATGCTGGCTAAGATTAATATTATACTTTCGAAATGTTTTCTGCACTATGCACTAGTAATAATATCCAATGATTTTTCGTAGTAAGCATATTTGACTATCATAAGGAGAAATCTCCTCCAATTCTGCGTTTGCATTGTGTGTGTGGTGGGAGGCCTTATGGTAGTTTCATTTTCCAAAAAGCATTACGGATGTCTTTACTTCCTTTGTTGTTGTTTTAAAGATAATAACTGTTTTTAGTTCTCAAACCAGTCCCATGACTGACCTGGAGTTTATTGTTCCTTTCCTAAACTCTGGGTGCCCATCATTTTCCACACGGGCAGTCTAGAGTTAGTTTTTTAGGTCATTCTGGATTCAGGAGATGCTGTGGAGCTCAAGTGGCGAGCTGGATAGCGAGACGTACTCCCGTAGTTGTTTATTATTCCGCTGTGTATTCTGTATGAGGACAAGTTTGTATAACTGTCCATTGATGTATTGTGTGTTTATTGACTCTGATGATGTAATGTACAAACTGATATAGTTCTTTGATTTAAAGATTATTCATTTATCTATTATATGTTGTTCCGCTGTGATATGTGAGATTCTGATATTGTTTCTGTTGTTTCTTCTTTCTTTCTTTCTGTCTTCTTCTACCTCTTCTTTTTAACCATAACAATTCGGTTTTCTGGCATTCGATTGCTCGGCAGTTGATACAGTGGATGTATTAATGTCAATTTTCAGAAGTCGAAAATCTCGAATCGTTACAGTTACGCCTGGATCTCCTAGGAAACATCTGTACCCGTAGGCCGCCCCCCAACCCTGTGATTACGCGATGAAGTCGCGCTCGTAAGACCATGGAGATTGCCATGGAATTCGATGGAAACTCGAGTATCATATCCGGAAAACCAAAAATCAGAGAAATATCGATAGAATGAATCCATAATGTGGCCACGAAGCGGATATCAAGCAGAAGACACTTTCCATATCTTTACTTCAAAAATATGTATCATATAGTACCTTTTCAAATCACTTTCAAATATCATACTTATATAAAGTCCATTATATATAAGATTTCATTTTCAAATCAAATACTTTCCAAAATCAATAGTATATCAAATCACACTTATATAGACTTCAATTATATAAGATTTCACTTTTCAAATTGAGTACCTTTTCAAATCCATAGTTTTCGAATCAACATCATACTTGTACAAACCAAATTTTATATAAGTTCGATAACTTCCAAATCAAGTATTTCGTAACACAAGGTTCTCAATTTCAATTTGTTTCAATATCAATACAGTTTCCAAAATCATAAGTTTAGAAAATAATCCAAATTTCTAAATCAACAAAATTTAAGTCAACCAATTCATTTCCGTAATCAATGGTTTTCAAAATCATCTTATATTTACATAAGGTCCGTCTTATATCACAAATCAAAAAAAAATTAAAAATAAATTTCGCTGCATGAAGAGCCATATGGGATTGAACATCTTTGCTTACTAAAAGATTTTTTTTAGTTTTGTATATAAAATAATTTGTATGTAAAATAGAATAAAACAGTTTGTTTAAGAAGAATAAAAGAAAATTAGTTTTGAAAAATGGTTTTAAATTGATAGTAGTTTTTCATAAAAGAAAAATTCCAATTAAATTACAAAGATATCCAACCCAACAACTTCCAATTTCAGCGCCAAGTATATGAATGGTATTAGAATATAAGATGTACATATGTCATCATTTCACAAAATCACATTCGATCACTCGCTCGATCACACAAGTTCGCTTTCGAACTAGTATTGCCCATTCGACTTCTCTAATGCGGACTTCGATATGGTTTCTCGACTAGAAACCATTAGTCTCCTTGCATAGCCATATACTATGATAGAGAAATCTAGAATCAAGCCCAAAATATCAAATATTCGCCATCAAGAATCAAATGAAAAATCCTAACACGAATTGGTGTAATTCACCTCGAAATTGTGTACTCAAACTTGGATCAATTTAATTATGCGAATAAAACAGCATACGTACAACTTATGTTTCTATTCCAACTTGTTAAATATATAGTTTCATAAAGATGTTACTAAGTTAAACATTTAAACTAAATTATATATTTTTTTTCAAAATATTTGAAGACCAATTTTTTTTCAAACATTTCAAATCTAAATTTCATATTAGAAACTTCAAAATAGCCTTATTTGTTTACTTAACAAACAGTTTCAACTTATTTAAATCATATTACTACATATTTTAAACATAACTACCAAACTTATATACTTTATACTTTTCAAATTTTCTTAGCTTCGAAAAGTTAACCTTGATTTGGAAGTGCTCGAACCTTCAAAATAGTTGAAGAAATCATTTTAAAATTCAAGAGTTGGAAATCAACAACAAATCAGTAAATCAATTCCAAAAGATAGGGTTATATCAAATCAGATCCAAAACTCAAGGACTGAACACCGGCTTATTTCAACTTGTTCAAATATGTATACATATATCTTTCGAATATCACCTCACACTTCGGAATTTGGAATCAAAATTAGTTTCACAAATTAATCTCATAGCAAAGCTACCGAAGTGGCCTCTACCCCACTCTGAAACTCAAAAATCAATGTCGATGATGCATGCATTCATCACCGAAATAATTTTCCAGCGACATAAGTGGGTTCTGGACTTCTATTTTCTCAAACTTCTTTTGAAATTTCTTCGAAATCATTTGAAGCTCATTAAAATCATTTGAAACATTTCATATTCGGAAAATACTTTCAAATCATATTATTAATTATTTCAAAATCTTAAAACCAGTTCCAAAATGCCGGAGTTCAATCACTCAAATTCAGATTCAAAACCTTCAGTTATAAATCATTCTATATGAAACCATTTCTTATATAAATTTCAAAATTTCAAATCCATTCAAAACTTTAAATTCTCATTTAAAAGGTATATAGATCCTTATAGAAAACATTTCACCTTTATATATAAAATATGGTCATCCTTATCAAAATAATAACTTCGATGAATACACAGTTTTCAAAAGACAATCAATCACAAATTTTCCAAGGAATGATTCAAGGATGGATTTCAAAACAAACAGAGATTCAAATTAGAGGAACTCTAATTAAATAGAATTCTGATTCGAAGATAAGCTCGAACAAAGATGAGATAATTAAATTACCAAATAGAAGATGGATAAGCTCATATAACTTGCGGGCGACCTTAACCGGGTTAACCGTGATTCCAGGAATATAATTGATGCGAAAATCTAAGGCAAATCGACCTTCGATCGCCAGAGATAGAATCTAACTATAGCAGAAGATAGAAAACATCGTAAACCGAGGATATAGACATCTCCGTTGAATCAATGCCAATTATAAGGGAGTTTCACCCCCTTTTACAAATCATTCAAAGAATTGCGGGATCGCCGATCTTTCTAGAGGTCATTCAAAGGGAGTTATGCAGTGCTCCATAATCAAAAGAATACAAATAGAGGAGACAGGGATGGATTATAGAAAGAGCGGGAGCATTCCAAAGTTCAAAAGGAGTCCTAATCGATAAGAATCCAAACCAAGATTAGAGATACATAACCTATATTAATACAAAAGACTTACCATTCAAAATTTGGAAAAGACTCAAATTCATATCATATGAAAACAGGATCATTAATATCTCTAGTTTGACAACTTCAACTAAGCAAAAGATACACAGAGTTCATGCAAAGCAACCCAACAACCAACTGATAACAAACAGATCCACAGATTATCACTCCTACATAAACAAAGCATCAGTATCAATTCTTCCGGGTGGTGCTTCAACAGGTCCAGAACACTCCCCCTCAACGTGCCCCCAACTTCTACACTTCTGACATAAGTGCACTACACTCCCATCTTCCTTAACGAACTGTGGGTACGCAACCTTCTTTCCGTACTTCCTTACAGAACAATTCCTGGCTATATGCCCAGGCATCTAGCAGTGATAGCAAATGGTTGATTGGTCGACTGATGTAGTGGGTGCAGGTTTCACTTTCTTCACCTTCTGGCAGTGACTGGAAAAGTGTCCCCTCTCCCGGCATTTGAAACAGAAAATCTTGGACCGAAGACGCTTGCCTCCCCTCCATTTCTCCCTATCACTCTTCCTACACATGGCTGCATAGTGTCCCTTCTCATAACACCGATAACACATGACATGGTCATAAGGACCAGGTCCTGCCCTTTCCTTCCACAGCTTTTCCCACTTCTCGATTACTTCCTCCCATTCCTTACGGGGCAGGTCTCTTCGTGCTCTACGAGCTGCTTTCTACTCTTCTGATTTTGCCATTTCCGAAATGACTTCCTATCAACAAAAGAGTTCGGATCAAACAAGATAGAAGTTCAAAATTTTTGGTGAATCCTAACAAAAGGGATTACTAACAAGGTGGATACAGAAGGGAATGAAGTTTAGAAAATTTTTACTTTCAAAGCAAGAAAATTTATATCAAAATAATCTTTGAAAATTCTTTAAATTCATTTGAAAATCATTTTATACTTTGAAAATACGTTCTCTCACAAAGAAATGATTCTGAGATTGATTTCACTCATTCTAGGGTATTTCTACTCTATCTATAATGAGTTTTTGCTCCGCAGGCTAAGGTTTGCCTAAAACCAAAGCTCTGATACCAACTGTAACAACCCACTATTTTGGACCATTCAAATCGACAATAATCCACACATGTCTGACTTGAATAATTCAAAATAACAGATTGTAATTAAAATTTGGAGCAAATAAAATCAAATACAGAATCACAGAGACAGAAATATCAGAATAACTCGCAGCGGAAATTAAAATACCATAGTAGTTCATGAAGCTACTATAACAAACTCTCAAAACAAAATACATAATATCAGTCTGAAAACATATACAATAGAAATCTCAAATACATAGAAGTTTATAATACCAGAGCTGAAATAGAACAACTGAAACTGAAATGGATAGATAACTAGATAAGCAGAATCTCCAACGATTCCTAGCTCCAGAAAGAGATCCAAAGCTAAGCTGTAAATACTCAGGCTGACCCGAGCGTAAAGCAAAATACAAAACACTCGAGTCAGGACAATATATACTTATATAATGTAAACCAACTCAAGTGAACTGTAACAGTAATGCATAATAACTTAAAGGATGCTTGGGATCGCCCATCCTCTAAGGATCAGTTAAACTATAAATTAAATACATCCCGTGGTTAAAATTTCAAAATTGGTATTTTATACTTATAAATCAAATATCATTTCAAAATTCAATATCATTTCAAATCCATTTCAAAATATCCAAATATTTTCAAATCAAAATATTCCAATTAAACCATTTCAAAAATGAAATTATTATATTTAATATTCAAATATTCAATTCTCAAAATTTTAGTCTTTTCACAATTCATTTATTCACTTAAATTTATTAGAACAGTGAAATTTCAACTTTCGCAGCACTTAGAAAAATGCTATGGAAAGTTATGTTTAAAAACAATTCAGTTAGCAAAAGACAGCATTTAAAATGCTGTAATAGGTTTAGATTTCAAATAAAACTTTAGTTAAATTCAACAACTACAGCACTTACACAGTGCAGTAACAGCCCTAAGTTCATTTTAGCCATTTAGTTCATTTATCAATTACAGCATTTACAAAATGCTGTAATATCCTTTATATTAGAAATGATAGCATTTCAAAAAGGCTGTCAATTAAAATTCAAGAATTTAAATACAATTTAATAACCAATTAAATTTTAATTTAAATCATTTTAACTTATAAAATCATATAATTTCACACTTTAAAACAATCATTGAAATACTGTTATATTTATGATTTTATAAAGTTAAATTTGCATTCAAAATCAAATTTAATAATAATTTTACTTATTAAATTCCAGCATTAATTTCTTTCTTTATAATTAAATATTTTAACTTAACATTTAAGTTTATATTTCAGAATATAACCTATTTTCATTTTATTTACTTAATTTAAAATTCACATTTTTACAAAATTCAAAATTTCCAATTTAAGTTATATTTCAAAATTCAACTTAAATATCCATTTATGTCATATTTTATTTATACAAAAATCATTAACACTTTATAAAAATCATTTAATTTCATTTTTAAATCAAATTTGTCATATTTTCTTACTTTACATAAATTCTATTTATATACAAAATCATAAATTCCAAAATTAACTTATATTTCAAATTCCACTTCACCATTTACTTAATTCACTTATTTAATTTATAGAAAATCACTAATATTTTATAAAAATAATTTTTAATTAAATTTAAATCAAAATATCATAATATTTACTTTTAAAAAAAATTAGAAAAATGTTTTAACCACAGTCTGTATAAAAAAATTTCTAACTTAAATAAAATGATACGGATAATATATCATTTCAATCCGAAATTTTTAAAGGAAAAATCCGGGTTTTATCATTTCAAACCCGAAATCCCAAGTTAAATGAAATAAATAAAAATCGTTCTGGCCTATCATTTCAGCCCATAACGATTTTTCCTATTCTAAAGTCCGTTCGGGTATGTATCATTTCAACCCATAGTGATTCTAAACTTGTAGTGTGATAAACTGATATAAATAAACAAAATAGCCTTTTATAACAGTAACTGATGATATAACATGTGTATAAACAGGGTGAGCACCATATGATCGTAGCATAGGCAATTATAACATGGTGATATAGTTTACTGATTCAAATGGTGTCAGTTTACTAGTTATATAAGTATATATTGTCTGGTGAGAATTACTCACATGTATAAAAGCTGGAGATGACAACCAAAACACACAACACTGAATCCACAAAGGCACGAGAGCACGACTATGATTTGAGTGAGGGAGAGCCAAAGCTAATTGCCTTGTCACATTCAAACAAAACAAATATAAACAACATGAGTTTTCAACCCAAAATTTCAATAAAACAATGTTAGAAATGAATGCATAAAACAAATCCAAAGCTATTGCACTTGCTTTCAACCACCTATAGTTCAGCTACAGGTCAGTAATGTATGGCTAAGGGGTGGGTTTGGATTAGATCTTGGGTCCATAGGTCGGCCTAGCATGGATTAGATGATGGTACAAAAGATAGGTGCATGGAACTACAACTACAAGGCACTACAATGGATTCTAGGCAACTACAAGGCAACAACAAGCCACGGCCAAAGGCAAGTGGTCACGGCCAGAGGAAAGTGGGGTCATGTGATGACGTGGAAGTGGGTGTCAGGTCAGAAAACGCTGGTGGTGGTGGTGGATAGGTTGGCCAAGGTGGTGGTTTGTGGTGATGGAACAAGTGGTGCTTGGCTATGACCATATAGTTGAAGTTTGTGTGGATTTTGGTGGATCTACTTATCAAGGTGCACGGCCATGGGCTTGGGGTTATGCTGGAGGTGGTGTTGACTGGTTGTGGGGGTGGTGGAGGTGGCCACGGTGCTGGAGTGGTGAGGAGCCGAGCCTAGAAGGGAAGAAAGCAAGTGCAAAATAGCAAATAAGCAAGAGAAAATGGAAAAAGAAGAAAGAAAGTTTTACCAAAAATTTGTTCAGATGGAGGCCGAAAATTTTTAGAGCTGAGAAATTTTATTTACGAGAAAAATGAATGAGAAGTCAGCTGAAACAAAGATAAGGTCGACCTCCACTTGAAAAGATGAGTTATGAAATGAAAAGGTGGAGAATACAAAAGGTCTAAGGCAAATAAAAAGTCACAAACTCTTCATATTTCCATCATTTCTTTTGAAATTTTAAATACATATAAATTACTGATAAATAAGGATAAAAACTCAGAAAAGAAAATGAAATGCAAAAATAAATAAATAAATTTTAATTAAATATAATTAAATTAAGAAAATAGCTTAAAAGTAGAACTAGGCTTTAAAATTAGAAATAAATTCAATACACTTTGGAAAAATCTTATTATCACTTTAAAAATATTTAAAGGTAAAAAAATATATAGTATAACCTAAATATACAAATTTAAGTAAGATATATCAAATAAAAATGTCATTTATATAAATTAAAATAAAGAAAATTGTTAAATAACTCAATATACACACAATATTGAAACAGTATAACTTTCACAATTTAAATCCAATTTCAACGAAACAAAAAGTAGTATTCATGATATTAAGTTTATTTTCATAATAAAAGATAAAATTCAAGAATTCAAATATTTAAATTTAAAATTTAAAAGTCAAAGTTTGACCAAATTGACCAAAATCCACTTTTCTAGAAATATTCAATTTATTCAGGTTTGAAATTATAATTCTCATAAAAACAACATTTCTATTTAAAATAACATAATTTATTCATTTTAATAAATAAAATAAAGTTTTTAAATCAAAATTCAAATAAAATAATCAAAATAAACAATTAAAATAAATCATAAAAATTCAGGGTTGTTACAGTTCAAAAAAAGAAATTAATTGAAAAAGAAATTGGAATTTTATTTTTGATGATTTAGATTATATAAATAAAATGGGGTATTAATAATTACCATTGGAAGCTATTATAATCTTTGGAAAAAGGTAAATTTTGAAAAGAATTATTTGGAGTAATAATTGGAATTTTGAAATTTGAGTTAAAATATTTGTGTGAACTTATTTTCAAATTAGAAAATAAAGATGGATGATATTTATTTTTTTACAAATTGAATTGTTAAGTTGAAACAATGTTTTTATTCTTATGGTGTTTAGTTAAAATTTAAAAAATGAAGAAAGAATCAAAAGATGAACTTTTGAATATATATATAGACTTTTCTCTGAATCGAAATTGAGAGGACGTAATTTATTTAAGGAGAGAAAGTATGTAATAACCCTATTTTTTATTTAATTAAATAAAATAAAATAATGATTTAAATTAGAGAATTTAAATCATTAATCTAAAATTTGTATTCTGTTATTAGAAGGTAATTGTTTTAGAATGATTTATTATAAATTAATGAGATTTTTGAAATAAATCTTATTTTATATATACATCTTTTGTGAATAATCAATGTGAAATGCATTTTGTAATTTGTTTTAAAAGAATTGTATTAAGAGGAATAATAATTAGGAAGACAATAAGAGCACTTAATTCGCTTGAATCTTTTATTCTTCAATAATTTTTTTTTGAGATTTATAGATTCATTTTGAAATAGTGTTCATTGTTAATAAGTACTTTTGGAATTCTATTGTTTGAATTTGAACTATAGTCTTAAACACTTGAAAAAATTCTAGTTTATGAAGTCCATTAGTCAAATAAAATAAAAAGCAGTTATTTTATTACTCTCTTGGATTGAGAAATACAAACCAAGGCCCAAACTAATTTAATGACTAAGAAGAGTGTTTCTCTGTATGTTCATTTACTTTACTATAACAGAAAACCAAAAAAAACCTAGTTCCTCTATTAACCTAAAAGCAAATTGACTAAATAAATTTGGAATCTATTGCTATAAATCCAGCATAATTAAGATAATAATTTTAGAACCCTGTTCTATATTTTAAATTGGGTGTTTCCAGTTTTACAATGTTTGATTTCTAGTTGTTATTTTTTTGGGTTTGAAATTTTTCTAGGATTTGCTGATTCGTGTAGAAACTGCTATAGAGATTATAGCTTTCTAATTGCTTGAAAAAGAGGTGAGTTAATCCTCACACAATCTATCTCTAGATAAATTGCATGCATTTTAGCCTATTATTCTAATTTTTGTTCCTCCCTATCCATGTTGTTCTGAATTTGCTCACGCAACACTCTGTTGCTTTATTTCATTCATGCCCTCTAGCCTTGAAGGTTGGTCATGCGAGCAATTTTTATTGCATTGAAATTTTATTATATGCAATTGTACATATTTTGTTGGACTTGAGTGCAAACATTCCCTTTTTGAATAGTGACTTTCTTCTTTTGTTGCCTTGTTTGTACATTCTATGCCTATGCTTTGAAAACATTGCTCATGCAAGTACCTGATGCTTTGGTTTCGTTCTTTACATGCCTGATGCTAGGGGTGGGCATTTAACCGATTTAACCGACTTAACCGACTAAAACGACCACTACCGAATCGACGTAACCGCTAAAATCGATTAACCGACATCATTGGTTAACCGACCGACCTTAACCGAATATTTTCGGTTCAGTTAACGGTTAATGAAAATCAGGTCGGTCGGTTAACCGTTAACCGACCATTTCTATTTTCTAATATATTTGGTCTCGTGCCCATCCAGAGCCCAGCCCACTACCCAATTGTATACACGCTACATGTCTTGTGCCCTAGTCTCTTGAGTAGTCTCATGCCTGCAAATTCGCACTTCAGTATTTCATTTCAAAATAGAAAACAAAAAAACCCTAGATCTATAAAAGTTAGTCGAAGCCTTAGCCTCCCAAATCCCAATCGTTCGAGCGCATCTGCCATCTTATCATCTACGGCCGCTGCGATTGCTCTTTGAGTTCGAATTCGAGTTCGACTACTGCAGACAAACATGGCAACACCAACGAATCCATCAAGGACGAAGAGAAAGAGAAAGCATGTGAGTTATTTGCTGTTATTCAGATTTCTAATTTGCTATTCTAGTCGCTAATTGCTAGTTATTTGCTTTTATTCGATTTAGGCTAGTTCAATATTCAGCGATAGCAAGAAAACGAATTTTGCAAAATTGGTTCCAATAGATTATTTTTGACAATATTGCTTCCAGTATCTATTTCTGGTTGTATAGTTACCATTAGCTTTATTAGAGCATTATGCATCATCCTACAGGTATTTTTTCTTGAACAAAAAAGCATGACAGCAAAGTTGACAAGTAAAATCATAATAGTTTGAATAAAGATCTACTCCACCGGTGCATTTGAGTGATTGGATACAAAATTGCTGATATTGGCTTCTATTAATAATGTGTATCTGTCGTTTTTCGAAAATAAGTGTATATATAATGAGTTTTTATATGCAGTTATAATTATTTATATGAAGCCAAGTTTGTTCGGTTCTGCTTGTTATTTTATCAAAAATGAATGAGTTTCTTAATTTACATACTTAAAATAACATGCTAATCACGGGTAGGTAGATCCCCATTTTAATTTTACTTACTTGGAGTTACTAGAGTGTTTGGCTAGTTCTAGTAGATTATTTAAGCCCAAAAATCTCCTGGCATATAAATACTCCGACCACATAACAAAAGTGTATTTCCACCTAATGTAATCTAATCTAATAAAATAGGAAAATTTATCAATTTATACCATAAGAAAACGTGTTATATATAATGCTGACCCTTTTTGAAATAGTGCAGTATAGCTTGCACTGGCACAGTTTGAAAGCAAACTAGCACAAAACATTGTTTTATGACACGAAGACAGATAAATACATGTTTTTGTTAAATTTAAACATGTAATTTTTTTTGTAAAATGCTCTAAATTTGTAAATTTTCCATATGCAATTTAATAGACCTATATTATACCGATTCAGATTATAAATGCAATAATCCTAAGCCTCTCTAAACACTTTTCTATCGATGCGTTCACACTTCACAATACATTTGGCTGTTAAGAAATATTCCTTGCACTTCTAAAATAAAATACAAGTGCAGACCTTGGTAAGAAAACTGTATAATACAATTGTAACTGAAAAAAATACATACCTTAGGAATACGGTCTGGATTAGGAAATCAATTATTTTGAGAATGAACCATATTGCGTTGTGTCATCAACTTCTTTGGCTATAGTGTTTGTACATGGACGTGGTTTAGAAAACTTCTTTAATTGTGGAATGTCAACGGAGAATCGATCAGCATCCATAGGCCTACATTGAGGTGGTCGTACGAGCAGCCACTCAGGTTCTTTTTCCATTTAAAATTATGAGTTGGAAGAAGAAACAAATCCTGCTTACCTAGGTGTGACTGTTTATAAACTTGCTGTGACAATTCATAAATATATTTTCTTAGTTCATATGTTTTGACAGTTTATATGTTCTCAGTTCATATGTTTTGAAATATATTTAATATGGTGCCTTTAGTTTTGAGTCTTCTGACAGTTTATATGTTCTAAAATGTATCATAAATATACAATGAATATCATGGGGTGAGTCAGGTGACAGTGGTCTTGGGTTCTTCTGGTGACATGAACTTGAAGTATAGTTTTGAAATGCCTTCAGTTCAAGTGACATGAACTTGAAGTATTTAGACATGCCTTCAGTTTAGAACTTCAGTTTTGACATATATCATAAATATATCATGTATATTTACAAACTTTAGTTTTGATGGTTTATATTTTATAAACTTGCAGAGGGTCAGAGGCTAAAGATTTTCTTTCAACTGTATGGCAACTGGACTGCTTCTCTATTTCAACTGTATGAATTGAAGCATGCCAACTATGTACTTTTATTTTGTATCACTGCTCTATTTCAACTATCTGTAATAATGAACTTTCAAAACTGTCTATTTATTCATGTTTTGTATTCAAGTATTGAACTGTCCAAACTTGCTGTGAGTAATTATTTTGTGTATATGTGCTATAATTGCTGAACTATAACAAATTATTGAATTGCCTGAGCTGTTTTGTAATTGCCGAACTATTTTATAATTGTTGAAGTGTAATCTGTAATGTATTGAAGTAAGCATTGCTTTGCTGTGACATTTACTGCTTTGGTTTTGAATAAAAGGCTTTAGATATCAGATAATTTTTAACCATTAAAAGCGGTTAAAATTTCGGTTAACTATGGTTAACCGGTTGTTGGTTAACGGTTAAGGTTAAGCGGTTAACCGCTAAATATTTATGGTTAACTGCGGTTAGGAATTGGCGGTTCGGTCGGTATGAACTGACCAATTATATTTTCGGTTTGGTTAACCGACCCGTAGAATTTGGTCAGTTAAATCGGTTAATTAACCGAACGGTTCGGTTAACCGACCGTGCCCACCCCTACCTGATGCTTTGAATTGTTGTCACGTCCATATGTGCAATAGTGTACATTCATTTGGATTTAATTGCAAAACCTCTCGTAAGTGAATAGTGATAAACATATTTATTTGGAAATTTGGTCACACAAGTAGCCTACACCGTATGCCTGGCTTTCATCCTTTATATGTCCTTTGATAGGAAAATGGGCTACTCTATTTATATATCATGATGTCTCTTTCATGTGGCCTTATTTTCTTTGAATGTTTTAAGAGCACGTCCCCATTTGATTTGCTGCCTTCATTTTTCCCATCCCTATTATTTAATTTGTGATGCCTATTTCATCTTTTGTTGCTTGTTGATTTGTTTCATCCTTTGTGTGTTATGTTGCTTTGAAAAATTGATATGCACTCTTTAATATATATTTTGTTTTACTATTTTATGATGTGTGGCTCCACTTTTGATGATTTCTTTTGAATTGAAGTTTTGAGTATTTATAAAAAAATCTCTACATTATGTAAACTGAATGCAAGTAGTTTACCAAAGAATATTTTATTATAATTCACCGTTTTCGAACTTATTTTCAAATCAGTTAAATTCCTTTTATAAATAATTATACTAAGTATATATATATATATATATGAATTAAATATAATTAGTAAAAATAGTTTATGGATTTAAAAGTAAGGTTTTGGAAATATAAACCTAATTTGTTTCTGAACAAATATTTGATTACCATATTATATGGGTTTGGAATATGAATATTTGGGTTTCATAAAATAAAGGATTACTTATATAATGGGATTTTAGAACAGCTATTTATATAAAAGCATTTTGATACTAAAATCTAATTATGGTTTGTTTTGTCTAAATTGTGAATGTTATTTTAAGTTATACGCTTAGATGAATAGTGTGGGATAAATTTTGATTTAGTGTGTATATCATTTTATGATTTAAATGGATGATAAACCTTGGAAGTTCAAAATAAGAAATTAATTGGAAAAGAAATTGGAATTTTATATTTTGGTGATTTAGATTATATTTTTTAGCAAATCTAGCCGGCTTTAAAGTGGGCCGTGCCACTATATATAAATATATAAAAAAAGGTATTCTGCACATACACAGAATAACTAACATGGTTTTAAAGTGGCCATACCACTATACATATAAGGCAATAGACGTCCTCCTGAGAGGAGGAACCACCGTCGTCATCAACTGGACAAGGCCCCATGACATGAATAAATCCTGAGAAATGAGCCGCAATATCTGGATCAGAAACCGCCAAATCACAGGAGTAAATAAATTTTCTATCCCAAGTATCATCCGTCAAAATAAGTCTATTGTCATCCCCATCGTATGCGTCGTAGGAAAGAACAAGACCATCACCAATAGTATGATAAAATAACCGCCTCCTCTCTCCATCTCCACGTACGAACATATAATAACAATCATACTCTGGACTATATCTGATCTCAAATTTCATATGAACCCAAGTCTTCTCCTTGAAGTTCCACTCAATCAATAGAGTTGGAATGACAGCATCAACAGAAGGAACAATAGATACAGGGGAAGGGGAAGAAGACACAACAATAATAGGAGAAGAAGCAACAACTTCAAAAGCAGAAATCACGATGTTACAATCAGGGGCTTTACGGATCTCGGCAGAGGCAGAAGGGCGAGACTTCGAAACCCACTGACTAACAGGAGGCCGAGGAAGGGGGATCTTTTCCGGGATGGGCAGAGGAGGGTCATCTGATGGATCGGAAGGAGGGAGGTGCTTGCATGAAAGCGCCACGTGACCAAAGGAGTGACATATCTCACAGATATCATGTTTCCATCCGTAGTGAATATCAATAACAGTAACATGGCCTTCAGCATGGCATACTGTGAGCTTAGAAGGAAGAGGCTTAAACAGGGTAATTTCGATTTGAGCTTTAGCATAAACGATCCTACCTCTAGCCAATGTGTTCGAGTCAAAACACTTAAGATCTCCAACTAAACTAGCAATCCAATTCAAACCAAGCAACGATTGAAAAACAGAGGGAATGTGAGAGAAGTGGGCCCAAATAGGTATAGATAAAACCTGATCTCTCGCACTATCTATGATCTTAATCCAAGAAGTAATAATAAGCGGTTTACCATTAATGAAAGTAGGCTCAACATCAAGCACATGCTGTCTTTCCTCCTTTTTAGAAAACTTGAAGAAAACATAGAATTATCAAACTGAACCTAGAAACCACCCTTGAGTTTTCAACGGTTCTTACAGTGTTCCCGAATAATATGGTACAGAGGATTCGAATCAAGAAAGAACCCAACTAGGTAGTCGGTCCAATAGTCTTCGCCGGCCTGAATGACTTTTGGTGGAGGAAACAAGACCCCGTCAACCTCCACAGATTCGAAAGAATGTGTTACATACTTCCCTTCGTTGCACGACATCGACTTAAATAAAGATGTGCATTTAGGAACTTGTGGGGTATTAACCGAAGAAGGAAGAGGAGATACCATAATAATCGGAGGATCACAAATTGGTGCGTGCACAACATAAACCGGGTTTGCTGGGACACTGACATTCTCTTCGACATTTTCACAAGTAGGATTAGTGCACAACAAATTGGGTTCGAAACCATCACCATAGACATTTAAATTCCAAGCAACAACATTCACATTCAATCCATCATCGGATTCCAACCTGGAATTCACGGCACCAACAGTTACATTATCACAGTTCATATGAACTTCAGTGTTAGACTAGCTTGGAGCATTAGTTGTCGAAGCAAGAAAGGATGTTAAAAAATGCTCACTAGAGGAAGTACTACCCAAACTAGCAATTTGTGCTCCAACATCAATGTCAGCGACAAGGAAGAAAGGGGATTAGCCATATGAAGAGTAACAGATGAACGAATTGGTTTAACTGAATCGGCAAGAGCGTTGGACAAGATCGGATCTCCAAGATCAGGAAATGACCCGCGAGCAGAGGAAGATAAAATGGAGGCGAACAGACGGCCTGAGCGGGTCATAAAGGCAGCAAAATCAAGATCTGAAACTTGAGCCACCGATTGCTGTGGCCAAGACTTTTTCTTCTTCGACATGAGGAGGAGATGTGGCGGAGTGATAAAGAATAGGGATGGACAGGAGAAAGGGAGGCGGAGGAGATAGACGGGGATCCGACGATGGAATAGCGAATTGGAGAAGCAGCCATTAATTCCGGATGAATTATTTGGATTATATAAATAAGATGGGTTATAAAAACACACCATTGGAAGTTATTATATTCTTTAGGAAAATGTAAATTTTGAAAAGAATTATTTGGATTTATAATTGGAGTTTTGAAATTTGGGTTAAAATATTTGTGTGAACTTATTTTCAAATTAGAAAATAAGGATGGATGATATATTGATTATTATTTTTTACAAATTGAATTATTAAGTTGAAACAATGTTTTTATTCTCATGGTGTTTAGATAAAATTTAAAAAATGAAAAAAGAATCAAAAGATGAACTTTTGAATATATATATATATATATGTGTGTGTGTGTGTGTGTGTGTGTTTCTATTATAGACTTTTCTCTAAATCGAAATTACGAGGATGCAATTTCTTTAAAGAGGGAAGTTTGTAACAACTATGTTTTTTTATTTAATAAAATAAAATAATGATTTAATTTGGAGAATTTAAATCGTTAATCTAGAATTTGCATTCTTTTATGAAAAGGTAAATTGTTTTAGAATGATTTATTCTAAAGTAATGAGATTTATGAAATAAATCTTATTTTATATAAATCTTTTGGGAATAATCAATGTGAAGTGCATTTTGGAATTTGTGTTACAAGGATTGTATTAAGAGAAATAATAAATAGGAAGACAAAAGAGCACTTAATTGGTTTGAATTTTTATTCTTCAATAAATGAAAATTTTGAGATTTATAGACTTATTTTAAAATAGTGTTCATTGTTAATAAGCACTTTTGGAATTCTATTGTTTGAATTTGAACTATAGTTTTAAACACTTAAAATTCTAGTTTATGAAGTCCATTAGTTAAATAAAATAAAAAGGAGTTACTTTATTGCTCTCTTGGGTTGAGAAATGTAAACCAAGGCCCAAACTAATTAAATGACTAAGAAGAGTGTTTCTTTGTACGTTCATTTACTTAACTGTAAATAGAAAACAAAAAAAAACCTAGTTCCTCTATAAACCTAGAAGCAAATTGGCTAATTAAATTAGAAATCTATTTTATAAATCCAGTATAATCAAGGTAATAATTTTAGAACCTTATTTTATCTTTTAAATTGGGTGATTCCAGTTTTATAGTGTTTGATTTCTAGTTGTTATTTGTTTGGGTTTGAGAAATCTATACGGTTTGCTGATTTATGTATAAAATACGGTAGAGGTTATAGCTGCCCGAATGCTTGGAAATGAGGTGAGTTAATCCTCACACAATCTATCTCTATATTAATTGTAAGCATTTTTGGCCTATTGTTCTAATTTTCATTCGTCCATTTCCCTGTCGTTCTGAATTTGCTCGCACAACACTACGTTGCTTTATTTCGTTCATGCCCTATAGCCTTGAAGGTTAGTTACGAAAGCAATTCTTTTTGCGTTGAAATTTGCATATGTGCAAGTGTACATATTTGGTCGGACTTAAGTGCAAACATTTCCTTTGTGAATAGTGAATTCTGTCTTTTGTTGCCTTGATTGTACGTTCTGTACCTATGCTTTGAAAACATTGCTCACGCAAGTACCTGATGCTTTGGTTTCGTTCTTTATATGCTTGAATGCTTTAAATTGTTGTCACGTCCATATGTGCAATAGTGCACATTCATTTGGATTTAATTGCAAAACCTCTTTTAAGTAAATAGTGTATAAACGTATTTATCTGGAAATTTGGTCGCATAAGTAACCTACACTTTATGCCTTGCTTTCGTCCTTTATATGTCCTTTGATTGGAAAATGGGCTACTATATTTAAATATCATGTTGTCTCTTTCATGTGGCCTTGTTTTTTTTGAATGTTTCAAGAGCACGTCCCCATTTTGATTTGCTGCCTTCATTTTTTTCATCCCTGGTGTTTAATTTGTGATGCTTATTTCATCATTTGCTTGCTGATTTGTTTCATCTTTTATATATTCTGTTGCTTAAAAAATTGGTACGCACTCATTAAACTTATTTTGTTTTACTGTTTTAAGAAGTGTGACTCCACTTTTGATGATTTATTATGAATTGAAGTTTCGAGTATTTATATAAAAATCTCTCCATTATGTAAATCGAACACAAGTAGTTTACCAAAGAAAAGTTTATTATAAGTCACCATTTTCTATCGTATTTCCAAATCAATTTAATTCCTTTTATAAATAACTATACTAAGAAACTATATATATATTTATATATTAAATATAATTAGTGGAAATAGTTTATGGATTTAAAAGTATGGTTTTGGAAATATAAACCTAGATTGTTTTTGAACAAATATTTGAATACCATTATGGATTTGGAATATGAGTATTTTGGTTTCATAAAATAAAGGATTACTTATATAATGGCATTTTGGAACAACTATTTATATAAAAGCATTTTGATCTTAAAATCAGATTATGGTTTGTTTTATCTAAATCATAAATATATATACAGTTGAATAATAAATGAAATTTATGGATTTTAAATGAGAGGTTTGAAATTAAATTATGCATAAAGTATTTTAGAAATCATTTCATATATGATAAATGATATTATTTACTTTCAAAACCATAAACTCTTATCGGATTTTATTGGACTTAACCTTTTGCTATTCATATACTAATTTGGCATTTTGTATGACTTTTGAATCTTGAGATAAAAAATTTGAGAGCCTTAATTCTATAATATGAGGAGTACTAATAATCTACTTAGTGTATTGATTGGTTTAAATGCTCTCAAGTAACGCTTCATCGAATATGGTATAACTGATTGAATAGAATGTTTGAGTGGAAGTTACTAACCCATTAGTGAATACTTGAATTTCACCGTGTAGTATGGGATGCTTCGGTTAAATTCTTGGGATTGCTTTTAAGAAAGTATTTAACACTTTAGGGTTGTATTCTCATTTGGTATTCAGCATTTGTATAGGCTAATAGATCCTTAAGAGATATATAGTTCAGGTTCTCTAGTGATATCCGTAATAAGTGAGATTTACTTGCTTCTAGTAAATATTTGATTTTCACCAAGCGGTATAAGACTTTTGGTTAAGTTCTCGTGTTTACTAAAGTGATAGTATTTTGCACTTTAGAGTGTATTTTCATATGGTGTTCGGATTTCTGCTCGTTAGATCCTTAAGAGATATTCTCATGGATTTTTCCATGATTGTAACAACCCGATATTTTCAACTATTCGCATCCATACATGTCGGATTTGAATTGCTCAAAATATCGTATTTTTAATTTAAATTTGGCAAAACTCAACATATACAGTAAATAAATAATCACAAAATAACAGACACAAAGTAATATAACAATAGTGCAGCGGAAACAAAAAGAATAGTAGTTCATGAAGCTACTATATATGTATAACAGAGTTAAACAAGATACAACAGAAGTCTCGAATACAAAAGTCAAATACAAGATCAGAACACATCACTGGAATCAACTGAATATCTGAAAGCTGGATAGATAGCTGGATCTCCAAGCGAAGCTCCAACTCCAAAGGTAAGCCTCGAATACTGGTACACTCAGTCTGACCCGAGCATAAAGCAAAACACAAAACACTCGAGTTAGGATTAACATTCTTATATCAATAAATCCAACTCAAGTGAAATAACAACTGAAAATACAAGTAACTCAAAGGATGTTTGAGATAACCATCCTCTAAGGATCCGTTAAACTATTTATACACAGTAGCGTACGCTAAGTAGATAATGCCTAACAGTAATATAAAGTATCAAAATAGCGTTAAGGCGTTACCATTATCCCCCTTAACACATTTTATATAAGCGTAATAGTCTATACAGCACTGTAAACTCCACCGTAAACTAGTTGGCTATCAGAGAGTACTCCATAGGTATAACACGAAACAAATCGTAGTGGTCGCGCATAGGGATACGAGTATGACAAGGCACATAAGGCAATACCCAAGGTAGTGAAACTACCGTTTGCCTGATCTGGAATGGTGTGAACGCATCGCCGCAACGATCGCAACACCGCGAAACAACACTCCCAATTCAAGGGTGCGCACCAATCAAAACAAATAATGAGTAGTTTACGAAGAAGTGTGTCCGCTAGAGGTAGCTAACCTCACCGGCACGGCTCCTATTTAAGTCATTTCAAATTTGACACAAGTGTCAAGGCTATCCATTATCGTTCTCTTTCTTCAAATCCAGCAACGTCATCATTCCAACCACTTCATTCTGGATCACACTCCGCGTATAATAGTTATTAAAGTGGTTTTCGGTTTGGACAGAGAGTATGTCTCTAACCGATCCCGGACTCTTCAATAACTACGTAATTATTACACCGATTGGTCATTCAATAAACTTTCAAAATAGTTTATATTTCAAAACTGAAATATCATTTCCATTTCAAAACCATATCCATACGATATCATTTTCACTTCAAATAAATCCATTTCCAAAATCATATCACTTTCCAAAGTTATATCGCTTTCGAAATCGTAAGTCTTTTAAAATCAAAACACTTTGGAAATCAAAACCTTGAAATTCATAACACTTTGAAACTATAGTTTGAAATCATAACATTTTGGAATTCATAACACTTTCCTCTTAAACAGTTTAGATATTAAAATTAGTGTATATAATAAAATTAATAGTTTATAAAATAAAAATAGTTTATATAAAATAGTTATAAGTTAAAATAGTTTATAATAAAATAATATATATTGAAAATGATTTATATAAAATAGTTTATATTAAAATAATTTAAAGTAAAATATAAATAGTTGTAGATATAGTTCAAAAATACTTTATAAAATAAAATAGCTTCCACAAATTCACAAATCGATTCAAATTAACTCAACTTCCAAATTCAACTTAATTCGATCTCAATTCATAAATTTCAACTCAATTCAATTTCTCAATAAATCATTTCAAATTATAACAATTTCAAATACAGATTTGAAACACAAAATAAACCATTAAATTTCAATATATTTCAAAGCCTTAAATATTCCACATTTCAGAAACTAAATTTGATAATTCCATTTATATCTCAATTTAATTTCATTACATTTAGTTTCTGAGATATTTCTTTAATCATTTCAATACATCTAAATACAACTTCAATTTACAAATTTATATAAACAAAATATCCCATTTAAATTTATATAAGTTTGAAATATTCATTTAAGCCACTTTTTAATCAAATTCAATTTATAAAACATATCTTAAAATTTCAAATTTAATAGATTTAAAATCAAACTTATTTAAGTATAATTCTTAAATAATTAAGAATTCCAAATCAATTTCAAATTTATCTTTCAAACTGAAACATTATAAACTCTATATTTGAAAATATAAATTTTACATAAATACTTAAACATATATTATATTGATTCAAATCAACTTTATTAAATAAACTTTAATAAATCTTTAAAATCAATATTTATTAAAACCTTATATTTCCTTCCAAAACCATAGTAATCATTTCAAATTATTTATATATAGACCAACGGTGTCTGTATAAAATTTTCTATCCTATGGTAAGTGATACTGATATTTATCATTTCAATCCGCAATTTAAATAAATATACGGGTATATATCTTTTCAACCCGCAATCCCAAATTCAATTCAATGAAAATCGCTTGGGTTTATCATTTCAACCCATAACGATTTTCCCTTATTCTACAGATCGTTCGGGTATGTATCATTTCAACCCATAGTGAATTCTATACTAACAGGGATCTTGCAGAGCGATAACAATAATGATAATAATATAACAATCAGTAACAGGCATATATCATCAGTGATAAATAACAGATAATGGTGTCGGATGTCACATGTGAACTGATACAGGTAACAACATATATGTAGCAATGTAAATAACTAACAGCAGCATATTTCAATTGACGTTTCAATTGAAATCAGATTTAATAAATATAAAAACGTTAATCGTGAGTGATTGCTCACCTTTCGAGGTTGGAGAGATGAACGAGAACGAGATGAATTATGTACCCAGACACAAATTTCAAAGCGAAACAAGATGGGCACGAATTCGACGATCAAAGCAAGGCTGGAATCGATGAGAACAATTAATCAGTTTTGATAGAAACAGAAAAATATATTTATAGATATTTTATAAAATCAATGTTTTAACTATACCACTTATAAAATAATATATATATATATATATATATTCGGAAACCAAACTCAAGTAAACTTGTATATATGAACTAATATATAAACACATATACATATATAACTTACATACACCTGTAACTTACTAACCCATATATATAAACTAGCATATATGTATAACTTTCATAAGACAACATATGTAATTGACATATATAAACCAACAGATTATGTGGACTCACATATTATAACTACAAACCTTTATAACTTTTATACTTTTATATTTTTTAGATCAGGGTTCATATCAAAATCAATATAACATATATATAAAACTTTTACAACACTACTTTTCCACTCATAAGCCTGTCAACCAAAATTTATAAACATATGGACTTATGTAAACTTTTATAACATAATATACTATCTGTACTAACCTGCCACCACCAATATGACATATATCAAAACTAATATGTGATATATGTACGACCAACGGGAAACCATTTGATTTATAAACATATATAATTAATAATAACTTATTATATGTTTTTACATGCATCAAATATATGGTAGGAAAGCAACCACTGTGCTAACTTTTAGAACATACATATAAACTATTACGAACTCAAACCAACAGACCCTATATAACTAATATAGCTAATACTTGTATAAATTTATATAAACAATAGATAGAAACCGACCCATATATTAGATCCATCGACATCTATACCTTTGGAACTGGTCAGCAACCGAGGCTTTAAAACACATTATATTGTTTACTCTTTAACATATTACAAAATACTATACAACACTTCTATATATTAATAAGGCAACAAAGAGGCTACAGAAAGAACTATGAGTACTGTGTCATATTATATGTTTACTTTATAAAACAATATATAGCAGTTCGAGAAAAGATATACTTTCGAAACCACTCAGGTATACTCCTGAATATAAACAACTTAGTACATTAGTATATAAGCAGATTATCAAAACTTTATATACATAAAAATATATAAATATTTCAACACTCATATACATGCAAACTTTACAACCATTGAGTATATAAACCAATGTGTATATATATTACTTTAAAAATATTGACATAAATATTAACATAATTTCTTGAAACATATACTAAATTCGATGCCACTGTGTAAGTACACATATAAGTAAGCTTCGAAATATATATATTTACTCACACATATATTTACGTAATAATTTAAATATCAATATTTAGTAAAATAATATTACCTATCAAAGAACAAAGTGGAGACAATAGAAGCTGTAGGTGCTGGGGTATGGAGAGGCTCGGCTTGGGCTTAGGGAAAGAGGCAGAGATAGCACGGTGAGGGATGGCCGAGACTGGTGGGAAGGTTCGAGAATGGGAGGCGCTGCCGCTACTAGAAGACGAGCGTAGCCAAAAGGTCACGGCCGGCTGCTATATGCTGCTTGGCTGGAAGTCAGAGACCAAGGCGGCGGAGCGTTTGAGGTCTGAAGGTAGTAGATTTTGGGTTGGGAAGTGGAGACTCAGGATGATTTGCGTGCACGTTGGTGAAGGAAGTGGGGTGCTCGGTCACTTTAGTGGAAGGTGGAGAGGGTTTTCCAGAGAATGAAAAGGAGGGAGGAGATATGTCTCATAGGCAACATATATGCCTTATTAATATTATTATTTTCTCAGAAGATTGAACATAAAAAAAAGTGGGTAGGCAAGTGCAAAAGAACAAGCGGCTATGATGGGAAGGTTAGCAGGCTTTAAGTATAACTATTCACTGATTTATCATTTATTTAATGTATGAACGGAAATGGAAGCGACAATGAAAAGTGAACCAGAAATAGCATCGGGAAATAGGGAATAGAAATGGTCAAGCACGGGAATTTAGGAAATTTAAATGCTAACAGCTGTAGAGTTATTCATGTGAAATCTGAATGGACACAAGAAAACCAAGAGGTTTGGAATAAATACCGATACGGAAATCGTTCTGTAAATTTCGCCGTCTCTCGGGCGCCGAAACAGACAAATGAATATACCGCAGAAATCTGCACGATGAGACGATCAAAACGGTATACAGATATCAATGGTACGATCATCCGATCAAAAGTCGATAATCGGTACTGAAAAATGCTGCTAATTTGCCAAAAGTAAGATAAACGGAGCCATTGCAGTCCAATTTTGGAGAAACGAAATATGACGTCTCACTCAAAAGATGATTTACAAATTTTCTATAGAAAATATTCAGGTTTGGAAAATATTTTATTATCCTCAATTTTTAACTGACTTAAATTGAAATAAAATTACACTAGAAAATAAACTTCAATATTATCAGATGAAAATTTACCAGTTGCCATATTTAATTAGACGCATTCCAAATATCAAATTTAAATTTCAAAATTTATTGTTTAAAATTTCATAAAATTTCAATTAAATATATAAATAAAACAAATAAAAATTATTAAAATTTATGGGTCGTTACAATGATCCTTTTGATCGGTCGAGATTGTTTCCACGATCCTTATGATCGGTCAAGATTGTTTTCCTTGATCCTTTAGATTGGTTGAGATATTTTTTTAACGATCCTTGAGATTGTTCGAGATTTTGTTTTGATTTTTGTTTTCCGTGGTATGGACGATCTTTGGTACCAGATCGATTTGGATTAGGATTTTGTTTCCCACTGTATGAGTATGATCATTGTGATCGGTATGGATTAGGATTTTCTTGGATTATGAGATATTATTATTATTTATTCTGGATTCCTGGGCTTTGTGACTATTCTGTGTTTCATGATTTAAGCATTCTTGTGTTTTGAGATAGCTTTAGAATTTAATTATTATAGTGACTTGTTATATATATGACATTTGTATTTATTTATATGTCATATATCCTTGTGTTATATCTTGTTCTCACCTTTTGGATATTTAGAGATAGTCTAACCCGTTTATTTTATAATCTCGGGTCAAGCCAAGACTTTTTAGGTTACATGACGTGTGGACTTTTGGATGGGTATGCTAGCAGGGAGATAAACCATTTTAACTTCTTAGTTTATCTCATGTAGGATTATGTATATGTATATGAGACGTACATTTAAGATAGTGACTTGTATTGGTTTTATATTATGTGGGTCTAGTATTATATTTATAGACTCACCATATGTATTTGTATAAGATCTATTTTTATTCTGATGTGCTTTGTGATTATTATTTTATATGCTACGTTGTTCTAATTTTGAGAAACCGGCGTGTCTATTACTTTAGACTGAGACCGTATAAGTCAAAATTCTATTCCAGAGATTCAGTAAAATGGTAAGTATGATGTGCCGATGTTAGTTTAAAGATATACTCACATTTGGCCACCCTTAAGAAGCCGTGTTCTTCGTGTTATTAGACGATATTATTTATAATGTTCTTTAATAATATGGGTATAGCGGTGGCGTCGGTACCAAAACTATCTAACTGCAAAAAGCCATATCTCCCAAAAGATGAGTCCAAATCACTATTATGACTACATTAGAAAATGAAAACAGTCATATCTTTCTAATGGAAGTGGTTTTGGACTCTTATTCAACACCTATCAAAAGTTATAGCTGTTACAAATTTTCCAGGATAAAATTTCTAAGAGTCAAAAATGTCACTACTCAACATAAACCAAAGATATAGTTTCATATGACCTAATATGATTTTCAAAATAATATTTGACGATTCTCCAATATGTAAAATGTGGGTCGTTATAGTAAGTTTGCTGACTTTAGGCAAGGTAGTATGATTGTCTCGAAGTATGTGGCCTAGTTTGACACTATCAAACCATGTCGTATCTTTTATTGATACTCAGCTAAAGAAGAATGAGAAATTCATTACGGGCTTGGATGATCACTTAGGAGAGAAGCGGATAAGATATATCGATTAGTCCTTTAAGAAGCTGGTTGAGAAGCCTCTCTGACATGAGAGTCTGTATCCTAAGTCTAAGCAGGCTGTGGTTTCTGCTGATGAGCCAAAGCAGCAAGCAAGCGGGGGAGGCAAAAGAAAGTGGAACGATAATAATAATAAGAAGAAGCAATTTCAGTGGGATGGTAAGAAGAAGGGTAAGTGGGAGCTTATTTGGTATAGATGTGGTGATAAAGGTCATCCGAGTAAGGACTGTGAGGATGATAGAAAGAAGTGTTACAACTACAACAAATTCGGGCATATTCCGAGGGACCATCCCAAACCAATGAAGCAGAGTCAAATGGTGAAATAATATGCTCTCACCGTCGTTCCATCTTTGTCGAGTGCTCCATTGACGAAGGAGAAAGCAAAGGGCATTGTCATTCAAGGCCTGCTTTCCATTTATGATATTCCATGTGTTTTATTTGATATTAAAGCTTCTCACTCCTTTTATCTAGAGAATTGATAAATATATTAGGATTGAGATCCGACTTAGTAGACATGCCATTGATTGTGACTAATTCAGTTGGAGGCTCGATTAGCCTATACATGGTTTTCCAAAATGTTATCTTCTCGAGTCATGGATGTTCTTTTGTTGGTGATTACTTTGTTTTGGGTTTTGTGTGGTTCAGTTTTATCTTAGGGATGGACTAGTTAAGAAAGTATGCAGTAGTAGTGGATTGTGAGAGGCCATTGGTGATAATTGGGATTGAGGATGGACGAGGTGTCATCTGTGCCTACAGCTAAGGAGTTTCGGATGTATTAGAGGAGATCACTAGATTACCTCCATACAAGAAGATAGAGTTCTGTATAGGTTTGGTTGAGGATGGTAGACTAGTGGTTATGCCTTTAAGGCATACTACACCCAAAGAGCAGGGGGAATTAATGGTGCAAGTGAATGACCTATTGAAGAAGGGGTTCATTTATAGGAGTATATTTGAGTGTGGAGCACATGTAGTATTCTCCACTAAGGCAGATGGCTCTTTGAGATTGAATATTGATTACTATGAACTGTATAGCATGACGAAGAAGAATAAGTATCCACTTACATGTATTGATGACTTATTCAATCAGCTCCATGGTGCTAGGTTGTTCTCTTAGTTGAACCATGCGATGGGGTTTCATCAATTGAGAGTAGCTAGAGAGAGTGTACTAATTACATCGTTTCGTATACCGTTTGGTATCTATGAGTGGTTGATATTGCCTTTTGGGTTGCCAATGCACCGACATACATTGTTGATCTCATGTATTGTGTCTTCAAGGATTAACTAAGTAAGTTTGTTTTTATGTTCATCGATGATATTCTTGTTCACTAACGGATGGAAGTGGAATACATGACGCATTTGAGGATTGTAATGGAGGTGTAGAGGATACATCGAATGAATGCAAATTTTTTAAATGTCACTTATGGAGAAGGGAAGTGAGGTTCTTAGATCATGTTTTTTATGAGCAGGGCATCGTACTAGACCCTACGAAGATAGCAGCAATTCACAACAGCAATCAACCAAAAAATGCTAATGATATGAGTAGTTTCCTTAGGTTTACGGGATAATATAGAAATTTTATCAAGGACTTCTCAAAAGTAACGAAACCGTTAACCGGTTTGACAAAGAAGAATTAGACTTTTGCTTGGAACATGAGGTGTCAACATGCATTGGTAATCTAAAAGAGAGGTTGATGAGTGCATCGATGTTAGTTATTCTGATTAGGTATGTGGAGCCGGCAGTATACACAAACACTTGTGGTACTGGACTAGGTGCAGTATTGATGCAGATGGGCAGGGTTGTCACATACACTAGTTGACGGTGGAAACTGCATGAGAAAAAATAATAAAAGGATCTCAACCTTCATCGGCAACAATGGTTGGAATTCTTAGCCTCCTACGACTTTGACATCTCTTATATGCTTGGTAAGAGAAATGCAATCGGCGATGCTCTGAGTAGAAGACATGCTAGTTTGGGAGTGATGTTCCTAGAGTGGACACAACTTGAGTATATTGCTGGCTATGACTTCAGACCTTGATGTGAGCTTGAGCCAAAGATGTTAGCTAATTTTACCATCAATCCTACTTTGATTGAGCGGATCGATACTAATTAGAAGCGCGATGTTAAACTAGCGGAGATCATGACTAAGTTGGAGATAGGAGTAATGTCTAAGGAGATGAAGTGGTACAGGCTCGATCAATATAATTGGCTTCGTTAGAATAAGAGGTTGTTCGTACCTGATGTTAACAGGTTAGGGAATGAGGTGCTAAGAGAGTTCCTTCATTTGAGGCGTACTGTATACCCCAAACAAAATAAAATGTATAGGATATGAAATAGACATTTTTTGGGGAGGAGATGAAGAAGGACATCGGGGCATCTATATCAAGATGTTTAAACTATCAGCGGGTGAAGGCTAAGTAGAAGAAGCTGAGTGTTTTGTTGCAACTTCTTAAGATTCCTGAGTTGAAATGGGAACAAATATCGATGGATTGCCGAGGACCAAAGGAGGGTATGATAGCATTTGGGTCATAGTTGATAGATTGACGAAGAATGCTCGATTTATACCCATTAAGTCAAATAGAACAGCATCCAAATCACCTGAGTGTTATATGAAATGGATTGATGATTCCATGATGTGCTAAAGAGCATTATGAGTGAATGAAATCTATTATTAACTAGCAGGTTTTAGGAAAGCTAACAAGAGGCGTTGGTGACACAATTGCACCTAAGTGCAGGTTATCACCCTTAGACAAATGGGCATACCGAGAGGGTAAATTATATCATAGAGGATCATTTGCGGGCTTGCATTATTGACTTTGGAGGCTCGTGGGACGATTATTTGCACTTAATAGAGTTCGCATGCAATAATAGTAATCAGTTTAGCATTGGCATGGAACCATTCGAGGCATTATGTGGATGAACGTGTAATGCTCCTTCGTGTTGGTAAGAAGTGGGAGAGAAACTGATACTTAGGCCAGATATGGTTAGGGATACGTTAAAGAAGGTTGAGATCACTCGAAACTGAATGAATGTGTCTCAAGATAGGTAAAATAGCTACGCTGATGAGAGACATAGAGATTTGGGGTTCTCTGTCAGTGATAGGGTATCTATGAAGATCTCTCTGGTGAATAACATTGTTTAATTCAGTACTAAGGGCAAGTTGGCACCAAGATTTATAGGTCCTTTTTCAATACTTGAGAGGATTAGGAGCCAAGCTTACATAGTCGAGTTACCTCAAAAGATGGCAGACATACACAATGTGTTCCATATTTCTCACTTAAAGAAGTTTGTGCACGACTTGGGCGTGGTTATCACACCCGATCAACTTGATGATATCAAGATTAAACCAGAAATTTAGAGACCTCGTAAGCCTCTTCATGTTGTTAGAAGTGATGTGAAGTAGCTTAGGAGGAAGATGGTGAAGTTGTTAAAGGTTCAATAGATGAAAGTGAAAGTGATTGTACATGGGAGACTAAGGAGAGCATGAGGACATTTTATTTAGAGCTTTTCACATGGTAAGACTTTCTATATATCACATTTACTTTCACTTCTGGTATCGTGTAGGATAGTGTAGTACCTTACATGCTAAGATAGACGTAAATATTATGTGATTGTTTACGATCGCATGATTGCTCGTTTGATGGTTGGGATGGTTGTTTGTGATTGTTAGGCATGTAAGGTAGCTATATTTGACTTTAACATGTTTGTGTTGGGGATTTTGGGAGTGAAATTCCTAAGCACGAAGGAGGGAGGGGGTAACAACCCACTATTTTACTTATCGGATGATCGTAAAAATATTTTTTAAGCTCAATTTGGGTCATACAATGCTACAACTTTTGGAAATGTGGAGTGATTGCATTTCTCACCTTTAGAAATTTTATTGGACCATCTAACATCGAAAAATTGTCAAGCCTATAAGTTTTGGTAGAAGCCGAAATAGGGGTTGGGACCACTTCCATTGGAAAAATATTATAGTTTCTCTTTCATAAAGTGATCATAATTGCTTTTTGGACTTCTCCTTTAGGATATATGGCCATTTAAAGTTCGGGCAGTTTCTGACCAAATTAGTGCATAATTAATTTGGCCTGGATTAGGCCCATTAACTTATTTCAGGATGTGTGCCTAATTAGGGGAGATTATATAGTTCCTATTCACGCTTTCCACTTCCCAAAACTAATCCAAACCTCCATTGATCATTTCTTAGCCATAAAACACAAATTTTCCTTACTTTAACTAGTCAAATTACATCTTTAAGGGGTGATTAGCGAAGAGATTGGATAAATTACTACTTGAGGGACCTTGGGATTCGTGTATCTACTGTTCACTTTGAGTTTTGGGCATTTCATTGATTAAGGTGGTGTTTTTTGTATCTCTTATTATCCAATGCTAGTTAACACAGAAAAATAATGAAGTTTTAAGGTGATTTTCAATGATGCTTTCAAACTTATATCTAACCTTGATAATCTCTATAAAAAAAATTTAAAAAGATAAATATGTGTTTTAATTCATATTTAACCATTTTGAAAAAATAACTTGTCATTTTGTACATGTCTAAACTTAGGACAACATATGTGTTTGAATTATGATTGAATTGCTTATGTATGTTGTATGGATGTTATGTAATTTTTGTATATGCCTGTTTATGGTGTTTTTAACTTGTTTTAGCGTAGCTAGAAAGTGATTGTGTAACATCCTCCTACTTAGAGGCCCAAAACTAACGGCTACGGATGCTGCATTCATCCATAGTTATTAGTCCTCGACGACCAAATACGGTGGTGTTAGATACATTGATACACAGATCACAAGACTATGGAAAAATTTAACAAATCAAAAACATATTTTCACATTCCATTCAAAACATTTCATGTTCATTACATAATCCCACCAATGTTAACCACGTTCGGAAAAATATAATTATTAAACATACGCCAAGAGCGACATATGAAGATGCCCTCTTGGTTGATCAGAGTATATAATAAGGCTAATAGGTCTACCTTTACATCCAAAACACACAGTGGAAAACGATAACTCTAAATAAATAACTGCCTCCTACACGCCTCCGGAAGCTTTATTCGTCTAAGAAGAGAACTTGGAAACCTCAAATCTCAACTACTCAAAATCAATTGAGCACCCGAGAGTTTAAGGGGAAAACAAAAACTTCAAGTCAGACATAAAGCCTGGTATGAATAATAATCTAACATCTCATCCATTTAGATATCTAGTAAGACCATGCCGCTTAGCGGAATGGGTTTTCCCCTCAATAGTATCCTAAAACTTTTTCAAAACCATATACTATGCTACTGCATCCATAATGGTTAAAACATAGCATTTCAAAATATTATAATGATATGCATATATACAAACATCTAGGATTTCCTATCCTCGGTATAATTGACTCCCTGTCAAATTTATAGTTTCTAGGGTCACTATTAACATATTAGTTTTTATAGTTTTACTAATAACCTTTTCATAATTCATGGACACCCTGTCATATTTCATAGTTTTCATGGGATCAATAAGAACCTATAGGCCCCTGCCAATTAACTTAATTGATTCATGGGTTTCCCTGAACCTATTGGTCATTCCAATAACTCCACATTTATCCTAGTTTTCATGGGTTGACTAGGAACTTATTGATACCTCCAACAAATTCTTCCTTATCCTAATTTTCATGGGTGACTGCGAACCTATTGATACCTCCAACAACTTCTTCCTTATCCTAGTTTTCATGGGTGACTAGGAACCCATTGACTAATGTTAATACTTAATTCGGATATAGTTTTCATGGGTTCACTACAAACTAATTGGCCCCTGCCAACCATCCTTAAAACATAGTATTCATAGGATCACTATGAAGCTATTGGTTACCCTAATAACTTCCAAATTATAATTTTCATGGGTTTACTATGAACCTGTATCCCGGACAACTTCAAGATTTAAGCATCCTATATTTTTGATCCCCCTGACTTCCTGGATGCAATTCTACTCATTCAAGAGTTTAATCAATTTATATTCACTACTGGGTTAACCTAGCTGGTTCTTCTACCCCTTTATCCCAATATACAGTTATGGGTCCTTTATCATGTTAATATATTTATACTTGAAGAAGCAACCATAATAATAAAACAATACCACTCCTATGGGTTTAAGGTCCTTGAAATACTTTTCATATAAAACATAGTTAATCCCTTTAACCTATATTTTTATCAAGGACATACTTCTCCAAATTTACATATTTGAAATCCTTTCGAAACTCCATTATTTATCCATGGGTTTTTCCTTTAAAAATGAGTATGGGTTATAAAACCTTTCGACACCTTCGAAACCTTGCTTTCGACCTCATAGGATGCATTAACAAGAAATCTTGTCAATATCCTCAATGCTTTTTATAAGATAATTCTATTTGAACATGACCATGTTATTGAGAGAATTCTCGCCTTCGAAAGCACATCTTTCGAATAGAATGACTTAGTCGAAAGGATTTGAGGTAATAGCTCTAGCTGTCGACCAAATCGACATGGTTGAAAGGAATAGTAAATTACCAAACCCTTCGACCTTGTCGAAAGGGATAAAGTGGCTACTCCAACCTTTCGACTAGGTTAGTGTAGTAGTAATTGCCAAACCTTTCAATTTTGTCAAAAGGGATGACGTGGCCACTCCAACCTTTTGACCAGGTTGGTATAATAGCAATTCCAAACCTTTCGACCTTGTCGAAAGGTATGGCGTGACCACTCCAACCTTTCGAGCATGTTGGTATAATAGCAAATTGCTAAACCTTTCAACCTTGTCGAAAGGGATGACGTGGCCACTCCAACCTTTTGATCAGTTTGGAATAGTCAAATTATCTCTAGGAGTTATTCACAACATATAGCTCTCGAAGTCATCACTTTATTGAGTTTCATCTCCCCTGGAAGTTGAAAACAATCAATCTTCAATGTCTTCTACCCCTTTCGGTCACGTCGGAAGGCGACATTTAAGACCTTTCGACTTTGTCCAAAGGGGATGGTTATTCTAACAGTTTGTCTTGATTATTTTCAATCCCTTTGGTGTCAATATTATTTCCATGGAATCCCTTCGAAAGGGTTCATGTGCCTAAATGAGTAGGTTCCCCTCGAATGAATTCCATCCTGAATGATTGTTAGGCAATATAAACCAAGATTCCTTTCGGAAGTACTCCTTCGACTAGGTCGAAAGGTGTTCCACCTTTCGAAGCAGTCCCAGTTTAATAGTCTACAATCCACTTTATATTCGTTATATAAGACCGATTTATATATTCCCATAACTCATGCATTCAACTTAATCGACAACCCATCATCACTTTTATTTTCAGCATTAAGTATAGGTTCCGATGATGATGTGTTTCGATTGGAAATGACTAGGTCGATCTTATATATAGCTAGACCAAAAGAGATTTTGAGAATAGGTTAGAATCATGTGCAATTGATCATTAGTCTAGCTAATGATCTTAATGATCTTCCTCGTCGTCAATATCCATTATGAACAAGCTATCTCTATTTTTATTTATTATCTGAAATGAGATACAAGAAATTGAGCTTTCTCCCTAATTCGATTTAGGGTTTCTTCTAAGTACAATTATTACTACGAAAGTATAGTAAAGAAAATGAATTCAGTATTCCAGAATTCAGTCCCCAAAACTGGACCCCTTGGGTCTTATTTACAGATGCAGGTTGGCTCCCTTCCGCACCTTTGCTTTCGGCTGGGTCGAAAAGACCCCCTTTTTATATGCCACCTCAGACCTTTCGATATGGTCGAAAGGTTATGACCCTTTCGACATCATTGAAAGGTATTCTCTTATGCTTCTTGGTTTATCCTTTCGCTTCTTTGCCTTCGACCAGGTCGAAAGGTCCCCTCTTCGTATGTTGTTTTGAACCTTTTGACCTGATCGAAGGCTATGCTTCCTTTCAATGTTGTCGAAAGGTGTCCTTGTCCTTCTTGTCATGCTCTAGCAATTCCTTCATTTTCTCTTAACCTTTCGACCTGGTCGAAAGCCATGCCTCCTTTCGACATCGTCGAAAGGTATCCTTGTTCTTTTCGATATTGCCGAAAGTTATGCCTCCTCTCGACGTTGTTGAAAGCTATGCATCCTTGCTCTTCTTATCTTACTCTAGCAGTTCCTTTATCCTTCCTAGGCCTTTCGACTGAGTTGAAAGGGCCTTTATTATCCTTTTTCCTTTACTGATTTCCAAGCATTGCTTTCTTCTCGGTACTTTTCAACCTTGTCGAAAGGTGTCCTGAATGGTTCTTTCCCTCTTTTACTGTTAGTGGAAGTAAGCTTGGAGCTTTCGACATTGTCGATAGGTTGATTATATTGGTTTCGAAGAGATTCACTTGTTAATAGTTTTGATAATGTTGAGTAGTCCTTGAACTGAGGCGGAACCCTCTCTCATTATTATGGACCTTTACCGGTTTGAAAGGCTTGCTATGCTTTCGAAAAGGCTTCTATGGGGGTGTAACCTTTGACTTCGAAAGGTTTGATGTGTAGTTGGGAGAGCACTATCGATTGTCTTCGAAAGGGGTTTCGAAGTCATCATTGTTTGTTCACCTGTGTCAAAAGGTTGGTATTGGCGGAAGGACCTACACAATGCCTTCAAAACATCGTTTTTATGTCCTTCATGATGACTTGAGCTGCTCCTTCATTGAAACCTCAATCTTATTTTCCTTCTTTCATACTTCTGCTATCAAGTAGGTTTTATGGCTAACATTTTGTCCCTCCTTGTATGAAAGATGCTTTCGTTCTTTAGGAAAAATAGAAATCCTTTGCCCGCATTGGGGCATATGTTGAGCAACTAGAAATTTATGAAGATTATCTTCATGATAGTTGCCATGAACCCAGATTAGTGCATTAAGGCAAAATCAGATGAAAATCCCGAAACCCAAGTTCGAGTATAAAGAATTATAGTGATTGACAATGTTCCCATACTCTGACTCAGGCTTAATAAAGATGGCGATTGATAAGGTCCCGAAACCCAGATTCGGGTATTAAATGCTGAAATTCATATATGAGAATCCCAAAGCCCAGATTCAGGCATCAATATATAACGTTAAGAAAGTCCCGAAACCCAGATTCAGACAATACTTAATGGAATTCCGTTTCACTACTTTGCTTTCATCTTTTTTGACATATATGAACCCTTCAGGTCTAGCATAGAAATAATTTGGTTAGCTGCCTTTTGAGCTTGGACATTTTGGTCCATGATTAGATATACCATTTTTTAGGCTTGGACATTTTAGTCTTTTACTTGATGAGCCTCCTCTGGGCCTTGGACATCTCAGTCCATAATTAGATGAGCCTTTATCTGGGCTAGGACATCTTAGTACACTGTTGATTGTGTCTTTTCTTGGGCTTGGACATCTTAGTCCATTGTTGATTGTGCCTCCTTTTGGGCTTGGACATCTTAGTCTATTGTTGATTGAGCCTCTTCTTGGGCTTGGACATCTTAGTCCATTGTTGTTCGGTGCTCTTGGTTAGCTCATCTTAGAGGCTGGAACCAAGGACATACCCGACCTCCCTCCAGGAGGCACCATGCTCTGGCCCTTTTGCGACGTGGACAAGGGCTTGCTTGGTGCTTTAACATGGCCATCTTATGACATGGATAAAGGCTTACTCCGTCCTCCCTCCAGGAGGTGTCTTAACCTAGCCATAGCGTGGCATGGATAAGGGCTTGTTCGGTGCTTTAACCTGGCCATCTCATGGCACAGATAAAGGCTTACTCCGTCCTCCCTCCAGGTGGTGCCTTGACCTGACTAAAGGCGAGGCCAAGGGCTTGTTTGGTGCTTTAACCTGGCCATCTCATGGCGTGGCTAAAGGCTTACCCACCCTCCCTCTTGGAGGTGCTCTGCCCTGGCCATCTCGGCATGGACAGAGGCTTTTCTACCATCTTAGGTAGCATCCAAATATAAGGAGTATTTTTATCCCAAACATGTAGGTTTTTTCTTCATGAAAAGAAGCTCTTTCTTAATCCATCTTTGGAAAATATGGCCTTAAATGCTCAGAATTCCATGTTCTAGGCACCATATTCCCATTTGGGTGGCACAATTTGTAGGCTCCCGGAAGGATTACATTACATATGATTAATGGCCCCTCCCAGTTTGGTCCTAGGGATCCATCTACAGGATTCTTAGTATTGGCCATTACTCTGCGGAGTACCAAATCCCCCTCTTGAAATGATCGAGCTCTTACTCTTGAGTTATAATATTTCGAGATTCTTCTCTGATATTCGACGGTACTTACCGCTGCTTCATCTCTTAGCTCATGTATTAAGTCCAGTGACTCCCTTTTCAATTCCTGATTCTTATTAAATGCATAGGAAATCCTTTGGTGTGAAGGTATTTCAATGTCGATTGGTAGCATCGCCTTACACCCGTATGTCAAAGGTTTTGGGGTATGTCCCGTTGCTGTCTCAGAAGATGTTCGGTAAGCCCATAGCACTAATGGTAGCTCTTTCACCCAATTTCCCTTTGCCTTATTTATTCGTTTTTTCAGAATTGTTTTTATGGTTTTGTTTGCAGCCTCAACTGCTCTATTAGCTTTTGGATGTGCGACAGATGAAAAACTTTTAATAATCCCGTTTTTGTGGCAGAACCGGGAGAATTCTTTGCTCTCAAGTTGCGTTCCATTGTTGAAAATTATTTTCTGGGGAATTCCGAACCTGGTTATGATGTTCTTGATAACAAATCTTAATACTTTCCTAGAAGTGATTTTCGAAAGTGGTTCAGCTTCAACCCACTTGGTAAAATAGTCAATGGCCACTACGGCATATTTCGCTCCTCCCTTTGAAATAGGTAATGGTCTGATCAAATATATTCCCCATACATCGAAGGGCCATGGACTTGTGATTGGAGTTAATTGACTTGGGGGCAACCTGGGTATCTTTGAATATTTCTGGCATTTCTCACATCTTTTCACATAATCTATGGCTTGGCTTACCATGTGGGGCCAGTAAAATCCCTGCCTTATTATTTTTTTTGCAAGCTTTGTTCCATTTGAATGGTCGCCACAAAATCCTTTGTGTGCTTCAGCCATTAGTTTTATCCCATCATTCATGCTTACACACCTAAGATAGGGAAGAGCATATCCCTTTTTATAGAGGATTATGTCCATCATAACAAAGGTCGGAGCTTGTCTCCTTATTTTTCTCGCTTCTCCTTTATCGAACGATAGTATCCCTTTAACTAAATACTCAACAATGGGTGACATCCATGTATCATCATATGTGCTACTTGGCTTGGGTTGGCTCATCCTTTCTTATGTTAACTCTTGAACACTTTCTTCTCCCTTTTGAGACTTGGCCTGAGATCTTTTCATAACTAGCAACTCTTTCCCTGCTTGGATGTTTCCTTTTCAATACTTAGATTTTCCTGATATTTGACGGGGACAGTTCGTGTCTCTGAGGCTCCCCTTGAGTTGGACAACTTTGCTAAAGAGTCTGTCTGTGCATTCTCTACTCTTGGAACTTGATTTATCGAAAATTCCTCAAATAAAGCAAGCATTTGTAATATCTTCTTCACATATAAAGATAGCTTGGGATCTTTTGTTTGGTATATCTGCTTTGCTTGATTTACCATCAACTGAGAGTCGCTAAAAATCTGTATTCATGGTATTTTCAATTCTAGTGCCAAAGTTAATCCTGCTACCATTGATTCATATTTTGCCACATTATTGGTTGTAGAAAATCCTAGTTTCATGGCATAATGCAAACGATGTCCATTTGGGGTTATGATTAGATATCTTGCGTCGGCACCTTGTTCATTTGATGCTCCGTCCATAAATAATTGCCACGTGGGGTTCTGAACTTTCTCTTTTTTCGATTGTTCCTTTATAAAGCCAGTGCATTCATTAACAAAGTCTACTAGTGCATGCTCTTTGATTGCAGCCCGTGGTTGAAACTCTATATCGTATTGACTGAGCTCAATCCCCCATTTTACCAACCTTCCCGAAGTCTCGGGTTTACTAAAAACTTGCTTAAGAAAAAAATTAGTCAATACTCTGATCGGATGTGCTTGGAAGTATGCTTTGAGATTTCGAGCTATAAGAATCAAGCAATAGGCTAATTTCTCAATAACTGGGTATCGAACCTCTACATCTTTTAACCGCCTGCTTACATAGTATACTGGGAGCTATGCCCCATTGTCCTCTCGAATGAGTACCGAGCTGACTGCATGTTCTGATACTGCCATGTACAGATACAATATTTCTCCGTTCTTAGGACTTGAGAGTATCTGTGGTTTTTCCAAATGACTTTTTAATCCCAATAAAGCTTTTCTGTAATCCTTTCCCCATTCGAAGTTCTTCTTTTTCTTAATCACATCGAAGAAAGGTATACATTTATTAGTAGCTTTTGAGATAAACCTGCTTAGGGCAGCTACTCTTCCATTTAAGCTCATTACTTCCTTGCTAGTTTTAGGTTCGACCATGTCCTTTATGGTTTGAATTTGATCGAGACTTGCCTCGATTCTTTGAGCACTTACTAGGTAGCCTAAGAACTTTCCAGAGTGGATCCAAAAAGAGCACTTGTACGAGTTCAACTTCATTTGATACCTACGCAATATCTTGAACATTTCCTCCAAATCCTTAAGATGGTTCTCAGGTTCCGTAGATTTTACCAGCATATCATCGTCATAAACTTCTATGTTTCTGCCAATTTGTTCCTTGAACATTCGATTAACCAATCTCTGATAAGTGGCCCCTACATTCTTTAACACAAATGGCATGGCCCTGTAACAATAAATTCCCTATTCAATTATGAAGCTGGTGTGATCCTCATCTGGCTTGAAAATCGGTATTTGATTGTACCCCGAATAAGCATCCATAAGGGATAACAACTTGTCTCGTTGCTTCCACTAACTGATCTATTCATGGTAGCAGGAAACAATCCTTTGGGCATGCTTTGTTTAGATCTGTGTAATCGATGCATGTCCTCCATTTTTCATTTGACTTTTTCACCAGAACTAGGTTGGCTAACCATTTGAGGGTAATATACCTTCCGGATTAATCCATTTTCAAGGAGCCTATCAACTTCTTCCTTTAGAGCATATGTTCGAACTTTATCCAATTGTCTATTTTTTTGCTTTATGAGGGTTGCTCCTGGGTTGATGTTAAGGGCATGGCAGATGACATCGGATCAATTCCCACCATATGGGAATGTGACCAAGCAAACACGTCCTTGTTGACTTTGAGGAACTGAATCAAGTCTTTCTTTAACTCATTATCAAGATCTCTTCCCACTTTGACCACTTTAAAAGCATCTTCTAAATCTATATGGGTTTCCTCAAGGTCTTCTATGGGTCTTATTCTCTCTGACTTGCCTCGGCAGTCAAACTCTGTGACTATTGGACCTTCTTCTATTAAGTTAGTGTCAACCCTCCTCTTGGTTCTTGCAGGAATATACCTTTGATACATATGCTTATTAGACTTCTTAATATTAATCTTTGCTTCGAATGTTGGATGTGAAAATCCATCATCCGAAGGCTGTAAAATAGTAGAAGAATCAAAGTAAGCATAATACTACCTATTATATTGATCAAGCGTGGCAAAGTATATTTCACGGGAGCTAAATTGTTCTCCCTGCACAGTTCCCCAGCCTCGCTTTGTCAAGAATTTTAACATGAGGTACTTTGGGGAGACAAAAGTATCAATCCATCCAGGGCTGGTCTGCCGAAGAAGGCGTTGTAGTAGGAAGGTTGGTCAATTATCACAAAGATAGTTTCAAATGTTCGGCAAGTTGGAGGTACTTCCATTTGTACAAGTAGCTTTATCTACCCCATTGGAGTTGACCCCTTATTGTCGAACCCAAATATCGGCTCAGTGCTCGGCTCTAATTTGTGCTCTGGGATATTCATCTGGTCGAAAGCATGTTTGAAGATGACATTAACTGTGCTGCCTATATCGACCAGAATCTTGAAGACAATAGACAGCCCAATTTGTGAAGTAATCATAAGGGGGTCGTTATGGGGATGGTGGACTCCTTTGCATAGCTCTAGTGGGGTGACCACTAGATTAGGCATGTGGATGTTAAGACGTGGGCTCTTCGTTTGGGGCTCCTCTTGAACGGAATAAATTCCCTCCTTAGCCTCTTTAATATATCTGCTTCGAACCCCTTTACTACTTCCTACCGGATGTGGCCCGCCATGGATCACATCTATCTTGTTAATTGGTGGGCTGAAGCTTAGGGCGTCTTCATCATCTAGCACATTTACAGCGTTGCTCGGGCGTTTCTAGGGAGCATTTTCGGTTCGTTGTGCTTTGTGCTGATATTGGATAAATTCTTTGAGATGGCCTTCCCGGATCAGCTTTTGAATTATTCTGGCCAGAACTCTACATTCATCCGTTTTATGGCTAACATTATAATAGGCACAATAGTCCCCTCCCTTCTTCTACTTTGGATTATTCTTAGCTTTGTAGGAGATCGGAAAGTTGACTCTTTCCTTAGTTGTAGCATATATGTAAGACAGTGGCTTGTTTAAAGCGACCGTATTAGCAACTGGCTCTTCCCATCTGATCCTTTTATGGCTACGGTCCAAGCCAAATTTTCCTCCCTCCTTTTTAGGAATCGTCTTTCTCTTGGCGTAGTAAAGTTCATCCACCCGGATGAACTTATCAGCCTAAAAGTGAAAATCCGGTAGATCTTTGCAGCTATTGACAAAGAGCTGCTTCCGGAAAGGGGTATTCTTGATTAAACCAAAATGGACGGCTATGAGCTTGTCATGGTCATTTATGTCCTTAGCCTTCAAAGCTTCTACATTGAATCTTCTCAAACAGTCCCCCAAAGATTCACCCTGCCTTTGCTTTATGTTTGCCAAGACCGTATAATCAATGGTAGGATCCTTGCAAATACAAAATTGAGCTGAAAATTCATAAGAAAACTGCTTCCAGGAGTAGATGGTTTTTTCTCTGTATTGCCTATACCATTTGGCTGCTGCCCCTTGGAGAGTTACGGGGAACAGTCGGCATCTGACTGCCCCAGAAGCATTGTATAAGTCCATCTAGCTATCAAAAGCCATAAGATGATCATCAGGATCCGTATCCCCGTGATATTTCATAGACGGGATTTTGACATATGGAGGTATTACTATTGCCATGATCTCTTCAGTGAAAGGTGGAACCCTCTCATTATCATTAACATTCTCATCCATGGTTCTTTTCCCTTTAGAATTCATAGCATCTTTGATAGCCTCCTTAGCACCATCTTTAAGAAAAGCTTCAACATTGCCGTAATTTTTCTGACTTGGGTAGTACTCTTTAGATGTTGAGCTACCAGACAGCTCTACTGACTTGTCGAGAACTCTCCCCTAATGATTAGCTCTGGCTTGGGGAAGCTCATTTTTAGGGAGGTCAAGTCCACCTTATCTTTACACTCTTTGGAGTTGGTCATTAGATTTCTCCTAGGTGAGACCACTTCTTCTCCTTGAGTTTGTCTCAGAGTTTTTTGATGATTTTTGAGACAAAGCCATCTTTAGTAGCTCCTGCATGTCTTGCAATTGTTGCTCCAAGTGCTTGATTCTTGCCGTATTTTCATCCTGTTGTGCCGGTGAAGATGTTTGCCTTGGTATGACCTCATTCGGGTTGAAAGTTGGAGCAATGTTTTCCTCCAAAGCGGTAGTGTATATTGCTCCCTCCTTAAGTCCACTCAAACGCTTGGCCTCATTTTTCCTATGCAAGAAAAATGAACCACAATTAGTATGTATATAGCCACAAGGCTGGAGCTTCGAGCCCTCCTTCAGCGTCAAAAATGTTAACAAGAAATCTTATCAACATCCCCAATGCTTTGTATAAGATAATTCTATTTGAACATGACCATGTTGTTGAGAGGATTCTCGCCTTCGAAAGCACATCTTTCGAATAGAATGACTTAGTCGAAAGGATTTGAGGTGATATCTCTAGCTGTCGACCAAATCGACCCGGTTGAAAGGAATAGTAAATTACCAAACCCTTCGACCTTGTCAAAAGGGATAATGAGGCCGCTCCAACCTTTCGACCAGCTTAGTATAATAGCAATTGCCAAACCTTTCGACCTTGTTGAAAGGGATGACGTGACCACTCCAACCTTTCAACCAAGTTGGTATAATAGCAACTTCCAAACCTTTCGACCTTGTCGAAAGGGATGACGTGGCCACTCCAACCTTTCGACTAGGTTGGTATAATAGCAAATTGCTAAACCTTTCGACCTTGTCAAAAGGGATGACGAGGCCACTCCAACCTTTCGATCAGGTTGGAATAGTCAAATTATCTCAAGGAGTTATTCACAACATATAGCTCTCAAAGTCATCATTTTATTGAGTTTCATCTCCCTTAGAAGTTGAAAACAATCATTCGTCAATGTCTTATACCCCTTTTTGATCACGTCGAAAGGCAACATTTAAGACCTTTCGACTTTGTCGAAAGTGGATGATTATACTAACAGTTTATCTTGATTGTTTTCAACCCCTTTGGTGTTAATATTCTTTCCATGGAATCCCATTGAAAGGGTTCAGATGCCTAAATGAGTAGGTTCCCCTCGAATGAATTCCATCTTGAATGATTATTAGGCAATATAAACCAGGTTTCCTTTTGGAAGTACTCCTTCGACTAGGTCGAAAGTTGTACCACCTTTGGAAGCAGTCCCAGTTTAATAGTCTACAATCCACTTTATATTCCTTATATAAGATCGATTTAGATATTCCCATAACTCATGCATTCAACATAATCGACACCCCATCATCACTTTTATTTTCATCATTAAGTATAGGTTCCGATGATGAACTGTTTCGATTGGAAATGCCTAAGTCGATCTTACATATAGCATAGACCAAAAGAGATTTTGAGAATAGGTTAGAATCATATGGAATTGATAATTAGTCTAGCCAATGATCTTCCTCGACGCCAATATCCATTATGAACAAGCTATCTCCCTTTTTATTTATTATCCGAAATGAGTTACAAGAAATTGAGCTTTCTCCCTAATTCGATTTAGGGTTTCTTATAAGTACAATTAATGCTAAGAAAGTAGAGTAAAGAAAATGAATTCAGTATTCCAAAATTCGGTCCCCCAAAACTGGACCCCTTGGGTCTTATTTATAGATGCGGGTCGGGCCCCTTCCGTGCCTTTGCTTTCGACAGGGTCGAAAGGACCCCCTTTTTGTATGCCACCTCAGACCTTTCGACCTAGTCGAAAGGTTATGACCCTTCCGATGTCGTCAAAAGGTATTCTCTTGTGCTTCTAGGTTTATCCTTTCGCTTCCTTACCTTCGACCAGGTCGAAAGGTCCCCTCTTTGTATGCTATTTTGAACCTTTCGATCTAATCGAAGGCCACGGTTCCTTTCGACGTTGTCAAAAGGTGTCCTTGTCCTTTTTGTCATGCTCTAGCAATTCCTTCGTTTTCTCTTAACCTTTGGACCTGGTCGAAAGCCATGCCTCCTTTCGACGTCGTCGAAAGGTATCTTTGTTCTTTTCGATATTGCTGAAAGCTATGCCTCCTTGGTCTTCTTGTTTTATTCTAGCAGTTCCTTTATCCTTCCTAGGACTTTTGACTGAGTCAAAAGGGCCTTTATTATCCTTTTGCCTTTACTGATTTCCAAGCGTTGCTTTCTTCTGAGTACCTTTCGGCCTTGTCGAAAGGTGTCCTGAATGGTTCTTTGCCTCTTTTGCTGTTAGTGCAAGTAAGCTTGGAGCTTTCGACACTATCGATAGATCGACTATATTGGTTTCGAAGAGATTCACTTGTCAATAGTTTTGATAATGGTGAGTAGTCCTTGAATATATGCCCATGAACTTAGGCGGAACCCTCTCTCATTATAATTGACCTTGACCAGTTTGAAAGGATTGCTATGCTTTCGAAAAGGCTTCTATGGGGGTGTAACCTTTGACTTCGAAAGGTTTGATATGTAGTTGAGAGAGCACTATCGATTGTCTTCGAAAGGGGTTCCGAAGTCATCATTGTTTGTTCACCTATGTCGAAAGGTTGGTAGTGGCCAAAGGGCCTATCTGTTTCCATCTGGGTCGAAGGCCTTTGCACTGTATGAGTAGTTATTGCCATCGACTCCTTCAATACCTGCACAATGCCTTCGGAACATACTTTTTATGTCCTTTATGATGACTTGAGCCGCTCCTTCATTGAAACCTCAATCTTATTTTCCTTCTTTCATAATTCTGCTATCAAGTAGGGTTTATAGCTAACAGGATGACCTCCTTCGAAAGCATTAAAATCTATCTTCAAAACATTAGGCTCCTGCCTTTCAAATACTTTAAAATTTCTCATTCGAAACCTTTTGACTGGGTTAAAGTATTATCATATAAGTATAGAAGCATAGCTTCGAAACCATTTGAAAGTACCCCTTTCGTAACCATTGAAAGACCCTCTCTTTCGAAACCATTGTAAGTATACCTTCCTAAACCATTGGGTTTATATTTAAAATAATATTTTTGGGTAAAGTGAACATAAGAGAAAGCACCTTTTTTGAAACCATTCTTTATTTCATAAAAGTAGTTGGGGAAAACTAGATTGTGTCGAAACCATCCTTTCGAAAGCATTAAAACATCTGGATAAAACAATTAAAGGTTGGCTTCAAAACCCCTTTCGAAACCAATGCCTTCAAAATCCTAACCCCTTTGAAAAGTAGTAAGAAGTGGCTTACATTTATAAAAACAAACGGTACCTTTCGACAACATTGATATCTTCAATGCCATTGAAAGGCATCAAATCACATAAGAGTTTCGACTTAGTCGAAACTACCCCTTCCAAAAGCTTCAATTAAAAACTAAGCAACTCCTTCGGAAGCTACTACTTTAAAACAAAGGTGGAAGCTCTCCTTCGAAAGCTTTTTTTGAAATATCCTTTCACAACCATTAGTTTCAACTGCTTCGAAACCCTTTAGTAAATAGGCAAGCGCGTTTCTTCTAAAAACAGAACAAAGGTCTCGACACCTTTAGAAGCTATGTTTCAACTCTCTACCATCCGCCTTTCTCCAATGCACTACGTACGAACTAAGTGATACCATGTGTATTGGTTTCATGGTAGATGGTTTTGACTAGGTTGGAGGTGGAAGCTCTGGGTCGCAAGCTCCTTCCAAAGAAGGCGGTGAAAGTGACTACTATGCCGTCCAATACTGTGTGGCTAGATATCACTTAGGATCGTGTAATATGGAATGTATTATAATCTAAATGCGGAAACAGATAATAATAGTAAAGTAAATACGAATAAGCACACCAGGAGTTTTTATACTGGTTCGAACTTCCCGTTCTACGTCCAGTCCCAGACTTCCCTCTGGAATTTCTCACAATAACCCCTCACTTAACCCGGAGGAAAAGGTATACGACACCTGAGCAACCGATAAGGATTTTTCCACCTCTAACAACCGAAAGAGGACTTTACCCGCCTGAACAACCGAACAGGACTTCAACAGTTTTAATAAAATTGCTTTGACACTTTGTGTTCTTGATAACACTGATTTGTCTTTGATAGTACAACCTTCCTATAATCTTTTCCGCAAGTATATATGTGTGTGTAAAGATTTAGAAAGGAGAATATTGCTTTGAATCGAAGAATAAGTTAATTGATTCAGAGATTCAAGCAATATATGTAAGTTGTGATTGCTTTTTAGAATGCAGAGATAGTAGAGAGTATGATCAGAAAGCAAATTGAAATTCGGTGATTTGTGAAGTGAATTTTGTATGTTTATATAGTATACAAAGAGCTGCAACCATTCACGAAGAGTTCTGATCAAAAGAAGCATCCATACCTCTTCAATTTAGATCGTATCTCTTGGCAAATGGAAGTGTCCATTCTGGAAAAATAGCCGTTGAAAGGATTCAGTCGACTGACCCAAAACGACCAGTCAACTGAATGTTCAAATTTGTGTAAAAACAGAGATTTTTTGTGCACCTAGGCAGATTCAGTCGACTGGCCATATTTGGTCAGTCGACTGACCTGACAGTCAGTGCATAGTTCTCTTATATGTTAAAAGATTTTAATGCTTAAAACAACTTTGGTTTAAGTGAACTACTTGAGGATAGATTTTAAAAATTTTAAGACTAAAAACTTCGACAAATATACTATACTCAGTTTTGTAGCCTTGTCCCCTTTGTAGCTTTAACAGCATATTTCTTTCTCTTTTTGTCGCTTGCCCATATAGTCTCATTTACTGATTTGTGCTCTTTGTCATGAATCAAAACTTATGATTCAACATTCTCCCCTTTTTTGATTGATGACAACCTGTTACAGATAATACTATATATTGAGAAATATATGACGGGAGTTATATATCTCCCCCTGAATATATGGCGACATATTTAATATCTGCAAGAAATGGTTAGTCATACAAATTTCTCCCCCTTTGTCATCGACAAAAAGGAAATAATAGTAAATCCATTATTGAACTGACTAAAATTGTAATCATAAAACTGTAAATTATTGCTTATACAAACTCATATAAAGTTTAAAATATAAATATAGCTTACTACTACCAAGAAACAACAACATCAAACAGAGGCAGACTCTGTTTCTTCTTCTTCAACTTGCATTGGTCCTTTTCCTTTGGAGGAGCTTCCCACAAACTGTCTGCCACCTCCATTGCCACTTGTGTCGGAACTAGTATGTTCTTCTGATGTTGACCAAGTGAAGTGAGGAGCTGGTCGTTTTCCCGGATCACGTTGAGAAGTCTCAGTAGTGGTGGAAGAGGAACAAGATATCGCATCCCATAAAATCCCGAAGAAACTCTTGATTTTGTCAATTTTCTTATCGAGGTTTTTGATGCGAGAATCCAAAATAACTTGATTTCTTGCAATTAAATCAATAGATTCCCGAGTGCTTTGGGATGGATTCGGTGTTCGAACATTATCTCTGGATTGTTGATGTTGTGGAGTAGAAGTTTCTTGACGTGGTCGAGATTGCCATTCTTGAAAAGTCATTATAGATAGAGGTCTTGGTGGCAATTTCATAAGACTTATTGTGCGACTATTTAAGGTTTTGGGAATAGAAGTATCGGATTCCGGAATAAGAACCTGGAGATTCATAAGTAGCCACATAATATATTCTCCAAAATAAATAATATTCATACGACCTTGGTTTAAAGACAAGAATTCATCTAGAAGTAGTTTAGGCCAATTTATTTGAACTTCTCCCCAAATAGCATGTAATGCTCTATAGTTATTTGGATATACAAGCTCATAAGAGCCAATATGGGGAAGAACCGTGTGCATTAAAGCTCGATGCATAATTCTAGCTGTAGGTCATAGTCCAATAGACTTAAGTTCAGTTATGTCATTTTCTAGGAAATGATGACTTACTTCATTTCTTTCCCCGATAGGTATATTTAATTCGTCCAAAGCAATACCGTCAGTTGGAGTATGAAGAATGTGACCAAACATTTTGAACCAAAAACTTTGAAATAAGATATATTAGGTTTTCTACCATTTAAAAGTTCATATGGAGTATGTTTTGTTAATGATCGAATAGAAACACGATTCAAAACATAACATGCAGTTGCAACAGCTTCTGCCCAAAAATGCTTAGGTAAAGTGCTTCCATTTAATAAAGTTCATGCACATTCTTGTAATGTTCTGTTTTTCCTTTCTACCACTCCATTTTGTTGTGGTGTTCTAGGAAAGGAGAAATTATGATTAATTCCTTTCTTGTTACAAAAATGTTCGAAAACTTTATTTTCAAATTCACCTCCATGATCACTTCTAATATTTTTAACTTTAAAATTCTTTATATTTTGAATTCTTTTTACAAAAAATTTAAAATTTTCAAAAGTATCACTTTTAAGTTTCATAAAAATAGTCTATGTATATCTTGAAAAATCATCTACAATAACAAACACATATCTATTGTGATTAATTGATTGAACTTGAGTAGGTCCGAAAAGGTCCATATGTAATAGTTCAAGTGGTTGTGTTGTAGATATGATTTTCTTAGATTTAAAAGAAGATTTTGTTAATTTTCCTAACTGACATGCATCACATATATTATTTATTTTGAATTTCATATTAGGTAGTCCTTTGACAAGTATATTTTTAGCTATTTTATTAATAGTATTAATATTTATATGACAAAATCTTTTGTGTCATAGCCAAGAATCATTTTCTGTAGCTACTAAACACATATTTGTGTTATAATTTATATTCATATTTAAAATATAAATATTTCTATCTCTTATACCTTCAAAAATTAGATTTTGATTTTTATCAGAAATATTACATTTATTTTCTAAGTAAGATATATATAAACCTTTATCACATAATTGATTTATACTTAATAAATTATGTTTTAAGTTTTTAACTAATAGGACAACAGTAATGAGAGGTGAGTTAGAGATACCGTTATTGCTCACATCGCCTTTGCCGATGATATAACCTTTTGAATTATCTCCAAAAGTGATTGATCCTCCATTTGAGTAGACTATGTTTGTTAACATGTCTTTATTACCAGTCATGTGTTTCGAGCAACCGCTGTCTAGAATCCATTTTCCTCTCTTTTTAAGTGGTACTTGCAAAAAATAAAGATTAAGATGGTACCCACTTTTCTTTTTAGGGTCCTAAGAGTTAGGTCTTAGGAAACCAAACCCAAGAAGGTTCAGAATTCCCTTTATAAATATAATTCTTATTTTTATGAACAGTTTCCATAAATGTTTTGATATGTTTATTCCTAATTAAATTATTATTTGTTTTAGGAATCCATATTTTAATAGTTTTGAAATCTTTAGAAACTGTTTTCTTTAAATCTTTACTAATTTTGTTTTTAATTTTTTTTTAAACTTTCCAGATTTCTTTGGATTTTCAATTTTCTTATATCCTAATCCCATTCTATTTGAGGTAGCCTGAGAATTTTATATTATTTTAGAAAGATTTTCTCGACCTTTATTAAAATTTGAGATATTTTTATTAATATCTTCTAACTTAGTTTTGAGACTAGATTTTTCTAATTCTAATACTTTAGTGTTAGACTTTAAATCATTAATTTCAACTGATAAAACATCATTTTTATTCTTCTGAATTTCTAATTCCTGAGTTATCATAGAAAGTTGAGATGTTAAATTAGAATTAGATTCTTGAGATTTTTCAAGTTCCTCTTCGAGAATTTTCTTTTCATCTCTAAGCATACTAATTTCTAATTCAAATCTATTTAGTTTTCCTTATAATTCCTTATTATGCTTTTAAGTTTGTTTTACAAAGTCTACTAGTTCTGAATTAAGTTCAACCAAATCATCAAAACTTAGTTCACTTACATCATCATTTGTAGCCATGAAGCATACATTTGCTTGCTCCGTGTCACTGTCACTGTCGCTTTCAGATGATGAAGAATCTGAGTCATCCCATGTTACAGAAAATGCTTTCTTCTTGAATTTGTTCTTCTTGAATTTGTTTTTCTGTTTATTTGGCCAATCTTTTTTCATATGACCCTTCTTATGACATTCATAACATTCCATGACAGAAGATGATGGTTTATTGCTATTATTGTTACTAGAATTATTTTTGTAACTCTTGATCTTGTTATTCTTTTTGAATTTCAAAAACTTTTTGTAATTCTTAGCAATAAATGCCATATTCTCTTCATCTGAGTCAGAGTCATCTTGTTCTGCTTGAAAAGCTAGATTCTTCTTATCCTGTGCTTGAACTTTCTTTGCCTGCAAATTTACTTCATATGACATTAGATTTCCTATTAACTCTTCTGGTTTCATAGTAGAAAGATCGTTTGCTTCTTCAATAGCTAGAATCTTTCTTTCCCATTCATCCGTTAAAGAGTTTAGGATTTTTGATACTATATCAAAGTCAGTAAATTTTTCTCCTAGTCCTAATAATGAATGATAAATATCTTGGAATCTGGAATACATATCATTAATGGATTCATTTTCTTTCATTTTGAAATTTTGAAATTGATTTTTAAGCATAGATATCCTGCTTTGTTTAACCTTGTTAGTACCTTCATGAGTTATTTTCAGTGTTTTCCATATTTCATATGCAGTATTACACACGCTAACACGATTAAACTCATTCTTGTCCAAGGCACAAAACAACATATTCATAGCTTTAGCATTTGCAGTAGCATCTAATTTTTGTGTGTTTGACCATGTAGAATATTCAGTTGTAGGTATATTATATTCAGATTGTGTGATATTCCATGAATCAAAACCATTTGCTTGCATATAAATTCTCATACGTGTAGCCCAATAAGTGTAATTCATGCCATTGAATAGTGGTGGTCGTCCAGTGGATTGACCTTCAATAAACCTAGTGTTAGTGACAGTGCTTGTGCTGGTATTGTTTTCCATATTAGCAAAAAATAATTATCAAATAACTGTGTAACGGTTATAAGATGCCTTGCTCTGATACCAAATGAAAGTGACTACTATAACTAATATTGTGTGGCTAGATATCACTTAGGATCGTGTAATATGGAATGTATTATAATCTAAATGCGGAAACAGATAATAATAGTTAAGTAAATAAGAATGAGCACACCAGGAGTTTTTATACTGGTTCGAACTTCCCGTTCTACGTCCAGTCCCAGACTTCCCTCTGGAATTTCTCACAATAACCCCTCACTTAACCCGGAGGAAAAGGTATACGACACCTGAGCAACCGATCAGGATTTTTCCACCTCAAACAACCGAAAGAGGACTTTACCCGCCTGAACAACCGAACAGGACTTCAACAGTTTTAATAAAATTTCTTTGACACTTTGTGTTCTTGATAACACTGATTTGTCTTTGATAGTACAACCTTCCTATAATCTTTTCCTCAAGTATATATGTATGTGTAAAGATTTAGAAAGGAGAATATTGCTTTGAATCGAAGAATAAGTTAATTGATTCAGAGATTCAAGCAATATATGTAAGTTGTGATTGCTTTTTAGAATGCAGAGATAGTAGAGAGTATGATCAGAAAGCAAATTGAAATTCGGTGATTTGTGAAGTGAATTTTGTATGTTTATATAGTATACAAAGAGCTGCAACCATTCACGAAGAGTTCTGATCAAAAGAAGCATCCATACCTCTTCAATTTAGATCGTATCTCTTGGCAAATGGAAGTGTCCATTCAAGAAAAATAGCCGTTGAAAGAATTCAGTCGACTGACCCAAAACGACCAGTCAACTGAATGTTCAAAGTTGTGTAAAAACAGAGATTTTTTGTGCACCTGGGCAGATTCAGTCGACTGGCCATATTTGGTCAGTCGACTGACCTGACAGTCAGTGCACAGTTCTCTTATATGTTAAAAGAGTTTAATGCTTAAAACAACTTTGGTTTAAGTGAACTACTTGAGGATAGATTTTAAAAATTCTAAGACTAAAAACTTCGACAAATATACTATACTCAGTTTTGTAGCCTTGTCCCCTTTGTAGCTTTAACAGCATATGTCTTTCTCTTTTTGTCGCTTGCCCATAAAGTCTCATTTACTGATTTGTGCTCTTTGTCATGAATCAAAACTTATGATTCAACAGGCGGAACCTGCTTTTCTAAGCAAATGGCTGTTTTTACTAAATAAAGCAAACTTTTTGTAACTAACTTGCATGCTTGTAAATGCCTGGTTGGTTATAATAAACTTTCGAATTATTTTGCCAATATTCACCGCATTTTCTCAGGTCTAAAATATAACAACTTTTAACAAGTAAGCCCTTCCCATTAACAAAACAACTAAATCATTTAGGTCCTCCTTTCAAAATAATTTAATTTCCATATTAAATCACTTAGTAAAAATCTCCAAAAATTCCAGAAACTCACTTTAATCATGTTATCTAACATATAAAAATTTCAGACCCAAATTCCCAATATAATTTCCAAAATAAATTTATAAACACAAATTACCATATTTTCATTTGAAAATTTATAATTAATTCTCCACAACTTGGAAAATTATAAAAATTGAAACCTAACTCCAAATTCATGCTATACATAACATATAATTTTTCCATGCCATTTTAAAATCATTTAAGCTTGGTTTTGCCCTAAAACCGTGCATATCTCCTTTTAAACAATCTTGTTTAAACTAAATAAATTATATATCAAGCATATCATCATCCAACATATATCATAAAATGAATTTACCCTAAAATCCGAAACAATATGATTATAAAACCAAAAATAGAGATGTAGTGATTATTATTCCCCTTAGATTGGATAAGGAAATTGGAGAATGATTGAGATTGATTTCTCCTAGCTTGAATCCTAAGCTTTAGATTTGAATTTCTCTTCTTATCTTCCTCTTGATGGTCGGCTCCCTTTCTTCTTACGTTTATAATTTTGCTTATGTTAAAATGAGCGTGAACAACTAAGGGGATAATGGTATAAGGGTGGGAAACATGGGTGGCAATTTACTTTATGGCCTTATGTTTAATTAGCTAACACTTAACCATTTTAAATAAGCACGTCCACTATATTTAATTACCAATCTCAATCCCCTTATCATTTTACATTATTCTATTTAATTTATTCTAATTAAATCTCCTGAATAATGTTATCAAAATTTAAGGTGTTACAAGCTCCACTACTTAAAGAATTTCATCCTCGAAATTCAGTAAGGACTACATAGCAAACATAGCAATCATCTGTAACCACTCCTAACATACATACTAGCCTACCTGACTAGCAACTAATACATATGAATATAATATAGACATACCATCAAAGCAGATCAGGATAACCTCTCAAATCATGTCCTCTATCTCCCACGTACAGTCCTTCTCATTGTCGCTCCACTGAACTTTCACCAACTTGACTGTCTTGGTCCTCAATCTTTTCTCATCTCTCGCTACGACCGGAACTGGTTGGCTAACAAAAGTCAAATCAGGCTCTACTACCAAGTCTTCCAACTCTGTCTGAGGAATAGTAAACTCCGGATCATGCACATACTTGTGAAGATGAGACGCATGGAATACATTATGGACACCTGCCAAACTGCTCGGCAGCTCTACTCAGTATGCGAGCTTTCCATTCCTTTCTATAATCTGAAATAGACAAATATATCTTAGGGCTAACTTTTCCGTCTTTCCAAACCGTACCACACCTTTCATCGATGATACCTTAATGAAAACTCTGTCTCCCACTGAGAACTCTATGTCTTTACGTCTCTTATCTACGTAACTCTTTTGCCTGGATTGAGCTTCCTTCATCCGACCTCTGATTAACTCAATCTTTTCCGATGCCTCCCTAACCAAATCTGGACCTAAGACCAATCTGTCTCCAGTCTCCAACCAACATATGGGTGATTTGCATGGCCTTCCATACAAAGCTTCAAAAGGCACCATTTCTATACTAGTCTGATAATTGTTATTATAGGAAAACTCAATCAAATGTAGGTGATCCTCCCAAGATCCACCAAAGTCCAATAGACAAGCTCTCAATAAATCCTCGAGTACCTTATTGACTCTCTCTGTATGCCCATCGTCTGTGAGTGATATGTTGTACTCATCTTGAGCTTGGTACTCAATACCTCTTGTAGACTCTTCCGAAATTCGCTGGTGAATAATGCATCTCTGTCGCTTACTATGCTACTAGGAATCCCATGAAGTCTAACTATGTTCTTCATGAACAACTTCGCCAAAACAGGTGTCATCCTGGTTGACTTGACTGGAATGAAATGGGCACTTTTGATCAACCTATCCACTATAACCCATATGCATTCATTTCCTCTGTTCGACCTTGGTAACCCATCTATAAAATCCATCAATATCAAATCCATTTCTTATACTTGGATCTCTAAAGGCTGAAGCAATCCACCCGGCTTCTGATGTTCGGCTTTCACTTATTGTCAGTTCACACACTGCCTAACCCACAAGCCAACATCCCTCTTCATGCCTTCCCAATAGAGGCTCCTCTTCATATCTTGATACATCTTGGTCCTTCCAAGATGAATCTTAAACTTGGATCGATGACATTCTTCTAGAACTTCCTTCCTTAAGTTCTCTACATTCGAAACACATAATCGTCCCTTCTTTCTCAACCATCCTCCTTGGTCAAGATTAAAATCCTTTAGATCGTCGATATCTGATCCTACCACAAGCCTTCTAATCCTCTTTGCTAAAACTAGATCTTCTCTCTGTTTAGAAGCTATCCTCTCGATCGACACCGATTGAACTTCTTCACAAGACAACATGGCAGTTCCCTGACTAGAACTGGTAGTAGATCTTAACTGCACACCACAACTGGCTAAGGCTTCTAGATCCTTTCATTCTGCCAACGTCGCTAACACCCATTCTGATGTTTTCTACTAAGGGCATCTGCTACCTTATTTCCTTTCCTAAGAGTATACTCTATACCGAAATCATAAGCAGCCAAAAACTCCAGCCACCTCTGCTGCCTCATATTGAACTCCTTCTGAGAGAATAAATATCTTAAAGACTTATGATCGGTATACAACTCAAATCTCTCCCCCAAGAGATAATGCCTCCAAATCTTCAAGGCAAAGATCACTACAGCCAACTCTAAGTCATGAGTAGGATATCTTACTTCGTGTGGTCTAAGCTATCTAGATGCGTAGGCAATAACTTTACCCTTCTGCATCAATATTGCACTCAATCCAGCTCCACATGCATCAGTGTATACTACCAACCCATAGTTTCCATCCAGAACTACTAGCACTTGTGCACTGGTCAACAAATGCTTTAACTTAAGGAACCCTTCCTCACATTTGTCAGACCAAATAAACTTTACATCTTTCCTAGTCAACTTGGTCAAAGGTGCTGCTATCCGTGAGAAATCCTTAATGAATCTTCGATAATAGCCAACAAGTCAAAGAAAACTCCTGATCTCGATTACCGTCTCTGGTCTCTTCCAATTGTTGACAGCTTCGATCTTAACTGGATCAACTGACAATCCCAACTCTGAAACCACGTGACCAAGAAACTTAACCTCTTTTTTCCAAAAATGACACTTGGAAACCTTCGACTTTAGCTGATTCTGCCTCGGCGTCTCAAGCATCGCTCTAAGATGAATCTCATGCTCTCTTTCATCTTTCGAGTATACAAACATGTCATCTATAAATACCAATATGAACCTATCCAAGTGCTCTCGGAAAACCTGGTTCATCAAATCTACGAAAAAAGCAGGAATGCTGTCCTCCGCCACTCTCAACTGATGGAACCCCATCGCCAAATCCAATTGGGAAAACACTCTGGCTCCACTTAACTGATCAAACAGATCATCTATTCTCGGTAGAGGGTACTTATTCTTAATCATCCTTTCATTTAACTTACAGTAGTTGATGCACATCCTTAAGGACCCATCTGGTTTCTTTACGAATATCGTGGCCGCTCCCCAAGACGAACTGCTTGGTCTAATAAAAAAATTTCCCTTAAGATCCACTAGCTGCACCTTCAATTCCTCTATCTCTGTCGGTGTCATCCTGCTAGGTGGTATACTCACAGGTTCAGCTTCAGAACAAAATCTATTCAAAACTCAACAGCTCGTTTCGGTGGTAATCCCGTAACAGGCTCAAAGACATCCACAAATTCCCTTGCCACTCTAACCTGACTTAGCTCTTCTCCTACCTCCATGGCACTTAACAAAGCCCAAACACTCCTAGTGGAATTTTCCACTGAGAAGATGATTCGGTTATGAGTATCTGGGTGTCTCAATGATATTTCCCTATCTTGGCAAAATATCCTAGCCTTATACTTACCCAACCAATCCATACCCAAAATGATCCCGAAATCAAAAACATACAGACTGCATGCAAACTTATGACCTAACAAATCAAGTTCTAACTGGTCACATCTCATCTCTAGAGTTGCATACCCTCATATTGGATTTGCAACCCTTAAGGAAGTAACAAGGTAAGTGGGTTCTATGCATAACCTATCAACCAAATACTGTGATATACATGAGTGTGATGCACCGATATCAACTAGTACCCTAACTGGTATACTCTGAATCAAAAGCGTACCTTCCATCACAGTTTTCTCTTTATCTGTTGCAGTAGGCTTAGAAAAAGATGGTGGTCCAATAGCAAAAACTTTCCCTCAGTCTGCCCTAACTGGCTCTGGACACTGGTTCTTATAATGCCCAACTTGGTCGCGGTTCTTATTCTCTGCAGGCTTCCTCCTCTTGCCAGTCCTGCACTCGCGGGCATAATGACCCTTCTTATCACATTTGTAGCACACCAAATCAGCCTTTGCCTTCTTGGTAGCCTCCCCTTTCTGGGCTCCCTTCTTCTTAAAGAATTTCCTTTTCTTTTTCTGAGGAACCTGGGACTCAACGGGCTTCTCCCTAGCTGAAACAGCAAGCATCACTTCATGGCGAATAGCCATCTCTACCACCACATTATAAGGTTCTTTGATATAAGTCATGGTCCATTATAGCTTGCTCTGGCCTCAGTCCTCTAATGAACCTCTCATTCCTTCTGATATCAGTATCTATAGTGGCATATCCATATCGAGACAGCTTATCGAACTTAGCAGCATACTCGATTACTGACATATCTTCTTGGACTAAATCCATAAATTTCCTCATCAATGCCGACTTAGCAACCTCAGATAAAAACCTCTGCTCAAACCTCCTTTTGAAATCTGCCCATGTCAGCTCTTCTTTTGAAACTCCGGCTGTCACACTATTCCACCGGTGAAGTGTTACCCCTTGCAACTGTCTAAAGGCCAGCCTTCTCTTTCCCCATCATCTAAGCCTAGATGAGTAAAGATCCTCTCATAGCTCAACAACCAATTCTCAACCTCAATAGGATCCTCCGTTCGCGTAAATGGCTTTCCACCTAGACTGGTGTAGTCTCTGCTTAGTCTAGCATAATTATATCCAGCTGGAGCAACATAATTAGCTCCTCCCACATTACCAACTACTCCAGCTTGCAAAAGATTGGCTAACAACTGATACACCATCTCTGCATCTACTGGTGGATTTCCAGCACCTACATTGGCCTCAGCACTTTGGTTAACATTAGCATGTCGACCTTGGTTCCTACTGGTATTAGGTCAAGCATTTCTGTTGGTTGTGGTGCTTCCTCCACCAAGATTTCCTCTTCCATTTCTTGCTTCCATATCCTCTTTCTCATAAACCTGCATACGAGTCTTAGTAAGATACAGAAGAACGGTCTAAGAGGGAGGGGAACACGTACTTAGATATATACTAGTATATCAGATACAAGTACGTTACTATAGCATTAACCCAAACCCCGATCATATTTCTGATTTATTGGATTATGTTTCAAAAAGCTTTTAGGTTTTACTTTTCTTTTAAAGTTTCATAAACTATGCTCTGATACAAACTTGTAACATCCCCCTGCTTAGAGGCCCAAAACTAACGGTTATAGATGCTACAGTCATCTATAGTTATTAATCCTCGACGACCAAATACGGTGGTGTTAGATACATTGATACACAGATCACAACACTATGGAAAAATTTTAACAAATCAAAAACACATTTCCACATTCCATTCAAAACATTTCATGTCCATTACATAATCCCACCAACGTTAACCACATTCTGGAAAATATAATTATTACACATATGCCAAGAGCGACGTATGAAGATGTCCCCTTGGTTGATCAGAGTATATAATAAGGCTAATAGGTCTGCCTTTACATCCAAAACACACAGCGGAAAAGGATAACTCTAAATAACTAACTGCCTCCTACACACCATCGGAAGCTTTATTCGTCTAAGAAGAGAACCAAGAAACCTCAAATCTCAACTACTCAAAATCAATTGAGTACCCGAGAGTTTAAGGGGAAAACAAAAACTTCGAGTCAGACATAAAGCCTGGTATGAATAATAATCTAACTCAACCATTTATATATCTAGTAAGACCACGCCGCTTAGCGAAATGGGTTTTCCCTTCACTAGTATCCTAAAACTTTTCAAAACCCTATATTGTGCTCCTGCAACCACAATGGTTAAAACATAGAATTTCAAAATATTATGATGATATGCATACATATAAACATCTAGGATTTCCTATCCCTGGTTTAATTGACTCCCTATCATATTTATAGTTTCTAGAGTCACTATTAACCTATTAGTTTTCATGGGTTTACTAATAACCTTTTCATAATTCATGGACACCCTGTCTTATTTCATAGTTTTCATGGGATCACTAAGAACGTATAGGCCCCTACGAACTAAATTAATTAATTCATGAGTTCCCCTGAACCTATTGGCCATTTCAATAACTCCACATTTATCCTAGTTTTCATGGGTTGATAAGAACCTGTTGATACCTCCAACACTTCTTCCGTATTCTAGTTTTCATGGGTGACTAGGAACCTATTGATACCTTCAACAACTTCTTCCTTATCCTAGTTTTCATGGGTGACTAGGAACCCATTGACTAATGTCAATACTTAATCCGGATATGGTTTTCATGGGTTCACTACAAACCAATTAGCCCCTACCAACCATCCTTAATACATAGTTTTCATGAGATCACTATGAACCTATTGGTTACCCCAATAACTTCCAAATTATAGTTTTCGTGGGTTTACTATGAACCTGTCTCCCGGACAACTTCAAGATTTAAGCATCATATTTTTGGTCCCCCTGACTCCCTGGATGCAATTCTACTCATTCAGGAGTTTAATCAATTTATATTCACAACTGGGTTAACCTAGCTAGTTCTTTTACCCCTTTATCCCCAATATACAGTTATGGGTCCTTTATCGTGTGAATATATTTATACTTGAAGAAGCAACCATAATAATAAAACAATACCACTCCTGTGGGTTTAAGGTCCTTGAAATACTTTTTATATAAAACACAGTTAATTCCTTGAACCTATATTTTTATCAAGGAAATACTTCTTCAAATTTACATATTTGAAATCCTTTCAAAACTCCTTTATTAAGCCATGGGTTTTTTCTTTAAAAATGAGTTTGGGTTATAAAACCTTTCGACACCTTCGAAACCTTGCTTTCGACCTCATAGGATGTAACACCCCTAATTTTTGATAAAATTATTCAGGTGATTTAATTAGATAAATTAAATAGATAATGTAAATTTTAAGTGATAAGGGGATTGAGACTTTAAATTAAGGCCGAGCCTAATATGATAATTAATGGGCTAAAGAAGGATTTTTAGGGTAAACAAATTACATAAGGGCATAATTGGAATTGTCGCCCAATGACCCTTACCCACATATATTTGTTCCTACCTTATTCTTCCCATGCACGTCATTTTAAAAATTAAAATGCAAGAGAAAGGAATGGTCGGCCATTAAGAGATCGAGAGAAATTCAAATTAAAAGCTAGATAATCAAGCTTAGGGGAAATCAATCTCAGTCTAATCTCCTTATCTTGATCAAGGTGAATAATAATTCCATCTCTATTTTGTTTTAAATAGATTTTTTTATTTAAGGGTAAATTCATTTTATGATATATAGGATGATGATATGCTTGATTCATGATTTAGTTGATTTAAACAAGATTTTTTAAAAGAGTTTTTGCACGGTTTTAGGTCAAAAATGAGGTTAAATGCCATTGGAAAAAAATTTGTTATGAGAAACATGATTTGGAGTTGGATTTCAATTTTGATAATTTTTCAAGCTATGGAAAACTTTTTATGAATTTTCAAAGGAAAATATGGTTATTTGGGTTTATAAATTTTTTTTGGAAAAATTATTGAGAATTTGGGTCTGGAATTTTTATATGTTAGATAGCATTAATAAAGTGAATTTTTGGAATTTTTGAGGGTTTTTCCAAAGTGATTTGCTATGCAAAATAAATTGTTTTAGAAGTGGGACTTCTTTGCAAAAAAAATCGGAAGGGCTTAATTGATTAACTTAACCATAGTTTAGATCTGAATTAGCGGCATTTATTTTTGATAAATTATTTGAAAAAGTTAAGGAAACCAATCTGATGTTGAGACGTGGTAGGTTAGTTTGAGAAAAGTTTACTTTATTAAGAACTAAACCTGATTTGCTCAGGAAATAGGTTCCGCCTGCTTTAGAAAGCACCTTTCGACACAAATGCCTCCGCCTTCATCTTTGTCGAAACCAACTATGCTGAAACCAATATACAAGGTATCACCCTGATGGTACGCGGTGGATTGGAGGAAGGCGGAAGGTAAGGTGTCGAAAGCATGGCTTCTGAAGGAGTCAAAACCTTGGTTTGTTTTTAAAAGAAAATGCGCCTGCCTTTATTTTGTTTTAAGCCTTCGATGGAGTCGAAGAATTTGGTTTTGAAAGAGGTTTTAAAACATTTCGAAAGGGTTGCCATTAACTTAAGATCGCTTTCGATTGGGTTCCTTACTTATGAAAGAATTTTTGAAAGAAGGGGTTCCGACTTTGTCGAAACCCTGCTATCGTTCTATAGCCTTTCGATGGTGTTGAAGTTATCGGTGCAGTCGGAAGGTACTTTATTTTATAAAGGTTATGCCACTTCCTATAGCTTTCGAAAGGGGTTAGGGGTTTTGAAGGTGATGGTTCAAAAGGGATTTCAATGCCAACCTTCCAATGTTTTACCCAGATGTTTTATGCTTTCGAAAGAGAGTGCCGACGCCATTAAGTTTTCCCCAATATTTTTGTATGATAAAGCATGGTTTCAAAAGAGTTGCTTTCGCCTATATTCACTTTGATCCAAATGATGTTTTAAGTATAAATCCAATGCTTTCAAAAGGGGTACTTTCAATGATTTCATAAGGGTTACTTCCAAGAGTGTCGAAAAAGGGTACTTTCAACTGGTTTCGAAGCTAAGCTTCTAAATTTAAATGTTAATACTTTAATATATTCAATAGGTTTCAAAAGGTAGGCTTTAAAGTATTAAAAGGGACAGGAGCCTAATGTTTTGAATGCTTTCGATGGAGGTCATCCTATGAAGTCAAAAGCTATGTTTCAAAGGTATCGAAAGGTTAATAACCCAAACTCTATTTTTTATTAAAAAGAAAAACCCATGACAATATTAAAGGAGTTTTTATAAGGTGATTTTAAGACGAAGCTATCTTTGATAAAGTAATAGGTTAAAGGGATTAACCATGTTTATATTAAACACATAGGAGTGGTATTGATATGTTGTTATATTGCTTCCTCTATTATGAATATATTCACTTTATAATGGACCCATAACTGCATTTTGGGGATAAAGGGTAGAAGAACCAATTATGTTAATTCGGTAGTGAACATATATTGAATAAAATCCTGAATGTGTAGAATTGCATCCAGGAGGTCAGGAAGACCAGAATCAAGGATGCTAAAATATAAAAGAAAGATATTGGTAGGGGCCAATAGGTTCTCAGTAAGCCCATGAAAACTATGTATAAATGAAGATGTCGGAAAGACATGTTCGTAGTTATCCCATGAAAACTATGTATAAAGGAAGATGTCAGATAGACAGGTCCATAGTTAGCCCATGAAAACTACGTATAAAGGAAGATGTCAGATAGACAGGTTCATAGTAAGCCCATGAAATCTATGATTGGATACTGGCAGGGGCCAGTAGGTTTGTAGTTAGCCCATAAACTATATCCGAATGAAATATTGATAGTTGTCAATAGGTTTCTAGTCAACCCATGAAAACTAGGGTAAGAAAAAAAAAGGATATTGGGGTCACCAATAGGTTCCTAGTCAACCCATGAAAACTAGAATAAGAGTAAGATATTAGAGTTACCAATAGGTTCATAGTGATCCCATGAAAACTATGTAATTGGACAGGGAGTTCTTAAATGTTTAACAAGTTATTAGTCAGCCCATGAAAACTAATAGGTTAATAGTATTCCTAGAAACTATAATTGAGATGGATAGTCTAAAATGAATAGGGATGGGTAATCCAGAATTGATTCATTTGTTTTGCATATCATCATGTTATACTGTTTTGAATTGTTTTAACCATTGTGGATGCAGGAGCATGGTATATGGTTTTATAAAGGTTTTGAGATACTAGTGAGGGGAAACCCGTTCCGCTAAGCGGCGTTGTCTCACTGGATATCTAAATGATTTGAGATGGTAGATTATTATTCATACCAGGCATTATGTCCAACTCGAAGTTTATGTCTTCCCCTTAAACTCTCGGGTACTCAATTGATTTTGAGCAGTTTGAGAGTTGAGGTTTTCAAGTACCTCTTAAGACGAATAAGCTTCCAGAGATGTGCATGAGGCATGATAGCTAATTAGAGTTCTCTTTTCTTTTGATTCTACTGTGTTGTCTGTAATGGCAAAGTTGTTATATTGCCTGTATATACTCTGATCATCTAAGAGGGCATCTTCATATGTCGCTCTTGGCTTATGTTGTAATAAATATATTTTCTTTGAACGTGATTCGCGAATACGGGATTACGTAATGAATTGGAAATGTTTTGATATGGAATGTGATTTTATTTGGAGTTTAAAATTCTTCCATATTCATGTGTTTCTGTGTATCAATGAATCTAACTTCACCATATTTGGTCGCCGAAGATTAATAACTATGGATGACTGCAGCATTCGTAGCCATTAGTTTTGGACCTCCAAGTAGGGGGATGTTACATAGGATGACCTCTTTCGAAAACATTAAAATCTATCTTCAAAACATTAGGCTCTTGCCTTTAAAATACTTTAAAGCTTCTCTTTCGAAACCTTTCGACTGGGTTAAAGTATTATCATATAATTATAAAAGCATAGCTCGAAACCATTTGAAAGTACCCCTTTCGAAACCATTGAAAGAAACTCTTTCGAAACCATTGGAAGTATACCTTCCGAAACCATTGGGTTTATATTTAAATAACATTTTTGGGTCAAAGTGAACATAAGCGAAAGCAGCTCTTTCGAAACCATTCTTTATTTCATAAAAGTATTTGGGGAAAACTTGATGGTGTCGAAACCATCCTTTTGAAAGTATTAAAACATCTGGGTAAAACAATTGAAGGTTGGCTTCGAAACCCCTTTCGAAACCATTGACTTCAAAACCCCTAACACCTTTCGAAAGCACTAGGAAGTGGCTTATATTTATAAAAACAAATTGTACCTTTCGACAACATTGATATCTTCAATGCCATCGAAAGGCATCAAATCATAGAAGGGTTTCGACTTGGTCAAAACTACCCCTTCCGAAAGCTTCAATTAAAAACTAAGTAACTCCTTCGGAAGCTACTACTTTAAAACAAAGACGCAGCTCTCCTTCGAAAGCTTCTTTTGAAATACCCTTTTGCAACCATTGGTATTGATTACTTCGAAACCCTTTAGTAAATAGGCAAGCGCTTTTCTTTCAAAAACAAAACAAAGGTCTCGACACCTTCAGAAGCTATGTTTCGACTCCACTATGTACCAACTAAGTGATATCATGTGTATTGGTTTCGTGGTAGATGGTTTCGACTAGGTCGGAGGCGGAAGCTTTGGGTTGAAATCTCCTTTGAAAGGAGGCGGAACCTGCTTTTCTGAGCAAAAGGTTGTTTTTACTAAATAAAGCAAACTTTTTGTAACTAATTTGCCCACTTGTAAACACCTGATTGGTTATAATAATCTTTCAAATTATTTTTCCAATATTTGATGCATTTTCTCAGATCTAAAATATAATAACTTTTAACAAATAAGCCCTTCCCATTAACAAAACAATTAAATCATTTAGTCCTCCTTTCAAAATAATTTAATTTCCATACTAAATCACTTAGTAAAAATCCCTAAACATTCTAGAAATTCACTTTAATCATGTTATTTAACATATCAAAATTTCTAACCCAAATTCCTAATATAATTTCCAAAATAAATTTATAAACCTAAATAACCATATTTTCTTTTGAAATTTTTTATTTAATTCTCCACCACTTGAAAAATTATAAAAATTGAAACCCAACTCCAAAATCATGTTTTACATAACATATAATTTTTCCATGGCATTTAGAAACCATTTGAATGAGGTTTTTCCCTAAAACCGTCCATAACTCCTTTTAAACAATCTTGTTTAAACTAAATAAATTATAAATCAAGCACGTCATCATCCAGTATATCATAAAACGAATTTACCCTAAAATCTGAAACCATATGATTATAAAATCAAAAATAGAGATGTAGTGATTATTATTCACTATAGATTGGATAAGGAAATTGGAGATTGATTGAGATTAATTTCTCCTAGCTTGAATCCTAAGCTTTAGATTTGAATTCCTCTTCTTATCTTCCTCCTAATGGCCGACTCCCTTTCTTCTTACGTTTATAATTTTGCTTATGTTAAAATGAACGTGAACGACCAAGTGGATAATAGTATAAGGGTGGGAAACATGGGTGATAATTTACTCTAGTGCCCTTATTTTTAATTAGCTAACACTTAACCATTTTAAATAAGCACAGCCACTATATTTAATTATCGATCTCAATCTCCTTATCACTTTACATTATTCTATTTAATATATTCTAATTAAATCTCCTGAATATGGTATTGGGGTACTTGGTAGAGTCGCATGGTGACCTTAGACTGGAGTTTCACACACTTTGGGATTTGGACGTGAGGTTTTGAGAAGATGGAAATGGACGAGTGGTTTGGACTTAGAAAATTTTGGAGCTTGGCAAAGCTCTCGGTGCTGGCATAATGGCTTCGGGCGAAAGATGAAGAAACTTCAGGACGTGGAGGAGTAAACTTCGACGTTGAGTGGAGAAATGAAAATTTAGTCAAAGCTTGATGAAGTAATCATGTCGGTGTCGACATGATTGGACATGTCTGGACCGATCTGATTGGGGTTAACCAATCATAGTCAAACTTGGTAGAGGAGAGGCATAGGTGATGCCTTAAGGGGGTGTGTTTTAAATGTTTATTTGTTCGTTCAATGTTCGATTTCGATGGTATAATGCAATGAATAGTAACTTTGGTGATGAAGCGAGGATGGGACGCTTTGATGTAATGGATTCAGAACTTTGATGTTATGGCTCTACGACCTAGGAAGGCATGCCTAAATATGTTCCGGTGATGACAATTCAACGGTTGGAGCTGTGATGACGATCTATAAGGGCAAGTTTGTGGATAAGGGCTTGCAAGTAGAATGAGAAATGTATTCTACTATAGAGATGAATGGAATATAGAGGGATTATTGACACTCGAAGGCTTGTAGACATACTCATAAAGTGAGGGATCGATGGCGACGCATTTGGATATGAGGATATGATATCCCTAATCATTGGTATCCATATACCTTGGGCCTTAAGGATATGAGGCTCTTGTTCCTGGCCTTAGCTTGTGGAATGGATTCGAGCACTTAAGGACCTAGACTTTTCATTAGTCTCTGGTAGAGGTTTGGCCCAACAAGTTATCATATATCAAATGCGCCTAAATGATGTGAGGATTGTTTGATGGATGCTATGTCTTCTATGTTTGCCATGCTTTTTTCCTTGATTTGTTTTGTCTCCCTAGGATGTCATAGTATGTAGGTATGGATTTGGGTACCCGAACACTCGATATTATACTTAGATATGCATTACACCTATAGGATGTTTTTGATGGTAGTTTAGCATATACTATTATGCGCTAACTCTTTGGATGCAAGAACATATCGAATATTACTCTTCATACTTAGTGTCTCTGTTCTAATATATTAATTGTCACATTATTTTGAGATTTCTTAGCTCACACTAGACTATAGTCCGACTCGAGGTTTTATGCTTTACTTCTTATTATCTTGAGTACTTTTAAATGAGTAGACTAGATAGCAGGTATGGCATTGCCGCATGGAGCTGTTCAGAGGATGAGTAGGAGGCTGGCGTTATTATATATATTTTTACATTTGAGTTTCATTACCTAGTCTACATGTAGCACTATAGAGCTTTTTCTATGCTTACATTATTTAGAGGTGGATATTTGAGTTTCTTTATCAGTTGTATAAACTCTAATACTGCTTTATATAGCTATATTGAACTTGTGCTTCGATCTGTGATGGTTCTTATAGTTATATTTTTTGCCCCACCTATTATTATCCAACATTTGGACCAAGCAACTTCTTGATTGATTCGGGCATCAAGGTGATGGAGGAATGGATCAATAATCTCAAGAGATGTTAGGATTTATGAAAAGAAGAGGTAGAAGAGGTGTGGTGAAAATTTGCATAAGTCAAATCATGTTAGTACCGACATGATCAATCATATCGATACCGATTGTTTTGTGAAGTAGGATTTGCTTTGCACTGTAGAAGAAGAAGGCTTGTACTTTGCCGAAAAGTCAAAGATTCACATAGGAAAATCAAGTTGGTACCGATAAGATTTATATGATAAATTTTTTCAATGAAGGTTGAGAACTTGAAGACTTGAAAAAATATGAGGGAGAATCAAAGATATGAAATTCAAAATCATATTGGCATCGACATAATCATGTTGATACCGACATGACTTGAGTTACGAGTTTTACTCGTCCTTTGTGCCTAAATGAATGGATTGGACTTTTTACCTAGTCGTCTACAAGCTAGCGACTTTGATGGGTGAATTCACTTATAAGTATCCATCCTTTGGCAATTAATATGGATCTGGGAGTCTCTAACTCCTTTTCGCCACAAGGTGCCACCAAACTCAAATTCCTATTGATTTATAGATTTGAAACTTCATAATTCAATTATACTTGTGCAAAACTATCTAAAATGAAATCATAGTGGACGTAAGCAATGATTTGAGGCCAAACACTCTAAAATCTTGTGTGCTCATACTTCTCTTTTCATTTTTAGATATGTTCATTTCATTTTTAGTCCATATAGGGTGTTATCTCTTTTTTTGATGCAGCATTTTTGGTGCTTTCACTGAGAAAGAGGATTCTCGGCTCAGAAGTTGATCTACACTTTAAATTTGGATTTAAAGAATCTAAAAGGTGGATCTAGAGCTTTTTTTATTTAAAGTCTATGGTTATTAGGATTGAAGAAGAATCTACTAGGAGATTTGATAAGAGATGACTCTAAGGAGAGGTGTTATGAAATATGGAGTCATTGTGGAAGGAGATCATAAAGGATCTCATCATGTTGAGTGAAAGACTATTCAACCTATGGCTACTCTACCGGCATCCTCATCTCAGTTCATTGAAGTCATGAAAAGAGCTGAAATGGAGAGGATCTTGTTTGATATGAATACAAGGATGAGGGAGCAGCAAAGGAATCAAATAGACCTAATGAAAGCTATGCAAGAGCAATTGATAGTGTTAGCTCAGCCCTAGCAGAAGACAGACTACAAAGGCGAAGGAAAGATAGAAGAGAATCATCATCTTATGATTCTAGCGAAGAAATCCCATCTTCGACGGAACAAAACAAAAGAGATGGAAAACAACCTATCTATGGAGGGGCATGAGCATTACAATAAAGAGCTGCAAAAGAGGGCTCAAATCAGGTAAGGTCAAAACACGTTGGTACCGACATGTCCAATCAAGTCAGTATCGACATGATTGACAAAGCCGTGAATTTATTTGATAGCGAAGTGGAATTGTAGGATGTTGGCGCTGATAATGGACAAGCTACCAGTGCTCAGGCTGGTGGTGTTTAGACGAATACCGTGGAACCAGCTAGGAAGGAACGTAGTTCAACAAGGTGTCGACAAAGAGGGTCTAGGCAAATGGATTTCTAAGAGATAGGGAAGCATAGACATTAGGCAACTAACCGAGAACATTTGCATAGTGAAACACTTGGATTTGTTCCTGATGATCACCGTCCAGTCACCCAAAGCAGCAAAGAGTATATTGTTGATGTGGTTAAGAGGTTATTGAACGTAACATAGAAATAACGATGAGTGGGGTTCATCGCCAAGCCGAATTTCCATTCATCGAGAACATCGTAGAAGCTAATTATCCAAAGAACTTTGTGGTGCCAACTATGTCATCTTATGAGGGAATTATTTATCTAAGGCGACATGTGTTGAAGTATGGATGGCATAAGGGCATTGCCCGTGCTATTGATGCTAAGGTGCTTCCCTATACTTTTGGATGGTGGCAATGATGTTGTTCACTCGATTTGTGCTGAGGTCAATATCATCGTTCAATAAACTGGCAAAGAACATTATGGAGGAATTCCAGGTCCATACTGTGTGATTAAAAGACTTGATGCCATTATCGAATGTTGATCAGAATTCTGGAGAGACTCTCAAGAACATTTTGAAGTGGTTCAATGATGTAGTTACTGAAGTAGGCAACCCAGCCTAGGGAAGAGATTATATTGATGGCATTGATCAGTGGGGTCCATCCAAGGATGGATTTTGGTAGGTGGATCAATATAATGCAATCACCTATCATGGAGGAGTTTTATTGAAAGGCGTCCTAATTTCCTTACTTAGAAGAGGCAAATTTGGCTGCCATAATAGATATTGACTATCAAGAGGGACTAGGTATTATGATACAGGGAAAGATTGCAATCAATAATAGTTGTGATAGCACTGGAAACATTTCTGTGAATACTGGGAAATCATAAAAATAATTCTAAGAGAAAGGACCAAGGCATTGGTGAAAAGAAGTAAGATCCCAAGAAGCACACAAGGTACATTTGATAGAGAGATTACATTCCCTTGAATGGTTCGATTGAAAATATTTACCTTGTTACACAAGGGACCGAGCACTATGAAAACCGCCTCTGAGAGAGGCAATTGAGGAATAAAGGCATTCGGGGAAGTGTTGTCACTTCCACAAAACGCATAGGCACAATACTAATGAATGCAGACATTTAACAGATGGCATCGACGATTTAATTTAAAAGAAAAGGTTGCAACAATAAGTAAGGAACCCATAAGTTATTGGGTAGATGAATAACAAACCCTAAAGGAAGCCTGCCTAGGGGAATCAAGCTGGCCTAGTGGAGAGGGACCAAGACAACAAATGAGAGGAATAATGATTAATACTATATCCGGGATCCCACATCCAGCGGTAAAAAGCTAGAATTAAATGGAAAGCTATAGCGGCTCATTCAGGCATGTGGCTCAAGAAATGTATCATAGAGGATTGGTACTCCAATTAAGCAACAGAGGGTAATGACTTATGATATTGTATTCAGAAATAGATATTTTGATAGGGTCAATGCGCCAACGCTTAATCCATGGTGGCAACGATTGTGATAGGGCCAGCTATAGTGCATCGAATCCATATTGCCCGTGGGAGCTTGATGAACATCATGTTCAAACATTCCTTTGACAAGATGTGATGAATAGGATCTGAAGCCTTGTAAATATCGCATTCAAGAATTTACCTAAGAGGCTAAGGAGCCGGTAGAGTGCATAGATTTTCCAATTAAGTTGAGACAGGGTGACCGCAAGGTTGTGTGGGTGCAGACATTTGTTGTGATGGATAGTCTTTTAGCTTACAATGTTTTTCTCGACTGACATGCCCTTTCTAGTTTTTAGATTGCAATTTCACCATGGTCTTTGATGATGAAATTTTCGACCGCAAATGGAGTTGGAGCGATTCAAGGTGACCAGAGCATAGGTCGAGAGTGCTATGTTGCCAAGCTCAGAGAGACGAAGCGATGTGAGAATGGGAAGGATGCAAAGGAGCCGCTTTTAATTAAGTCTTTCAACGCATAGAAACTATTGCTTATGCCCTGGCCCAGTTCCAACAACAAGTTTTATAAACCAACTGACCTATAAAAGTGTTAGAGGATGCGAGGGCGGTATCAATGGTGCTGACAATCGAAATTTTGATTGATGATGAGGATTCGACAAAGATTCCTAAGATCGAGTCTCAGCTTATCCTAAAGATGATAAAGGAGTTGGTAGGATTTCTCTGGGCAAACATGCATGTGTTTTGCTTCGATACATTCCAATATATGTTGAATTTCGAGATAGCTTGCCATGCATTGGTTGTGGACCTAAGATACCATCTAATGAAGTTAAAGAGGCATAGTATGGAACCAGAGCGATCCTTTGCATTGAAAGAAGAAATAGATAGCGGCAAATGGCTTTATCCGCGATGCATTATACACGGAATGGGTATTGAATTCCATGTTGATCAAGAAGGAAAAATGGAAATAGTGGACAGCATTGACTATTCTGACTTTAATAAAGCATGCCTTAAGGACTTCTTTCCATTGCCATGGATTGACCAACTTGTAAATGGGATAGTTGGACATGAACTACTATTCTTTATAGATGCATACTCTAGCTACAATCAAATAGCAATGCACATCCCATATCAAGAGCATACGAGCTTCATCTCCTATTTGGGGATGTGTTGTTATTAGGTCATGTCGTTTGGCCTGAAAAATACTGGAGCTACTTACCAGCGATTGGTGAATAAAATGTTTAATGATCAGAATAGACATACAATGGAGGTCTATATGAATGATATGGTTGTGAAGTCGCAACGATCGATGAATCACATGGGTGATGTCTTAGAGATGTTCGATGTACTTTGGAAGTATGTGATGAAGCTTAATCCACTAATGTGTTCTTTCAGAGTCACATCATGGGAAAGTTTCTAGGTTTTATTGTAAACTCAAGAGGCATTGAAGCTAAGACAGAATAGATAAAAGCATTAAGCAAGGTTATTGCTCTAAAGACATGGAGGGAAATGCAGAGCTTGAATGGGAAGGTCACGACCAATAAGTGCATATCATTCTTTACTTCCCTTAAGAAAGAGTAAGGAAAGTTTATCCAAATGAAGGAATATAAGGATGCTTTTCAAAATTTATTAAAACATATGGAGAGATATCCAATTTTGTCGAAGCCTTTGGAAGGAAAAGATCTGTTTGTTTACTTAGTAGAGTCCACTAACACACTGAGTGCAGGCTTCGTACGTAAAGGGCAGAATCTAGAGGTTAATATATTACATCGAAAAGTTGTTTACTGGAATGGAAAATAATTACCTAAGGTTGGAGAAACTGGCATATTGTTTGTTGATAGTTGCAAGGAAGTTGAGGCCATACTTCCTAACTCATTTGATTAAAGTGGCGACCAATCATCCATTGGGACAAGTATTATATTGATCCAAGATTGTGGGAAGATTGATAAAGTGGAATATCGAGTTGAGCTAATATGATATATCTTACCATCCTAGGATGGCGGTTCGAGGACAAGCATTAGTGGATTTCATTGCTGAGTTCACCATTTAGGATGGGGAAGTGGAGAAGGATGTGGCCAACTAATTTAGTGGAAACTGTATGTAGATAGGGCCTCCAGTGAGCACTATTCTGGGGCAGGAGTAGTTCTCGTGACCTCATAAGGATGGAGGATATATTATTCTTTAAGAATAGAGTTGCTAGAACAAACAATGAAGCTAAATACAAAGCGTTCATTGAGGGACTCAAAATAACAAAGGAACCGAGAGTCAAGACATTGCATTTACTCAATGACTCTTGGTTGGTGGTCTGCCAAGTGAAGAAAGAATTTCATGCCAAGGGAGCAAGGATTGCACCTTATGTAACGAAAGTATTGTAATTATTAAATGATATCGAACATTACAGGATAATGCACATCCCTAGGGAAGAGAATATGAAGGTTGATTCATTGGCCAAGCTGGCCAGCTCTTAGGATGTTTAACATTTGGGTAACATTCCAGTTGAGACTTTAATGACTCTAAGCAATGAGAAAGATATTGATTGGATCTTGGATGTTGAGTAATAGAAGAAGTCATGGATGACATGATTAAAGAATACTTTCTAAAAGGGGCTCTTCTGAATGGAAGAAATGAACGATGGAAACTCATGTGTAAAGTACATCAATTCATTATGCAAGAAGAAGTGATATATAGAAGAGGATTCTCAATGCCCTTGCTAAGGTGTATCATTAAGGATGAAGCTAAGAAAATTCTTACAGATGTTCATGAAGGTAGTTATGGAAATCACACCGAGTGATAGACATTAGCAAAAAGGTTCTTCGCTATGGATACTTCTAGCCAACAGTTAATTGATGCAGCTGACTATTATAGAAGATGTGATAAGTACCAAAGGTTTAGAAAGATACTAAGAGCCTCATCCATTGATCTTACTTAGATGGTTATCCCATGGCCATTTGTGATGTGGAGAGCTGATATCATCGATGTACTACCAATGTCGGGAGGCAAAGCGAAATATGCTATAGTGGTTGTGGATTACTTCTCAAAATGGGCTGAAGAGGAAGCACTAATAACAATTACTTTATCAACTTTGTAGCGAAGAACACTTTTTTGTAGATACGGAGTTCCTTAGAAGATAATAACTGATAAGGAACTCAATTCAAGAGTGCCAAGTTCAAAGAATTTTGTGCTCGGTACCGAATTAAGAAGAGCTTCTTATTTATGGCACACCCACGGGTAAATGGATATGTGGAGGTGGTGAACAAGATCATCAAATCCATCATCAATAAGAGATTGAAGAGAGCCAAGTGCAACTGGGCTAATGAGCTACCACTTGCATTATGGGCTTATAGAACAACCCACAAGTCCATGACTGGCCATACTATATTTGGTTTGGCCTACAGAATCGAGGAAGTGATGCTAATCGAATCTAAAGTCCCTTCTCTTTGAAGACTTCATTATGATCCCAAGATAAATGAGGAAATCTTGCTTTACTCTCTTTATTTGGTTAAAGAAAAACGAGAAGATGCTGATCTAGGGATAGCTACTCACCAAATTAGAGTAGCTAAATGGTACAACACCTAGGTCATAAATCGTATATTTAAGATAGGTGACCTCATTTTGAAGTGGGTCTTTCCTAGTACAGGAGCAATTGGCCTAAATTGGGAAGGTCCCAATGTAATTGCATAGAAGCTTGAAAATAGAACTTTCAAACCATCAACTGTTGATGGGATCCCAATTCCGCGGCATGGAATAACGAACATTTTTCGATGCTATTTTGCTTAGATTTATTTTTTGAAAATGATATATATGTCCTATCAATTAGGACTTGATTTAATAAGGCAGAGCCTGCCATTCTTTCATTCATAAATAAAGTTGGCTTTTAGAACCAATTGAACTATATTCTTAAAAGTATGACTTTGTGCTACGTGACCAGTGACAAAATCAAACATCCTATGTTTTGGAAAACTAGATTTCTATGTACTTGGAGAGAGGTATTAATGAACTCCTTCGATCCATGACCGGGTCGTTGGAACATAATCGTACCAGGGTTGATCAGACAATTTTCCCTTAAACATCTAATCTTTGACCAGTGCCTTAAAATAAGGAAGGTCAAGGATTGATGCTCGAAGATAGGCATCTAAGACAACAGATCCCAGAGATAGGGACCAGTGTATAATTGAATATGTTTGTAGGAGGAACCTCATTTACGGCCCAATATGATACATTTAGCCAATGGAAAACAAGGTTAGTTAACGAAGTATCTTTGATCATCGCCTGGAGATAGGCGAAATCAAGGATGCATGCCCAGAGACAGGCACCCAAGACATTGATTCCCAAAGACTAGAGTCGGTGCGAATTGATTTTTTTATGAATACAACTTTGTTTATGGCTAAGTGGGATACATCCATTCGAAGATAAACAGATTTGTCTGAAGAAATACAATTTTTTTATTCAAGTAAAAAATGTTTTGACTCATGATAGGCAAAGATAAGTAATGAAACAACACTGAGAAATTATAGAATTTATTTATATGTACGAACTTGCAATAAATAATGGCAATGCACAAATCAAAGATATGGGCATGGATAATATATAAGTAATTGAATTGAAGTTGACTATATTATAAATGCAGCAAAGTATATGAGTAACAGAATAAAATATGTAGTAATATAAATAAGAAAAAGGTTGGACAAAAAACAATCTTTCATTTACATTATATTTAGGTACAATGTTGGCAGGGCCGCTCCCACACAACGACGACCTATATACTTGATAAAGACAACCACATCTTTAGATGAATGTAAAGGTCGATCATTTCATCATACCTCGCTTGTTTCATTTTTAAGTCTGCTGGATGTGACGCTTCTTGCCCTTTTTGTCCTTTTTTCCTTGGCTGAATTTTTCTCTAGAGTGCTTTTTCCAAAATGAGTAGTTTACTCTTCAGTGATTTAGTAAATAAATTGGATCGGTAGAGGCGCTTGAAGGTGTGATAGAAGCGCAGTAGTGGGAATGAAAGGCGGATTGCCATGACCAGCAGGGGACCTAGTGTGAATGCTTAAGCAGGGTTGGGACGTTGACGTTAGAGGCGAGGGCTTCTCTACTCCCGGTACAGCTATAACATTGATCTTTGACACATCGAACATTAATCTCTCCGCCATGGAAGTGGATTCAGGCCATTTTTCACTAATTATAGCCACGTCTTCCTCGATGGATACCTCAACATCCTTAAGTCCTTCCAGTATCCTTATCTTCTCATAATCATTACCGGTGCCAAAGGAGGGGAGCGACGAAGGAATGGACGTTGTAGTGATGATAGCAGGCGCAGAAGTGATGGCATTTGGACTTGAAGCATGAATAATTGGCGGCATAACTATAGATATAGGTGTTTCAATTATGGCAACATCTAGAGTGGTTGCTGCAGAAGCGATGATATCTACTGAGGACTCTTTTTGAGCTAGAGTGGAGTCGTCTGCATAATCTAGAGAGCTGGAATTAGCGAGAGTCTTAACAGGCACCCATTCTTCAAGTGTTGCCCATGTTTCCATGATTTTCCTGCCCTCTTCTAGAGCTACTAAATCCTCTTCATTTAGAAACTTGTTCTTCGGCATTTCTGGGTCAACATCACCGCCAGAGTTTCTGGCCCTTCTCAGAATTTCATCCCAGGCCTCAGCTAGTTTCTCAGGCTAGTTATCTCCTAGCCATTCTTCATCTCTATAATGTTTGGAAAAAACTAGAGCGGACTGGCTTTCGTTTCTTCTTTGGTTTGGATTGCTTTAGCCTTGAGATCCACGTTTTCTTTCTCTAGTGGCCAACTTGTTTTTTAAACCGACAGAATCATCCTGAGCCTACTCTCTTAATTCTCTTTGGCCTTCAGTTTAGCTTTGAGTTTTGCAACATTGGTCTAGAGTGTAGCGTTCTCATCTTCTTCCTCCTTAATGTTGCTCTTAAGGTCGATGCTGGCTGCATGTGCATTTTTAAGCCATTCATTAGGAACTAGGCTCTCAACTGCGTGATCTTTAGCCAACCCCGTCAATCTTTGTTAGGAATCCCTAGTAGATTTGGCATTTTCATCTCTTTCCATCTTGACTATAGCCAACTCTTTTTTTATAGGCCTCACATATGTGGTTTTGGTCAAATCTCTATGTGTTGAAAGATCGAATGATCTACTGGTTGGCATGATTGACATCACAAAGGCCCTTAGCCAATTTCTTCATTGATATAGCTGCTCCATGACCTCCTAGTGCCTGGTGATGACTTCATTCACATTTGTGGAAATTCCTTGACATCACAATCAAATATGTCTCCGGCAAGGCAGAATTTAGGATAAGTTGCCTTGATCTTTGCAACTGTAACAGTAAATTATTCTTTGGGGGGCGAGTGAGTGGAGGAGGAGCATCATGATGCGACGTCGTTTCTTTTCCATCCTTAAGAGAGTGTTGAGAATAAGAAGGGCTGATTTAGTGTTTGCAACAGCTCCAAACCATTGCTAATTTAGTGTTTGCAATAGCTTTAAGCTGTTGTGAGCTAACTTATATTTTGCAATGACATTTAGCCTTACTAAATATTAGTTAGCAATGGCTATAAGCCATTGCAAAATAATGCAATTTTTTTAATGTCTTTAAGCCTATGACAGTGAATCCCTCGGCCCATAGTATATATATTACCTACTATAACTAAGTCTAAGCAATTCAGCCTATAGTACATATTACCTACTAAATCATATATTAGTTAATATATATATATATATACATGATTGAATAGAAACAAATTTAAATGAAATTATCAAATTTCAGAAACATACATGTTACCCGATACCCTGACCCGGCTATATTGGACTGATCGCACAAGACAGATTTGTCTGTTGACAAGAAGGATGACCATGAGGCAACGACTACAGAGCCCATAAATAGAACTCGAATAGTGATACGAAGCCCGGATTGAACAAAGTTGATAGACAGACAACACAGGATGTTAGAAATATAGAGATTAGATTGGAAGGAATAGGGATCGGCATAGTTATTTGTCAACACAAATGAGATAACAAAGGGATCGGTATAGAAAAGTAAGATGATAAGGATCGGCCTTGGTGGTTATTCAAGGGATTGGCATAGGAAATGGTACTTAGTTCAACATGATGTGTTAATACCAGGAGAGATCAGCATGGTAAGTTGGGTGGATAGCCAGTGTAGATGGAATCATCAAGGGATCGGCACCGTGAAGGGTCACAATAGGGATCGGCATGGTAGCAAGTCCAAGGGTCGGCGTATATCCTAGGAACACTACGGATCGGCATAACACTCAAAGCAAGATGGATCAGTATACAACTATGAAGCTAGAGGGTTCGACAGGTCACAATAAGAAGGGATCGGCATTCTTCAGACTAATATGGAATTAAACCAAGGATTGAGCAAAAGCAAGAGCTCCACACATCCAAACACCCTGATATTTGAGACACCATCATGTTAGAACATAAGGTAGCTACCATAGGGATTGCTGCCCCAAACTCAACATATGGAGGGGTCTGTATCGATCCCTCTCTATTGAGAGTTGGGCCTAGCGCTCCCTATGGTAGGCCTATATGGGTGAGAAGGTCCTGTTGCCAAAGTTCCAGTCAGATTGGTGGTCGCCTTCACCTATAAATACAGGCTTAGGGGTCATTCTGAGGACCTTTAGGCTGCTGGTTAGACAACACTATTATTGTAATCAACTCCCTCTATTATTCTCTTGTCTCTAGCTATTTCTTGTTGTTTCTAATTGTAATCAAGTTAATTGAAAAGCAATAAAGAGAATATGCAAAGTGGACATAGGCAATCAATGCCGAACCACTATAAATCTTGTTGTTCCTGCTTTCCGTTGTATTTTTCTTGTTATTTTGATATATTCCTCTATTTTCATTTAGTTTCTTCATTTACCTCACTACTTAAATCTGTTCTTGGGTGTTTATAGCCAATTTGGTTGCAAATAGTTTGGTGCTTTCACCGAGAGCTTGATTCTCAACCTGTTAGGATCCCCTTTGCTGCTACTTGATTGAGGAAATCCCCCGAAGGAGATCCAGATTCATCTTCATAAGCTTGTAGATACTACTCAGATTTACCAAAATCTAAGCAAAGAAAGCCAGAATAGTGAGGCATACCAGATCAACTTCCTAGAATGCTGATGCACATGAAACTGCCAGCATCCAACAAGGAGCTCCAAGTAACCAGCCTGCTAATGTCAATATGGAGCCTGCTGAAGTCCAGAACCCCATTGATTCCATAACTAGAGCTGAATTCAACAACTTGATGATGGAGCTGATGGAGAGCCGTAGGCAGTTGAATGAGCAAATCCAGATTAATGCTAACCTAATGAACCGGATTACTCAACAACAGCGCCAGAGCGCTAGAAGGGATCTTGCTTCTTACTTGGTGTCGGATAGTTCAACCTCCAAACGAATATCGCAGGCGTAGGTATCGTAGGGTCAAAGGAGAGCAGGCCCAGACATCGGAGCATCGCTTGGTAGACCAACATGGTCTGCCAAGACGGATCGGTGTCGATCCCTCCACCAGAGGTGGTGTTCCCCAGATGCATTGGGGGAGTCGTGCTGGAGCTGGTTTCGGGAGTTTGGATGTTGGAGTACATTTGAACGCTAACCACCTACCTCTTCGGAATAAGAAGAGATGAATACTCATGGTGCACATCAGGAGGATGATAGGCCAAGGAGGCGTGAAATGGCCCGTAGACATCGACCGGAACATTCACACGAGGTGGAGTGCGACTAGCACTTGGCATCGCCTATCTAGACACCGGACTTATCGGCGATGGTCAAACAGTTGGTGAGGGAGAACCGGGGCTTGACAAATGATGATTGGGGAATTTCGAGGAGTCATACCCCATTTACTGATAGTGTTTTACATGCGGAGTATTCGGGAAGGTTCAACATGCCTACGATGCATGCCTATGAGGGAAAAACCGACCACATTTAGCACATCATGAGGTTTGAATGGATGATGGATTAGGTAAGAACAAATGACACAACCAAATGTAGATACTTCCTATAACTCTCTCTGGGATCACAATGATGTGGTTTACAAGATTACCCCCACGATTGATCTCGAGGTTTGATGAACTGGCAACAAAGTTTGTGGAGCGGTTTCGGATCCACGCTACTCGCCCTAAAGACGTGTTGTCGCTGTCTAGTGTGATCCAGGCTCCAAGGTAATCACTGAAGGACTACTTGCAAAGATTTCATATCGCTGCCACTGAAGTTGGTAACCCAAATGACAATGCTATACTTATGGCTGTGACGAGAGGGGTTGACCCGAAATCCAAATTCGGTGATTGGCTAGCTGGAAAAGCACCGACCATGCTGGAATGCTTCTATTCAAAGGCGGATCAGTTTATATGGAAGGAGGAAGCCAGGTCCTCTAGAAAAAAGCAATGTTGTGGGACCAAGAGGAGAAGCGGTGCAAAGCAATATTGCAATAAAGCAATTGGATGAGAGTTCTGGGAAGGTTCGGGTCAATGTTCAAAACAAACCGAATCAACATAAGAGAAGTGGTGAAGGGAATCGAGATCGGAAGAGGGAGTCTGGAAGACCAAAGCCTAGGATTCCTATGTATGACAACTACACACCTCTGAATGCATCCCTGGAGAATATTTATCTTTCCACCTATAATACTTTTCAATATAAGAAGCCACGTCCAACGGAGTCGACAGAGACACAAAAATAGACTGGAGAGTATTGTCGGTTTCACGAGTGTTACGGGCACAATACAAATGAGTGCAGGCATCTCCAGAATGCTATCGAGAAGTTGATTCGGGAGAAGAAGTTGCAGCAGTTTGTGAAAACTCCGTAGGACGACGAACAGGGGACATCTGGCCCTAATCGAGGACAAGCTCCGCGTAGGGCTAAGGAACCTGTGCGGACCAGAGGAAGATTAGTGATAAACATGATAGTTGGAGGACCGTATCCTGCGGATAGAAGTTGGCAGGAGATGGAGTGCTAACTACAAATGACAACTACAAATTCCTGTAAACATGAAACTAATGCTCACAACTCTTTTACATATACTAAATTTCTAGCATATAACACTCATATGTCATTTATTTATCAATCATATATAGATGCAAATTGCATATTTTACAGAAAAGTAGAGAATATAATTACATCAAACTGAAGCTGTACATAAATTTTGAGCATCGATAAAAATGTATATAGTCTAGTAGATGTTTAAATCAGTCAAAGACAGTTTTGATTGCTACTTTAATAACATAAAATTAAGTTCAAAAATATAAGATTAGCTTTAAATTTGTATGCTATAATAGAATGTAACTTATGTTAGTCAACAGCAAGTTGTGTGCCTAAGAAATAAAGTGAAACTTTTGTTTATTAATACATAATAAGAACTGAAATCTTAAACTCTTTTGGCATTCCATTTCCTAGCATGTTCAGTTTACATACACAAATCATTAAGCAAATATTATCCGGTCTAAAATGGTGCTTATAACATGTCATGCTTATTTACAATAACTAAGTTAAGGCTAAAACAGTCGACGTAACTATATAATCTAGTAGACATAAACTAACATTATGTGGAAAAAGGTTTAACAAGCCTGAGAATGAATTCATTATATTATAGTCCAAAAATATTCTACTGATTTGAGATACGATTGCATGACATGTTATTAATTTACCTGTTATTAGAAATCTCTACGTAATTTACATGTTATCCAATGGAATTAAGATCTCTAAAATTTCATAACATTACATATCAATTTATAATGAAAGTAGATAATCATCATTGTTAAGTTAAAACATCAAATTACATTGTTCATCAATAGGCAGCAAAGCTATTGCTATTTTTCACCTTTCTTAGTTTAATAGAGTAGTAAAAAAATTACTTTCTTGAATACTTGAGAAAAAATCAGATGGTTTAACCTAAAGAGTTAATTGTAGTCTTAAAATTGTTATCAATAAGGTTTTCAACATGGGATTTAAATCATAAATTATAAAGTCCAAAATTTAAATCAAAACATTATTTAAATTGTATTTCACAAACATAAAATATCCATATTTTTAAGTTTTGTACACAATTTTAAATTGATTTTGATGTTTAGACATCTACATCTAAACCTAAATCTCAATTTTTTCCTCATGTTTATAATTAATCCTACAAATCCTACTAATCATAAAGAAGGTAGCATGAAAAGGAAATCAAAATATCCCAATTCAAATAGGGACGGTTCATTTTCCTGCACCTTAAAAATTATAAAGTGCATATATACAGTAAAAGAATGGATAATGCATTTACCTACTGTGGCAGTAAATCCCTTAGCCTATAGTATATATTACCTACTATAATTAAGCCTAAGAAGTTCAGCATATAGTGCATATTACCTACTAATTTTTATAAAACCATATCAAGTTGAGGATAAATTGAATGTTTAAAGTTTAAAGTTTTAAAACTATAGTAAATATGAGGGATGGAGTGCAGTAATATTTTGAAATATAGAAATGCAAAAAAATCTTTTAATTGGCTGAGTGCTGAAATGATTGTGAGTTTATCATTAAAGTGACCAGTGTTAAAATGGTTGTGAGTTTGCTGATTGTTGAAATTGTCATGAGTTTTATTCATGTTTGCTTTCACTTTGATGAAATGGTTGTGAGTTCGTAAAAAACATCTTTCCACACATGCAAAATTTCCTTAAGGTAATTTCTCTATTTAATACATTCCCAGTAAACTAGCTAACCGGTATGAGGAATGGAATGATTAAACATAGGCTAAAGTTAAGTGCAAATAGAACTTGCCAAAGTATAATAATAATATATACATACTCCTACGTTTGTAGATATCGAATAACATTCTTTAGGTGGCGCAAAAAACCACCGATTCCAATTTCAGAAAAGGCCATTGCGAGAGAATGATTTTATTTGGTTGTTTACTCTTCCGATAATAGTATATTGTCCACCACCAACTTCTCATGTGTTGGAGGTATAGGTTTCCCATTATAGTGGATGCTATTGAATATCTACATACAGAACCTGTTGCAATGGCCTCTACGTCATACTTGGATTTCACATTTTTGATTAGCCTAACCAGGCAAATTTAGTTGGTCTGCAATGTCATTGTCCAACATTCTCTTAACACTTTCCTGATTGTACCACTTTCTCCTAAATTGGAAGGAATGTATGGTATGAGATTTCCTTGAAACGTGTATCCATTGAACAAGTCGACCAATGTCTTTGATGTACCCACCACATTTTCCATCCTAGCTTTTAATTATTTCGAGCCTCCATGAGCCTTTTTGAGTTGTTTACGTGTAATTGTAGAAGCCTAAACTTGGATCCTTCATATCTTGGCCCAATACTTCTGATCCCTTCTATCCTGTCAAACACTTGTGACAAGATATCTTCATCCAGTGGCATATCTTCTTAATCACTATCATTAGTTGATTCCTTTACTTTTGCAATTTTATCCTAAAATATGATCATACGTGAGATGTTATATGTATTATGAAAACTTTATAGAATATGAGTTATTATTATTTTTAACTTAAAAATACGAAGAAATCGTATTTGATATGGTTCCATCATTTTTCCAATGAGTATATTTCCCTACAAGACAACGTTCGATTGCTTTTTTTAGATTTGCACTGACGCGTGGTCATCTAAAACAAACCAATATATTTTAACTAACTAACAAATGTAAACCTTTTGTCTAATCTCAAATTTTCTATGGTTATATACAAAAAGTATATAAGCATTAGATTAGAATGTAATTTATGGATTAGAAAACATTACCAGATTAAATGAACTAACTCCCTTGTTACTAATGGAGGAAAGCATATATATGATTACTTCTACTTAAGTATTTATAATAGTCCAAGAAAACTTTATATAAAATTAGAGGGTAATTTAACCATTTCAACATGACATCTTTAATGATATCATGTTTTGCATCCTTGCTAACTCCACCAAAAAATTCTAGATGGGATAACCAGTCAATGGCCATAGAGGATGATGATTTTCTAGTTTTTTATTGAAGTTTGCCTTATCATCTCGAAACTTATTTTTGGAATGGAGAAATCTTCGATGTCCTAAGTAACCCATCTTCTTACTTTTGGTTTATAAGAACAAGCATCTTCCCCACAAATAGGACATGCAAAGTAGCCGTGGGTTATGCATGTCGATAAAGTCCTAAGTGTAGGGTGATCATGAATTGCATACAACATCCTAGCTCTCATTGTGAACTTAGATTTATTGAATTAGTCAAATGTAATAACCTCTGACAATGGTACACAGTTTGAACGTAAGGAATTCACCAACCTTTGTAAGGAAAATGCCATAATCAAAGCTACTCTTTAGTGTCTCACCCTTGGGCAAATGGTTAAGTCGAATCAATAAACAAAATAATCAATAAATTTCTTAAAGTGAGCAGAAGAGCTACCTTTAGTCCTATGGGTGTATGAAACCTTCATTGGGTATAGCTACAGACCTTACCCATTTCCCCTTAACATATAGCTACCAAGTCATGCTCCCGATTATGGTAGATGTACCATCGCACTGATGGTTGTCATATGTGATCGAACAGAACGTACACCTTAAAGAATTCGCATTAGATTTCATATAAGGAAGAAGAAATGAAGCAAAAGTTAGATCTATGGTTTATCTATGGAGAATGGCAAAGATTTATAATTCAAAACTCAAAGAAAGAAAGTTTTGCAATAGAGACTTAGTCTTAAGGAAAGTGATGGTCAACACAAAGGACCCAGCCGATGGTGCACAAGGACCTAACTAGGAAGGACATTTAGTAGTCGCTCAGACACTTGCAAATGGTGCATATCGCCTATCTAGGCCAAAAGGGGTATTTCGTTCCAAGAATATAGAATTTGAAACACCACTGACCATACTTTTTTAATTAACTTTTTGTAGTGATATGTAATATACAAAGTTGAAATCATGAAAGATCAATAAGATGATAAACTGGATATAAGGATATTATATGGCCTGAACCAGGTATAAAATCTTCATGTCAATGTTATTTACTTACACAATTTGAGTTATAAATACATAGCTCGGATTTTTAGTGTAACGACCCGGAATTTTCGAACCCGAAAATTCCAGATAGTTAGAAGAAAAAGGAAAGAGATAGAAGAAAGAAACAGAACAAGACACAGATTCTCACATTCGCAGCGGATTAAAATACAATATCAAATAATAATATCAGTTATACAAGAAAACTGTATCAGTCAATTACATTTTAATATATCAGAGTTACAACATCTCACAATCACTGGACAGTTAAAATAACTCGTCCCAATAAATACCAATATATCACTCTCTATACGTTCCTGCCATCCAGCTCGCCTCCTGAGCTCCAGAACGTCCTTACCTGGAAATCTGTAATACTCGGTCTGACCCGAGCATTACCATAAAGTAACACCCGAGTCAGGCTGGAAACCAGCGTGAGTAAACCCATAAAATTTGAAATACTAAGTTATAAAACTTATTTGTAACCAGGGTAACTCGTACCTTCTACGAGTTCTTACTTATTTTATTCAACAATTATTTTACAAAATAATATCTAAGTATCGTTACTTAGTTCAAATGGTCCAGACTACTCATTTTATTTCATCCAGCCTATTTGATTTACAAATCAAATCTATAAAGAATTATAGATTACTAATCGAAGTGGTTTCGGATATTTACCAATACCCGGCCCCGGTCTCTTCGAATTCAATATCATCTTAATCCACGTTATTCAAGAGAATACAATTCAATTTTAAATGCAGGGTGTCACCTTTACATAGTAATTCATCATCGATAGATACCCATATTATCATAGTTTAAATTAAAACAATTCATATCACAAAGCATTACACAGTAGAGCTATCAAACAATTCAATAGAATCCAAACATCCATAAGTAAGTTTAATTAATCATCTTATTAATTTTAAATCAGACTTAATTACTTATAAATTACTACTAATCCTGGTTAATTAATATTAATTTATTACAAACCACTTTGATTAATTATTCTTTAATCAATCATAATTAACCTTTAATTAATAATCAATCCTAAATTAATCACCCTTAATTAATTAATTAATTAGTCCTTAATTAATTATCATTCCTTAATTACTTTCATCAATTAATTAACCTTTAATTAATTAATTATTCTTAATTAATAAATAAATTCATCTTTAATTATTAAATAATTTATCCATAATTATTTAATTATTTTTAATAAACCCCTTTAATTAATTCATAAATTAATTAACTTTTAAATTAATCACCACTTGATTAATTATAAAACAAATCATCCTCTAATTATTAATCATCAAGTAATTAATCCCTAATTTCACTTAATTATTCCTTAAATTATTAACAAATTTATCTTAATAACTTTTATTTAGTAATTAACTTCAAGTAATTAATTTTCTTTAACAAATAAATTAACTTTAAAGGTTAATTAATCATCAAAACATTCTCCATATTAATTAACTATCCTTTAATTATTATTTCAAGTTTATTTAAACTAAACTTTCAAACCCAAGTTTTAAAACCATTTAAAACTTGATTAATTAAAGTTAACAACCTCTATATAGAGAAAAATAGTTTAATCTTAAAAGAAAACTTGGTTTATGTTTTAAAACCAATAAAACAAATACCCTACAAAATCTCGTGTAATACCTGAGCCAAAGATGAGTTTGCCCGAGCAAATTTAACAAGACCCCCGAGTTTCCCTATCTCTTCTATTTTCAAAACTTAGTTAAAATTTAAGTTTAAAATCCTGTAAGTAATCGCTAACGAATCTACTTGAGATTGAACACGAGAAAACTCACAGTCATCTTCGAGACCAACCCGAATACACCCTATCTTCCCCAAATCCAACAGCCACCTGACATTCGAAAACGCACGTGTGTACGTGCACGGCCAGCCTGATCACCTCCGATCAACCACGTCACCCCCATCAAGTCATCGCCGTCCACCTCTTATCGAATCATCACCCTGATCGATGAATTCGCGAGCCAAACGAAAACGAGCAAGTTAACACCAACTGGAACAAAACTGAACCACCATGAAACGTCTCGTTTCGCCACCAGAGACTACCAGAAATCACGAAATCGCAACCCAAGCTGCTTCGATGATCCACGAGCCTTCTGCCCCCGGTCCGATCATCTATAATTCACCATAGCCAACGAATTTGTTTTGCAAACTCTGTCGAACAAACACTTACCCAAAACCCTATTTAACCATTTCCCGATCACTCTGATCATCTGAAAAATACTCCTCCATTTTTCCTAGCATTGATAACTCTCCAGCTATCTCCAGACGAAACTCCGACCACCCCGATACCTTTGGTTGTCAGAATTTGGTAAAAACCCATTTTCTGGTCATCATCGAATTACTCATTAACCACTAATTTAAAATTTTGAATTTTTTTTATCAAAATTCATCATAATCAAAGACTAATCAGATTATATGAAAAAGAAAATCAATTATTGAAGCCAAACATCTGGTGTGTTTGAGTTTCTACTGTAATTCTTCTTCTAGTTAAAATTTTCCTTCTATTTTAATTTCAAAAATATTTGTAACATTTATATTCTAAAGATTCAAACGTGTTTTGTTTAAACATCATAGCTAATAGGAGATTATATGATGAGATTTTGAATTTTGAACCTTGTTTAAAATCTGTAAACTAACAAAGTCCTGTATATGAATATATAGACATGCACACTTAATTCATTCATAATTATATACATGCAAGCATCATACTTATTCATGTAAACATTTATCACACACTGTTACAAATAAGCATCAAGATTCAAACTGGTTTTAGTTTAGAAAAGGGGTGTTTACTCACCTTGTTTTGAAAAGCAGAGAACTGGAACTGGAAATCAGTTTTACACTAATTAGTTGATAGCTGTTTGTTTTGCTTTATTCCTTTCGGGTTTTGATTTCTGCACCTTGTTTTACAGAGTTGGATCTTGCTTTTGTTTCCAGATTTTGCTTGTTTTTTTTTCTTAAACTTCCCTTTGCTTTTTGTTGCATTTGTTGAAGTTGAGCTCTGATCTTTGCATTGAATCTGGTTTGAACTTGTTTAATACATTTTGATTTGCTTGATCCTGACCTTAGTTCCAGATTTTCTATTGAACAGAATTACTTTTGTTTTGATTTGTTTCCAGGTTTTGTCCTTTGAGATGAATGAAAAAAATGTAGCCTGGTTTTACTTTTAAACCTATTTTACTTAAAATTCAGATTAAAGAAAATGCTATTTTGCCACTTGTTCACTTGTGAATCAATTTAAGTTACACTTGTAAATTGTTTATATTTAATATTTTACAAATGTATTTTGCATGTCTTTGTAAATTTACAAATGTTTATATCCAATTTCATATTAATTATTCTAGCCTTTATATTAATATGTTATGTTTATATTAATTTACACACACACACACACACAAATCTACTATGAGATATCTACAAAGAAAGAATATTTTAAACCTTTTTATTAATTCCTATTTAAACTTAAGCTAAACATTTTTAATAAATAAAAGTATAAAGATACTATTCTTTATTTCAAGTTATACAAGTAAAGTGCTTTAGATCTTTATTTAAATCTCCTTTTATCTTAAACTATTATACTTTCAAAATTAATAAACATTTATCTTGAGTATAGAAAATATGTGATTAATTTTTAAATAGCCTTTGAAACGTATTATATTGTACTTTAAAACAAAATCTCCAAATTACAAGGTATACATATATATTATAATTTGGAAAGATATCTTTTAATTAATTCAACCCAAAGACTTCTTATTTACCATGTATATATATATATATATAATACATTTTTATTAGCTTTGGAAGATAAATTTTACAAATTAAATATTATTATCTTTTGAAAAGATAAATCTTGCCAAATTAAGTATTTATAAAAGAAAACCATTAAACTAATATTATCAAATGAATATTTATCTAGATATTTATAAGTCAGTATTTATTATAGTTCGAATTCATCTATATACATATCCAGATATATTCTAATTATCAGAATTTCATTTATTAATCCAAATAAAATCAATATTTTTATTAATTAAACCAGTTAATTATCAATTAACAGATGTTCAAAAATCCGGTTTATCACATTTAGCCAATACTGCATTGGACGTATGGATAGTAGATGGTATGAACCAGTATAAAAACTATACGCATGAATAAATAAGGTTGTAAAGACATGACCTGACTTCACAGTTAAACACATTTCAAAGATAGTTTGCACCATAAACGGAGCAGATCGTGTTAAGCACAGGTCAAAATAATGCAAAAGGCAAGATTTAGAAAGCATGTTAGAAAAAACTACTAAAATAAGTACAACAAAAATCTTGCATGGAGCTAAACTATGGGAGAAGAAGCGTGGAAGCAATGGATAAGGCATGAAGCTGAAGCAATGATATAAGATAAAGATCTGAGCAAAGCTCAAAAGGTAAACATGCAAATCCTAATTTTCTACTTAATTTCTCGATGAGTTATCATGAAATATTACATATATATGTCGATTACAAAAAGAAAATAAAGATGAAATGAGTGCTAAAACCGTATAACCTACTACGATGTGCCCTAATCAGATTTTGAATCATCTGCTAATAACAACTTTATTATTTTATGGGTAGTTCGAACTATGGAGACAAGGGTATCTTAATTATGATACCAAAGAATGCTGAGTTGCATCAATGATTGGGTATCTCGAGTCATAATTAGCAATAACCCAATGCTTACAAACATCTTGCCAGTAGAAATGTAACGACCCAGAATTTTATCGCTATGATTTGTGAATATTTAATTTATTTTTAATATTCAATTATGGGTTTTAATAATTAATAACCCTCTTTTAATTTATAACTAATGAAAAAAAATTCATTTTCGAATTTTGTTTACGAAAATAGGTAGTTCGATGGAAAACTGAAAATGTGACCGAAACTCGCTTTTCGAATTTTCAACTTTTCATCAAACGACAAGTTGTATAAAGTTGTTATACCTTTGCATAATCTTTAAAACGACATTTAAATGTTAGTTAAGTTAAGGTGAAACATTTATTTAAAAATGTACCAATATAATAATAATAAGAACTAATAATTATAAAGTAGTTTTAAAATTTGAATTTAAAGTAATGGATTTGAAATCTTAAGATTTCTTAAGTATTGGAATTAACAAAAGTACATGGATTCATTCTAAAATCCATCATATTTTCAAAGGTTTGGAATTTTGGTTGCGATAAGATGGGAGAGTTGAATAATAGATATAAGGGCATTTTGGGTTTTTAGCCTCCTTTCTTTATTTTTTTATTTTTCTTACTTCATCCTATATATGTCCTTCCCCTTTTGTATATTTCATTTTCACTTTACATTTACTTTTATTCTTCTCCTTCCTGACTTCATTTCTTACCTCTCTGTATATTTGAATATAATAGAATCAACTCCTCATCCCTACCTTCTAAAATCGGTGTCTCAAATTATACTCGCAATTAGAAAAATCTTCGAACATGAAATTTGTTCATTTCCACCTCTAGCATCTTTAAAAAATAACAGCTCAAAGTTTCGTCGAGCATAGTGGTGAGATTTGTCTGAAATCAATAGCAGTCGAGAAAGTCAGTTTTTCGGCAATCACGAAATGGAGATCGGAGGGTACGGTTGGGTCCATATTGTCGAATAGAGTTTTTTAGAGGTGATTGTAGTATTTTTAGTGGTGTAAATCGAAGTGGGGGAGGAGATGATCATTTTTCAGTGACCTTGGAAACTCTACCGAGGTGGTGATCTAGGGAAGGTGCAAAGGTGTCTGGAGCAGCATTAGGTGACGGCGGTGGTGTTAGAAGAGGTCATAGATTCTCTAGTGGTCGGAGTATATAGGAATTGCTCGAATTAGGGTTAGTGCACACTTGTTTTTGGGTTCGATTTTGGTGTTTGCTGGTCATGATGGGATGGCCGAGTTAGTCGAGGTGGTGCTTAGAAGCAAGGCGGTGGGTGAGGGTTCTTAAGGTGGCTTGTGGCGGCCGAAGATCACCTATAGCGGTAGTGGTTCGGGAGTTGACAAGTTAGGTCGCGTTTTTGTACAGGAAGGCGCGCTCAATTTTTAAAATTTGGGGAAGCTCGGTCGGAAATTGATTGGAGAAGCCAAAGGCTAGGGTGGTAGTGTCATGGGGACGAACAAGGCAAGGTGGGTTTGTGGGTGGTGGTGGCGCTTTGCATGGCAGAGCGTGGTTGTGTGCACGTGCACAAATGTGCACTTGTCTTTGGGTATCAGGCATTTAGTTTAGAGGGGAGGGGAAGCTTCTGTAGCATTTGGATGCGGGTTGGGTGGGCTAGGATATTGTGCCAGCTTTTGGATATTGGGTGAGAAAAAACTATAGTTTTATTTGTTTAATTTAAATTAAGTACGTTAGATTTAAAAAGCTATAACTTGCTACGGATTAGTGGTTATTTTTGGCCATCCTTCCGTTCCTTCCCATGGTTTAAAAAGCTATAACTTCGCTAAACCTCCCCATAATTATTCGTCCTTCCGTTCAATTTAGGATGGACATGTGTGGTTATTTGTCAGCTTTAATTGTACGGATTGGTGGGTCATTACAGTTGGTACCAGAGCGCGAGGTTTAGCGAGAACCTTGGCTTTGGTATGGAAACTCATTCAGAGATAAGGTAATGGAATGCCTTATTATGAGTTTTGAGTGTACTATATATATGAGAGCGTATTTTTTAGTGATCACAAAAATATTTTATATTTTGTTAATTTATCTATTGAGTGGCTTATAAATTTTGGTCGGTACGTCAGACGCCACAATATCGATAGGGTTATCTAAACACTTAAACAAGGCAAACCGGCACAATGTTGTTTGTTGTTCTAACAAAAGTTTTTATTATTATAATCTAAACAAAGATAAACATTTGTAAAACGAGTTATATAAGAAAGTGGATTTATAAATATGAGTTATGGGGTATTGATTATAATTAAAATAATCAACATTTGAGAAATGATATTACATAAGAAGTGAGATTATATAAATATGGTTTATAAATGTGATTTATAAATGGAAAGGAAATGAAAATTGTATAAATATATTTATAAATATGAATTGTAAATAAAAATGGATTTAAAACAATAAATTTAAGAATTTAAATCCCATTGATTTTGAAAATTGTTTTTCAAAGGTTTTGGATGTATAATAATAGTATTATTTTGAAAATATTTGGGTTAGAAATATTTTAAAATGAGATTTAAAAGATATAGAAAGCACTGAACTTACTCCAGTCGCTGGAAAATAATTATGATGATGACTGTAGCATCATTGATGTTCATTTTTCGAGTTTCTAAGTGATGGATTACTACCAATGAAGTTATGTTTTGGTAAAACAAATTTTGATTTTAAAATCCAAAGTATGATCTGACAAATATATAAAAATAAGTTTTTGAACTTATAATTTGAAATGGTAAAGATAAGAAAGAAAAATTTGGAGTTGAGATATGAAATTAAAATTTAACTTAAGTAAAGTTATATAAATTGAGTTAACTAATTGAATGAAATGAAGTTTAACTTAAAAAAGGTCAAATGAAATTGAATTGGATTTGAAATGAATTACATGAATCAATAAGGTGAATTAACGAAATGAAGTAATAGAATGAATATGAACTTGAGTTATAAAATAAAATTCAACTTAAGTTGTAAATGAATTGAATATGCTTGGAATGTAGTCTGATAGAATTGAGTATGAACTTAAGTATTGAAGTGATAATAAACATTAATGGTGTAGTATAAAATGTTTGTAATAAACTTAACTAATTGTTGTATGGGATGGTTCATAAATGATATTAGTACTGAGGAAATATACTAAGTGATAATGAATAAAAATTAACTTAGGAAAAATTAAAATGTAACGGACTTATGAGTCCATAAACAAATTTGGTATGCAATGGAATGTTATTAAACATAAATTGAAAATGAATCAATTGAATGTTAATGAGAAATGAAAGTGTACAAATATAATGTTGACATTTGGAAATGCAAATTGATATGATGATAAATAAATTTGGATGGATATTATTTGTTTGATGGTTTCTTTTGTTACATTGCTACATTTGCATATGGTTATTGTATTAGTACATATGATATATTGATATTACTTTCTATATACATGTTCTCAATGGTTGTTTAGTGATTAGCAAGTGCGGATGGCGTGTGCTTTGCATTTGGAGCTCACTTTCTCTTTTTATTGGTTGTATATGCTTGCTAATACTAATAAGGTACACATCTCGAATTACATATCGTATTTTTATATTTTTCCCTATGGGATGCCTCATCCTCGACGATGATATGTATATTTGTGATTATATATATATATAAATATATTAAATTTTTAAGATCGAGCCATGCAAAGGAGATGCTGGCGAAATTTTCTATAAATTTTAGGTGTTACAAAATTTTTGAGAAATTTTTGGTAACTAAAATTTGATTTTTAGTTATAACATGAAATGAATGAATGAATGAATGAATGGAAGGAAATTAGTTGGTATAGGCGGGTGTCTAAAAGACTTAGAAATTTTATAATCTATTTCAACTAATTGATTTTGGAAAGTTAATGGCTTTGGGGCATTTTTCTTACTTTGGCAATTTCGGGGATGAAATTCTTTTAAGGGGGGAAGAATGTAATGACCCGGAATTTCAGTCATTTGAACTTAGAATATTTAACTGATTTTGAATATTGAAAAGTTATTTTTATAAGTTAAATAGTTCGAATTCAAATATAATGGTTGTTTGATAATTGAGATTGTTTAAATAATGAAATCTTGAATTTAATGTAAATGAAAATGGTTTCGAAGCCTATTTAAATTCTATTTGAATTGGAATAATCGTAGCAAACTTTTAAATTTGAATAAAAATTAATTGAACTAGTTTTAATAATAATCATTTTAATTAACATGTGAAAATAGCCTTCAAGAGCACCGTCTCGGAATTGGACGAAACCAGTTTCATTGGATCTGTAATAGTGAGTTATAGTATGCTGTCGAATTTCGTGACGATTGGGCGTATCATTTGGTCATGTGTGTTCGAAACGCTTAGGAATTAATTAAAGGAATTTAAAATAATATAATTTGATTTTGAAAGCTAACTTCTGTATATGATGGAATTGAGTCCTGATACTAGTTCCATTATTTTCGAAATTGGGGTATTACATATAGAATGCCAGGTGGCATGCCTCATTTGGAGTTCGAAAATTTAACAAACGAGTTGTGCTTTAAATTTTTTGTATATAAGGATGTTAGCTTTCTCCATATACAAACCCTAATTACTAAAACCAGAGCCGCCATTGACCAAACCCTAGCATCCAACGGTCAAGATTGTTCTCGTCGATTGGGGCCGAATTAGGGAAAACGTTCAACACGAAAGATGAAAGGGTGGCCAAGGGGAGTCGATCCATGGTCGTGGATCGTTGAATGAAGGCTCATGGTGGCCGGAATAATGGCACATTCATGGGCAGTGGGTTCGTGGTTTTCCGATGATCGGAGAACATTGGGGCGGCGCTGTGAGGTCGTGGAGGTGTTGCGAGATGGGGCATGCTGCAACGTGGGTCATGCGATGAACGGCGGTAGCGATTGAAGTAGGAACGCAGTCGACATTGAAGAAAGCCAAAAAGAAACGTGGCCTGGAACGAACGAGAATGAGAGAAAGGGAAAGGTATTAGGTTAAGAAAAATTATTAATTAAAAGTTAATTATAATTTAATTATTTCGATTGTTCATTAATTCATAACTTTTCCATACGAGGTCCAAATCAAACGCGGTCAGTCGTGTTAGGTTTGTATCAACAAAATCTATGTTATGGAATTGGATTGGATAGATTCGAAGCTTGTAGAAATTTAGGTTAAAATTGAATGCCTATTTAATTTTAATTCGAACCGGAGCGCTTTGGTGACTTCTGGAATCAAGTTGAGTTAAACTCACCTATTTGGTTAACTAGTTATGTAATATAGTTGTTTTAAATTGTTGATTGGATGTTTAGATGATTTACTATTTTATATTGTTGGTTTGGATATATTCCTGCCCCTGCAGCGGATGAGACCCTATTACGTTCACGTGTAAGAGCGGATGACCTTTTATATACAATCCCGCATCGAAGCGGTTGATTTATATTATTTGGTTATATGTTGTATGTGATGTAAGGGGACAGGTTGGAGGGATCCAACTGGATTCCTCATATTGTTGATTTTATTTTTCATATATTTGATATAAGATATGTGATATGCCAAAATTGATGACATTGATGATTTTTTCCTATTTAGAGCTATAATAAGTTTGGGCCATATTTTTAGTATTTTGAAATACTATAAAATAAAGAATTGGTTTTTAAAAAAGATTTTTAGTGATTTTCTAAAATATATACATAATACTAAAAATGTAACAACCTAGTTTTTCAGTCGTCTAAATTTAGAATATTTAATTGAATTTAAATATTGAAAAGTAAATTTTATAAGTAAAATTGGTTAAATAATTGAATTTGGGATTTAATAAGAATAAAAATGATTTCTAAAGCTATTTAAATTCTATTTGAAATAGAATGAAGTTAGTAACCTTTTAAATTTTAAAAGTTAATTTATAGATATTGGAAAATTTATATTTAATTAGACGAGTAGAAAAGAGCCATTCGAGACCCTGTCTTAGAATTGGACAGAACTAGTTTCATTGGATCCGTAATGTTATATTATTATAGGATTCCAAATTTCATGGCGATTGGACTTACCGTTTGTTCGTGCGAGCTCGAAATGCACAGAAATTAATTAAAGGAAATTTAATTAAAATAACTCGATTTGAAAACCTATCTTCTGTATATGATGGAATTGGCCTCCGATATATATTCCATTGTGTTCGGAATTGGGGTAAAACATTAGAAATGCCAGGCGGCATGCTTCGTTTGGAGTTTGGAAATTTTTTTGGGTGAATAGTGTTTGTAGTTGTTTATATTAGGACCCCTTTCATTCACTTTTGCAAAAACCCTAACCCTATTGAGCAACCGCCATGAACAAATGAATGGCCCAAAACTCATCAACTTCCTCTTCAATTTCTGGTGAATCCATCGACTACCACCCAAAACTTCCTAAATGAAAAACGTTAAGCTCGTCGAGATCTATAAGTTCAACGGTTGAGATCTGAAATGGTGCTTCGTGGTGGTCGAAATCGGGGTTTGAAGTGGCGCGATGTCGGTGGGTTTTTAAGGCGATTGGCGGCACGATTGAGGACTGCATCTACGACGTTGGGGTAGTGGAGTGTAAGCTTCGACGTGGTGATGTTTGATCGTTGTATAGTTTGTCGATGGACGTGCGATTGTCGAAGGAAGAGGTGGCGCTGTGGGTTTCTCGGTGATGAACGAACGAAAAGGAGAAGAGGAATGGAGTGGCCCAGATCTTGTTCCCAGAAAATGAACGGCTGTGATCAATTCTAGGTTAATTAGAAAATTTAATTTGTAAATATATTTAATTTTACAAAATTCATGCGCTCTTATAAAATTCATATCTTTGTCATACGAGGTTCGATTCAGACGAAACGAGCTGTGTTGCACTTGTTATTGAAAATACTACATATAAGAATTGGATTGGAGTGATTTGGAGCTCGAAGAAATTTTGGTAAAATTAAACGCTCATTTAATTTTATTCCAAATAAAACGCTGCAATGACGACTGCAACCAAAGTGAGTAAATCTCACTATCTCTGGCCCGCTTATGTTTTTATATAAGTGGGAATAAATTTATTATATGATGTTTGATGATTGTTTGGATGTTATACTATATTATTAGTAGTTGGATATATTCCTGCCTATTGGAGCAGATGAGACCCTATACGTTCCCGTGTATGAGCGGATGACCCTTTGTACGCGCGTCTGCCTCAAAGCAGACATCGTACATATTTTCTCATATGTATATTTGTTGCAGGTTATAGGTTAGAGGGATCCAACCGGATTCCTCACCATTGTTGATTTTTATTTACACATATTGTTATATATGCTGTATTATGTGATGTTTGATGTGATGGATGCCATGATTGCTATTATTGATGTGAATCTCCTTATTTAGAACTTTTGCAGCATTGGGCCATATTTTTGGAATTTAAAATATAGAAACGATGATTTCAATTTAAAAACGATTTCAGAGTGATTTTGAAAATATATGTGTTTTAAGAATTTTTGAATGATTAAAGAAATGAATTTATTTTAAATAAATAAAAAGTTATAATTTTATGTTATAAAAATTATGTTTTTATGAAATATACTTTAATATGATTTTTGAAATATGAAGTTAACTATTTTGTAAAATAAGTTAAATTGAGAATTTTGAACTTATTATAAATGGTTTATATATAAGATTTATAAAATTGATATTTTATAAATAAAAGTAATGGGATTATAAAAGAGATTTATAAGTAAATGAGATTTATAAAGTAAGGAAGTTATAAAAGGAATGTTATTAATAAAGAGATTTAATGAAATAAATTTCATAAATGGTGTTTTATAAATATTAGAAATGGAAATGTAATCAAATTTGTATATGGATTTGTAATTGAAATTTAGAAATGAATTTATAATGGACTTTATAAATAATGAGATTGCAAAAGAATGAATTTGTAAATAAAGAGATTTATAAGTAAATAAACTTATAATGCGATTTTGACATATAAATGAGATAAACGGGAAATTGGTTAATAATGGAATTTTATAAATGGAATTTTTTATAAAATAGAAATGTGAATTATAAACAATGTTTTATAAATGTGAAATCACTTTAATATGATAAGCTAAATATGGATTTTTTTTATAAAAGGAAATATATTCACGTCTTTAAAGTGAAAAATCTTTAAAAATGAATGTTTTGGAAAGTGATATTTTAAGATGGAGTTTAAATGGTTTGAAAATACAATAAATCGTGAATTCACTTATTATTAAAATAAGTTTATGAAATGTTTTCCAAATATTGAAATATTGAAATGGTTTTGAGAATATATCTTTTTAAAGATAATTTGAAGTAATAAATTTGGAAAAGTGATTTAATAAATAAAAGATTAATAAATCCTAGTGACTGTTTAAGTTCTAAATTATATTTTTGGCCATTTTAGTTTCTCAACTTCATGTGGAAACTATTTAGTCGTACACTTAGTACGCAGCTATCTGTGTCGGCTTGATTTTTAAAGGATGTTGATTCGAGTAGTGCGGAGTGATTACTCCAATCTACCGAGCTTCCTTCTTGGCCGATGGATATCAAGTTGAAAGTTGGAAACATGACAAGTCTACGAGACTTGGTTTCTATATGAGGTTGAGTAACACTTTTGCGTTGTTGGTGCGAAGAGACCAGGATCGGTTTATCCAAAAACCACTTCGGACCTGCAATGATTGTGCAGGTTTGTTGATGATATTGATATTTAGTATTTTCATAGTGAAGGACTGCTTGTTGATCATTTGGTGTTAAAATCCCAATGTACATATAGTAGCAATAGTCTCTTCATTATGAAATATCCAATGCAAGGAATATTCGCTACTAATCCTAGGGAATTCCCGTTAGGATGTGGTAGGAAAGTACCTTCGGTTTGTCATGTTCCTAGACAACTTGTATGGATGGATGTCTGATATTGCATTTCTAAGATTACGTACATTGGTTTTTACAAACATACATTTGTGGTGGTGGAGAAGGCAACTTCTCTTAGCTTAACACCCTCCTTGAGATGTACGAGCTCAAGGGTTGTATGTTAGTGGAAAGCAATTAGTAGTTAACAGAAATGGCAATGTGGCATTCAAAAATGATGTGATATGTGTAAAGGTAATCATTACCTCAGGCCTCAACACCCAGAAATGGCTAAAACAGGGTAGAAGTAGCAAGGCTAGGTGGGTTGTTCCCATTAGGAGATGTCATCATCCTTCTAGATTTACACTACATATGTCTAAGTATGTGGTGAATGTATGACTCGGGTACCCGTTAAAGGTCGGTAATGACCGGGGTTATGACATATTCGGTACTATCCAGGAAGGGGTAGGTCGGTCTTCTGTTGGTTTAGGTAGGCAGTATTTGCTCCCTAGGTGCATCCCTCTAGAGGTGTACTGTATGAAAGGTAGTCCCTTACCTAGTTATTTGTATGGAATCCAATATCCACTATGTGCCTGCCATTTTGTTTGTAAAGCCTAGTATTGCTGGAATTTAATAATGTAACAATTTCAGCTATGTTGATTATTATTTGTATAATAGACATTGTTATAATATAACATGATTTGATATGAAATGGTTTGGTTATCGTAAAGTAAAAACCCGTCCGTGTTTATGTATGGACGTGGTCTTACGAGATACCTTTTTTGATAAAGGAAAAGTTTTGATAACTTTATAAATTCAGTAGAGATGTGTTTTTCTCATGCTGGTTTACCAGACTGATCCGGACGTTCTTCCCTTTCAATGCTCGGGTCAGACCGAGTATATTTATAGGTTCAGATTTGGTGCTTTTGGAGCTTCAGCAGGCGAGCTGGAGATCTTCATGTCGTATATACATATCTGTTTATTTTTCGGCTGCATTGTTGTTGTTGTTGTAAATTACCAGCATTTTTGAGGACGGGTTATTATAACTGTCCAAGCTGATGGTTATTTATTGTGTACTCTGATATTGATTTATGTATACTACAATTTCTCTTTGTAAAGATTATTGATCTATATTATATGTTATTCCATTGCGATATGAGATTCTGTATTGTTTTGGTTCTTTTTCTCTCTTCTTCTTCTCTTTTTCTCTCTTCTTTCTTTCTTCTCACCTCTCTCTTCTTTCTAATGACTTTCCATTATTCTGTGCTTTTTGGGTCGGACATGTGTGGTTTATTGTCGATTTAAAGGGTACGGATTTGCGGTTCATCACAAAAATTCTTGAATTACTAAGAGAAGTAGTTTATTTTAAATAAAATTAAAGGTATTTTTTAGAGATTATAAATTTATAGTTTCAGAAAATATTTTAAATAGAGATTTTGAACTGTAAATGAAGATTTTTAAAATCTTAAAAGTAAGTCTGTCTTTTATAATAAAAGGATATGGGTTTAAAAAGAAGATAGAAATATTTTGATATAAATATTTATTGGTCGTTTTATATAAAGTAATATATATATATATGTGTGTGTGTGTGTACATATATTATAATTTAAAGGTGATAATTTATAAATGTGATATTATACAAATGAAGTGAAGATTTGTAAAATCATATTTTTGTTAAAAAAGCATGGATTTATAAACGGTGTTTATAAATTAAGAGAAACTTTTATCATTGGATAAATTAGGAAATAAATTACAAAATTGTGGATTTACAATAGGATGTGGAATGTTGTTTTAGAAAAATAGTTGATTCTATTTGGGAATTGAAAAGGAGAATTGATTTGGAGATGTTAAACGATATTTTATAAATTGAAAAGGATTTATAAAAGAACCTTATACATATGGAAGCAAAGTTAAAAATGGATAGTAATTGATGTTTAAAATGGGAATTTTTTTATACATAAGCGAGATTTATAAAGAGATAGAGTTATAAATAAGTGTTTATAAATAAAGAGAATTTATAAAAAGGAAGTTTTATAAAATAGAAGGAGATTTATGAAATATAGTTTTATGAATATGGAAATGATTATGTTGAAATTTAAGTATGGAGTTTTATCAAGGAAATATATTTGTATTTTTAAAAGTTGTTTATTTATATTAATATGGTTTTAAAGTTGTTTATCAATATTTTAATATTTACTATGCGATTTGACTTGATGAAAAGATTTATTAAAAGAGGCTAGTGATTGCTTATGTGCTTAACCGGTGTTGGTTTTTCCCTATGGAATTAAATCCCTGGTATAAATGTTTGTTTATTTGATAGTTAAATAACTAAATATCGAATTTGGACCCAAAATGTAACTTTGGAAATATCTAGGAGAAACATGTGAGTTATATGGCACAGTCATCTCCGATGATATTGTACTGTGCATATAAATCTCATTTCATTCTCCTAGAACAAATGATAAGGAAATCCATCCACTAACGGTTAGGAGGTGATCTCTGCTCTTATCTTTGACTGTTTGTTTCCCAAAGAATTGGGGTTGAGTTTACTGAGAATTATCGAATGTTATTTCCGAGAAACCAGGATCAGGAATGTTATCCGAAAACCACTTCGATCCAACTCAGGCATTTCGAAGTGAAGACATCTTGAAGATGATGGAATTAAAGACGGAGCTCTCACACTTTCGTTCAGTTCGAGAATGAACTTGTATGGATGAATGCTGGCATTCCATTATTGCCTGGAGTGCTGTGTTAGTATTCCAAATGTGAAGTGCTATATAAAAGGTAAAACATAGCCTCAAGCCTCATCAACCGGGATGACTAAAACAAGGAAGATGTGGTAGGGCTAAGTGGGTCGCTCCCAAGTAAGGTATGATCATCCCTATCTAGAGTCAATATTATCTCTCATTTGTATGCTTCGAGGCCCATTAATGGAGAGGTGATCATATTTGGTACCATTAGTCAAGTGGTAGGACGGTTCTGTATTAGCAGTTTCTCTTTTGTAAAGATCATTGATATTATATTATATATTGTTCTGCTACGATCGTGAGATTCTGTGTTGTTTCAGTTTCCCTTTTCTCTTCTTCTTTCTTCATCATAACTATCTGTCCTTCTGTTCAATTTGGGTTGGACATGTGTGGTTATTTGTCAGCATCAATTGTGCGGATTGGCGGGTCGTTACAGTAGTGGTGGTTCGGGAGTTGATGAGGCTGGTTGCGTTTTTGTAGAGGAAGGGGTGCTTAGTTTTTAAACTTTGGGAAAGCTCATCGCATGGTGGAGTGTGGTGGTGCAATGAGGACAAGCAAGGAAAGGCGAGTTTGTGGGTAATGGTGGCTTGTCGCATGGCAGAGCATGGTGGTGTGCACGTGTCTTTGGGTTTCAGGCATTTAGTTTGAAGAGGAGGGGAAGCTTCTATAGCATTTGGATGTTGGTCAGGTAGGCTAGGATATTATGCCATCTTTTGAACAAACTATAGTTTTATTTGTTTAATTTATATTACGCTAAATACCTTAGATTTAAAAAGCGATATCTTGCTCATTTAAATCCATTTAACCTGTGGATTTTTGTGTTAGACTCGTATTGACGAGTATAACATTATGGTATAACTTGTTGATGGTTTGGACGAAGTATAATTTTATGATATAATAATAGTGATTGAATTTAATTACGTTGTTTTAAATAATAATGTGGTTAAATTTATTATACTTCATCGGTGTTATCTATTTGGCTAAATAAAACATTGTTCTGCTATATTTAAATTTACTAGATTACTTTGGAAATTCGGTTAGCAGAATAAAATACCGTTCTGCGATAATTAAATGTAATAGATTATTGTTGACATCTGTTTAGCAGAATAAATCCACGTTCTTCTATTATATTAATTTGGACATTTATTCATAGATCGGTTAATTAATATGTGGATTAATTAATATTGTATAAGTGATGGATTAGCCAATGATTGTTAGTTGTTGATTTTATTTACATATATGCTTGCTTATGTAAATACGAGTGATATGACTTAGAAAGTGAATTAAAAATAAATGGTAGCTTGTTAAGTACCATTGTTGTCGTTTAGCCTCCTTTTGAATTTGAAAGGTTATGGATTCAAATTAACTTCAATTTTAAAACAATTTGAGTTTAAGTGTTTATTTAATTAGAAATGATTTTAGTTATTTTATAAATAAGGTTTAAGTTAACTAATTATTCTATTAATAATATTTAAGTTAATTAATTATTTTATAAATGATGTCTAAGTTAATTAGTTATTTTATTAATGATGTTTTAAAGTAAGTTAATTAATTATATGATTAAAGATGTTTAAAGTTATTTAATTATATTATTAATATTGTTAAGAGATATTTAATTATATTGTTAATGTTGTTTAAAGTAATTTAATTATATTATTAATGTTGATTTAAGTTAATTAATTGTTTTAATTTTGGATTAAGTTAATTAATTAATTAAATTCATGATGGGTTAAGTTAATTAATTTTTTTATTAAGGATGTTTTAAAGTTAATTATTTATTTATTTATGATGTTTAAAGGTAATTAATTAATTCAATAAAGGTGTTTATAAGTAATAAATTATTTTATAGAAGGAATTTTACTTAATAGATGATATTTTGTAAATGAGGTTTATATGGTATTTTGTAAGAAAGATTCATAAATAATATTTTATAAATAAAAGTGAGATTAGTAAATGGCAATTTATGAAGAAAAGAATGAATTTATAAGTGATATTTTGATAACAACGAATTAATAAGTGATATTTTGATAATAAAGAAGATTTGTGTTAATTATATAAGATTTATAAAGTTAAAGAATTTTTATTAAGGATTTTATAAAGGATTTTTATAAAGGAGTTTATAAAAAGAGATTTATAAAAGAGATTCATTAATAGAAACCGGTTTTACAAATAGAAAAATTTTTATAAATAAAAAGAGTTTTATAAATAGAAGAAGTTTCATAAATTAATTTGGAGAATTATAAAAGGGCTTATAGATATGGAATAGGTTTATAAAAATGAAATTTTATAAAAGGAATGAGATTTGATTTTGATAAATAATCTTTCTTAATTATGGTGGTACGAAAACATTCTTTCCATACTTAACACTGTACGAAAAATGGTTTGGGTTTAGGGTAAGTAAATGTTTAAATGATATTTGTTTTTGGCCAATTTAAATATGAATTTGGGAAATAGGAAACCTCCCTTAAGTTTATTAATATACTTATACCGTTGAGGTAAATGTATGGATATATTTTCTAAGTATTTAAATTATAATGTTTTGTTAATATACTTATACTGGTGAGATAAGTATGTGAATATTTTTCCAAGTACTGAAAGGTGTATAAGGGATTAGTGAATATATATCTTTTGTGAAGCTATTTTGAATCAGATAATTAAAAAGAGATTTATTTAATGAAAGATTAATTAATAAAGGCCTAATGGATCCTACATGAAATTTAATCTATGCTTGATTATTTGTTTGTTTGATAGTTAAATAACCGACTATCAATTCTTGGATAAAATATAACTCTGGAAATATCGAGAAGAAACATGAAAGTTATATTGCACAGTCATCTTCAATGATGTTGTGCCGTGCGTATTAATCTCATTTTGTTCTCCTAAGACAAATGATAAGGAGATTCGTCCACTTAAATGGTTAGGAGGTGATATTCACTATTATGTATTATCTGTTTATTTCTAAAAGAACCGAACTTGTGTTTATCGGAACTATCGATTTGGTTTTGGAGCGATCGATAAGCAGGGGAGTGTACTTATATGAGATAACTCGAAACTATAACCACTCTAAACCCATATGCACGTTCTATGCTCTGGAAGAGGTTTAAGACTGGTTCGAGATAATGGAATCGAAGATGGAGTTCTTTGAACTGCAAGGGTTATATGCTACTAATCTTGAGGGTGATTCTAAAATGGATGTGGTAGAAGTTGTAATGGCCTGGATTTTTACGTTTGATTTTAAATATTTACGTAATTTTAAATATTGAACAATTGGTTATTAAAGGTTTTAAAACTAGAATTCAAATATAGGGATTGTTTAAAATATTTGAATTATGAATTAATATTTGAATAGTGCTCCAAATATTTGGATTTTTAATTGAATACAAATTAAATGGGTTAGTGGTCTTATTTAACTTCTTTTAATTAATAGTAATGGTGAATCCATTTTGTAAATTTATTTGCAATAATAAATGGTTCAAATAAATAATAAGAATATTTATTTTTAGTGCAACGACTCAATTTTTATTGGCGTATTTTTTAATTTATTTGATTTTCATACATTTTAATTTGGAAATTATTTAAATTATCATTTGCCGATTTATCGGCACACGATGGTGTTTTTGTGATTTTACAGAACCATCAACCAGTGTATATTATTATTGTTTTGAGGTAGCGTTGCTGTTTTGAGCGCGATCGTGTTTTTGTTTTGTCATTCGTGGTTCGTACGCGAACAAAAATCTATGTGGCGAAATTCCAGAAATCGGGATATAAACTAAAACTAAATCCTTAAGCAAAATCATTACACATGTTTCTCTCATCTTTTTAATGTTACCTTAAAAGATCAAAATAAAAGAAAAACAAGAAAATCCACCTCTTTTAAAAATCAAAGGAATTCAAATAAAAATTCAAAAATTTGAAAGCTTATATCTTTGGTCTTATTTAAGGTAGATCTATAGGATGGTGTGGGTATTATAAGGTGCGAAAATAGTTGGAGTGTTCAAACAAATTTGGACTTGGAGTTTTAATCTAGGGTTTGGGTTGTTGGGGGTTTTAGGCGCTGTTAGGTTGGATCAAGGGCAATGGGTATCTAGTGAGATGGTGCTTCGTTTGGCCAAGTTTGGTGAAAGGCGGCTAAGTGTGGCAAATCACGTTCAACTTAGGTCGAGGAGGAGAGGGGTCAAGTGATCACGAACTTGGAGGGAGGTGCGGTTTTGTCGTCGAAGTGTCAGGGTGATGGAGTCACAGAGAGGTGAAGTTTGGTGAAGTCGGATTCGGGTTTAGCAAAGTATGGAGGGAGAGGGAGGTGGATGAGTGATTGGCTATGAGGAGGTGGTTAGTAGGTTTGAGCGGCATGTTTAAATGGGGAAGAAGAATTAAGTTTGGGGTAACTAAGGTTGAATCGTGATTAGTGATTAAATTGATTATATTTAAAAATTGATAACTTATATATTGAATAACTTGCTCGTACGAGGTCTAATCGAGATGAAACATTTTGCATTGAGCTCGTAATGGAGAAAGATATGCGATGGAATTGGGTTGGTTGAATTTGGAGCAAGTGAAAATTTAAGCTAAAATCGGACGTCATTTGATTTTAGTTCAACCCTAAACACTTCGACGCCAATTGGAATCTTAGTGAGTTAAACTCACCTTTTTGGATAATCAGTATGATATATAGTAGATAAAATTTTATTGTTGTGTATGGTTGAATTTTTGGTAGATTTGGTTAAATATTCACTTTGAAAGGCGATTGACATTTAAATTGAAATACAGCGAATTAGTAGAGAAATCCAGATTTTTCGATATTCTGATTTTTGATTTTCCGTTATATTCTTTTTGATTTTATTTCAGTTATATACCTGTTATATAGATTGTTAAATGTTAAAATTTGACCATTTGATCATAATTGTTATGACACCGACATATGTTAAAAAGTGAACCTTTAGAAAAAGTAGTAATAACACTAGTTAAGTGCTATAGTAACTATTGGCCTCGATATAGTATTTTGGAAATATTGTTAATTAATGTTTTATTTTGTAAATGATTGTCCTTTTGATATTTAAATCCGACCTTTTGGAATTGCTGAGATATTTTAATTACAAATGAGTTTGAACTTCTCTATTTTATTTCAACATCTTTATTTGTTTATTCTTTTTAATTTATATATATAAGTAAATGTTTTAATAAATTATTTTGGAAGTATTTGTCTTTATAGGAAACTCTTTTAATAATAAGTGTTATTTTAAAAAGGGAAATTAAAAGAGTTATCTTTTATTTTAGAAGGGCGATTCTATGTTTAAAGGAACGCGAAGATATTTTAGAAATGGATCTATATGAAACTAGTTTATATTAAATGCTGAAAATAAAAGAACATATTTATAAATGGTATGATATAGATTTAAAGGAGATTTATAAATGGTACCTTATAAATAAAAAGGAAATTGATATCATTTTGATAAATTGGAATAAATAATTCCATTTGTGAATTTATGGAAATATAAGAAATGACCCAGTTATGGGAAGTATAGGAGTTTTATAATTATATATTGGAGTTGTGGTTATATTTAGAGTTTTTGTTTTATAAAAAGGGAGTTTATAATTCCATTAGAAATTTATAAAAGAACACTACACCAGAAAAGACTTTTGGTAGCGTTGAAAAAACGCTACTATAACTTATGGTAGCGTTTTAGAGAACGCTGTTATACGACATGCAACTAAAAGTCTAAAACTTTTTGTTGCGTTGTAGTAAACGCTACCAAAAGTCACTTTTAAATGCAACTATAGGTATTTTCTGTAGGATTTAAAAAACGCTACCAAAAGTCACTTTTAAATGCAGCTATAGGTTTTTTCTATAGGGTTAAAAAAACGCTACCATAAGTCTTCATTGCATTTTTTGTTTATATGCTTTTTTTGATTTTCAGTAGCGTTTTTAAAATGCAACTGTATAATTTTTATATTAGTTTACATTTGTTTCTGTAGCATTTCTGAACCGCTACTGAAAGTTATTGGTTGTTTGGTAGCATATTTTAAATGCTACTATTTACGGTTGATGGTTTATATCATTTCCAGCAATCGCTTATATACTATTCATATTAAAACGAACAATCAATCGCATAATTTTCATATATTCAAACAAACAATTAAATCACATAATTAGCATATACAAACAATCAATCATATGATCATCATATTCAAATAATTGCAAAAACATGCTAATCTCACAATCAAATATAATATCCATAATCAATTCGATAGTAGTTTTTCAACAAAATAAATCACATACTACAAGCATTCACAGACAAGTTTCCACAAATGGTACTAACAAAATACGACAACATATATAACAATTAAATTCATGTTCGTTGCTTGATTACCAATAGTTCTTTGTTGTCGACAGTCTTCGCTTCGAAATAGCTAATTACCTGCAAACGAGTTTAACAATCAACAATATATATATATATATATATATGTATGTATATATATGTGTGTGTGTATGAAAATCATGTAATCTATAACTCGATATTTTATATTAACACATATTAACAAAAACTGTTCTATTTTTATATGCATCCTATATAGTTCCCCAACGAATACACAATTTTCAATTTACACAGATATTCAGATCAAAACTGGGTTAGAAGTCTGACTGGATTTCATCCATCACCAATCATCATCCGATCAAATAGTGTGAAAGGACTGTTCACTTCACATATCAGTGTATCACAAAATCCATCAACTACTGTTTAGCATTATCTTCATCTCCACGACAACTCCTCATCACAAACTCAGCTAAAACCATCTCACCAACAATAACAACCTACGTCTGCAGCAGCTTTGCAGTGTGATCATCTCAGATCGACGTTGACAAATCAGAACTCCTAAACGTGCAACTTTTAATCTCTGGCCGCACATAACTCAAGCTTTAGAATTTCAATGCATTCCAGATCTCGACAACAACTCAATTCCGTACATCATCTCCAACAGGGTGCAAAGTCAACAACCACCAAATCACACAAACAACCAAAATCATAACCTTATTCTTATAGAAATCAAACTCACTGACTATTACAACCTCAATCATCACCAACCATATAACAACAACAAAAAAGGAACTTCCAAACTTCGACATCATTCCAAGCAATATTTTTCAGTTCTCGGGTTTAATAAAAAACACTACAGCACGATAAGACTCAAGACACCATCAATCATCGATCAGGCAAGCGCAGCAACCCTAAGTAGGCTTGACAGAATCTTTGTGAACAAACATCTTCTATCCATTTTGCCATCTTTAACCACAGAAGCACTCCCTTCAAACCTCTCAGACCACTCCCCTCTCATAAAATTTGGCCCTCTCTAAAACTCAAACCCAACCTCGTTCAAATTCTTCAACGTTTGGCAGGAGCACCATGATTTTCTTAACACCGTTAATCAAGCATGGTCCATTCTAATTCATGGTAACCCAATGTACACTCTTCAGCAAAAGCTTAAAAACACCAAACTCGCTCTTAAAGCCTAGAGTAAGGAAGTCTACATATAATAAAACAACAGTTGAACATGATCCAAAAAAATTTATATGGAAATACCTCTCCTCTCATTAATCCTTTATCTAACAACGATTTGTTTTTGTAGGAAATGGAGCTACCTAAAGCTTTAAAGAAAGCTTATAACAAGGAAGCAAATATGATGAGACAAAAGCTAAGGGACAAATGGGACGTGCAAGGGGATAAAAATACATCCTTTTACTATAATTGTATCAAAGTTAAATTAGCTCATTCAAAAATCAACAGTATTCAAGACATGGAAGGATTAGTGCACAATGACCAAGAAAGCATAGGACAAGCCTTTATATTTCATTTCAAGAATAAAAGCTAGCAACAGATAGCTGCTTGCTTATCATAATGCATTTTTTAATTGAAGTCCGCGTTTTGGACTTTACCTCCTCAGCAACTTTATTCAAACTCCTCCTCTTATATAAATTAACACAATCCAATACAACTATCCATTTAAAATTCGTCTCCTCTTCACGAAAAGAAACCTGTACACAAACATGTCAATGGAAGGAATAGAAGTACCATCATTCTTCCTATGCCCAATCTCCCTCCAAATAATGAAAGATCCAGTGACCCTCCCTACAGGCATCACCTACGACCGTAACAACATAGAAACATGGATCTTTACCAACAAACACAACACCTGCCCTCTTACAAACCAGCTCTTACCTTCCGATTTCGTAAAACTCACAATTTACATAAGTAAAAGGAGTAGCAGGTAGGCCAAATTATTAAGGAAATTTGTATGTTGTGTACAATAGCATGTGCTGTTGTATACAATAGCAGCAGCACATGGCTGCTCCATGGTGTAGGGGCAATGCCACCTTTACTGCATAGTGGAGTGTACGTTTAGAGTGCTTTCATGTCAGGCTAAAACAAACAAATAGTTACCTAAGGAGTTACTTTAGCCTTGCAAGGAGAAGTTGAAATGTTTGCTCTAGCCTTGCAAGAATAAGTCGAAACACTTGTTTTTTCAGCTACAACTTTTGATTTCGGCCACGCTATTTTCCTACCGATGGCATCTTCAATGCATGACATATCAACAGTGGGTCGCCACAAAAAAGCATCTCCTTTTTTGGCATAGTCTACTGAAACCACAACGGCTAACGGACCAAGTGGAATACCATTCACGATCATTTTTGAATCACTGGAGCATAATCTTCCTTCGGCGACCAAAACTTCACCCTCGTTCCAATCATAAATCTTGCACTTGTTGTTTGTGCTACTAGCTTTACTCTAAAAAGAACAATATATTTAACCAGTTAGTCAAAGAAATAAATTGAAGTCTTATTTAACCAGTTAGTACAAGATGTGTCAAAGCCAAATATAAAGAAAATTATTCTTAATAATACTGCAAGTATTTACAGGTGCTTTGTAAATAATAAAGATTGTGTTGTAGATTATAAACAAAATCCATTTGCAGTTTTTGAAAGTAACATCCATTTTGCAAGTTTGATCATATAGTCATTTATATTTATAAACCATTTGTAATTTACACTTTCATGCACTCCCTACATAAGCAAAAAAATATGCAAGACAACAGCAATCTCACCAAGCATGAAAACATGCAACACAAACCCATTCAAAAGCTCTCATAACCCAGGCAACTTGCAAACTATTACTCGTTTGTCTATATTATGTATAAAAATATGCACACAGGCTATGGCATATGCACAGACAATCAAGATGCACTCATGGAGAAAAATGAAAGACAGATTTCAAAAATATATGTTGGGAAACTGAAAGCCTAAATTCATAAATGCATGTAGAGAGAAGGAAGGCAAAACTAAAAATTTTCAAGCAAGAATGAAATGCCAAACTATAAAAAGGTACGCATGCACTAAAGAAAAATATAGCACCATTGACACGCATGCATACATCAAGGTGAACATGCATGCAAGGGAGAAATGAGGCGGAATAGCGCTGCCCTTGGTCACCGGTTAACATCACAAAATAGTTTATGGAGAAATGAGGAGGACAAGCATAAGAACTTAAAAAAATTGAATCACAAAACAATGTCCATATACAAACAGCTTCATTCCAAGTCTACTAAAATTTATTGTGAATGTTGTTCTCGTAGTATTAAAAGGTAACGGCATGTCAAAATATACATTTCTTCTTTTTTTCCCTCTTCCTATCCTAGTCGCCTTTAATTTATTTTAGTTAAAACTAAGGTTAGAAATCATCTGAGATCAGGCTGCACTAAAAACATAAAGAAAATGTTTATTTCTCACTTTATAGTTTAAATGTTTTCTTTTATGTTTGAAAAGGGAACTTCTTTTTTCTCTGGCATCATGATAATGTTATAGTGATGGATAAAGTAAAAGTCTACACTTTCCTTAGTAAAAGAAATACCTATTAAAAGCAAATATTGATACACCTTTATTAAGTACTTGTAGCATAAATCTGACTATACATGCATATAACTCAGTTTCACTTGCCGAAAACTCTTGTAGACCATTATTATTTTTATTATTTATTTATATATTTACTTCTTTTTTTACTAATGTACATAGTTACTCTACAAGTGTCTTATCTGAATGTCCAAGGGATATCCAACAAAGCCCATATGATATGATAATTTAAGTGTCCAAACTAAATACCCAGTAACCTCTAAGAAATTAATAACCAAAATTTAGTGCTATGTTACATTAGCTAATGCAATTAAATATGAAGTAACCACCAAAAATTTATTAAACTGATATAGCTAATACCTGCACTAAATACCAAGTAACAAATTTTTTTCCAATAAACCATGCTGTTAGCTAATGTCTAAATTAAATACTAAGTTGTAACGACTAACATGTTATAAACCAAAAATGATCTCTTGTAGCTATTGGTTCGTCTAATAACAAGATTCACTTTTAAAAGATTTTGGAACCTTGACCTGCTAGATTGTATAATTTATTGGCAGGCAAAAGCCGCAAAACTTAGAAAGCATGTATGGATTCGTGGTCTTAGCTCATTTGTAATAGAGGAACAACTTAAGAGCAAACAGAATGTATGGATTACTGGTCTTAGCACGTATGGATTAGTGGTCTTATCTCATTTTAATTATATGAAAACAGAATGTGTGATGTCAGTCTATGTGGTGGAAAGAAGTTGGATCCAAAGGGAATTTGGGACATAACAAGCTAACGGACCATGTATCAAGTTGTAACTGAAGCATGCATGTACGATACCAAGTTTTTGAAAGTGGTTTTTAGATGTAGTCTGCTATGCACTTGATGCATTGAAATTTTCAAGGCCCGGATTATCTTATGATAAAAAATGTGTAAGAATGAGAATTTTAAATAATAATGTGTCTATTTTAAATAAAAGTAGGAGTTTGTTTGCCAATAATATAGTTTTTAGAATATTTATAATTAATAGCTTTGACTTAACGAAAACTAAAAGTGATTTAAAGCCAACTTCATACCTTCATGATGAAGATTATGTGTGTCTTCAAGTATGTAAATCTCTATGATAATCAATAACTCAAAACCTGCATACATGAAATAAAAAATTGGTTACCAAACATATTAATTACGTTTGCCTAATTTAGACACAAACAATAATCATTGATCTTTTGAGCAAATAATGGAAAAACAAACAAGAATGACATACACATGCACTCAAAAACAATTTCCATAATCAAACAAAATATTGAGCTACTCAAGCAATTTTTCAGTTTTGAGTTAAGTATTATATAGTCACCGGTTTAAATACACCCAATCTCTTTCCATTGGCGATATAGGCAATCAAGTAATTTCTCAAGCGTTGATGTAGAATTTGCTTTTCTGTTTTAATCAAACAAAATACTACATATTTCATAATTCGAATTTCTATTATCCAAACTAACTGCAAAAATGAAGATTGATGTAAATTAAACTTACTGCAAAAGACAGCCAAACTAGTAGGCACATCCAAATAAATAACCGCTTTTATATTTTTATATTGCTATCCAAACAACATCTAATTCACATCTATAGCAAGTTATTTTTATATTCTTTAGATGATAATGACAGTATACATCTATAGCAAGTGGAAACATAATTGCATAGAGGACTGGGTATAATGCAGGTACAAATTACTCATCAAATATACAAATCACTGATTTCATTTTTAATAAGTTGATAAACATGTAGACCAGTTGAGTTCTTTTAGTGTTAAAAATCAGTGGTTATAGTTATCAATTATTAACTGAGCTAAACTATGTTTTATTAACTGAGCTTGCTCGGTTCTAAAAACTGAGCTAAGCCAAGTTTTTGTAACTAAGCTAAGCTCAGTTTTATTAACTGAGCTAACCTAAGCTCCTTATGATGGCAAATGATGCTTACATTAATAATGATGTTTATATTCATAAATAAACTATCTATTTTTAGAAACAAATTAAATGGTAATATAAATTGAAATATACTTTTAGATAGTTAGAGATCAAAAACCAGCAACTTACATTCCCGAATAAAATGAACTAACCGTCCTAATGACTTCAAAAAAGAATAATTGTGCTATGACCAATATAACCATGATTTATAGTGTAAAAAAATGCTAAAAGAAGAAGAAAATAAATGATAATAATAAAAGGTGAACTTGCAAAATACAACGGCACCTAAAATAGATCTAATTTCTATCAAATACCTTGTTTGCGATTGTAGAAATAATCTGAACCCAGAATTTGATTTATATTCTATCAAATATTGCAAAGTTTATTTATAGCACCAAGAAAGTGAATACAAACGTTAGACCTCTTGAGTGTAAGAAGTTAAAACTTTTCTATTGAAATAGCTCACTATCCTTTACCTTAAGACCTAAAATCATAGTTAAACCCCTAAAATGTAAAATTAGTACTAGAAAGAAAGGAAATTTCTTAGCCACATCACTTACATGGAAGAAATCACTATTTAAGCCACTACCAGTAACCTAAAGTTGTGAATAATGATATACCAGCAGGGATATGACCCTAAAAATCACATCTCCTTCTTCTGTTAAATGCATGAAGAATGTGTACTAAGAAACTACCAGTAACCTAAAGTTGTAAATCATCGTGCACATGCATGTTATATCTATAAATGTTCCTGCTACTTTCTTATATGCAATTATATTCTCTGCATTTTTATATTATTATACATGTCAATAATACTTCTAAAGGTCCATATTAATGCTAGCTACAGTTGATTCTTCTTTTGTGTCATTTATTTACATAAAACATATATCACTATAATTATGTAATGCAAGACAAATAGAAAAAAAAAAGGAAAAACTTTTAGATGGCTTTGGTAGCTTGCGTTATTAAAATATATAAGGTCTCTAAACTATACATGTAACTTGCATTTTATACGATGTAAAAGAAGAGGTCAGTTTTTCATACATAAAACTAAATAAATATTGATACAAACATTTATAACAATCATATTTCAATTAATAAACATACAAGTATTTTTTTTACTTCTCTTCCATACATGATAATATGATATCCACAGATCACTTAACCTTTAAAAAAAAATCAAACCATTGCTGCATAAATTTTCTGTCAATTCTCAGAAAAGAATATTAAAATTTTAGGCTAATTGCCTCCTAATTTTCAATCAATCTTCTAAGGCCCCATTACAAGACCAGTTATCTGGATTTCATTTTATCACAATCACAGCAAGATATGAGATTGTTAATAAACTAATCAATTTATCAAGTAATAAATCATTGTAGGTGAAACAAATTAAGGCAGAAAAAGTTCAGTACGAGGAGATCATCATGAGAAAAATAAATTTAAGAGAATGAAGATGGAAGAACTTGAATCACATTTCACATCAGGAAAAATAATAAAGTGTGCTTTCGAGTATTGATGAACAAAACAAGAACCAAAACATAATCGCCACTTTTCTAAATCTATAATACCATATGAGATCTTTATGTTTACTCAATTACTCTATTAATCAAATTATTAAATGTGTAGCTTCTATTGTCGATTTATTGATGAACAAAACAAGAACCAAAACAGCGATTACCTTGTTTTGTAGATTTAGGGCTCGTGAACAAGGGGGGGAGCAGATCGACGAAGTGGAGGGAAGCCCAAGAGAAGCTGATTCAACGAAGTGGAGGGGAGCAGTTCAACGAAGCTGCTAAAGGCCTGGAAGCTGAAGCGAATGATTGGAGTGAAATTTTGCTGAATTAGGGAAAAATGTAACATTGGAGGGAAAAGGAGACAGTGGAGGGAAACTGATGGAAAAAACGTGACAGTGTTTAACACAAGGCGGCAACCCTAAAATTATATGTACGAGAAAATAAAAAAATTTGGCAAAGGCAATATTTGTTGCATTTACACTACAAACGCTACCAATAATTGCAACTAAAGGTAGGTTTTCTTGTAGTGGAAGTAATAAATGAATTTGGAATTTGTAAAGAGTTGCAATAAGTTTGGAAATTTATAAAAGGAGGCTGTAATTATGTTATATATATTTATAAAGGAATTTATAAATGATATTTTATGGAAGGAATTCTAAAATGAATTTAGAACTTATACTTACAAAAGGGTTTTATAAATTGTTTTAGAGATCAATAAGGGAGTTTTATAACCGTAGAAGAGATCTTGAAATTTGGGAAGAAGTTTTATAAATGTTTTTGGATTTTTGTAAAAGAGTTTTATAAATGGTTTTGGATATTTATAAAAGAGTTTTATAAATAAATTTGGACATTTATTAAGAGTATTATATATGGATTTGGATTTTTAGTGAAAGGGATGTTCATAAATGAAAGATATTTATTAAATAGAATTTATTGAAGAAATTTACAAAAGAAATTGAGATTGGATCTCCCTAATTTGACTTTCTTAATTTTAATGGAGTAGACATTGGTTCTATGCTATAACACTGAAGAAATAGTTTTTGGCTTTATCTTTATCTCTGTTTCTTTTAAAACTATATTTGATTTAATCCTTTTGATATGATTTTGAAATAAGAAATCTTTTATAATGTTTTGTGGATATACTTATACCATTGGGATAAGTATATGAATACATTCTCTAAGTAGGGAAAATGTTGTTTTTGTGAATATACTTTTACCGTTGAGATAAGTATATGGATATTTTTCCAAGTATTGAAAGGAGTATAAAGGGTTTGTGAATATATCTATGTAAAAATATTTTGATGCAAGTATTTACAAAGTGATTTTAATTAATTAAAGGATTATCAAACTTGGCCAGTTTTAAACTATCGTTGTCGGTTCGGGGAGATTGGGATCAGATATGTTATTCGAAAACCACTTTGAACTGGCATAAGTGTTCGAATGGAAGGCATCTTTATGATGGTTTCAAAGACGGAGTTCTTTGATGTACAAGAGCTACTTGCTACTGATCCTGAGGGTGATTCTAAAATGGATGTAGTAAAAGTAGTGTCTTCGGTTTCGTTTAGACCCAGCACAAACTTGTATAGATGAATGTTTGCATTGCATTTCTTCCTGGAGGGTGGTGTTAGCATTCCAAGTGGAATTGCTATTAAAAGGTAAAACGTAGCCTATAGCCTCATCAACGAGAGCGACAAAAACATGGGGATATGCAGTAGGGCTAAGTGGGTCGCACCTATTAGGATATTGTCATCACCATTCTAGATATATACATTTATGGATTTGATTGTACATAAGAACTCTCGGAAAGGTTGCAAAAGCAATCGGGGTGATGAAATATTTAGTACTATCCAGTAAGGGGTAAGCCGGTCCTGTGTTGGTAGGGGGTCCATGTGAGGCCCTCGATGCATTTTTCTAAAGGTGTACTATGGCAGGCAGTACCCCAATAGCATTGTCATTGTATGGAATCCATTCTCCAATAAGTATCGTACGTATTTAGTTATGCCCAACTATGATGGAATGTAAGATGCAAGCATTCCAACTATATTCATAATTTACTTTAAATCCTAGACAGTATTATAATATCACTAGATTTTCTATAAAAATATTTTGGTTATCATAAGATAAAAACATGTCCGTGTTTATGTGCGATGTGGTCTTACGAGATACCTTTATTTTGAAAGGTTTTATAATATTAAAATCCAATTGAGGTGTGTTTCTCACGCTGGTTTTCCAGACTGATTCGGGTATTATTTTTTATAATGCTCAGGTCAGACTGAGCATATTTTCAGATCTAGTTTGGATGCCTTGGAGCTTCAGAAAACGAGATGGATGTCCAATACGTATCTCCCGTATATTCTCTATTTCCGCAGCATGTGTTGTTTTATTTGTCAGCATTTGTGAGAACATGTTGTTATAGCTATCCAGGCTGACGATTAGTGATTAAGTGTATTTTGATTTTGATGTATGTATATTACAGTTTTCTTTTGTAAAGATCTATTCTATATTATATATTACTTATTACGATGTGAGATTATCATCTGTCTTTTATTTCTTTTCCCCAACAACCTGTCTTTTCGGCATTTGGATGTTCGACACATGAATACTGTGGAAGTATTAATGTCAATTTTTGAGCCTAAAAAAGATGGATCATTACAGAAATAATGCTTTCGATTTGTTCATATCTTGAACAACTTATATGGATGAATGCTAGCATTGCATTGTTACCAAGAGGGCAATGCTAGCATTTCAAGTGGGAATTGCTAAAATGAAAGGTAAAAAGTAACCTTATAATCCGGTAATGGCTAAAATAGAGGTGCCCGCAAAGCTTTGTGGTGAGCTACCATTGGAAGCATTATTCCTCGATCTAGATTCAGTTTATGGATTTTGGAATGCACGTGGGCGATCGTGGGGCAATGGTTGCAGCCTCGGTGCCCGAGGGATGTGAAAGTGACAGTGCTATAGGATTGTGTAATATGGATAAACTACTTGTGCGGAATAAGTAAGTAAATAGTAAAAGCGGTAAAGTAAATGACACCAGAGATTTTTATACTGGTTCGAACTCCCGTTCTACGTCCAGTCCTAGACTCCTTCTGAAATTAAACTAGAAACCCTCACTTAACCCGCAGGAATAGGTTTACATCACCTGAGCAATCGAACAGGACTTCTACCGCCTAAGCAACCGAATCGGACTTCTACCGCCTGAGCAACCGAACAAGACTTCTTTACAAATAACAAAAGTATCTGACTGTAGTGTGCTCTTTGAATAGCACTGATAAGTCAATTAAGTACAATCTTCCTATAACCTTCTCCTTTATGATATGTAGTGTAATGTGCTTAAGAATTGTGGCAGATAGAGTGATCAACGATCAAAAAATGTAAGCAGTTTGAGTGCAGTTTGAAAATAGAGAATAAGAGATAAGAATTCAAGAATATCAAAATCGGTTGTTGTGTGTTTGTTGAATTCTGAAATCTATTTATAGTGGTTAAAAAGTTGCAACCATTGTTGAAAGGTAACGATGAAAAGAAACAGGTGCAACTATTGGTTTGAAGATGTTTCTCTTCGATGAAGAGAAGTGTCTTTTCATGAAAAATAGCCGTTGAGAATATTCAACCGGCTAAATGGATTTATTCAGCCTTCTGAAATTTAAAAATCAAAAATAGCAAAGAAATAGGCTATTTTTGGCCTAATTCAGCCGTCTGAATGAAGTTATTCAGCTGGCTGAATATTGTAAAACTATAAAATAGTTTCAGCATTCAGACGGCTGAATGATCTCATTCAGGCGGCTGAATATTGTGAAACTATAAAATAGTTTCAGCAATCAGCCGACTGAATGAAGTCATTCAACCGGCTGTTTCAGCCTATTGTGCAAGGTAGTGCATGTGTGTATATGTTTATATATATATATCATTTCAGGAGAGATTTTAACATATTTCTAAATAATATAAAGACTCTAGACAAAGGACTATCAGCTCCAAAATACTCTGAATGCGAATCTGTAACGAATCTCCTGCATAATTGATTAGTACACACAAATATTTATTTATATAGTTTGTCACAATCAAAATGATGTAAAATTGAGATTCCAACATTCTCCCCCTTTTTGATGATGACAACTATATAAGTATAAATAATATATTTACATAAAAAAACTTACATTAGCATTGCTACTCCCCCTGTCAATATGCATAAATATTTAACTAACTTTTCTCCCCCTTTGTCATCGACAATAAGAAAGATAAACTATATGCACAGAATCATTTGTTAAACAAAGATTATATTATATAAATAACTCATACTCGAGATGTCATTACTAAAGAGGAATAACAATATTCATTACAACATTATATAAATAACTAGATAGAACATCATAGAAGTTTGATACAAAAAGTAGAAATCTGTAAATAATTAAAACTGGGTAGAGAGAGAAGGCTCATCATCATCGGAATCTGAACTCGAAGATGACCATTGAAATGGAGATGGGTTGTGAACTTCGGTGGATGTAGAACCGGAGCAAGAAATTTTATCACATATTTTATTAAGAAAACCTTTTATGGAGTTGAATTTCTTTTCCGTCTTCTTTTTCAAGATTCTTAATGTCCCGATGAAGTTTGGATTGATTTCGAGAGAGAGTGATGATAGCTTGTCTTGAGGAGGTTTTCGGGCCAACAACTTGAATGGAGTCATCGTCCTTTTCTTCTTCTTTAGGTTGAGTATGCGAAGAAGAGGCAATACTAGTGTCATGAGGTTGAGGAATACCTTGTTGAACATTGTGAGACCATTGTTGAAAAGAAATGATTTGTTGTGAAGGAGGCCGGTGAGGAAGACCCATCAATCCTAAAGTTTTTGCACCTAACTCACTAACGCTTGAAAACTCGGAGTCGGGCATTGGAATGCCGAAGTTGAGAAGGATACGCATAATATAAGCACCATAATGAATGGTCTTATATTTTCTTCGGATTATGATGTCTTGAAATTCATCTAAAATGATTTTGCCCCAATTTACTTGTTGGTTGGAGTAGATTGAATAGAGGGCTTGAAAATCTCTTTTATAGACTTTTTCATAACTTCCCATTTGAGGTTGTAGAGAGTGAATGAAGGCACGGTGAAGAAGACGTGCTTGTGGCCTTAAGGTGCTAGATTTTAAAGCACTTAAATCGGTAAGGTGATCGGACAAGAAATGATGTGAAACTTCATCTCTATGATCCATATCAACTTCAATATCATCTATATCAACACCTTAAAATGGACAATTTAAAATATTGCCTAATCTTTGTAAAGGCAAGAAAATTTTAGTGCCACAAACTATAGACCAAACACAATCTTGGCGATTTTGAGGATTATGATGGTCTGGATTCAGATTTGCAAGAAAGAGTTTGATAAAAAGATGATTTATTTTAACATTATTAGGAGCATACCCTATGAGATTATTGAAGTGGAATTGCTCGGCCAATTCTCTAATCCGGTAAGCCGCGAAATCAGGAAACTTCATGAAAGCTCCTTCAAAGATATTGGAATTTTTCATGAAATTGAAATGGGAGACTGCAACATCATTCCAAAGCCATTGACGAATCTGATCTTCGGATGGACCGGCGGTGGATTCCCTTGTTCGTTTTGATCTAGGAGCCATTAGAGAATTAAAAGAGGAGTAAAAGGTAAAAATATGAGAAAGTTGTGTTAGGGTTCTGAAGTGAATGGGTAAAAGGGTGAAAAGATGAATTTATAGGTAGGCAAAAAGCAAGGGTAATATTGGGACAAAAATTTGTAGGACCTAGCTTAGAAAATGCCTTAGGAAGAATTCAGCCGGCTGAATGACTGTAAACAGCCGTTTGAATTACTTCCCGCAAGAAAATAGTTCATTTTTGAACTAATTCAGACGTTTTTTTAAAATATTCAGCCATCTGAATTTGGAAAAAAAAATATTTCCTGGATAATATTCGGCCGTCTGTTTTATAATAGACAGCCGGCTGAATTCTGAGAAAACTTAATGTAGCCTTTATAACAAGATATATTATAAGAACAAAGTGAATATTTTTTTTAAATAAACAAACAAGATTATAAAATTAACAAGAAAACTTTTAAATGGATTTGGAAGAAGAGCTTGGAGTGTGATATTCATCCGGTTCTATTTTTGTGTTCTCTTGATATGGCCTAAGTGGTGACCATATATTGTCGTGTTCCCATGAATTCGGAGATATTGGTGGACGCTGTGGCGATAGTTCCCAAGTATTGCGTCGGGATGGAGAACAATTAGGAGACGGTTGATGAACCGTGCTTTTGGATGAAGATCCACAGAATTTCAATGTGACTTGTTCTAAAAAGCTTAAACGCTTGGCGTTAACTTTTTGTTCATAATAAAGTTCGTGTTGTAATTCCAGCGATTCCCTTTGGTAATGATGAATGTCATCTATTTTTTCTTTGGTAGATGGTGAACCAAAAAACAGAGATCTTCTTGTTCTTTTACCAGGTGGAGTATAACCTGCGTGAGTAGATGGAGGCACAATTGGAACTGGTTCATAAATCGGTGTTGGAGTAGGTAAATTCACCGATCCCGAACTAGGAGAAGAATAATATAGAGTAGATGATTCAGAATTATGCTGGGAAGACATTTTTTGAGTAGGAGAATTGAAACTATTTTTATTTTAATTGAATGCAAAAGAGAGAAAAGGATTAGAGGTATTTATATGTAAACTTTCATATAAATAGAAAGAACATTGGTGGTTAGGATTTTAAGAACCAAAGAAAAAATTGGTTGAAAAATAAATTATAAGGTAAAAAATAAACAACAAAAATAGAATGCAAACCCAAAAATAGATGTGGAGAAAAGAGTAGTGTAGTGGTAAAGCACTAGATTTTCAAGCAAGAGATCTCGAGTTCAAGTCTTGAAAAAAAAATATTACTATTATTATAATTTTTTTTAGAAAATTATAAATCCTTGATGGAAACAATTCCTAATTCTCTTCTTAATTTTATAAAGATATTTTCATGTAAAGGTTTTGTAAATATGTCTGCCAATTGATTTTCAGAGGATACAAATGTTAGTCCTTGAGATGATGGTTTTGATGACAACAACCTTAGAATAATATTATAAAATATAAATACTAACATTATAGTTTAGATATATATATATATATATATATATATGCAGGATTTAACCATGCAGGTACCAAGAATGAAGACTGTACAGTATAGAGATTCAAGATATCAAGATTGAAGACTCATGAGTATCAAGAATATCAAGATTATCAAGAGTTCAAGATTTCAAGATAAGTATTGAGTCTAGAATTATGTTAAAACTTCATAATAGCACTGAAATCTTCACTCCAATTTTCTTTTGGGATGGAACCCATTTCTACCTTTTTAGTGGCTTACAAACCCACGACAAGTAGCTTACAAACCTACGACAAGTGGCTTACAAACCCACGAACATCCTGGTTTCGTACAAGTTCTCGAGTCCTGATATGATGAGATATTCTGCAGGAAGAAGCTTGCAAAACTACTTCAAAATGATTTTCAAAACTACTTCAGAATGATTTTCAAAACTGCTTTTCAAAATGTTTTAGCCTTAAAAATTATCTTTTCAAATGATTTTCAAAAAGATGTTTTAGCCTTAAAATATTCTTTGTTTTTGTTTTTAATAAACTCTTGTTTTTAAACTTCGTTTGTTTTAAACTATCTTTTAATTATAATATATTTATACTTAGATTTAAATATAAAATTAAAATTTTATATATATTATTCTCTATATTTATGTATGTATTTTATCTATAGTCAAGTATATTTATAAAGTTTAAATAGTTTTTAATATAAGATAAAGGTTATTTTCAAAGAAAATCAAATCTTCAAAAAATGCTTTGGGATGTCGACATGCCCTAGTACCCCATGTCGACATAGTGGCAGTTAGATTCAAAAATTTGAATTTCAAAAGAAGTGTCGATTCGCCATAACCTTTCACGAATGGACATGGTTGTTGTTCTTCTATAAATAGGGGTTGGTTTCAATGAATTTAATATTAGATTTTCTAGTTTTTCACTTCTCTTCTTCTTCCACATTTTCTTATTCAAAATCCTATCATCACTCTGCCGAAATCAACATTGAATCTAACTAGATCATCTCTGGTTTGATTCTCTATCACTATCTCAACAAGATCCCAGTGCTATTCAAAGTTATAGGCTTCTTTGTAATCTATCTAGCGAGAAAAGGTGTGATTGTAGCCTTGGAAATCAATCAAGCGAGAAAAGGTGTGATTGTAGCCTTGGAAATCAATTGGGTGAACTTGTTGCCCCGGAAATCAAGTATCTCTACCCAGAGGATTGTGATTCTGGAGGGTGTACCTCGTAGCCTTGAAACCGAGGGTTATAATTGTTGTATTGCTTTTGAAAGGAAATCCGTACTTAGTTGTGCGGGACTGGATGTAGGGTAACTCCGAACCAGTATAAAATCCGGTGTGTTCTTTCTTTTACTGCATTTAATTTATTTATGCATCTTTGTTTGATTCTGTGATTATATCTGTGTCTGAATATTACATACATCTATGTAAAAATCAACAATAACTCAAAAGGATTTAGTAATTTCTAATAAACACTATTCACCCCCCCCTCTAGTGTTCATCCTAGCCTTAAGATCCATATTCCGCATTCCTCACAACAAATTCCAGTCTGACTAAATCCTTTTTAATATTATCATAAAGAAAATGATGACATATGTCAATATGTTTTGTTCGTGAGTGATGCTTGTTTAAAATGGCTATGTTTAAGAAATTTGTTAATGCATGTTTAGAAATATTCAGATCATCATTGTCTCTTGAGTCTGCATATAATCAATATTCAAATACAAGTTGTCTACTAAGATTGTTTGATGTGCATGAATCATGCTTTATGGGAGTTGAGAAATCAATCCAGAACTAACAAACTGTGCAGATCAAAAAGAACAAATGGATACTCGATAGTGGATGTTCTAGACACATGACTGGGAATCCAGATATGCTGAATGATATAATATACAAAGACGGAGGACTGGTTAACTTTGGAGACAATTCAAAAGGTTATGTGATCGGCATCGGCAAAGTCGGTAACTCTGAAACTCCTATTATTACTAATGTTTTGCTAGTTAAGAATCTGAAACACAATCTGCTAAGTATAAGTCAACTATGCGATAAAGGATATAAAATTAAATTTGAAAAAGATAAGTGTCACATTGAAGATAATAATTCAACCATAATATTTGAGGGAATTAGGAAAAAGAATATTTATATTCTTAGTATGAAAATTTCAAATGATAACTTGTGTCTTTTGGCAAATGCAAGTGACCCTTGGATTTGGCATAAGAGATTTAGGCATTTGAATTTCAAACTCTTATCTAGACTGTCAAAACATGATCTAGTAAGAGGCCTCCCTAAAATGAATTTTAAAGTAGATAGTCTATGTGATGCATGTCAAGTAGGAAAACTTAGAAAAAGCTCCTTTAAATTAAAAAATATAATTTCTACTTCAAAACCTCTTGAATTACTTCATATTGATCTATTTGGTCCATCTCAAATTTTATCAATAAATAATAGTAAATATGTTTTTGTAATTGTAGATGATTATTCTAGATTTACATGGACAATATTTTTAAAACATAAAAGTGATACTTTTGAATATTTTAAGAATTTTTCAAAAATGGTTCAAAATCAACTTTCTCAAAAAATTATAACCATCCGTAGTGATCATGGTGGTGAATTTGAAAATGAAACGTTTGAAGAATTCTGCAATAAAAAGGGAACAATTCACAATTTTTCATTTCCAAGAACTCCATAACAAAACGGAGAAGTAGAACGTAAAAATAGGACGATTCAAGAGTGTGCGAGAACTATGCTTTCTGATAGTAATTTGCCAAAGTACTTTTGGGCAGAAGCAGTTGCTACCGCCTGTTATATTTTAAATAGAATTTTAATTAGACCTTTAACTGATAAGACATCTTATGAACTTATTTACTCAAAGAAAGATAAGGTGTCTTATTTTAGAATTTTTGGAAGTAAATGTTTTATTTTAAATACAAAAGATAACTTAGATAAATTTGATCCTAAATCCGACAAAGGTATCTTTATCGGATACTCTAATAGAAGTAAAGCATACAGAGTATTTAATTTAAGAACTAATACCATCGAAGAAACAATGCATGTTTCATTTGATGAAAATTTCAAAAAATTTGAAGAAATAAATGATGAAGAGGGTTTAATCACTCAAAACCAAGAGTCAACTGAAACTAATAATGAATTAAATCATCCTAATAAAAGGATTAAACTTTTAAAAGATCACCCTATAGAAATTATACTTGGAGATATGCAATCTGTTGTTAAAACTAGAAACCAACTAAGTCAAATGAGTAATGTAGCTTTTATATCAACTATTGAACCCAAAAATCCAGAAGAAGCATCAACTGATGATTCATGGATTTTGGCTATGCAAGAAGAATTAAATTAATTCACTAGAAATGATGTTTGGGAACTTGTTCCTAGACCTGCAAATAAAACAATAATTGGGACTAAATGGGTTTATAAAAATAAAATGAATGAACAAGGAGAGGTTGTTAGAAATAAAGCCCGGTTAGTCGCTCAAGGTTATTGTCAAGAAGAAGGAATAGATTTTGATGAAACCTTTGCCCCCGTAGCAAGATTATAAGCCATTAGGATTCTACTTGCTTTCGCAAATCATAATAATTTCAAATTATTTCAAATGGATGTTAAAAGTGCAATTTTAAATGGTTTTGTAAAAGAAGAAGTATTTGTTAAAAAACCACCACTTTTTGAAAATGATAAATTTCCAAATCATGTTTACAAACTTAAGAAAGCTCTATATGGTCTAAAGCAAGCTCCTAGAGCCTGGTATGATAGACTAAGATCTTATTACAATCAAATTTTGAAATAGGTAAAGTAGATAATACTCTTTTTGTTAAAAGAAATAAAAATGATATTCAACTAGTACAAGTCTATGTAGATGATATCATTTTTGGATCAACTAATTTTGAAATGAATAAAGAATTTTCTGAAATAATGACAAAAGAGTTTGAGATGAGTCATATAGGTGAATTAAACTTCTTTTTAGGATTACAAATAAAACAATTAGATAATGGTATCTTTATTAGTCAAGAAAAATATGCTAAAGACCTAGTTAGTAAATTTGGTTTGACTACTGCGAGTGGAAAACCCACTCCCATGGCAACCAATGAGTACCTTAGTAAAGAAGATCTCTCGAAAGATGTAGATCAAAAATTATATAGAGGAATGATTGGATCACTACTCTATATCACTGCGAGTAGACCTGATATCATGCATAGTGTCTGTCTCTGTGCAAGGTATCAATCCCAACCTAAAGAAACTCACTTAAAAGCTGTAAAACGTATTATAAGATATGTTAAACACACCTTTGATTATGGCTTATTTTATCCTAAAAATGATTCGTTTGACTTAATATCTTACTGTGATGCTGATTATGCTGGTTGTAAATCATACCGAAAAAGTACAAGTGGAACTTGTCACTTTTTAGGGCATTCTTTGATTTCTTGGTTTAGTAAAAAGCAAAACACAGTTTCTCTATCAACAACTGAAGCAGAGTATATTTCTGCTGCTTTGGCTTGTTCTCAAGTAATATATATGCAAAAAACTATAAAAGATTTTGGTTTAAAAATATCAAAATCGCCAATTTATTGTGATAATACTAGTGCAATAAATTTATCCAAAAATACTACTCAACATGCTCGAACTAAACATATTGATATCAGACACCATTTTCTCAGAGATGATATAAGTAGAGAAGTAATTACTCTCGACTATATCAATTCTGAAAATCAAATTGCTGATATCTTAACAAAACCCTTAAATGAACCTACATTTACTAAATTAAGAAGAGAATTAGGTATTTGTTCATTAACTGAAATATAAAATATAAATAACAAAGTATAATTAAAAATTAAATCAAAATAAATCAAATAGTAAAAATATTGAGAACCATGTCGACATCCCCTCTATACCCACGTCGACATATAACGTTTTTAAAATTTTAATTTTTTTTCCCACCAAAATTCAAATAATTGGTTATATATTCTTCTTATTTTCGAAATTTTCTTCATTCTCTCTGTCCTCTTTCTGTTCTATCTTCTGAAATCAATTTATCAATGGCCTCCTCTTCCAAATCAAACATAAAATCAACCTTTTCGTTACCTTCTCCTACCTCTGGTCCGTTCTAACGTACTACGCTCGCCCGAGTGACAAAAATGGAGGATTCTCTGAAGGATGCATGTAACGACCCACTATTTTGGACCATTCAAATCGACAATAAATCACACATGCCGGACTTGAATAATTCAAAACAATGGATTGTAAATAAAATTTGGCAAAACTCAGCATATACAGTAAATAAAATAATCACAGATCACAGACACAGAGTAATATAACAATAATGCAGCGGAAACAAAAGAATAGTAGTTCATGAAGCTACCATGTATATATATATAACAGAGTTAAACGAGATACAACATAATTCACGAATACATAGATGTCTCAATACAATAGTCAAATACAAGATCCGAATACATCACTGGAATCAACTGAATAACTGAAAGCTGGATAGATAGCTGGATTTCCAAGCGAAGCTCCAACTCCAAAGGTGAGTCTCGAATACCGGTACACTCAGTCTGACTTGAGCGTAAAGAAAACACAAAACACTCGAGTCAGGATTAACATTCTTATATCAATAAATCCAACTCAAGTGAAATAACGACTGAAATACAAGTAACTCAAGGGATGTTTGGGATAACCATCCTCTAAGGATCCGTTAAACTATCTACTATGTAGTAGTGTACGCTAAGTAGATAATGCCTATCAGTAATATAAAGTATCAAAATAGCGTTAAGGCGTTACCATTATCCCCCTTAACACATTTTATATAAGCGTCATAGTCTATACAGCACTGTAGACTCCACCGTAAACTAGTGGCTATCAGGGAGTACTCCATAGGTATAACACAAAACAAATCGTAGTGGTCGTGCATAGGGATACGGGTATGACAAGGCACATGAGGCAATACCCAAGGTAGTGAAACTACCGTTTGCCTGATCCGGACTGGTGAGAACGCATCGCCGCAACGATCGCAACACCGCGAAACAACACTCCCAAATCAAGGGTGCGCACCAATCAAAAACAAGTAATGAGTAGTTTACGAAGAAGTGTGTCCGCTAGAGGTAGCTAACCTCACTGGCCCGGCACGGCTCCTGTTTAAGTCATTTCCAATTTGACACAAGTGTCAAGGCTATCCATTATCGTTCTCTTTCTTCAAATCCAGCAACGTCATCATTCCAACCACTTCATTCTGGATCACACTCCACGTATAATAGTTATTAAAGTGGTTTCGGTTTGGACATGGAGTATGTCCCTAACCGATCCCGGACTCTTCAATAACTACGTAATTATTACACCGATTGGTCACTTAATAACTTTCAAAATAGTTTATATTTCAAACCGAAATATCATTGCCATTTCAAAATCATATCCATACGATATCATTTTCACTTCAAATAAATCCATTTTCAAAATCATATCACTTTCCAAAGTTACAATACTTTCGAAACCAACAATTTGAAATAATAATTCTTTGGAAATCATAATACTTTGAAACTCATAACTTTGGAAATCATAACACTTCGAAATCATAACACTTTCCTTCAAACAGTTTAGATATTAATAATAGTATATAAAATAAAATAGTTTATAAATTAAAATAATTTATATAAAATAGTTATAAGTCAAAATAGTTTATAAATAAAAATAGTTTATATTAAAATGATTTATATTAAAATAGTTTATATTAAAATAATTTATAAAGTAAAATATCAATAGTTTTAAATATAATTTAAAATTACTTTATAAAATAAAATAGTTTCCTCGACTTTCACAAATCGATTCAAATCAATTCGAATTCCAAATTCAAATTTAATCAAATATAAATCATCAATTCCAATTCAATTAAACATTTTCAAGTTATATCGATTTCAAATACCGATTTGAACCACAAATAAACCATTTCAATTTCAATATATTTCAAAGCTTCAAATATTCCACATTTCAAAACTAAATTTGATAATCTCATATATATCAATTCACTATTCTATTATTTAGTTTTAAAATATTTACTTAATTATTTCAATATCATTTGAAAACAACTTCAATTTACAAAATATCCCATTAAATTTATATAAGTTTGAAATATCCATTTAAGTCACCTTTAAATCAAATTTCAAGTTGTAAAACACTTCTTTAAAATTTCAAATTCAATAAATTTCAAATCAAACTTATTTAAGTAAAATTCTTAAATAAATATAATTTCAAATCAATTTCAAATTTATCTTTCCAACCTGAATCATTATAAATTCTATATTTGAAAATATAAATTTTTAAATAAATTCTTAAACATATTATATATCAACTTTATTAAATCAACTTTAATAAATCCTTTAAAAATCAATATTTATTAAAACCATAAATTTCTTTTCAAAACCATAGAAATCATTTTCAAAATATTTATATATATAGACCAACGGTGTCGGTATAAAATGTTCTACCCTATGGTTAAGTGATACAGATATTTATCATTTCAATCCGTAATTTAAATATATACGGGTATATATATATATATATATATCATTTCAACCCGTAATCCCAAATTAAATTCAATTGAAAATCCCTTGGGTTTATCATTTCAACCCATAACGATTTTCTCCTATTCTAAAGTCCGTTCGGGTATGTATCATTTCAACCCATAGTGATTCTATACTAACAGGGAACTTGCAGAGTGATAACAGATATGATAATAATATAACAGGCATATATCATCAATATAAATAACAGATAATGGTGTCAAATGTCACATGTGAACTGATACAGGTAATAGCATATATATAACAGTGCGAATAACTAACATCAGCCTATTTCAATTGGCAGATAATGGTGTCAGATGTCACAGGTGAACTGATACAGGTAATAGCATATATATAACAGTGTAAATAACCAACATCAGTATATTTCAATTTTCGTTTCAATTGAAATCAAATTTAATAAATAAAAGAACATTAATCGTGAGTGATTGCTCACCTTTCGAGGCTTGAGAGATTTGACACTGAAATGGGTTACGAATCCAAGCACGAATTTCAAAGCAAAGCAGGATTGGAATGAATTCAACGATCAAAGCTGATAACAGGAATATACGAAATCAAATTAGAATTGGGTCGATGAAGATAAATGGTATAAGCAAACTTATATATAATAATATATATAAAGTCATATTCCAAATTTAAATACATTTTAAATATATATGTATTTCAAAATCATTGTTTTAAATAAAACACATATAATAAAACAAACATAATAATATTTGAAATAATTACATATATGTATACTTTCCAACTATTAATATTAATGTAAGTGTAACGTTATTATATAAATATACATATTTCAAAATAAATACAAATATAACCTATATATATATATATGACAAAGATTTTTTTTACATAACTTTAAACATACACAATCGGTCACATTATAACTCATAGATACAAACAAACCGAATATATATAACTTACACAAATATCTAGAAATCAACATATATGAAATTTACCTTTTCAAACTAAAATATCTACCTATATGCTTTAAACGTGTGAACTATATATATGAAAACTCAGCAGAAAAAAAATACCCAACTTGTATAGCTTGCCTAATATATTATATACTGTACAACATATCAAATACAAGTTCATATATTCTATTCATACTCCAGACTATAACAGTTGTATGCAATATATATATGCATGCGGCTAAAAATGTTAACATACAAATAAAACATATTCTATATACCATAATGTACATAAGCATAATATATTAATATTGTAGCATATCTGTGTAACTCTATATGGCAACAAAGCTTATATATACTAACATATACAAAACATTTTATCCAAACGTTGTCTACTAATATATATATAAAACCGCTTCAACAAGGTACACTACTGTACAACAGTTAATATAAAACATATAAACAAAACTTTAAAAATATAGTATATATAATAAGAGGCCGAACTATATACTATATATCATGTTTACAAACTCTACAGATATATAACAACCGAAACCCATAAGTCTACAACTAACAAGTTTACAACTTATATACAGACTACATATAAATACCTTATAAATATATAGAATAGGATGCGAAGATGAGAAAACTGATGCTCACTTGGATCGATTGGCCACTCAGAGCTACGGAGGACGGAGGACGGAGCGGCTCGGCGAAGGGTGGCACGGTTGGAAGATCGAGCTGAGGTGGCAACCGAGTGAAGGACGATGCAAGGTGGGGTACGGTTGTTCTCAGCGTGGTGGAGCAAGCAGAGACAGGGCGCGGTGGTTATCGGCAGGGGAAGATTTTTATTGGCAGCTTGGAAAAGAAATGGACAAGGAAATGTTTTGACGTGGGGTGGGAAGCATGAATTTCAACAGTTTTATATTCAATGAAGCAACTGTAAAAAGAAAAAATATAAAGCTTGGATTATATAAATTTTCTTTCAGAACCAAAGAGGAGAGAAAGAATGAGTGCGGTGGAAAAGCATGGTAGTGGGAAAAATGGAAATGGTTGTGAGGCCAGGTTACAAATATACAAGACTTATTATATTCAATTTTTTTTATTCAGTGCAGGGACGAGAGTGGAAGAGCCACGTCTCTTGGAGAGGAAGTGAATAGACGTGAGCAACGAATAGTGAATTGAAAGTAATATTGGTATATTATATATTTTATTCAGAACGAGGCCAAGAAGACAGTGAGAAACGAACAAACTTAAATTTTGAAACTAGTGGAATAAGGAAGTCAAAAAGTAAATTGATGGGAATCGTGAAGGTCACGTGATAATCTCAGAAAGTATTTATAACGAATGTCTATTGAAATTATATGTTAGACATTTGAATGGTTAGAAAGGAAATGAAATTTATTGTAACAGTAAATTCTCTGATTTCGTGCAAATCAATTAATTATTTGTTTGAGCTGCACGTTATAGAATTGAAAACAAAGGAAGTGTAAAGTCACAATTAAAGGTACCGTTACAACGAATACTTTATTGTTTTCGTCGCGTACCGGACTTTAAGACACAGAAATAAATATACCGTAGAGATCAGCACGGCGAGGCAATCAAAACGGTATACAGATATCAGGGATATGATTGAATTATAAAAATTCGAATTTCCTACTAGCGGAAAATGCAGCAAAAAGCAGAAAAATAAGATCGACGGAGCTAAAGAAGTCCGAATTTGGAAAAACGAAAAATGACGTCTTGCTCAGAAGATGAATTATAATTTTTCTATGTAAAAATATTCAGGTTTGGAAAATATTTTATTATCATCAATTTTAACTGATAAAAATTGGAATAATATTACACTAGAAAATAAACTTCCAAATTATCTGATGAAAATTTACCAGTTGCTATGATTAATTAGACGCATTCCGAATATCAAATTTTTATTTCAACATTTTATCGTTTAAAATTTCACAAAATTTCAACTAATTATGTTATTAAAACAGTTAAAATTTACGGGTCGTTACACTCTCCCCCACTCAAAACTTTTCGTCCCCGAAAAGGAAGGAGGTTGGAGAATAGAAACAACCAGAAAGAAAATAGATTGGAATACAAGTAAACAATTAATTTAAACCATATAAATTTCAATTTAAATGAATTTATATTCAATATTAAAATTTAAATTGAAGATATTTCATTCAATTGATTTAGTTTCAAATTTATTAATTCCTTCAAAACAAAATTTATTTAATTTATCTCACTTATTCATTGTCTTATTATCCAATTATCCTCTATTAACAATTTTCTAAAATCATAAATTTGAATAATCATTTGTTATAATCATATTTTATTCAACAAATTTAATTCTTCTTTATTCCAAATTATTATTAAATTTATTCCACTTAATATATCTTATTACATATATTTAAACCATATAAATTAATTTAAACCATATAAATTAATTTAAACCATATAAATTAACTTAAACCATATAAATTTCAATTTAAATTAATTTATATTCAATAATTGATTTTAAATTCAAAGTATTTCCATAAGTAGATCTATTTATTAATTCTTTCAGAACAAAATTTATTATATTCATCTCATTCAATTAACTTATTATTCTATCATCTTTATTAGCATTTTTTTATATAATTAAAATCTAAAGGTATAACATTTATTATAAACACTCAAATTTTATTTATAAAATCATTTTATATTGTATATTATCCAATTACATTTTAACTTCTGAAAAATTTAGGTAAGTTATACTGACATGCAATTTAGTACTATACAAATAAAATTTTCAAATTCAATTATTTCAAGTTTAAATATTTATCCAAAAAAATTTACTTCAGTTTATAATTGAAATCATCTTTAAATCATAAACTTAAGAGTTTAAATCTCCGATTTACTTCAAACAATTTGAGATAAATATATATAGTATATATCATATCAAAATTAAATCTTTATATATATAATAAATCAGGTCATACCACAGAAATTCAAATCAAATTAAATTTCCAAACAAAGTGTAGCAAAGCTACTGAATGGTCTCTTCACTTCGAAACTCGAAAATGAATGTCAATGATGCGGCCGCCATCATCGAAATTATTTCCTAGCGACAAAAGAGAAGAGTACTGATTTAAACATTATAATTCTTTGAAAATCATTTATTTTCGAAAATACTTTATATAATATACATTAAAAATTTTAAAACCAGAGTTTGGAATCATCGGAAATTAAATTCTCAAATTCCTAATTTAAATTTATTTAAATTCCAAACCAATTTATACCATGTTTATAAATTCATTTAGAACAATAAATGATAATCAAATATTATCATTTCAAACAACCAATTAATTAACCTCTTTTTTTTTATTCCAGAAAATTTTACTTATATATTTATAATATAATCATACAAAATTATTTCATTTACCAAATTTGAAATCAATATTGTGTCTGTTTGCTCTGTTCAAGTGTTTTGGAAATCCTATCGATAGCGTTGATCAGACGAATCGATCGAAAATCCAAACCAACATCAACAACTCAAACAACACACTATAAACATAAAATATTTTATATTAATTACAAATACACTCCCTCACTCGGATATCCTCGAATGGATTTCAAAACAAAGATAGAGATTCTGATTAGAGAAACTCTAACTAAAAGAATTCAACTAAAAGTTAGACTCGATAGGGAGATAAGATAATTGAGTTTTCAAATAGAAGATGGACAACTTATATAAATCGCGGGTAACCTTAACCAGGTCAACCATGATTCGAAGAATAAATTCGATGTAGGATTCTGCGATAAATCGACATTCGATCGCCAGAGATAGAATTCGGGTATAGCAAAAGATAACAGCATCGTAAACCGAGGATACAGAAATCTTCGGTGAATCAATGCTGGTTGTATAGGAGTTTCACTCCTTTACAAATTATTCAGATATTGGCGAGACCGCCGATTTATAATAGAGATCATTCGAAGTGGAGTTATGGGATACTCCAGAATTAAAAAGACACGAATAGGGGAGACACGAATGGACTTTGGAACTGAAGGGAACGTCCCAAAATTCAAAGAAACCGAGTCAAAGAAGAAGGAATTCAAGCTCAAACGAACGTGATTCTGTAATTGAATTTACTCTATATGCTAAGTTTTGCCTAACACCAGAGCTCTGATACCAACTATAACGGGACGTCGCCAGTGGGGTAACGCCCACCGTAGCATACAGCTGTACCTGTGTTCTGTCTTTACGGCCAGCCTCTCGACTACACCAACCCCGCAAGGACATGTAGGAGTAAGAGTCATCCGCTCGCTACCAAACCCAAATGCGAGAACCCCCTATCATGCTGCACCCGCCAAGTGCATAGGCAGACACACATGTCGGACTTGAATAATTCAAAAAAATGGATTGTAAATAAAATTTGGCAAAACTCAGCATATACAGTAAATAAAATAATCACAGATCACAAACACAGAGTAATATAACAATAATGCAGCGGAAACAAAAGAATAGTAGTTCATGAAGTTACTATGCATATATATAATAGAGTTAAACAAGATACAACAGAATTCACGAATACATAGATGTCTCAATACAATAGTCAAATACAAGATCTGAATACATCACTGGAATCAACTGAATAACTGAAAGCTGGATAGATAGCTGGATCTCCAAGCGAAGCTCCAACTCCAAAGGTGAGTCTCGAATACTGGTACACTCAGTCTGACCCGAGTGTAAAGAAAACACAAAACACTCGAGTCAGGATTAACATTCTTATATCAATAAATCCAACTCAAGTGAAATAACGACTGAAATACAAGTAACTCAAGGGATGTTTGGGATAACCATCCTCTAAGGATCCGTTAAACTATCTACTATGTAGTAGTGTACGCTAAGTAGATAATGCCTATCAGTAATATAAAGTATCAAAATAGCGTTAATGCGTTACCATTATCCCCCTTAACACATTTTATACAAGCGTCATAGTCTATACAGCACTGTAAACTCCACCGTAAACTAGTGGCTATCAGGGAGTACTCCATAGGTATAACACAAAACAAATCGTAGTGGTCGCGCATAGGGTTACGAGTATGACAAGGCACATGAGGCAATACCCAAGGTAGTGAAACTACCGTTTGCCTGATCCGGACTGGTGAGAACGCATCGCCGCAACGAACGCAATACCGCGAAACAACACTCCCAAATCAAGGGTGCGCACCAATCAAAAACAAGTAATGAGTAGTTTACGAAGAAGTGTGTTCGCTAGAGGTAGCTAACCTCACTGGCCCGGCACGGCTCCTGTTTAAGTCATTTCCAATTTGACACAAGTGTCAAGGCTATCCATTATCGTTCTCTTTCTTCAAATCCAGCAACGTCTTCATTCCAACCACTTCATTCTGGATCACACTCCACGTATAATAGTTATTAAAGTGGTTTTGGTTTGGACAGAGAGTATGTCCCTAACCGATCCCGGACTCTTCAATAACTACGTAATTATTACACCGATTGGTCATTTAATAACTTTCAAAATAGTTTATGTTTCAAACCGAAATATCATTGCCATTTCAAAACCATATCCATACGATATCATTTTCACTTCAAATAAATCCATTTCCAAAATCATATCACTTTCCAAAGTTACAATACTTTCGAAACCAACAATTTGAAATAATAATGCTTTGGAAATCATAATACTTTGAAACTCATAACTTTGGAAATCATAACACTTCGAAATCATAACACTTTCCTTCAAACAGTTTAGATATTAATAATAGCATATAAAATAAAATAGTTTATAAAATAAAATAATTTATATAAAATAGTTATAAGTTAAAATAGTTTATAAATAAAAATAGTTTATATAAATAGTTATAAGTCAAAATAGTTTATAAATAAAAATAGTTTATATTAAAATGATTTATATTAAAATAGTTTATATTAAAATAATTTATAAAGTAAAATATCAATAGTTTTAAATATAATTTAAAATTACTTTATAAAATAAAATAGTTTCCTCGACTTTCACAAATCGATTCAAATCAATTCGAATTCCAAATTCAAATTTAATCAAATATAAATCATTAGTTTCAATTCCAATTCAATTAAGCATTTTCAAGTTATATCGATTTCAAATACCGATTTGAACCACAAATAAACCATTTCAATTTCAATATATTTCAAAGCTTCAAATATTCCACATTTCAAAACTAAATTCGATAATCTCATATATATCAATTCACTATTCTATTATTTAGTTTTAAAATATTTACTTAATTATTTCAATATCATTTGAAAACAACTTCAATTTACAAAATATCCTATTAAATTTATATAAGTTTGAAATATCCATTTAAGTCACCTTTAAATCAAATTTCAAGTTGTAAAACACTTCTTTAAAATTTCAAATTCAATAAATTTCAAATCAAACTTATTTAAGTAAAATTCTTAAATAAATATAATTTCAAATCAATTTCAAATTTATCTTTCCAACCTGAATCATTATAAATTCTATATTTGAAAATATAAATTTTTAAATAAATGCTTAAACATATTATATATCAACTTTATTAAATCAACTTTAATAAATCCTTTAAAAATCAATATTTATTAAAACCATAAATTTCTTTTCAAAACCATAGAAACAATTTTCAAAATATTTATATATATAGACCAACGGTGTCGGTATAAAATGTTCTACTCTATGGTTAAGTGATACGGATATTTATCATTTCAATCCGTAATTTAAATATATACGGGTATATATATATCATTTCAACCCGTAATCCCAAATTAAATTCAATTGAAAATTGCTTGGGTTTATCATTTCAACCCATAACGATTTTCTCCAATTCTAAATTCCGTTCGGGTATGTATCATTTCAACCCATAGTGATTCTATACTAACAGGGAACTTGTAGAGTGATAACAGATATGATAATAATATAACAGGCATATATCATCAATATAAATAACAGATAATGGTGTCAGATGTCATATGTGAACTGATAAAGGTAATAGCATATATATAACAGTGCGAATAACTAACATCAGCCTATTTCAATTGGCAGATAATGGTGTTAGATGTTACAGGTGAACTGATACAGGTAATAGCATATATATATATATATAACAGTGTAAATAACTAACATCAGCATATTTCAATTTTCGTTTCAATTGAAATCAAATTTAATAAATAAAAGAACATTAATCGTGAGTGATTGCTCACCTTTCGAGGCTTGAGAGATTTGACACTGAAATGGGTTACGAATCCAAGCACGAATTTCAAAGCAAAGCAGGATTGGAATGAATTCAACGATCAAAGCTGATAACAGGAATATACGAAATCAAATTAGAATTGGGTCGATGAAGATAAATGGTATAAGCAAACTTATATATAATAATATATATAAAGTCATATTCCAAATTTAAATACATTTTAAATATATATGTATTTCAAAATCATTGTTTTAAATAAAACACATATAATAAAACAAACATAATAATATTTGAAATAATTACATATATGTATACTTTCCAACTATTAATATTAATGTAAGTGTAACGTTATTATATAAATATACATATTTCAAAAAAATACAAATATAACCTATATATATATGACAACGATTTTTTTTTACATAACTTTAAACATACACAACCTGTCACATTATAACTCATAGATACAAACAAACCGAATATATATAACTTACACAAATATCTAGAAATCAACATATATGAAATTTACCTTTTCAAACTAAAATATCTACCTATATGCTTTAAACGTGTGAACTGTATATATGAAAACTCAACAGAAAAAAAATACCCAACTTGTATAGCTTGCCTAATATATTATATATTGTACAACATATCAAATACAAGTTCATATATTCTATTCATACTCTAGACTATAACAGTTGTATGCAATATATATATGCATGCGGCTAAAAATGTTAACATACAAATAAAACATATTCTATATACCATAATGTGCATAAGCATAATATATTAATATTGTAGCATATCTGTGCAACTCTATATGGCAACAAAGCTTATATATACTAACATATACAAAACATTTTATCAAAACGTTGTCTCTTAATATATATATAAAACCGCTTCAACAAGGTACACTACTATAAAACAGTTAATATAAAACATATAAACAAAACTTTAAAAATATAGTATATATAATAAGAGGCCGAACTATATACTATATATCATGTTTACAAACTCTACAGATATATTACAACCGAAACCCATAAGTCTACAACTAACAGAGTTTACAACTTATATACAGACTACATATAAATACCTTATAAATATATAGAATAGGATGCGAAGATGAGAAAAATGATGCTCACTTGGATCGACTGGCCACTCAGAGCTACGGAGGATGGAGGACAGAGCGGCTTGGCGAAGGGTGGCACGGCTGGAATTGCTCGGCCAATTCTCTAATCCGGTAAGCCGCTAAATAAGGAAACTTCATGAAAGCTCCTTCAAAGATATTGGAATTTTTCATGGAATTGAAACGGGAGACTGCAACATCATTCCAGAGCCATTGACGAATCTGATCTTCGGAAGGACCGGCGGTGGATTCCCTTGTTCGTTTTGATCTTGGAGCCATTAGAGAATTAAAAAAGGAGTAAAAGGTGAAAATATGAGAAAGTTGTGCTAGGGTTCTGAAGTGAATGGGTAAAAGGGTGAAAATATGAATTTATAGGTAGGCGAAAAGCAAGGGTAATATTGGGAGAAAAATTTGTAGGACCTAGCTTAGAAAATGCCTCAGGAAGAATTCAGCCAGCTAAGCAACCGAATCGGACATCTACCGCCTGAGCAACCAAACAAGACTTCTTTACAAATAACAAAAGTATCTGATTGTAGTGTGCTCTTTGAATAGCACTGATAAGTCAATTAAGTACAATCTTCCTATAATCTCCTCCTTTATGATATGTAGTGTAATGTGCTTAAGAATTGTGGCAGATAGAGTGATCAACGATCAGAAAATGTAAGCAGTTTGAGTGCAGTTTGAAAATAGAGAATAAGAGATAAGAATTCAAGAATATCAAAATCGGTTGTTGTGTGTTTGTTGAATTCTGAAATCTATTTATAGTGGTTAAAAAGTTGCAACCATTGTTGAAAGGTAACGATGAAAAGAAACAGGTGCAACTATTGGTTTGAAGATGTTTCTCTTCGATGAAGAGAAGTGTCTTTTCATGAAAAATAGCCATTGAGAATATTCAGCCGGCTAAATGGATTTATTCAGCCTTCTGAAATTTAAAAATCAAAAACAGCAAAGAAATAGGCTTTTTTGGCCTAATTGAGCCGTCTGAATGAAGTTATTCAGCCGGCTGAATATTGTGAAACTATAAAATAGTTTCAGCATTCAGACGGCTGAATGGTCTCATTCAGCCGGCTGAATATTGAGAAACTATAAAATAGTTTCAGCAATCAGTCGACTGAATGAAGTCATTCAACCGGCTGTTTCAGCCTATTGTGCAAGGTAGTGCATGTGTGTATATGTTTATATATATATATATATATATATATATATCATTTCTGGAGAGATTTTAACATATTTCTACATAATATAAAGACTCTAGACAAAGGACTATCAGCTCCAAAATACTCTGAATGTGAATCTGTAACGAATCTCCTGCATAATTGATTAGTACACAAAAATATTTATTTATATAGTTTGTCACAATCAAAATGATGTAAAATTGAGATTCCAACATTCTCCCCCTTTTTGATGATGACAACTATATAAGTATAAATAATATATTTACATAAAAAAACTTACATTAGCATTGCTACTCCCCCTGTCAATATGCACAAATATTTAACTAACTTTTCTCCCCCTTTGTCATCGACAAAAAGAAAGATAAACTATATGCACAGAACCATTTGTTAAACACAGATTATATTATATAAATAACTCATACTCGAGATGTCATTACTAAAAGAGGAATAACGATATTCATTACAACATTATATAAATAACTAGATAGAACATCATAGAAGTTTGATACAAAAAGTAGAAATCTAGAAATAATTAAAACTGGGTAGAGAGAGAAGGCTCATCATCATCGGAATCTGAACTCGAAGATGACCATTGAAATGGAGATGGGTTGTGAACTTCGGTGGATGTAGAACCGGAGCAAGAAATTTTATCACATATTTTATTAAGAAAACCTTTTATGGAGTTGAATTTCTTTTCCGTCTTCTTTTCAAGATTCTTAATGTCCCGATGAAGTTTGGATTGATTTCGAGAGAGAGTGATGATAGCTTGTCTTGAGGAGGTTTCCGGCCAACAACTTGAATGGAGTCATCGTCCTCTTCTTCTTCTTTAGGTTGAGTATGCGAAGAAGAGGCAATACTAGTGTCATGAGGTTGAGGAATACCTTGTTGAACATTGTGAGACCATTGTTGAAAAGAAATGATTTGTTGTGAAGGATGCCGGTGAGGAAGACCCATCAATCCTAAAGTTTTTGCACCTAACTCACTAACGCTTGAAAACTCGGAGTCGGGCATTGGAATGCCGAAGTTGAGAAGGATACGCAATATGCGTTTTACTGCTCGCATATGTGATTCTTTTGGATTTGCTTGGAATCGTGCATATAAACAAACACTCGTCATTATGTCAGGTCTACAAGCAGTTAGATAAAGTAATGATCCAGTTATACTTCGATATAATTTTTTGTCAACACTTTTTCCATCTTCATCTCTATCGAGATGAACTGTTGTACTCATTGGAGTTGATTTAGCAGAAGCATTTTCCATATTAAAGCATTTAATTAGATTATTACAATATTTTTCTTGATTAATAAAAATTCCATTTTCTATTTGTTTAATTTGTAAACTAAGAAAATAAGATAATTCTCCCATATGTGACATTTCAAATTCTTTGGTCATTATATTTGAAAATTCCTGACATAAATTTTCATTTGTAGAACCAAAAATAATATCATCTACATAAATTTGAATAATTAAAATATCCTTTTTAGTTCTTTTACTAAAAAGAGTTTGATCAACCTTCCCAATTTCAAAACCAGAATCTATTAGATAGCTCTTAAAACGTTCATATCAAGCACGAGGTGCTTGTTTTAGACCGTATAAGGCTTTCTTAAGTTTATAGACGCGGTCTGGAAATTTTTCATGTATGAATAATGGAGGTTGTTCAACAAAAACATTTTCTTTTATATAACCATTTAAGAAAGCACTTTTAACATCCATTTGATAAAGTTTGAAATTATGAAAACATGCAAAAGCCAGTAAGATACGTATTGCTTCAAGTCGTGCAACTGGAGCAAATGTTTCTTCGTAGTCAATTCCTTCTTCTTGATTATATCCTTGTGCAAATAATCTAGCTTTATTCCTAGTTATATTAGCTTGTTCATCTGCTTTATTTTTGAAAACCCATTTAGTACCAATGACTGTTTGATCACTTGGTCTAGGAACTAGTTCCCAAACTTCGTTAAGTTCGAACTGGTTTAGTTCTTCTTGCATAGCTATAATCCAATAGTCACCAGTAGATGCTTCTTTTGCATTTTTAGGTTCGATTTTAGAAAGAAAAGCTACATGGCCCATTTGATTAAGTTGATTTCTAGTTCTAACATGTGAATCAATTTCTCCTATGACATTTTCTACTGGGTGATCTCGTAAAATCCTAGGAGGAGATATTAATTCATTTTCATTATGAACAATGTTTTCTTTTGCTTCAAAGTTATAAATAATATTTTCATCTTCTTCAAAATTATTTTGAGTAACCGTATTTGTGACAGTCTTAAGTGTATCTTCATCATCCTTAAAATTATTATTAAATTTGAAATTTTCGTCGAATGAAACATGAAGTGTTTCTTCGATTGTTTTTGTTCTTTTATTGAAAATTCGATAAGCTTTGCTTCATTCTGAATATCCTACGAAGATTCCTTCATCGGATTTTGGGTCGAATTTTCCAAGCTGATCTTTTGTGTTTAAGATAAAACACTTTGAACCAAAAGTTTTGAAATATGAAATGTTTGGTTCTCTTTGATGAAAAAGTTCATATGGAGTGTGTTTTGTTAAAGGTCGGATGGAAATATGATTTAGAACATAGCAAGCAGTTGCAACAGCTTTTGCCCAGAAATGTTTTGGTAATGTGTTTCCATTTAATAAAGTTCTTGCACATTCTTGTAACGTTCTATTTTTCCTTTCTACAACTCCATTTTGTTGTGGTGTTCTAGGAAAAGAAAAGTTATGGTAAATTCCCTTTTTATTACAAAAATTTTCAAATGCTTCATTTTCAAATCCTCCATGATCACTTCTAATATTCTTAATTTTTAAATTTTTGAGATTTTGAATTCTCTTTGCAAAATTCTTGAAATTTTCAAAAGTATCACTTTTATTTTTTAAGAAAATAGTCCAAGTATATCTTGAGAAATCATCTACTATAACAAACACATATTTACTATGATTTATAGATTGAATTTGTGTTGGACCAAAAAGATCTAAATGTAATAGTTCTAGTGGTTGTAAAGTAGAAATGTTTTTCTTTGATTTAAGGGATGATTTTGACAATTTTCCTAATTGACAAGCATCACAAATATTGTTTACTTTAAGGTTCATTTTTGGTAAACCTTTTACTAAATTATTTTTAGACAATTTATTTATAGTTTTGAAATTAATATGACAAAATCTTTTGTGCCATAACCAAGGATCATTTTCTTTGGCTATTAAACACATATTTATATTATGTTTTATATTCATATTTAAAACATAAATATTTTTATCTCTAAAACCTTCAAAAATAAAATTTTATTTTGATCAAAAATACTACACTTATTTTCAGGAAAGGAAATATTGAATCCTTTGTCACATAATTGGCTGATACAAAGTAAATCATGCTTCAAATTTTTAACTAATAAGACATATGTAATAAGAGGTGAATTAGATATACCGTTATTGCTCACATCGCCTTTTTCGATGACATATCCTTTGGAATTATCTCCAAATGTGACAGAACCTCCATTTGAGTAATTAATGTTTGTAAGCATCCCTTTATTTTCTGTCATGTGTTTTGAGCAACCACTATCTACTATCCATTTTCCTCTCTTTTTGGATGGTACCTGCAAAATATAGAATTAACATTGGTACCCACCATTTTATTTTGGGTCCTAAGAGTTAGGTTTTAGGAAGCCAAACCCACGAGGGTTCAGAATTCCTTTTGAAAATAATATCTTTGTTTTTATGAACAGTTTTTATAAAAGATTTTATATACTTATTTCTAATTGGAGAATTATTTGTTTTAGGAACCCAAATTTTAATTGATGTAGTAAAATTTGAATTTTTTGAACTAAGTTTTTCTACTTTATTATTCCTTTTATATGAAAAATTCTTTTTCTTTAGAATAATTTTAGAGGATTGTTTATATCCTAGTCCTCTTTTATTTGAAATAGTTTGAGAATTTTCTATAATTTTGGAACGATTTTCTCTACCTTTATTAAAATTAGAAACATTTTTAGTAATATCTTCTAACTTCGTTTTAAAGCTAGAGTTATCTAACTCTAAAAAATTTATATTTGATTTAAGGTCATGATTTTCAATTAATAAAGCATTATTCTTTTCTTTTTGAGTTTCTATCTCTTGACTTAGCAGAGAAAGTTGAGATGTCATATTAGAACAAGATTCTTGAATAACTTGAAGTTCTTCTTCTAAAATTTTCTTTTCATCTCTCAGCATTTCTACTTCGATTTTAGTTATATTCAATTTTTCAAGTGTTTCTTTGTACTTTCTATTTTTGATTTTTAGTTTGTCAAGTAATTCTGAATTTATTTCCAAAAGATCATTAAAAGTTAGATCACTTACCTCGTCTTTTGTGGCCATAAAGCAAATATTGGCTTGTTCTAAATCACGGTCAGATTCACTTTCTGATGATGAAGATGATTCTGTATCGTCCCATGTGACAGAGAAAGCTTTCTTCTTGAATCTGTCCTTTTTGTGCTTATACTTGTCTTTCTTTTTCTCAGGACAGTCTTTCTTGATGTGACCTTTCTTGTGACATTCATAACATTCTAGAGCAGATGATGATGGTTTATTGATGTTGTTATTGTTGCTGGAGTTGTTCTTATTGTTTCTAAATTTGTTGTTCTTTATAAATTTCAAGAACTTTTTGAAATTTTTAGCAATGAACGCCATATCTTCTTCATTTGAATCTGATTCAACTTTTTCTGCCTGGAATGCTATATTTTTCTTATCTTGAGCCTGTACTCGTTTTGCCTGGAGATTAACTTCATAAGACATTAGATTTCCAATCAACTCTTCTGGTTTTATGCTTGAAATGACGTTAGCTTCTTCGATTGCTAAGACTTTTCGTTCCCACTCATCTGTTAGTGAGTTGAGGATTTTTGAAACAATATCAAAATCTGTGTAAGTTTCTCCTAATGCTATTAAAGAATGATATATTATCTTGAAACCTAGAGTACATTTCATTGATAGTTTCATCTTGCTTCATTTTGAAATTCTGGAACTGATTTTTGAGCATAGAAATTTTACTTTGTTTGACTTTGTTAGTTACTTCATGTGTAACTTTAAGTGTACGCCAAATTTCATGAGCAGTTTTACACATGCTTATTCTATTAAACTCATTTTTATCTAATGCACAGTATAACATGTTCATAGCTTTAGCATTTGCAGTAGCATCTAATTTTTGCGTGTTAGACCATGCTGAATATTCAGTAGTAGGAATAATATATTCGGATTGCATAATGTTCCAGGTATCATAACTACTTGCTTGTATATAGATTCTCATTCTAGTAGCCCAATAGTTACAGTTCATTCCATTAAATAGAGGTGGTCGTGCAGTAGATTGACCTTCTGTAAAGGTAGTGTTAGAAACAGTGCTGGTGTTGTTTTCCATACAAATAATATCAAGTAACTATGTTACAGTTATATGAAGGCCTTGCTCTGATACCAAATGAAAGTGACAATGCTATAGGATCGTGTAATATAGATAAACGACTTGTGTGGAATAAGTAAGTAAATAGTAAAAGCAGTAAAGTAATGACACCAGAGATTTTTTATACTGGTTCGAACTCCCGTTCTACATCCAGTCCCAGACTCCTTCTGGAATTAAACTAGCAACCCTCACTTAACCCGGAGGAATAGGTTTACACCGCCCGAGCAACCAAACAGGACTTCTACCGCCTAAGCAACCGAATAGGACTTCTACCGCCTGAGCAACCAAACAGGAATTCTTTACAAATAACAAAAGTATACGACTGTAGTGTGCTTTTTGAATAGCACTGATAAGTCAATTAAGTACAATCTTCCTATAATCTTCTCCTTTATGATATGTAGTGTAATGTGCTTGAGAATTGTGGAAGATAGAGTGAACAACGATCAGAGAATTTAAGCAGTTTGAGTGCAGTTTGAAAATAGAGAATAAGAGATAAGAATTCAAGAATATTAAAATCAGTTGTTGTGTTTTGTTGAATTCTGAAATCTATTTATAGTGATTAAAAAGTTGCAACCATTGTTGAAAGGTAACAATGAAAAGAAACAGGTGCAACTGTTGGTTTGAAGATGTTTCTCTTCGATGAAGAGAAGTGTCTTTTCATGAAAATAGCCGTTGAGAATATTCAGCCGGCTGAATGGATTTATTCAGCCTTCTAAAATTTAAAAATCGAAAACAGCAAAGAAATATGCTATTTTTGGCCTAATTCAGCCGTCTGAATGAAGTTATTCAGCCGGTTGAATATTGTGAAACTATAAAATAGTTTCAGTATTCAGACGGCTGAATGATCTCATTCAGCCATTTGAATATTATGAAACTATAAAATAGTTTCAGCAATCAGCCGTCTGAATGAAGTCATTCAGCCGGTTGTTTCAGCCTATTGTGCAAGGTAGTGCATGTAACGACCCGTATTTTCACGGATCGAAAAGTTCGTCAAATCTGGAGTTTTAGCGTTTTGGGCCATTTCAGATTTTAGGCAAATTTTGCCTAAGTCCTAAGTCGTTCACGACTTAGCATGAGTCGTGAGTCGTATACGACTTAGGAGAGGAGTTCTGGGCGAGTTAAGGACTCAAGGAGATAAGTCGTAGCTGGGCTAGGTTAGTAGGTTGAAGTTTACTCGGCAAGTGTTAAGTCGTAGGTTGTAAGTCGTTGCCGAGTTAAGGAAGTGGGGTTGACCGACTTAAGAGTTAGGTCGGCAACGACCTAAGGACATGTTGTGAGCGACCTAAGTGTTTGGGTGTTAAGTGTTAGGTCGGCAGTGTGTGTTGAGTTATGAGTCGGTAGGTCGTCTCCTGTGTTAAGTTGTTGATTCGTCAACCGACTCAGGACTTGGGTTTTGCGGCAGTATGATGAGTCTGCTTCGTTGGGTCGGTCATATGGTTAAGTCGTAGGTCGGCGAAGCAGTTAAGTCGTTAGGTCGTATAGGCTGGTTAACTCGGCATAGCAGTAAGTCGTAGGTCGTCTAACTAGTTAAGGCGCGTGCGCATTAAGTCGTAGACAGGGTTGTATATGCGCATGTGTTGAGTCGAAGCTTGGTTAAGTCGTAGGCGCATGCCATAAGTCGTAACCGACTTAGGAGACAGCTGTTTTGTTGCGAGTCATAGGCAGATGAGTTTTTAGGTCGGCAAGGCACTAGGTCGGCATGGTGTTAAGTCGGCACCGACTTAAGGAGATAGCCGAGTTACGACTTAAGGGCAGTTTTCAGCTATAAATAGGAGAGCTTCTCTTCATTTTTGGGATCCGGATTTTGAAGCGACGAAGTGCTGCCATTTTGAGAGCTCGACTTCTACACTTCTTCACTTCTTTTCTCCACTCTAATCTAGTGCTTCCATCCATCCAAATCGAAGATCAAGATTGAAGATTCAAGAGCTTAGATTGAAGATCTTCATCTTTTCAAGGGAGATTTCTTCATTTGAAGCGGATTTGTGATAGATCTAGCCTAGTTCTTCGCTGTCCAGATCTGAAGTTGATATCTTTTGGATTGTTTAGGTGATTTGGTGAGTGGTGATTATCTCTCACACGGATCCAAAGGAGTAGATCGGATTGTTGGCTCGTTTTGGTGTTAAAATAGAGATTTCCATGCATTTTCTTCATCCTATGTGTAGATCCATATAGATCCATTGTTCATGATGATGTTGCATCCATTTTATCATATGTTAACCTATGCAAGTTCATTCATCAAGTTTGTAGAGATATAATCCATGTTTTCATGCTTATTGGACTTTCAACTCTTTAATTACGAAAATGCCATTATTGTTATAATTGTCTACTTAGATCATATTTGAATGCTTGATTGCTTGGATTGATGTTTGATTTGATTGATTGTTATGAACTAGATGATTGATGATTAGATTTAGACCGAAGACGATTCAAAAGCTAAGGGAAAGGCTCTTGAATTGGGAAAGCTGCTTGTGGCATATGTAGCGGGTTGATGAAGCTCTTATGCATAGATTTGATGATGTGATGATGAGATGAGGCTTTGCGAGGATGTAATGAAGCGAGGCAATCATATGACGAAGACTTGGTCTAATCCAGACGGGATCATTCCAAGCAGGTTGATAACTCGGTGATATGATTCGAGTTGAAGATAATGAATGGATATGAGAATAGTCGTCGAGGAGGATGACTAGGAGGCTTGGATAGCATCGTTGTTGAAGGTTCTAGCATGCTCTAAGCAAGAGTACGTTTGGGCAGATTCGATAGTCCCAACGGTCAACTGTTGATGGTCGAGTACTCTGGGCAGATTCGATAGTCCTAGGCACGGGCTGCGACGACGTGCGGGAGTTATGTCTAGAACCGGGGTTTCCATTAGCCCTTGACGGACGGCTGAAAGAATGTGCCGGTCATTCAATTAACGGTGATATCGAAGCAATGATAACAGTGATAGCCAGAGTCATGGATGTTTGGTTGTATCGTCATTCGGACTCAAGAGCGGTATTTTCTGGGTGCTTATCTGATTTAGGCCTTGGTACTTGGAAAACATCGCCCTTGACTCGAGTGATAGTAGTTTTACTTTAAATTGTATGCTCTGCTATGTTTGCTTCTGCTTAGTGTGTGTCTGGGGGCTATCACTGTAGAATGAGGTTGGAGTGGGAGGGTTGTATTCCTATTCCTTTTCCTTTATGCTCTTTTGGTATGTTGTTAGTTAATTTACTGCTCACTAAGACTGTTGTCTGACTCAAGGCTTTATGTTTTAATTCTTATTGCCTTGGGCTGTTCGTCCATTTTGGGACGGGCAGACTAGGTAGCAGGTGACAGGTGCTGTTCTCTCCTCACGATGCTGATATCGAAGACGAGCTGGAGGGTTGCATATTATCTTCTTATTATATGTACTGGATATTCCGCTGTTTTGTTTCCTCTGAGAGATATGTAGTGAGGCTGGATGTATTGACTATATGAATGCTTGTATTCAACTATTATGGAGTTTTATAAGATGTCATTTTGTTCTGTAAAGCTTCACTATACATATGTTCTATTGTATTTTGTCCATGCGCTGTGAGTAATACGATAGATTCTGTTGTTTTAATCTTACCTTGACAATCGTCCATGGTCGCCTGGCACACTTTACAGCGCACTATCTTTAGATTCGGTGCAGGGGTCATGGGCGGTCGTCACATTTGGTATCAGAGCATTGGTTAATCGATTTTACCCAACGCTCGCTGAAGTAACTACGTATGAGAGACGTAATTGTATTTTGATGGATGAATACTATATATAATATAGTAACTTAGTAGAGTTGAGTCCTTCATGCAGTTGTTTCTCTAGATGTTCTAATCATTCCTTTTTATAGATATTGAGAATGAGTCGAAGAGGGAGACCAGCTGCTAGGGAAGGCCATGCTACTGAAGAGACTGCTGATTATGCAGCCATGTTCGAAGCCATGATGACTTCGATCATGAGAAGGATACCAGTTCCGGGGGCAGCAGTAGATGTTGGAGTTCAAGTCCAAGCTCCGAAACCAGTGGATTTTGCTAAGTTGTGCAAGGATTATACTGCTCTTGGAGGGAAGGTTTTCTTGGGAACAGAATCTACCATTGAGGTCCAGAGGTGGATAGATGCTTGTAGAAGGATCTTTGGTGATTTGGGAATTGATGATGCAACTAAGAGGAAGTTGGCATCGAGGCAGCTTCAAGGGAGAGCCTCTGATTGGTGGAACTCTATTACCATCGATACTGCGGAGGAAGAGATTACTTGGGAGCAATTCCAAGCTAGATTTGAAGCTAAGTTCATTTCTACAGCTCAGAAGTCTGTTCTATTCAAGAGGTTTGTGGAACTCAAGCAAGGTGGAAGATCAGTTCTTGAGTATGTTTCTGAGTTCGAAGCTTTGTCCAAGTATGCCCGGTCATATATTGAATCTGCTTATCAGAAGAATGAGAAGTTCGTGACCGGCTTGGATAGTTATCTTGGGAGACAGTTGGTGGATCATTTGGACGATTCATTTGAGAAGCTTGTGGAGAAAGCTCTTAGGCATGAGAGTCTGTTTCCTAGGGAAGGACCTGTTGTTGCTGTTACCAAAGGAGAGTCTAAACCACAGCAGGGTGGAAACCAGAAGAGGAAGCAGCAGCAGCAGAAGGGTAAGGATGGCCAGAAGAAGCCGAAAGGCGAGGTAACTTGCTACAATTGTCAGCAGAAGGGCCATTTCTCTAAGGATTGTAAGAATCCGAAGGCACCGATGAAGTGTCACAACTGTGACAAGCCGGGGCATTTCAGGAAGAATTGTCCAGAACCAAGGAAGGACAGGCAGATTGTACAAGCCTATGCTTTAGGAGCTGTTCCGTCATCTTCGAAAGCTCCTACTGCGGAAGAGAAGGGAAAGAGTGTGGTTGTTCAAGGTATTCTTTTCCTATGTGGTGTTCCAGTAAGAGTTCTGTTTGATACTGGAGCGTCGCATTCTTTTGTTTGTAGCGAACTCGTAGGCCGGTTAGGTTTGGCACCGGATATTGTTGATAGGCCATTGGTTGTGACTAATCCAGTTGGGGGTTCGTCTTGTTTGTGTATGTTATGCCGTGGTCTAGTTGTGTCGAGTCATGGTTGCTCTTTTGATTGTGATTGCTTTGTTCTGAACTTTGCGGGGTTCGGAATTATTTTGGGTATGGACTGGCTTAGGAAGTATGCGGCTAAGGTTGATTGTGAGAGGCTGGAGGTGACAGTCGAGAATGTGGAAGGGCGAAAGATTGTGATACGATGTAAGCATGAGGAAGGCGTCTTCATGAGCTTCATGTATTCGCTAGTTGTTCCACGGGATGGACTGTCTTTAGTGCCAATCGCAAATGGATTTGAGGATGTCTTTGACGAAGTCAAAGGGTTGCCGCCGCATAGAGAGATCGAGTTTCGTATAGATCTAGTTGAAGGAGCCAGACCTGTTGTGATGCCTCTTAGGCGGATGGCGCCTAGGGAACAGCAAGAGTTGAGAGTGCAAGTTGATGACCTTTTACAGAAAGGATTCATTCGGCGTAGTGTGTCCGAGTGGGGTGCACCAGTTGTGTTTGCAACCAAGGCAGATGGATCATTGAGATTGTGTGTCGATTATCGTGAGCTGAACAAGGTGACTAAGAAGAACAAGTATCCATTGCCGAGAATAGATGACTTGTTTGATCAGCTTCACGAAGCTAAGGTGTTTTCTCAGATGGATTTGGCAACGGGATTTCACCAGTTGAGAGTGGCTAAGGATAGTGTGCCGAAGACTGCTTTTAGGACACCATCCGGTTTCTTTGAGTGGCTGGTAATGCCGTTTGGATTGACTAACGCGCCAGCATATTTTGTGGATCTTATGAATAGAGTGTTCAGAGAGCAGTTGAACAAGTTCGTACTTGTGTTCGTGGATGATATTCTGATTTATTCCAGAACGGAGGAAGAGCACAAGACGCACTTGCGTATTGTTTTGGAGATCTTACGGAAACATCAACTGAAGGCTAAGTTTTCGAAGTGTCACTTCTGGAAGAGTGAAGTGAGGTTCTTAGGCCATGTGATTTCTGGAAATGGAATAGCGGTTGATCCCGCTAAGGTGGCAGCAATCCAGGATTGGGTTAGACCTAAGAATGCATCTGATGTGAGAAGTTTTCTTGGACTAGCAGGATATTATCGACGGTTTATCAAAGACTTCTCCAAGATAGCTGCACCGTTAACAGGATTGACGAAGAAGAACCAAGTGTTCAGTTGGGATGCTAAGTGTGAGCAAGCTTTCGGAATCCTGAAAGAGCGATTGACGAGTGCTCCTGTTTTGACTATTCCAAGTGGGAATGATGAGATGGTGGTTTACACCGACGCATGTGGTACGGGACTTGGAGCAGTGCTGATGCAGAAGGATAAAGTTGTTGCGTATGCCAGTCGACAACTGAAGCCGCATGAAAGGAATTACCCAACTCATGACTTGGAGTTAGCGGCGATTGTATTTGCTCTGAAGATGTGGAGGCATTATCTGTTGGGAGTTCGATTCGAGTTGTTTACGGATCATAAGTCGTTGAAGTATCTTTTCTCCCAAAAGGATTTGAATCTTCGGCAGCAACGTTGGCTAGAGTTTTTGGCATCATATGATTTTGGAATAGCTTATACTCCGGGAAAAGGTAACGCAGTGGCAGATGCGTTAAGTCGAAGACATGCAGGATTGGGAACCATGTTTTCAGAATGGAAGAGTCTCGAGTATTTAGCTGGATTTGACTTCAGGCCTAGATGTGAATTGGAACCTGAAATATTGGCAAACTTATCAATAAGACCCACTCTTGTGGAAAGGATTGGGAAGAGCCAAAAGCGAGATGATAAGCTTGTCGAGATTATCCGTGAATTGGAATCTGGATTGGATCCAGAAAAGGATAAAGGATTCGAGGTCGATCGAGAGGGTTGGCTTCGAAAGCAAGGACGACTAGTTGTTCCCGATATAGATGAATTGAGGAGTGAAGTTCTGAAGGAAAGTCATCACTCGAAGCTGACAATTCATCCAGGTGGAAATAAGATGTATCGGGATATGAAGAGAACCTACTACTGGGAAGGTATGAAGAAGGATGTTGGAAATTTTATTTCCAAATGTATGAACTGCCAGTTGGTAAAAGCTGAACAGAAGAAGCCAAGTGGATTGCTTCAGCCATTAGAAGTTCCTACCTGGAAGTGGGAACAAGTGTCGATGGATTTTATCGATGGATTGCCAAGAACCAGAACGGGAAATGAAGGGATTTGGGTCATTGTGGATCGTCTAACCAAGAGTGCGAGATTCATTCCTGTTTGATCGACTAGGACGGCATCAAAGTTGGCTGAGTTGTATGTTAAGTGGATAGTTCGATTCCATGGTATTCCGAAGAGTATAGTGAGCGATCGAGACCCATTGTTCACTAGTGGATTTTGGAAGAGCTTCCAGGAAGTTTTGGGAACCGAGTTGTGTTTGAGTACAGCTTATCACCCTCAAACAGATGGTCAGACCGAGAGAGTCAACCGAGTTTTGGAAGATCTTCTCAGAGCTTGTGTATTGGACTTCGGAGGATCATGGGAAGATCACCTTCATTTGGTGGAGTTTGCGTACAACAACAGTTACCAGTCAAGCATTGGTATGGCACCCTATGAGGCATTGTATGGAAGACCGTGTAAATCTCCGACATGTTGGTTGGAAACTGGAGAAAAGCTGATGCTTGGGCCAGAGATGATTCGTCAGACTTCGGATTGCATAGAGATCATTCGGCAACGAATGAAGGCAGCCCAAGACCGTCAGAAGAGTTATGCGGATAAGCGTCGAAAGGATTTGGAATTCGACGTAGGAGATATGGTTTTTGTGAAGATTTCTCCACTGAAGAATGTTATTCGATTCGGGAAGAAAGGAAAATTGACTCCGAGGTTTGTCGGACCATTCCCGATTATCGAGCGAATTGGAAAGCTCGCTTACAGATTGGAGTTACCGGATAAGATGTCGGGTGTGCACAATGTTTTTCATGTATCGTATCTACGGAAGTATGTGCACGACTCGAGAACAGTGGTTTCTGCTGATAGCTGTGAAGACTTAGAAGTTGATCCAGTTGATAGAAGACCTCGTAAGCCGCTTCGTGTTGTTGAAACCGACACGAAACAGCTTAGGAGGAAGGTAGTTAAGTTGCTCAAGATACAATGGAGTGATGATGATAACGACTGTACGTGGGAGGTGGAAGAGAGGATGAAAGCAGCTCATCCTGAACTCTTCGAGGTATGACCCTAAGGTGTCGTGTCATCTAACGAAATTGTAACTTGTTCTAGTTTTAGAATTCTGCATGCTAAGCTAGAATTGGATGCATGGTTTGTTGATTGCTATGGATGGTAGGCGTGCAGAATAGTTTATGATTGCTTTGTTTGTTTGGAATTTCGGGGGCGAAATTCCTAAGGGGGAGAGAATGTAACGACCCGTATTTTCACGGATCGAAAAGTTCGTCAAATCTGGAGTTTTAGCGTTTTGGGCCATTTCAGATTTTAGGCAAATTTTGCCTAAGTCCTAAGTCGTTCACGACTTAGCATGAGTCGTGAGTCGTATACGACTTAGGAGAGGAGTTCTGGGCGAGTTAAGGACTCAAGGAGATAAGTCGTAGCTGGGCTAGGTTAGTAGGTTGAAGTTTACTCGGCAAGTGTTAAGTCGTAGGTTGTAAGTCGTTGCCGAGTTAAGGAAGTGGGGTTGACCGACTTAAGAGTTAGGTCGGCAACGACCTAAGGACATGTTGTGAGCGACCTAAGTGTTTGGGTGTTAAGTGTTAGGTCGGCAGTGTGTGTTGAGTTATGAGTCGGTAGGTCGTCTCCTGTGTTAAGTTGTTGATTCGTCAACCGACTCAGGACTTGGGTTTTGCGGCAGTATGATGAGTCTGCTTCGTTGGGTCGGTCATATGGTTAAGTCGTAGGTCGGCGAAGCAGTTAAGTCGTTAGGTCGTATAGGCTGGTTAACTCGGCATAGCAGTAAGTCGTAGGTCGTCTAACTAGTTAAGGCGCGTGCGCATTAAGTCGTAGACAGGGTTGTATATGCGCATGTGTTGAGTCGAAGCTTGGTTAAGTCGTAGGCGCATGCCATAAGTCGTAACCGACTTAGGAGACAGCTGTTTTGTTGCGAGTCATAGGCAGATGAGTTTTTAGGTCGGCAAGGCACTAGGTCGGCATGGTGTTAAGTCGGCACCGACTTAAGGAGATAGCCGAGTTACGACTTAAGGGCAGTTTTCAGCTATAAATAGGAGAGCTTCTCTTCATTTTTGGGATCCGGATTTTGAAGCGACGAAGTGCTGCCATTTTGAGAGCTCGACTTCTACACTTCTTCACTTCTTTTCTCCACTCTAATCTAGTGCTTCCATCCATCCAAATCGAAGATCAAGATTGAAGATTCAAGAGCTTAGATTGAAGATCTTCATCTTTTCAAGGGAGATTTCTTCATTTGAAGCGGATTTGTGATAGATCTAGCCTAGTTCTTCGCTGTCCAGATCTGAAGTTGATATCTTTTGGATTGTTTAGGTGATTTGGTGAGTGGTGATTATCTCTCACACGGATCCAAAGGAGTAGATCGGATTGTTGGCTCGTTTTGGTGTTAAAATAGAGATTTCCATGCATTTTCTTCATCCTATGTGTAGATCCATATAGATCCATTGTTCATGATGATGTTGCATCCATTTTATCATATGTTAACCTATGCAAGTTCATTCATCAAGTTTGTAGAGATATAATCCATGTTTTCATGCTTATTGGACTTTCAACTCTTTAATTACGAAAATGCCATTATTGTTATAATTGTCTACTTAGATCATATTTGAATGCTTGATTGCTTGGATTGATGTTTGATTTGATTGATTGTTATGAACTAGATGATTGATGATTAGATTTAGACCGAAGACGATTCAAAAGCTAAGGGAAAGGCTCTTGAATTGGGAAAGCTGCTTGTGGCATATGTAGCGGGTTGATGAAGCTCTTATGCATAGATTTGATGATGTGATGATGAGATGAGGCTTTGCGAGGATGTAATGAAGCGAGGCAATCATATGACGAAGACTTGGTCTAATCCAGACGGGATCATTCCAAGCAGGTTGATAACTCGGTGATATGATTCGAGTTGAAGATAATGAATGGATATGAGAATAGTCGTCGAGGAGGATGACTAGGAGGCTTGGATAGCATCGTTGTTGAAGGTTCTAGCATGCTCTAAGCAAGAGTACGTTTGGGCAGATTCGATAGTCCCAACGGTCAACTGTTGATGGTCGAGTACTCTGGGCAGATTCGATAGTCCTAGGCACGGGCTGCGACGACGTGCGGGAGTTATGTCTAGAACCGGGGTTTCCATTAGCCCTTGACGGACGGCTGAAAGAATGTGCCGGTCATTCAATTAACGGTGATATCGAAGCAATGATAACAGTGATAGCCAGAGTCATGGATGTTTGGTTGTATCGTCATTCGGACTCAAGAGCGGTATTTTCTGGGTGCTTATCTGATTTAGGCCTTGGTACTTGGAAAACATCGCCCTTGACTCGAGTGATAGTAGTTTTACTTTAAATTGTATGCTCTGCTATGTTTGCTTCTGCTTAGTGTGTGTCTGGGGGCTATCACTGTAGAATGAGGTTGGAGTGGGAGGGTTGTATTCCTATTCCTTTTCCTTTATGCTCTTTTGGTATGTTGTTAGTTAATTTACTGCTCACTAAGACTGTTGTCTGACTCAAGGCTTTATGTTTTAATTCTTATTGCCTTGGGCTGTTCGTCCATTTTGGGACGGGCAGACTAGGTAGCAGGTGACAGGTGCTGTTCTCTCCTCACGATGCTGATATCGAAGACGAGCTGGAGGGTTGCATATTATCTTCTTATTATATGTACTGGATATTCCGCTGTTTTGTTTCCTCTGAGAGATATGTAGTGAGGCTGGATGTATTGACTATATGAATGCTTGTATTCAACTATTATGGAGTTTTATAAGATGTCATTTTGTTCTGTAAAGCTTCACTATACATATGTTCTATTGTATTTTGTCCATGCGCTGTGAGTAATACGATAGATTCTGTTGTTTTAATCTTACCTTGACAATCGTCCATGGTCGCCTGGCACACTTTACAGCGCACTATCTTTAGATTCGGTGCAGGGGTCATGGGCGGTCGTCACAGTGCATGTGTGTATATGTTTATATATATATATATATATATATCATTTCAGGAGAGATTTTAATATATTTCTAAATAATATAAAGACCCTAGACAAATGACTATCATCTCCAAAATACTCTGAATGCGAATCTGTAACGAATCTCCTGCATAATTGATTAGTACACACTAATATTTATTTATTTATTTAGTTTGTCACAATCAAAACGATGTAAAATTGAGACTCCAATAGGATGATGTATCTGGTATGTCATGTTAAAGGGGCAGCCGGATCTATCTTGGCAGGGGTCCATGTGTGGCCCTCGAGTACATTTGATCTAGAGGTGTACTGTACAGAAGGTAGCCCCTTACCTTATCGTCGTTGGAATCCAATCTCCAATATATGCCCAATGGTTTTAGTTGTAGAACCTATTACTATTGAATGTAATTATGGGTAACTATTCCAAATATGTTATACATTTATTTTCCCCTAGACATTATTATAATATCACTGGATTTTATAATAAAAATGGTTTGGTTATCGTAAGGTAAAAACTCATCCATGTTTATGTGCGACGTGGTCTTACGAGATATATTTATTTTGAAAGGTTTTATAACATTAAGTAATCCAAATGATTTGAGTTTCTCATGCTTGTTTACTGGACTGATCCGAGCGTTATTCTTTTAAAATGCTCAGGTTAGCCCGAGCAAATTTTCCAGATTTAACTGGACACTTTGGAGTTTCAAAAGACGAGCTGGATCCTCCAAGACGTATCCGCGTATTTTATCTTCCACTGTTTGCTCTTATTTGTATTTATCAGCAATTGTAAGGACATGTCATTATAACTGTCCAGGCTGATGATAGGTTAGTTTTGCTTTGATGATATTATATGTTAGTTCTTTTCTTTTTATAAAGACCTTTTGTATATTATATATTACTCGTCACGTTGTAAGATTCTGTTCTGTCTTTTCTTTCTTTCACCCCAACAATTTGTCTTTCTAGCACTTGGATGTTCGGCATGTGAATACCGTAGATGTATTAGTGTCGTCTTCTGAGGATTGAAAAGGCGGGTTGTTACAAGAAACATAATCGTTGCAATTATACAAGAAACTGAAATCAAGTTAAGGCAAAAAATGATTTAAAATGTCAATTGTGCGTAACATGGCTATGTTAGCTATGATACGCCTAATGCTCTCTTGGTAATGTTCCTTGGCTAAGGTAGGTTGTGCAGGATCAGAAGCAGTGAACAAAGAGGAATGAGGATGCGAAGTAGCTAGGGATGAATGATGCACTGGTGAAGTCAAATTAGAGACTTGGTCTTCAAGTTCATTTACATGTTCAATAGCGACATGCCGTACCCGGTCTAAGTCATCCAAGACCTCCGCCTTTTTTCCTGGTTTTCTTGGAAAGAGTGCCAAATAACTTATAACAATTAAATGCCTCCGCGCTTTCACCTCTCTCTTGGAGCTTTCTAATCTTTTTTCATAAGTCACCTTCAATTCATTAAACTTAGACTGGTAGTAGTCTACCATCTTCTTTTTCCATTCGGAGGCTACTTCACTATCCAAGCTAGGGGGAGGTGCAGGAATGCCACCTTGAATGGATATATTGGAAGGATTTTCTTCTTTGTAAAGTTGCACAGCTATTTGTCGAGACAATTCTTCAATGGTACTATTAAGCTTCTTAATCTCACCTTCATAAGAAGTAGTATAAATACCCTCCACCTCTTTTAAAAGTTTCTCTGAATCAACCATTGATGTGCACGTAAATGTGCATATTTTTACCACCATATTTAATCTATTTAAATTAAATAAATGATCATATCAGGTATTTTAACTTGTTTTAACCAAAATCCATATTAATTCCAAATTGTCACATATCCATCTTCATATAGGGGCAAAATGGTCATTTGTGTGCATATATTTCTTTGAGAAAAATTAATTGGAAATTTGTATATATTTGTGTAGGAATTTGGTCTCAAATAGGAGTGGTTTCATGAAGACACATGCATGCACAAAATGAATACAAAGGAATGAAGATGGAAATAATTCAAAGTGAAGAACATGGAGGACCCCACATACCCACCTACCTTAATGTACAAATTAGAAGCTAATGCACATGCTTATGGAATTAATGGCTTCATGTACACTTAAATGATGATTAGTAGAAGCTAATGATTACTTGGCCTCCACACTTTCTCAAGGGTAGTTTGGGCATTCCCCAAATTATGGATTAGGGTTTCATGCTTGTATAAATAACCCATTATGTTCATGTAACCTCTTCTACTCTCTTTAAGCCCTCTCATGGAGGCCATCTCTTCTCTTAATTTAGCTTAGTTCTCTTTTATTTCTTTTCATGGCTACTTGGCCATTCATTGTTATTTTCATGTAATTTTCTTTTTATTGCAATTTAATACATGCTCTTTCATTTTCATGCTTATTTACTTTAATGTTTGTAGTGTAGATTTACTTTCATGCAAGTAGAATAGTTTCAATTCTTGTTAATTAGCTCTCTTTTTCATTAAGCTTTCATTTTGCTTTCATGTTGTTAGCTACATTTGTTAATCAAATGAAAAATATGAGAGGCTAAACCCCTTCAATTTAGGGGTAATGAAGCTCTCTAATTATGTAGCTTCAACTATTTGTTAATTCATGCTCTCTTTTTGTGCTTAATGATGATGATAGAAATGGTTTACTGTTTTTGCTTTGAATTTGATAGCCTATATTTTTGACACCAAATAGGCTATGCTTAAACAATCACTAACACTAATTGCCTCTTCATCAAAATATGATTATGGCAAAAGAAAGTGATTTGAAATTAAAATGTGATGGTCTGTATTTCTAATCAATAGTTAATAGGCCATACTTAAAATAGATTTCATTTTCATTGTCAAGTTTCATGAAAGTTAGTAAGTGGTTTAAGGGGTGTGTTATAGTTTGATGGCTTATGTTGGCTAATCAATAGCACAAATATGTCATACTTATGATAAGCACATCAATTAAAGCACTAATGACCATAAAAGAAAGATCGTGATTTCATATGTGTTGAACTACATGATCTAGAGAGTTGATTTATTCTCTAAATTGTCACTTAACTCTTATATTTGCTTCTCTTTTCTTTTAGTTAGTTAGTTAATTCTCTAATTCTCTAGCTTAACTTTCACTCGACTTTGGTTTAATTTGATTGAATTTGATTGAATTGAATTTTTAAAATCATCAATTCCCTGCGGATCGACCCGTATTCGCCACGTACTACAAGTGTACGCTGTGCGCTTGCGGTAAATTTTATTTGAAATTTTTTCGACGGTTTTCTAATCCGATAGAATTTCCATCGATGAACAACCATATAGGTCCATGTAGTTCCTAACCCGTCTCCAATTCCTGTATTCTCTTCTTTATCATTATCAAATCACACCGATGAGTGGTTATACAAGTATACTAACGTTATAAAGCTTCTTTGGCATCTTGAAGCTCACATAAAGGATTCGAAATTCCTTGATCATCATCAGCAAGTTCTAACTCATCATTTATGTCCTCGTACGACTTAGGAGTACTAACCAAACTTAGTGGTATGCCCTCAGGCTAAGGGAGAGTCGAGAAGCATTAAAGGGTTCGCAAGGTTCACAAGTGATGAAGTACCTAACTACGCTTCACATAAAAGAATAAACAATCAAACAGATACAAATAAGGAAATGCTAAGTAAAGTTAAAAATACATGGACAAACAAAAATAATTTTACTATATATACAACAATATACAAAACACATTATATACATCATTACTGCTTATGACTAAGTTTATTCTTAAACCATCGCAAATAGGGATGGACCAAAGGAAGTGATTCACCTCTAAGAGTGGGACCCTAGCAACATAGTACAAGATCACTCGGTTTCCTAAACCACTTGCACAATCTTAGCCAAAAGCCCCTGGGTTTCCTCCTTTAACTATGTAACTATCTCATCTAATTCCTTCTCTTGCTTACGAATCATAGGAGTATTTATTTTAAATCTCTCTATAGTTGATCCTCTAAGCGATTAACAATTTTCTTTAAATGGTCAATGATTATTTTTCCCTTATATGATAATGAGGAGGGTTCTTGTTAAGAAGTGCGTTTTTTACCTAAATGATAAAACACACACACACAGATATATATATATATGAGTATACAAGAATTTTTCCATATACAATCAACAAGAAATGTAGAGAGTAAGACATAAATAGTTTTTTTTCATATATATATACACTGCTTTTTTTGCAAAATGATAGGCGTCCTCATCCAGAATAAAAAGATGAAAATACCAAAGATGTTTAAGCTTAATACATATATTGAATAGAACCTTAAAAAAGAAGAGAAAAGAGCATTCTAAAAGTCAAGGATTTACTTTATTAGGAGAGGAGCCATCAGTTGTAGCATTATGAGCCTGCGCAGAACCCGATTGAAGTATATAAGTCAAAACCTGCTCCTAAGTTGAATCAGTTATGTCATCATGCATGGAAACTACTGGGAAGGCAAGCTCAGCCTAGCGATCCTTGACCCATTCAGCACGGTATTAGTTCAAGCATATGTCGATGGGGGCATCATCCTCAAGAAAGTCCAAGCTCACCTCTATATCAACATCATCAAGACATTCAACAAAGAACTGCCTCTTCACTTGTGCACAAATCGAGTAAAGAACATTATAGGTGGTATTCTAAACTAATGCCTTCAAATTAAACAATTCCTGCTCTAATGAAGACACCTTCTGTTCAGCTTTCTTTTCTATGTCTTCAATTCTTTCCTTTGCCTCCTCTGCTTTCTTTTTGTTGACAACTTCTCTTTTTCGACATGTGTGAAGGTCAAACGCAATTTTTCCAAGCTTGACTTTCAAATTAGAAACTTCATCCTTAAGCGTTTTTAGCGCAGCTTCAGAAGCCACAACACGCTTGTTAAGCTCCATGGCCATGCAAGCCCTATAAAAAACAAAATAACAAGTCAATGAAGAGGATATATATGCCATAACACACACAAATTAGTTCCAGAGTATAATGCAAGTAACTCGAATATACTAACTTGAACGCTGCAAATATGCAAGCTTGCAAAAACCACCCTAGTAGGCAAGCCGGAAGAGGGCAATGATGTCAATGAGAAAGCGATAAGATCATATATAATGAGACGTCTCATCTGCTTTTCTAAGTCCAAAATAGCACCTTCCTTTGGCAAGGCAGGAAATAAAAGGAGAGAGCAACCGAGATAGGAAACACATGAACAACCATAGTAGGAGAAACGACCATACAATGAGAAGAGTCATCGTGCCTAAATTTTTTAGAGATGTTCTCGAAGTAGTAAGGTCAACTCTAATCCTTTTTTATTTTGTTTTTTCTAATAGGAGTTTTCCTAGCAAAAGCATCGAGTAGGTCTGACATTGTGCCTTGGCAGTTTAAAGATCAAAATCAATCAAATAAGTTAAAATGAATGGTATTTAAAACACAAGCAAGCAATCATCAATCAACTAAGAAAAAATAAACTTAACAGCTAGAACATGTACCCTTTGGCACAGTAGGTTCAAAAATGTAAACTATGATGGAATGCCAAAGACGATGGTGTATACGTAGAAAGTTTTATTTGCGTAACAGAGGTTCAATGAAGAGATAAGAGTCCTTTCGAGCATCCTCACTAAGTTGTAGTGTAGTCTCTCTTCGAGCAATGAATAACTACCTCTTAGTTTGTGAAAAATTGGGACGACCAGCTAAAGGAGAAGGATAATGTAAGTAAATTAAAAAAAATTCTTTATAAAGAATAGGAACGGCAAGGGCAATACCAAACTCTTAAAAAGAAGGAATGAAACATGCAAGCGGGAAATATAGAAAAACCGACCAGCCCACCTTTGGGTCTTATAAGGTGAAATTATAAAGGCCCATACCTTCATTCCCTTTGAGTGGACAATAAATCACACGTGTCTAACTCATATTGAATGGAAATACGAATCTTTAAGGGTTAATTAAGAAAAATAAGAACATAAAAAGAAAACAAACACAAAATCTCACAGCGGAACGATAAAATATAATAATCAAATAAACAGTTCATGAAGCTATTTCTACAATACATTTGACTATAATCTATACAACATTAATTAGAGTTATATATACATCAGGAATGAATAGAGTAATGCAGCGGACAACATGATGCAGAAGTAATAATAGTAATAGCATACCAAATCTTCATCTTCGTCCTCTAGAATAAATCTTCGATAAGCTGTCAGGACTAGCCCGAGCGTAATGAAAAGACACACTCTAGTAAGGACTAAAATATTCTTATGTGAGTCAAATCGGTATCGCATATAACATGAGTGTCATGGCGTCAGAGATGTTTAAGGGTTTTCACATCTCTTATCCGGTGTATAACATGCGTGCAATAACTCAAGAGATGTTACGGGATTTTCTATCTTTTAACGATCCGTCAAAATATTTATATGTAGTAGAATACGCTACATATATAATGTCTAATCAATAATATAAATATTTTTCTTAGCGTTAAGGCTTTAAATTAATCCCTCTTAACGCATTTTAAAGCACTGGCGTACAGTTTTCATTTGACACCACCAATAGAACGTCGGTAGTCAGGGATGCGCTGTGATACGACAACACTAAACCAAAATCATATAGGTATCGTATAGGGATAAAAGTAAGGCAAGGCACATTAGGCAATGCCCAAGGTAGGATACTACTAGTTTTCCCATCCCGGCTGGTGGTAATGCATCATAGCCATGATCGCCCACTTCGTCCAACACTCCTATAAAATCGAAGGGTGCGCACTAATCAGTCACAATGTAAATGATGGTAACATGAAGAAGTGCGTCCGCTCGGGGTAGCTAACCCACTTGGCCGGTACGGCTTTTGTTTTAGTCATTTCAAATTGGCACAAGTGCTAGGCTAATCCATCATCGTTCTCTTTCTTCAAATCCAGCTAACGACGCCAAATCCAACCACTTCGTTCTGGATCATCACTCCACATACACAGTTATTAAAGTGGTTCCGGCATCGAAAAATAGTATGCCCATATATCCGGCCTCGATGTCTTTAACAACCAAACGTCGTTTTACACACCGGTTGGTACTTTTACATTTCGAAAACAGTTCATACTTGATATCAAAATATCATATTCGCTTCAAAATCAAATCCATTTTGAAATCATCATATTTACTCGAAATATACCATTTCACTTCAAAAATCATTTTCGCCTCAATATTTCGATTTTGCTTCCAAAATCATTTCGAATTTCAATTTAAGTCATAACTTCATTTTAACCCAATACGTATTTAAATCCGAGATTTAAATATAAACACTCCTTTGACCAATTTGAATTTTTAGAAAATAGTTTAAAATTTTTTAATTTTTTTTTAAATAATTAAAATAGTTTAAAAGGTTTAAATAGTTTTATATAAATAGTTTAAGTATTAAAATGGTTTATATAGCAAAATCGTTTGGAAAATCCAAAATAATTTGAATATTTAAAAAGATAGATTTAAATAGTTTATATCAAAATAAGTTATTTGAAAATAGTTTCAAAGTCAAACCGATTTAATTTCCAAATTTTCTAATTCAAATCTCTTTTAAATTTCCATTTCGATTTAATCGATTCAATTCCGATTTTCAAAACATCGATTCAAAACACTTAAATCAAATTTACTTTCAATACCCAAATTGAAATCCAAATCCTCAAATATAATTCAATTCCGAGCTTAATTTTCAAAATAGTTCGATTTTCATAAATTCGATTTTTTTCATTTTCTTAAAAGCAAATCATTTAAATAAATTTTCAAATCAAAATTTTAAAATCATTTAATTTAACCAATCCGGTGTACGTATATAATTTTCTATCCTATGGCCAAGTGACCAGTTATTTCAATTTATTTTCAAGGATGGATATATATCATTTCAACCCAAATCACAGTGCCATAGGCATATATCATTTCAACCTATTTCTTAATTCATTCAAAATAATTCAATTTACAGTTTATATACTGTAATTAATTTACCAGGTGATAACAGGATATATATAAAATAAATAAATATCAAATCATCCAAATATCAATCAGTTGGCATCCATCACAATCAATCATACAAACAGACAATATAATTCACAACAATTTCATAGATAATAATGTTGGGTAATTTACTGGAAATTAAATCCCAAATTTAAAATCTGACTGTCAATTTTAATTTTTAACAGTTAATTCGAATGACAATTAAATTTTATCAAACAACAACCAATAAATTTATATCACTTCATAATTTCAAATTTACTATCATAAAAATATTCTAGTACGTTGTGAGCGTTATAAAACACTCACCTTGATTTCCCGTTGTCGTCGAGACGTTCCGTTTTGGAACTAAAACCGAACAACATCCGATTTTAGCCCAAATTTCGACAGTCTCCAAATCTGTCCAAACTATTTTCATTGTGAAGCTCTCGTCGTCACGATCGTAATGCAAAAAGTCTCGTCCCAATCGGAACTCGTATGTGAGAGTTATTAAATTTTTAGTTCGTCGTTACAATATAATTAAATCAACACAAATTTATTTTAATATTTAAAACCCATTACCAAACATTTAAGCCCGGTCCACAACTACTTCTTCTCCCATAAACGCCATTTGCCTGATACGAGAAAGAACCCAACTCTTGCTGTGCACGTATTATAGTGATACAAAGCTACACACGACAGAATCGAATTCCGTCTTCGCCATCGGCTTCCCCTCGACGGACTCCACATGCCCGACCCAAACTCGCCAACCCCGAAGCTCCCTAGGAGAAAGCGACGTTAGGAGGAAAATGCGCCCAGGCTGTACGTCGCCCTTCTTCATTGATGATCGGTCCACCCGAAAAACCTATCTGAGATGCTATTCTCCACGGCGAATCCAAATACGATGCTCAAAACTCGAAACGATTACTCAATCACAAGATTTTCCAAACCCTAGCCACTATCTGTTGTTCGACTCTCACTGTCGACTATGCCAAAAAAGACCACACCTTCCCATAGGCATACCAAGACAATGCTCTGGATGAATCTTGATTTTTAAAATTGGTTTCTCGATTTTTAGACAAGTAGATTTCAAGTTATAGATTTTTGAAGTTTTGATTTTTTTCCTTTACTGAGTTCGGCTGTGATTAAAAAGGTAGAGAGGGAAGCGTATAAAAGAAGGAGTAGGCACTAGGGTGGCTGATGTGAGAGAATGTAGGCTGAGGTGAAAGGAGGTCAAGTTAATTTTAAATTCAAAATATCTCGTTTAAAGTAGCTTTAAATTTCGAACCCTTATCGAGGCATGCCGCTAGGTATTCATAATGTTATACCTCCATTCCGAACACAATGGAACAAGTTTCGAGTTCCAATTCGATCATACGAAGAAGATGGCTTTTTGGACCCAATTATTATATTGAATTTTCGATATTAATTTCAACGCGTTTTAACCCCGTACGATCAGACGATAATTCCAAACGCTACAAAATTTGAAATCCGATAATAACACACTATTACGGATCCGATGGAACTGGTTTCGTCGAAATCCAAGACCGTGCCCCGGATCGCTGTTTTAACGTCTCGATTATAATATAAAATTTCCAATTTCTAATTATTCACTTTTAAATCCAATTTTAAATGTTAAAAATCTTCCTTGTTTTTTAAATAAAATTTACATCAACTTCTGATATCAATTTCAATCCTATTAAATTCAGAATTCAATTATTCAAATAATTTCCAATATTGAATTTAAACAATTTAATTATCTTATAAATCAATATAAATAAATCATTAAGTTCTAAATAAATTTTTAGTTATCAACAACATTTTATTTCTATCTAAATAATTCACAATTATTATCCAACTTCAGTTATTGATTATAAACCCAGTTAAAATATATAATTTCATTTCAATACTCGTCGTCGCAAAATCTTCAAAATTAGTTTATTTCAAAATTTTATTCAAGTTCATATCTAATACTTACATTCAAAATCATTAAATATTTTTATTTTTGACCATTTTTATTTAATAATTACATTAAATTTAATAATTTAAAATAGCTAAAAATACGGGTCGTTACAATCTCCCCCACTCAAAACTTATCGTCCTCGAAAAGACGTTAAGTAAATAATTTAGCATTTGATATATATTACTCAAAATTTTCAACTTATAATACAATAAAATTTCATTTATAAAACCATTACTATGTTTCTACTATGCTACTCTGATCGGCTTACGGAATTTGCAAGTTAGTTATCACAACAAGTTATAAAAGAATTTTCTTCAAAATTTTCTAACTCCTTAAATTTTCGGAAAATTTCACCAGCGACTTCTTTGAGCGGCTAGATCCAAACAACTACAAAACGCCTCTACGGGATCCAAACCAACAAAAGAAAACAAAAGCCAAGTGGCTCCATCATAAAACCATCAAATCAAATGACAAAATAAACATGTACCTTTTTGTTGGGCAATTCAAATTTTCTTAATTTTAAATACCTGCATCTTATTTTCCAATGATATCCAATCATATAATTTAAAATCATTTTATATTTTGCACTTTCAATTTCCAATATTTGTTTTACTAAAACCGTACGATGTACATATATCATCTATACGCAATATCAAATCTAATCGCTCACCCGATCATACAATTTCACTTCCGAACTAGTATCGTTTACACGACTCTCTAGTGCGGACTCAGATCTAGTTTCTTGATCAGAAATAGTTATCCTCCTTCCATAGCCATACACTATGATCGAGAATCCCAGAATCAAATCAAAAATCCATCCCCAATGTTCACCGTCGAGAATTGAGTGAAAAATCCTAACTCGGATCGATATAAATCATGTCGAAATTATGTGCTCGAATCTGGATCAAATCGTTATGCGAATAAAATAATATATGTACAACTTACGTATTTGATTCTTAGCTATACCGAATTATTTTCATTCACATTCATTTCATTTATATTCAATTAATTTGTTTCAATTGATTTACATTCATTTCAAATTTATTATGTTCACATTCACTTACTCCTATTCATTGACTTCACATTCTATTAATTTATATTCCCCTAAACAAATCTATTCACATTTACTTGTTAACATTCATTATATTCACATTCATTCTATAACTTAAGTTCATTTCCATTTTAAGTCAATGTTATTTCATTTAACTTGTTTTACCAATCCATTCATTAATTTATTTCATTTATTCATTCCATTTTACTTTACTTAAATTAAATTACATATCTCTTTTCGGATTTTCTTTTTCTATCATCCAATATAACAAATTTAAAATTTTTGTTTTAATTATATTCATCAAATCTATAAGTGTTATAAGTTGTAACACTTTTAACTCTTATGTTTTCACAAAATACTTGAATTGCAATATTCATTATTTGCATTAACATTATAAATGAACATTTTCTTATATCGTTACCTAAGTTCTTTACAACTTAATTCACATGTATTTCCACACTTTCGTTTGATATCAATTTATTTTGTGAAACATCTCGTTTACCATTTTCTTAAATCTATAATCATTTTATAATGGCTCATTTCCTTTTATTACAACTTATTCAAGTTCATAATTATCTCCAAAGGCTACAATCTAATTTCAACCATTCTTTGCAAACTTATTTGTTATTTCCATTATTTATTTTACAACAGTTAGATAGCAAATTTCAGAATCTAAACACCCGGTTTAATTTCAAATCAATTTGCAATCATATATATACATACATATCTCACTTTTATATCAAATCAAGATTTTAAATTTCTTAAAATAAAAAACTTGTTTATCAAAACAAGACTCCATTAGCAATTATTATGGTAGCAATCTATCACTTAGAAACTCGAAAATGAACACCGATGATGTCGCGATCATCATCAGAATTATTTTCCAGTGATCGAAGTGAGTTCAGTGCTTTTATCTCTTGTAAAAACCATTTTTAATATTTTTACTCAAAAATACTTCAAAAATAATACTATCATTATTATTTTCTCTAAAACACTTTGAAACACATTTCAAAATCTCTAGGACTTAGATTCAAAACTTCTCAATTTAAATCCATTTTAATTTATAAGTCACGTTTATAAATTATATTTTCAAAATTTCACAATGTTTTATCATTGTTTATTTTAAACATCTTTTATTAAGGCACAACAACCAATTAATGATAATATCCAATATTATCATTCTTAACAACCCAACACCTTATATATACTATAATAATTTCTGAAAATTATTCCTTTATATATAAAATATAATCTAGGTAAAATTATTTCACTTACCCAATTTAAAAAAATTTTATGTCGACTTGCCTCGTTTAACTGTTTAGAAACCCCTATCGATAACACGGCGTCCCACACATCAACCAGAATTCATAAACAACTCAACGGATAAGTAAACACGATATAAAACAATGTATAACACTAACAAGTACGCCCTTTCATATATATACACTCAAACAGACTCATTCTAGGGTGCTACTGACCCCATCTCTAGTGAGTCAAACCCCACAAAGCTAAGGTTATCGCTAAACCAAAGCTCTGATACCAACTGTAAAGGCCCGTATCTTCGTTCCCTTTGAGTAAACAATAAATCACACGTGTCCAAATCATATTGAACAGAAATACGAATCTTTAGGGGTTAATTAAGAAAAATAAGAACAGAAGAAGAAAACAAATACAGAATCTCGCAGCGGAAGGATAAAATATTATAATCAAATAAACAGTACATGAAGCTGTTTATATAATACATTTGATTATAATCTATACAACATTTATCAGAGTTATATACACATCAGGAATGAATAGAGTAATGCAGCAGACAACATGATGTAGAAGTAATAATAGTAATAGCATACCAAATCTTCATCTTCGTCCTCTAGAATAAATCTTCGATAAGCTGAAAAACTCAGGACTAACCCGAGCATAATGAAAAGATAAAACACTCGAGTCAGGGCAAAAATATTCTTATGTAAGTCAAATCTGTATCGCATATAACATGAGTGTCATGGGGTCGGAGATGTTTACGGGTTTTCACATCACCTATCTGGTGTATAACGTGCATGCAATAACTCAAGAGATGTTATGGGATTTTCCATCTCTTAAGGATTCGTCAAAATATTTATATATGTAGTAGAATACGCTACATATATAATGTCTAATCAATAATATAAATATTTTTCTTAGCGTTAAGGCTTTATATTAATCCCTCTTAATGCGTTTTTAAGCATTGGCGTACAGTTTGCATTTGACACCACTAATAGAACATCGGTAGTCAAGGATGCGCCATGATACGACAACACTAAACCAAAATCGTATGGGTCTCGTATAGGGATAAAAGTATGACATTGCACATTAGGCAATGCCCAAGGTAGGATACTACTAGTTTACCCTTCCCGGCTGGTGGTAATGCATCATAGCCATGATCGCCCACCGCGTCCAACACTCCCATAAAATCGGATGGTGCGCACTAATCAATCACAATGTAAATGATGGTAATACGAAGAAGTGCGTCCGCTCGGGGTAGCTAACCCACTTGGTAGGGCTGCACATAACCCATATCCAACCCGACCCAACCCACCAACCCGACCCAACCCACATAAACCCAACCCAACCCATCCTAGTTCGGGTCGGATATGGGTTACAATTTGTAACCCATACTATATATGGGTCGGGTGTGTTATTTTGTTCAACCCAACCCTACTTTAACCCAACCCAACCCTATATTAAAAACCTAATTTAATATCAATACACTTAAAATTAGAATAGTCTAATCCTAGAATAATGTTTATGTATTCTACAGTAAATATACGAAAAAGCATATTTTATGTCAACCCGAACAAAATAGAATTTGGCAAAGATATTCCAAAGGGCATTTTAATGTATTTTAAAATAAAACACTTGTTCTACTATGTAGTGAACTAATTTCATATGATGTGTTTTACAATGAAATTTTAATAAAATATATGTTATAATGAATTAGTTAGTTTAAGTGTGTTATGCTAGCTAAAATCTAATATATTATGTTGAACATTTTAATGTTATTTTTTGAAAATATTCCCTTATATTCTCATTTTTTATTAGATTCATGCAACCCAACCCAACCCTACTAAACCCGACCTAACCCATACTTCGACCCAACCCATATCCAACCTCATATAGGGTCGGATACGGGTTGAGCTACCTTAAACCCATACCTATGCGGGTCGGGTGAAATATTTGGTCCGACCCGACCCAACCCATACTTTGTGCAGCCCTACCACTTGGCTGGTACGACTCCTGTTTTAGTCATTTCAAATTGGCACAAGTGCCAGGCTAATCCATCATCGTTCTCTTTCTTCAAATCCAACAAACGACGCCAAATCCAACCACTTCATTCTGGATCATCCCTCCACGTACACAGTTATTAAAGTGGTTCCGGTATCGACAGAGAGTATGCCCATATCCGGCCCCGGTCTCTTTAACAACCAAACATCGTTTTACACACCGGTTGGTACTTTTACATTTCAAAAACAGTTCATACTTGATATCAAAATATCATATTCGCTTCAAAATCAAATCCATTTCGAAATCATCATACTTACTCGAAATATACCATTTCACTTCAAAAATCATTTTCGCCTCAATATTTTGATTTTGATTCCAAAATCGTTTCGAATTTCAATTTAGGTTATAACTTCATTTTAACCTAATACGTATTTAAATCCGAGATTTAAATATAAACACTCCTTTGACCAATTTGAATTTTTAGAAAATAGTTTAAATAATTTTAAAAGTAGTTTAAATAATTAAAAAAGTTAAAAAATAGTTTAAAAGGTTAAAATAGTTTTATATAAAATAGTTTAAGTATTAAAATGGTTTATATAGCAAAATCGTTTGGAAAATCAAAAATAATTTGAATATTTTAAAAGATGATTTAAATAGTTTATATCAAAATAAGTTATTTGAAAATAGTTTCAAAGTTAAACTGATTCAATTTCCAAATTTTCCAATTCAAATCACTTTTAAATTTCCATTTCGATTTAATTGATTCAATTCCGATTTCGATTTTCAAAACATTGATTCAAAACACTTAAATCAAATTTACTTTCAATACCCAATTTGAAATCCAAATCCTCAAATATAATTCAATTCCGAGCTCAATTTTCGAAATAGTTAGATTTCCATAAATTCAATTTTTTTTTATTTTCTTAAAATCAAATCATTTAAATAAATTTTCAAATCAAAATTTTAAAATCATTTAATTTAACCAATCCGGCGTTCGTATATAATTTTCTATCCTATGGCCAAGTGATTAGTTATTTCAATTTAATTTCAGGGATGGATATATATCATTTCAACCCAAAACATAGTGCCATAGGCATATATCATTTCAACCTATTTCTTAATTCATTTAAAATAATTCAATTTACAGTTTATATACTGTAATTAATTTACCAGGTGATAATAGGATATATATAAAATAAATAAATATCAAATCATCCAAATATCAATCAATTGGCATCCATCACAATCAATCATACAAACAGACAATATAATTCACAACAATTTCATAGATAATAATGTTGGGTAATTTACTGGCAATTAAATCCCAAATTTAAAATCTGACTGTCAATTTTAATTTTTAACGGTTAGTTCGAATGACAATTAAAGTTTATCAAACAACGACCAATAAATTTATATCACTTCATAATTTCAAATTTAACTATCATAAAAATATTTTAGTACGTTGTGAGCGTTATAAAACACTCACCTTGATTTCCAGTTGTCGTTGAGACGTTTCGTTTTGGAACTAAAACTGAACAACATCCAATTTTAGCCCAAATTTCGACTATCTCTAAACCTATCCAAACTAGTTTCGTTGCGTAGCTCTCATCATCATGATCACAACGCAAAAAGTCTCGTCCCAATCAGACCTCATATGTGAGAGTAATTAAATTTTTAGTTTGTTGATACAATATAATTAAATCAACACAAATTTATTTTAATATTTAAAACCCATTACCCAACATTTAAGCCCGGCCCACAACTACTTCTTCTCCCCCACACGCCATTTGGCTGATATGAGAAAGAACCCAACTCTTGCCGTGCACGTATTATAGTGATATACAGTGCTACACACGAAGGAATCGAATTCCGTCTTTGCCATCTGCTTCCCCTCGACGAACTCCACATGCCCGACCCAAACTCGCCAACCCCGAAGCTCCCTAGGAGAAAGCGACATTAGGAGGAAAACGCGCCCAGGCTGTACGTTGCCCTTCTTCATTGATGATCGGTCCACCCGAAAAACCTATCTGAGATGCTATTCTCCGCGGCGAATCCAAATACGATGCTCAAAACTCGAAACGATTACTCAATCATAAGATTTTCCAAACCCTAGCCACTATCTGTTGTTCGACTCTCACTGTCGACTATGCCAAAAAAGACCGCACCTTCACATAAGCATATCAAGATGAAGCTCTGGATGAATCTTGATTTTTAAAATTGGTTTCGCGATTTTTAGACAAGTAGATTTCAAGTTATAGATTTTTGAAGTTTTGATTTTTTTTCCTTTACTGAGTTCGGCTGTGATTAAAAAGGTAGAGCGGGAAGCGTATAAAAGAAGGAGTAGGCACTAGGGTGGCTAATGTGAGAGAATGTGGGCTGAGGTGAAAGGATGGTCAAGTCAAATATATATATATATATATATATATATATAATTTTAAATTCAAAATATCTCGCTTAAAGCAGCTTAAAATTTCGAACCCCTATCGAGGCGTGCTGCTACGCATTCTTAATGATATACCCCTATTTCGAATGCAATGGAATAAGTTTCGAGTCCCAATTCAATCGTACGGAGAAGATAGCTTTTTGGACCCAATTATTAAATTAAATTTTCGATATTAATTTCAACGCATTTTAACCCCGTACGATCAAACGATAACTCCAAATGCTACGAAATTTGAAATCCGATAATAACACACTATTACGGATCCAATGGAATTGGTTTCGTCGAAATCTGAGACTGTGCCCCGGATCGCTATTTTAACGTCTCGATTATAATATAAAATTTCCAATTTCTAATTATTCACTTTTAAATCCAATTTTAAATGTTAACAATCTTCCTTATTGTTTAAATAAAATTTACATCAACTTCCGATATCAATTTCAATTCTATTAAATTCAGAATTCAATTATTCAAATAATTTCCAATATTGAATTTAAACAATTTAATTATCCTATAAATCAATATAAATAAATCATTAAGTTCCAAATAAATTTTTAGTTATCAACATCATTTTATTTCTATCTAAATAATTCACAATTATTATCCAACTTCGGTTATTGATTATAAACCAAGTTAAAATATATAATTTCATTTCAATACTCGTCGTTGCTAAATCTTCGAAATTAGTTTATTTCAAAATTTTATTCAAGTTCATATCCAATACTTACATTCAAAATCATTAAATATTTTTATTTTTGACCATTTTTATTTAATAATTATATTAAATTTAATAACTTAAAATAGCTAAAAATACGAGTCGTTACAGAAATAGCAAAGGAAGGTTTCATAGCTTGTATATAATAAAACCCATTACAGCTTGAGGAACAACTTTTACAAACAGAGTAAAGGAAAACAAGCTCACAATAGGAAGGGGGAGAATCAAGGTGTTCAACATACAACATGTATGTGCAGGTCAAAAGAAAATAAGAGATAGGGGCAAGATCTATAAGAGAAATCTTCACAGTATCCGGCCACTCTTTGATAAGAGGATGGGGAGGCAAATACAAACAACATCTAATATGCTCCAAAGTTAATGAAATATAACCCTCTAGGGGCAGGCGTATGCACCCAAAAGTGGTTGGAATCCTAAAATTATGGCTAGTAAACCCAATGTGGGTTAGAATAAACTCAGCTTGACTATTATCACAAATAGTTGACATCGGGTCACAGAAAGAAGAAGATTCTTCACCGAAGGAATAAGATAGATCATCAACGTACATAATCGACTATATAGAGAAATGGTATACCAGGACCAATTTTAAGAAAAAAGCAGCAGAATCAGCATAAACATTTAATCGAACAACTTAAAGTCATACATATGTATAAAAAAGGAAAGAAGAAGAAGAAATTTCATATACGCATATAAAAAAGGAAGAGGAAGATAAAAGATCTACTTGTAAGAGATGGTTTTCTTTTTCCAGGAGATAGTGAATTATCAATAAAAGAATGGAAGTAAATCTTAAGGAAAACGATATAGTGTAAAAGAAATTCTAGTTTAGGTAAAAATAAAAAAGAAAGAATGAATTGAGAATATATAGGTTACTAAAGAAGATCTACCACATCATCAAAACGATGTGAAAATAGAAAATGTCGGATATTATTAATTACAAAAGCGTTTACAAAAAATAAGGTAGATTTTCTAAATCACGTAGTGATTTACCTGAAAACGGTCCGAAAAAGTAGACAACCCCATAATGCCATGTCTAAGAAACATTAAATATGAAAGACAACCGGTAAGACTATTTAAAAAAAGATGGTTGCGAAATGATAAGTCAACCCTGGTACACATTAGTGCAGACTTGGAGGCAAGTGTTACACCCATTTTTGGTTACTCTTATAACATGTTGAGTGCAAGTTCAAACAAACGAGATCAATAAATAGCCTAAGGTAGTAAATGAGTAAAGTGAGCCATGTTTACATCAGAAAGGATCTGCGTACGATCTAAAATATAATACACAATGTCCTATAAAAAAGAAACCTTGCCTAAAACTGCATAGCCTACAGATTTGTACATAATAATCGGCGTCGTCGAGTTTACAACAAAGAGATAACAAAGAATGATACCATGCAACAAAGAAAACTGCACCATCACCAATAGAAGGTCAGCACTGCCCAAAAATATACCAACAAAGCCATAAAGAGAACTCGTGAACAAAACCGCACCGTCGTTATAAAGCCAAACTATGGCGTCATCCTAAAGTCAAACTACACCACCCTGTTCAAGCCCAACTACGCCGCCCGTTAAAAAGCCAAACTACGCCGCATCCTCTTAGACAGTTACACCAATATAGTCAATACAGCAGCCGGGCCTAATATCTCTTAATCACGCGTTCACAAAGCAACTTAGTCACAAGCATCATACATAACAAATTAACACAAGCCACGACTCATGGTTGGAAGCTAGCATGAATTGAAAGGAACTTGACCCAACTCATAAATTAGATAAGTTGTGCTGACATTGTATGGGAGGCAAAGATGTTTTCCACCATAACCCAGTCAAACGCCATCACATCCTAGGCCAATTGTGTTACTACACACGAACTAATCTAAACCAACTAAGGCAAGCTATGACAACATATCCCAGCAACAACATGGAACAAAACATATTAACCGCAATTCTGCAAAGATGTACACCCAACATAGCAAAGTAAAATATACACAAAGCAAGCTTACCTCAAATGCTTACGTACCACGCTAATGTCAACAGCTCAAAGAACAACATACCACCACATCTTTGAGCACAATATTTCAAAATTCAAAGTTGCCATCAGAATTCAAATCTTCCCACCTAAAGCAAATTTCTCCTGCCCAATATATTTTTCCCTCTCGAATCCATGTCAGCAATCCATGCATTGAACAAAGCTAATAGATGAATGATACATGGAAAAATCTAACAGTGAAGGAAGAGTATGAGATTACGATGTCAGCAATTCGTGTGATACATATTGGCTATAAAAAGGAAGGTACTATAGCAGTGAAATGGGACCACATTTTTATTCTCTTTGAATGATATACTATTAAAATTATACTCTCTGCCATTAATATCTAAAAAGTTTATACTAAAAAGAATGAAAGGAGAAAAGAATTGAACCATGGACGTAGGATTCGTTAACATCTGAACCACGTAAATCTTTATATCTTTTATTTTTCTACATCTTCTACCTTGTTTTCCATGTTAGATTTTATTGGATTGATAGTGAGATTGAAGTTGACATTTTAACAAATAATTTAAGTGCACATACCTAATGATGTGAGCTTAAGCAACATAATTACTTCCCTTTAAGGCAATTTTAATACTATTTAAATTTGCTAATTCTTAATTATGGAAGCACTCAACGCCATAGTTACTTCAAACCTAAGTTAGTATTATGAGAATGAAAAATCACACCACCATGATAGTTTTATCATATAATGTAGCACGATAGTAGAAATATGTTAGCTTCTTGTATGCAGGTGAAGATACAGGTTGAGATGGATTCTGGGTGTTAAGATGGGTCATTAAAGTAAGTCAAGGAGGAAGGCCATCGCAAGTCAAGGAATGAAACCATCGTAAGGAAAGAAAGAACACTGTCGTATGATAAGGGAGAAAGCTAACACACTCTTAAAGAAAGAAGAGCTATTGACCATTTAGAGAGCCATCGAATGATGAAAGCTGTCACATGTCTAAGATGGGAGTTATCACATGTCTAAGTTGGGAGCTATCGAGTATCTAAGTTGGAAGCTATTGCATGTCTAAGTAGAAGGGCTATCAAAGATGTAAATGTTCTATCGAATACATGGGAGAATTATCGAAGATACAAGTGTGTTTGCCAAGATGTAGAAGAGATACCGAAGATATAAAGAGCTATCGAATATAAATGAAGAGATGCTATCAAGTGTGAAGAAGCTAATAAAAGAAACAGAGACGTTACATAAATTATGAGGAGGTATGTTCATAGAAGTGCTAATAAATCTAATAAAAGCAAATTAATACAAGTGTATACAAGGAAGGAAGATGTGGATAATACTAACCACATAGAGATGAAGGTGAATCAATTATATAAAAAGCTAGTGCTATAATATGAGAGAAGATTTATATCCAACTAGTGATAAAGGCTTCATGGCATTCCTATGCAACCATGCCATCTTTGTCAATCCCACGGTCAAGATAGTGATCCACATGAACAACTCAAATTATGGGTTTACGACATATGTCACCATCAGGACCGTCTATCTTGTTAAGTCATCAATCTACGTCAACTTCCATCGACCAATGCAAACATGCCACATCACTCGCCAACTAGTATGAATAGAGACGTACCCCTGCATAAAAAGGGGCTCCTCTCTTCTTTCTCTACTTATGCTAAATCATATTTTGGACTTGACATTTCCAAGCTTACATAGGAGCTTGAGGGCTAGTCCAATGTTAATGAGGAAGAAGATGACTTAAACTATTGACATAAGGACCAATAAAAATAGAAAATTGCATATAAGCCCTATTTTGACATTTTGAACGATGAAGGAGATGACTTGTATTTTTGGCATATGGATTAGTGAATGAAGAACATTGCATATAAACTTGAATCCTATACTTTTTTCCAATGAATTGAATATGATACGAACTTCGGACATTTTTGATATATATTTATTTGACTATGAACATATTTATATAAAATGCAATGTCTTTTAAAAGTATTTTGGGTGTTAGATCAAAAAGTGGTTTAATAAAACTGCAAAACCATGATATAATCTTTAGATTTTTGTGCACTATAGTTTTATGATGTTTCTATGATTGATTTCATTTTGACACAATGATTTTTGAACAATTTAAGGTTCTTCTTGTGAATACTGATTATAATAAAGCAAACTCTTTTTAAACCCAAAATTTGTTGCGTTTCCCCGAGGAACTAAAAATTTAAATCACTTTCGATTGAGTTTACTCTTGAAAAACAAAAATGATCCACTACTATCCTTGTATCTACTACATTGTAGAATACCCAAAGCTCCCGTTCAGTTATGGTTGTCCCGGTACTAGTAACGGTTACCCATACGAGAAAACCGTTACCATACCGATCTATTCGTAAGTCAAAAATGACTACCGATACTTTACCATTACCGGTAGAAAAATGATCATTGGTATACCAATAAACGGTCAAGTGTTGATTGGTAATGGTAAATTTACTGGTACGTGAAACATCAAAATTTTATTGTATTAAAATTTTGATAATGATAAAGAATAAATATTTTGTTTTTGATTCTAACTCCATTAATATTTATATATCAACGTTTTAACTTATTTTAGTTGACCAAAAAATTTCTTAATTCATCAAAATTATTTACAACAACATGAAGCTAATATTAGACTTTGAGTCAAGACAAAACATAGATTTTTTGCAATGGCGACAGTTTCTAAATCTCGTTCGGCGATTTTTTGAATCTTCGTTTTCTCGTTCGCTTCTTTTCAGAACTCGTTTCTTATGCCGGATTCGAAGGTTTCTCTCTCGACCGCCTCCTCCTTACCTAACTTGCTTGGAAAGGTTCCTCCTTTGTTTGGCGCGGTCGATGGATCTGTGCCCCTTTCTGATGTCGTATCTTGCTCCCCATCTAAGGAAAGTGTTCGCGAAGCTGTAGTGTCTGAAGGTACGTGTGACATCTCCCTGTCTGATGGATCTGTTCCCTTTTCGGATGGTACGTGCCTCAACCCCCTTTCTATCCTTATTAACGATTTGAACTCCCCTAATATAGCAAAGTCTCCATCGCCAATCAGTCATGTGCATGCTTGTTTGAATCCGTTGACCCCTTTACTTGCTAATGATGGTAATACTGCTTGGTCAAATTCGGCTGTTGGTTTGAACTCTGGAACCAATTTGGGTGAAGTCGTTTGTGGGTGCAACGATCTTGCATTTGCACCGGTGGTTGATAGTAATTCAGTACGTGATGGGCTTGTTTCGGTGACTAAGGCAGTTGAGTTTCTAAGTGCTGACTGTGGGTTATTTACTAATTGCTCACCTCATGCTTGCTCCAATGCCGAATACATAAAACCAAATGCCAGTTCTTCTCCTAGTGGACTGATATCTGTATCTTCTCTCGTTGATCCGTTGGATCCTCCACTGCCTCGGGCTGCTCCAAAGTGGTCATCTTTGTTTACCAAATTGCCAAATAATGCAGGTGAGCACTCTCCGTGTCGCTTTGATATTGTTGAGATTGATGGGGTAATGATCCCGCCGAAGGAAGTTATTGAGGCCGGTTGTGATTTATTGGAAAGACCACTTGGTGGGTTTTTTCCTTGACTCCAACCCATCCTATCATTTAGTTAAGGCGAGGTGCAACCAGGTGTGGACGCCTAAGGGGGGTTTGAGTGTGCAATTCGATAATGAAATGTTCTATTTTAAATTCTCGCGTAGTGATGAAAGACAGCGTATTCTGGAAGCCGACCCTATTCTAATTGAAGGGAAACCTTTCATTATCACTACATGGAGCCCTTCTGTGGATCGGGCGAAGGACCAAATTTTGTCTATTCCTGTCTGGCCTACTTTTCCTATATACCTTCCGTTCTTCGGCCTCTTATTGGGATTGACTGGCTTGCTGGTCTTGTGGGTAAGGTGATATGTTATGACGCTAACACTGTGGCCAGAAAGAAATTAGTATATGCCAAGGCTCTGATCGAGATTACTCCTGCCAAACCTTTACCTTCAGTTTTAAAGGTCAAACTTGATGATAGCCAGTTTGTTGAGGTCAGAGTTTGCTACAGTTGGAAACCTGAGATATGCTCGTCCTGCCAGTCTTTTGGGCATCTTTCGGATGCGTGTTCTAGATCGCCAATTGTAGGTTTTGTTCCCCTAGCTAATCGTATTCCTCTACCACACCCTCTTGTCCGGAAGTGGGTTCCGAAGGTTGCTCATGTTGCTACTGTTGTTAATGCTCCTGTAGCCCCTGTAGTTTGATGCTTCGGTAGGTCCCATTATCGTCGCCCCAGTTTGTGTAGCTCCATTTGATAGTTATCCTCCTCCTGTTGGTGATGCTACTGTTCCCCCTTGTGCAGCTCCTGTTGTTGTTGCCCCTATTGGTGGCACCCTTGTTGGGTGTGCTTCTTCTATTTCTTGGAATTCTAAGGAGCGAGCCTAGGTCCATATTCCTTCCGAGATGAGGTACTCGTCAGAAACCGATACTTATTACGCATTTATCAGTGATATCGAGGGTGAGAGTCGATTTTTTATATATCACATTGAGGATGAGAGTCTGTCCTTACTAGGGATGGTGAGATTGGTGAGCTGAATAAAAGCAAGTTTTATGACGTTGTTTGGGATAGGAAATTTATTTACTCGCCATCTTCTGAAGGATATGTTCTGTACCTGGCTGTTTTGTTCTCTGGGTATATTCATGTTACGGGCCCGTCATCTATTGTTGGCGCTAGCTCTTCCTCTTCGCCCGTGTGTAGTCTTAGTTTTTTAGTAGATTAGGCTCTTTTTGCCTAGCTTATGTGCTGTATTGTCTTTGTGTTTTTGGCTCTTTGAGCCTGTTTAGCTGTTCTGTGCATGTGCAGAACACCTGTTCTCCCATTATTTATACAGTGGCACGGTCCACTTTAAAGCCGGCTAGCTATGCTAAAAAAAAATTTAGACTTTGAGCCTAGCAAAACAAGAAAAGAAACATTATTATTAATAATATTACAAGTAGGCCTGTCAATGTTACGGGTTTCGGCCCGAGACCGGCCCGAACCCGTCCTATTAATGCGGGTAAGGGTTTTGCGTTTTACTACCCAAGTCCGACACGGGCCCAACCCGAATCGGGTACGGTTTTATCAAAACTCGACCCGGTTAAGGCCTGGCCCGACTATTAGTTTTCCGTCATATCAAAACATGAGTGTGTATGTTATTTATTTACCATTTTGTTTGTTTACATGTACATATTTTTGCATACTTTTGTTGTTAACTTGACTACATCACCGTCTACTTTATATGTTAACATTGTTTGTATACAAATTTACCAAAGTTGCAGTTCTAAAATATGGATTTAACATAAATATTCTGAGTTAGGTATACGGTTATTATCCAACGGGTCTAAAAAGCCCGATGGACCGGGCTTGGATATTGGGCTGAAATACCTTGTGGGTTCGGGCTGGGCTCGGGTTTTAATTATTGTAATCGGACTCGGGTCCGGGTTTTATAATACCCGGACCGAACCCGGCCCATTGACAGGCCTAATTACAAGCATCTTCTCAAAGGGTCCGTCTATTAATCCCCCAGTATTTTCTCTTCACACCCGATTAAAATTTTAAAATTTTTATTCCAATTATACCCTTTAACAGTTAAATGAATATCTCGACATATCACGTTCCACGCGAAAAAATGCAAACAGTTGACACACCACGTTCCATACGAACGAGGTTATTGAACCAACCTCGTCCGATCAACACGTGGTTGTTGTCACAACCACGTTCGCGGCGGACGAGGTTGGTTCAACAACCTCGTTCGTGGTGGACGAGGTTGTTTCAACAATCTCGTTCGCTGGAACATTGTTGTTCACATAAATACGACGCACGAAGAGAAGCTTTTTTTTACAAAAAGTAAAAGGTAGTTTTGAAAGTAGACGGGGTGAGAAGAGCAAAAGATGAGATGATTTTTTCTCTCAAAACAACGGGGTGGGAAAAGCAAAATACGGGGTGAGAATAGACCGACCCCTTCTCAAAATCTGACCTACTTTCAAAAATGACAGGTTATGACTAATTTAAATAGTGAAGAAGCAAATTTAATATGATTGATATATCCACGCTTTAATATTTGTTTCCCTCAATGTTCACGGTTCAATGCGGTCAATTTACTGTTAGCCCGGCCCATTCCAATAACAACCCCAACATTGGTAACCGAATAACCCCACTCTTTCTCTTTTAAAACATTCGTCTCCTCCCTTCGATTCTTCTCCTTAAACTGAATCCCTCTTACACACCCTAACTTTGGCATTCACTTCAAATTCCCTTGCAGCTGCTACAGACTTCATCTCCCTCTGCCATTGCTTTCACATCCTCCATTTCACAGCCACTGATACCCCCGACCTATATTAAACTACAGCGTTCAATTTCTCATTTTCCTCGCGTTTAGTCGGCCAAGTTCAATTCTCAGACCAAATTTGGCGGGGATGAGTTTGCCCTCATAAAGGAAGTCAGGGTTTTGACTTTTGAATGAAGGAGAACATGAAGAAAGTAACGTAGGACTTCTGTTTTGCTTCCTTTAGTTGGTAATCTTTCAGTTTTTTGGCGAGATAATGTAAATCATGTGTAACTTTTGAATGTTATGTTCATTGCAACTTATAAACTCTTAATTTGTTCCTGTTTCACCAACACCAAATAACTTTAGGGAATAGCTGAATGCATCCCATGTTCTTGATGGGCATTACTATTCACACCATTAAAATCACTAAAAATCACCAGCTTTCAGTCGACGGTGCAAAGTGTGTCGATGCTTGAGTTTGTTCAGCAATACAAAGAGTATCTGGTTTCAAAAAATACTAAGAAAGTTCAAATAGTGGCACGAACCGTGTCCGCTCTTCATTACATTTTGACTTACAGTTGACAATCTATTGCTGATTGTAAAGCAGACACGCTTTGTATTGCCAATTGAAAATTGGGTATTTTTCAGTAATTTTTATGGTATGAATAGTATTGCTCTTTCTTGATTTTACTCTTATCTTTTTTTTATGTGTTTATCCTTTTACTTACTTATTACCTAATATAATTAAATCATTTGCCCAATATAATTGAAACATGCTGCATCAAATATGTTGCTTTCTTCCCTATGTTCCTTCTAATTTTTTTTCGAGTTTGGATAAAATGAAGGAAATCTCAAGGTGTACCTGATGTAGATCTACTGATCTATACGCAGCGGAAGTATACTTTGATAGTATCTATATTGTAACTATAAAGTAACAAAACAAAACTGAAAAAAAGAAAGCACACAAGATTTTAACGTGGTTCGGCAATAGCCTACATCCACGGGCAAGAGAGAGTGAATATTATTTACCACAATGGAGAAACAAAAGAGAGATGCATACAAGCTTACACCAGATCTCTCATAGAGGCTGAAGCAAAACCTTTTCTCACTCACTGTTTTTGCATGAAAACAGTACATATATGGGTAGATTTACCTGAGCTTTAACTAGTATTAGGTCCACATTAAACATTGCACCAAAAACAAATATATTCAGCTGCATTTGCATGCTTCAGGCCGCACCATATTCTACAATTCTCCACCTCAGATCATGCTCAAAAGCATGAGATGATCACATACAAACCACTCTAATTTGCCTCATAATCAGCTGCACCACATAGTAGCTGCCTACGTATCCAAAGGATCAAGCTGTCGTAGTTCATTCACATGTCTCAAAATGAGACTTCATAATGATACGAAAAACCTCCACCCAATCTGGGTATCATCTATCAAACATCAAGCACATTAATCAAGTCAAGACAATGCTTGAACTTGACACTTGGAACTACTTTAGTCAACATGTCAGCCGGGTTCTCTTTTGTATCAATTTTCACCAACAAAATTCGATTCTCAGCTAACACTTCTCGAATGAAATGATAACGCACATCTATGTGCTTTGTTCTGGCGTGATGAACTTGATTCTTTGCTAAGAGAATAGCACTCATACTATCACAATACACAACAAGTTGATTTTGCATCACTCCCAAGTCATCCAACAAACCTTGTAGCCACATAGCCTCCTTAAAAGCTTCGGTTACAGCCATATATTCTGCCTCGGTAGTAGATAGAGCTACTGTTGACTGCAGAATTGATCTCCAACATATAGGACCACTTGCCAAAGTGAATACATAACCTGTAGTTGAGCGTCTCTTATCCAAATCACCAGCATAATCCGAGTCTACATATCCAGTACATAATTGATTGTTGTTCATGTTTCTCACAAATTCCAAACCCACATCAATAGTTCCCAAAAGATTTCTCAAAATCCATTTGACCGCATTCCAATGTTCTTTTCCAAGAGCATGCATGTAACGACTAACCATACTCACGGCATGTGAAATGTCGGGTCGTGTACACACCATCGCATACATAAGACTCCCCACGGCATTAGCATACGGTACATTTGCCATAAATTGAATTTCATCATTGGAAGAAGGACACATAGTTGCATTTAATTTAAAATGAGCAGCCAAAGGAGTACTCACTGGTTTGGTGCTCTCATTAATGCCAAACTTCTTTAATACCTTCTTCAAATATGCCTTTTGAGATAAACACACTTTGTCATTCATCTTGTCTCTATGAATTTCCATGTCAAGAATTTTCTTAGCATCTCCAAGATCCTTCATTTCAAATTCAGCCGACAACCTGCATTTTAATTTGTCAATTTCAGATTTGCAAGCCGATGCAATGAGCATATCATCTACATATAAAAGCAAATAAATGAAAGAACCATCACTTAGCTTTTTGAAATAAACACAATGGTCATGGTGACTTCTAGTGTAAGCTTGATCTAACATAAAACGATCAAATCGTTTATACCATTGTCTCGGAGATTGTTTCAATCCATACAATGATCTTTTCAACTTACATACAAGATCCTCTCCACCGGAAACTTTGAATCCACTTGGTTGAGACATATAAATTTCCTCCTCTAAGTCTCCATGTAAAAACGCCGTTTTTACATCCATTTGAACAAGATTCAAATCATATTGTGCCACCAAGGCTAACAAAATGCGAATAGAGGAGTGTTTCACAACCGGAGAAAATACTTCATTATAGTCAATTCCCTCCTTTTGAGCATAACCTTTTGCAACTAGTCTCGCCTTGTAGCGGACCTCATCCTTCTTTGCTCCTTCTTTCTTAACATATACTCACTTACATCCAATTGCTTTCTTGCCTTTTGGAAGTTTGGTAAGAACCCAAGTGTCATTCTTGTGAAGAGATGTCATTTCTTCACTCATAGCCTCTTTCCATTCCCCACATTCAACACTATGAATAGCTTGCATATATGTTTCAGGAATTCCTTCATCATTAACTGACAAAGCATAGGTTACACAGTCCCGAAACCTACTTGGTTTCTTGATATCCCTTTTTGGCCTGCTTGTAGCAATTGATTTCTGCATATTCATCTCTGTTTCAACTTCTGAATCGTCAGTACTACTCAGGTCAGCAGCATTTTCATCAATTTCAGCATCAGATTCTGCCGTTTCAGCAGCAGTTTTTGACAATTCAGGAGCAGTTTTTGACATTTCAGAAGCAGTTTTTGACATTTCAGAAGCAGTTGGAGCTTGCGTTACAACATCAAACTTCACACGCTGCACATTTTTGGGGTTGTTGGAGCTGTTGGGGCTGTTGGGGCTAATTTCTATCGGTTTAACATCATTTGACTTCAACATGGCACCTTCATTAAATGTAACATCTCTACTTATGATCATCTTCTTTTCAATAGGATTCCATAGTTTGAACCCTTTTACTCCAGTCTTCATGCCAACAAAAATTGATTCAACAGCACGTACACCAAGCTTATTATCCTTCACCTGATACCAAGCAGGACAACCAAATACATGAATCATATCATAGTCATAAGCAGGCTTACCATACCATACTTCCATAGGTGTTTTTCCCTTCAATGCAGATGAAGGCAACCGATTGATAAGGAAACATGCATATGTAACAACTTCTGTCCAGAATGCTTTGCTCAAACCAGAATTTGATAACATACATCGTACTCTCTCTAGCAATGTACGATTCATTCTTTCTGCAACTCCGTTCTGCTGTGGTGTTTCTCTAACAGTGAAATGTCTTTTAATTCCCTCATCTTGACATACTTTATGAAATGGATCACTCGTATACTCTCCACCATTATCTGAACGAAGCACTTTGATTTTTCTTCCAGTTTGAGTCTCAACTGCTTTCTTCCATCTCACAAATACTTCTAGAACATCACTTTTCTGTTTCATAACATACACCCATACACGTCTAGAATAGTCATCAATAAAAGAAACAAACCAATGCTTACCTCCCAAAGATGCATTTTTGGAAGGACCCCATACATTCGAGTGTACATAATCCAAAACACCACTAGATTTATGCATTCCTTTGCTGAAATGAGACCTGGTCTTCTTGCCTTTCACACAATGTTCACAGAAATCGAGCTTACTAGCAGCAGCCCCTTTCAACAAATTTTGTTGTATCAAAGTATTCAAAGATTTTTCACCTGGATGTGCAAGTCTCATGTGCCATAGCATGGCAGTTTCTTTAGCTGCAACTTCACATTGTTCAGCTGTAGCTACATCACCAATCACCATACTTCCATCTAGGTAATATAAGTTGTGATGACGTGTACCTTTCATGACAACCATAGCTCTGGAAATCACCTTCATAACACCATTTCGACCATCAATTCTAAGCCCCTTTGATTCAAGCATTCCTAAAGAAATCAAATTCTTTTTCATACTCGGCACACATCTCACATTTTTCAATTCTCTAATCATCCCATCATGCAACCTTAGCCGAATGCTTCCAATACCCACAATGCTACAAGAATGATGGTTTCCCATCAATACTTCACCTTCAAATTTTGTAAAACTTGAGAACCATTTTCTATTTGGAGTCACATGAAAAGTTGCTCCCGAGTCTAGTACCCACTCATCATCTTTTGCCAAAAGAATTGAAGGCACTGTGATTAAAGAAAAATCCGATTCAGCCCCTACATCTTTGTTGGACTGCACAACATTCGCTGTATTTTTCTTTTTCTTGTCCCGCTCCTTTACTTTCGGACAATCTTTAGCCCAATGGCCTTTCTCATGACACCATGCGCATTCATCTTTAGCTAAACGCCCCTTTCCTTTTGAGGGCCTTTTACTTTTATCACGATTTTGGCCACCATTTTTCTTGCGGTTATTTTTCCTACCCCTCACTACTAGAGTGTCACCACTATCTTCTCTAGAGATGTCATCTCTATGCATCTTACGAAATTCTTCACTACATAATGCGGTGACAACTTCATCATAAGTGAGCTTATCTTTGCCATGAATCAATGACTTGATTACGGGCTCATATTTCTCTGAAAGAGAATTCACCAAACATATAGCCTTTTCTTCATCTGGAATGACCTCATCATAATTGACCAGCTCGGTTAAAAGCTTATTGAAGGAATCTATGTGCTCGGTTAGAGTTGCATCCTTCTTCATGTTAAACCGATACAAATTTCTCTTCAAATGAATTCGGTTTGCCACATTCTTCACAAGGTATTTTGCTTCAAGCTTCTCCCATAACACTTTTGGCGAGGTTTCATGTTGATAGTTCACTCTAATATGAGTTTCTAGACAGCCCCTGATTGCGGCCAAACAAAGTCGCTGATTCTTCTCCCATTGTTTGTCCGACCAGTCATCAGGCTTCTCTGTTCCCAAACATGCTTCTAGATCCAAATGCTCAAGTGCATCAGACACATCAGTCCTCCACAAGCCAAAGTTATTGGTACCATTGAACTTGTCTACCTCTAACCTTGCTCTATGATAAACTGTTCTCTCCTCTTTGGGTGCTTGAACAGTTTCAACAGTCTCAGATCGACTCGATTCGTTCATATTTAACACAAACACCTTCTATGCACTCAACAAAACACCACCACAACTCCAGAAAATGAAACCGGGTGCTCTGATACCAACTGTAGATCTACTGATCTATACGCAGCGGAAGTATACTTTGATAGTATCTATATTGTAACTATAAAGTAACAAAACAAAACTGAAAAAAAGAAAGCACACAAGATTTTAACGTGGTTTGGCAATAGCCTACATCCACGGGCAAGAGAGAGTGAATATTATTTACCATAATGGAGAAACAAAAAAGAGATGCATACAAGCTTACACCAGATCTCTCATAGAGGCTGAAGCAAAACCTTTTCTCACTCACTGTTTTTGCATGAAAACAGTACATATATGGGTAGATTTACCTGGGCTTTAACTAGTATTAGGCCCACATTAAACATTGCACCAAAAACAAATATATTCAGCTGCATTTGCATGCTTCAGGCCGCACCATATTCTACACCTGACACCACCCTCACTTTATTCCTCTTTTTGTCAACTCTCCACACAATTCATTAAAACCCATAATTATTTTCATGCAAATTCATGATTTGCAACCGAAAAGATAATTTGTATTTGGATGTGTTCTTTCCATGTGTTTGTTGTTGCCTTTGGGTTTGATTTAACTAAAATTTTTAATTATACAACAGCCATGACAGTCTACTAATGGTTGAACTGAGAACTATGTTATGGTTGGGCGTGATTACATGACAAACACTCTTGCTATGACAATAACACTTGCTGTGACAACCATTTGAACCAAGCTCTAGCTTATAGTTGCCATCACAACATCATTTAGTTTTATTGCATTTTGCTACAACATGTTGTTTTCCTTTAAGAGTCAGCCTAAGGGTTTCTTTTTCTACCAGTTTTAACCTTCAATCATTTATAAATGACTAATTGAATGGACAATTCATTAAATATATGGTTATAAGTTTTACAGCATTGTGTTTTGACCATTCTATTATCTGACAAAACCATTGTATTAATTTTGATTGTTCTTTCAGACCTCCAAATTGATGGTTTTTGACCATTTCTTTCTACTCTATTGCATCCAAACACAGTTAAATATGCAAGAAAAAAGTAATTTTGGGTCTTTGTAATTTTTCCTCATCCATTCCAATGGACTACTGGAATTAATTATGTATCGTATGTCCTTGATATTTGGTTTTCCAAATATTCGCTGGATTGTCTTCAGACTATTTCTCTCTAATCTCTCCAATTTCATAATTTTCTCCAAATATTTGCAAGATTGCACTTTCATATAAAATGTTTATTTGTTCATTTTAATACTAAATATTCAGATTTTTACATTCATAGTGTATAGAGTATATAGTTTTAGCTTCAAACTCTATGTAGATATTTCACGCTTGGATTCCATGTTGTAAATTGATTTAAAAAATAGATAAAATTTGCATTTCTATAGAAATGTGTACATTTTCATTTATTTTGATTTTACATTTTTAGAGTATATTGTTTAAAGTGCATACATTTGGAATTTTATTTCATTGTTTATCTGTAGTTTTGTGAAATGCATCATGTTTGCACTTTCAAAATCGTGTTTATTTTGTATGTTTCATTGCTCAATATATAAATCTAACTGCTGAATATATTTCCATTTTGCAGTTTTGGAGTTAATTCAGTTATGTGCATACCGTTTGCACTTTTACATCGTAGTTTCTTTCCTTTTTTTATTTTTATTTTTTATTTTATTTTTTGTAAAGTGCATGTTTCAATAAATATATTTGTTTTCTACATTTTATTACTTAATTTATATTTTATTTTATGAGAGTTTTGTAAAGTGCGTACAACCAAAATTTTCATTTTGCAGTTATATTTATTTTTATGGGAAGTGTATATTGTTTGCAGTTTCATATGTTGTGTTTATTATGTACTAGATATTTCAATTTTAATATTTAATTGCTATCCATAGTTTTGCAATTTTTTCAAATTAATTTAGTAAAATGTATTACACTTTACACTTTCAATTAAATGATAGTTGATGTCAAGGGCATTTGACCTTAAAACCTCTAGGTCTTCACATTATAGTCTTATCATTTTATCCACGGTACCTTTTATTACTTAGTTTAAATATAATTTTGCGTAGTGCATATTATTTGCACTATTTAAGCTTTATGTTCTTAGTAAATTTTGTAAACAGTATACTATTTGCAATTTTATTTAATAATTCATATATATTTCGTAAATGTGGTAGATTTTCGTAAATAGATTTGCAGTGACAGTTTTGTAACAATTCAGTTTCTTTTAAGCAGAGACATGTTGCTATGTAACATTAAGCATGTCCTTATAACGCATGTTCCCTATAAATAAGCACCCCTACCAGAAAACTTTTAAATCTACGACATTTTTTATAATCTATTAAAAGTAGTACCATAAAAAGTAAAGTGTATCATTAAAAACACGTCTTAATTTTCTTCACTATTCTCTATCTTTATTTTAATTTATAAATTGTTTTTTATCATTAAAAATTGATTTGGTATAAATGTCTGGGAAATGTGGTCTGGTATAAAAAATGTACCAGAAGTTTATTTAATATTATTTATCTTTTTGAAAATTGGATCTTTATTTTAAAAGGTACACACACACATATATACATATATAGACACACACAGAACTTTCCAAAACCTTGAACAATGAACTCTTAACCATGGATTTAATGATTTTAAAAGTACCACTAGAAACTTCGCAAAACCGATACACTAATAAACAACCAAAATCTGTGCACTAATAAACAACCAAAGTAAGTACTTCAAAGTTCAAACTTCTAAGTGGAGCCTAAAACTTTTGGCCATTGAAATTTAACACTTTTTTGTTTTCTAAAAAAGAAATTGCAGTCATTTTTAGTCTAAATCCATGACTAAAAACGAATTGGCACATTTATTTCCAAAAAATGTTATTGAATTGCATATTTATGAATGTTGAAAATATGTTAGAAAGAAGAAGAATGTGTTTAAGTCAATGATTTTTTTCTAATTTTTACGAGGATGAAACTGATGTGTTAATATAATCTGTCATAGTAGTTATGTTTAGGACTGAAATTTGAAGATGTAGGATACACATTATCCTAGAATCTATGGAAGCATGCATGAGTTTTTTAATATTAAGGATGAAACAAGAATCTTTTATTATAAATTGATTGCTAGTTGGTAACTTGGATTTGTAATTGAGCACATTTTATAGATTTTGTAGAATATGATTTTTATAGTGCAGCACAGAGAACTTTCAGATATTGCTCTTCTTCATTGGTTATATTCTGAGTTTTAGCAAATTAAAAGTATCACGTTCAAAGAACCATGTTGTCATATTTTATTGGTCAATGCACAGTGCGGTGTTACATTCTATCCATGTAATGTATGTTATCTCCATTTCATCCTATACATTTTTGTCCAGATTTATGGGTTGATGAACACAGAGCTCAGTGAAGAATCACCAAGTACAATCTTTCTTGTTGGATTCAAATCATTAGCCTCGTTCCTCACTAGCATGGTAAGGATAGCTTTTACAAAACATTAACATGCACATATGCATGATTATCTTGTTATCCATCTTTCTTCAATTCCACAACCATCTTAGACCCGTAAACTTTATTATTCATAGGTGTCACTATTGGACCTTGGGACTGGATGGTGATTGATCATCATTTTTTTCCCCAAAATAAATATTTGAGTATCATTTTTAAAACCCTCAACCATTATGTTTATTTGTTTATGTGATATCTATATGATTATATTGTTGGGTCAAAGACACGGTCATCTTTAGTTGTAGTTTCTTTTAGGTAATAATAAAATAAGGAAATCCACAATACATTTCTATCGATAATAAAAAAGATAGGAAAAAAAATCTCTTCCACTTAATTGACTTCATCTCGATGTCTACCTCATTTTTATTCCATAGTTTATTGCAAAACTGCCATCTTTTACATTAATGAAATAGGTTCATCTTTAAAATACGGTAACTTTCTCAAAGAAGATTGAAAAAAGGCATTTACACCATTAAAAAGTCAATGAAACTTGTGATCTAATAGCGAAGACGGTTGTTCAATCGACTAGTTTGTAAAAAGCTATCACATTTTAAAGATTAGGTGAAACTAGAATGAAACAAATAAAATGGTAAATTTAGCAGTAGAAATTAGTGAGTTGTCCTGGCGGCTGGAAATGAAAGTGTTCATTGAAGATGGATGAAACACACAGGAATAATCGTTGTGTAACGGCTTTAGTTTTCACTAGTAGAATAGCAATTTTGCAAAAGGACTTGGGCGCTAAAATAGCTAATTTACCTTTTTACTTTTTTTTTTGATTGAAATTATACTCAGGAGAACCCGATGAACCGATAAACTCCTAAAGGAGAATTAAGTTGTGCATGTCCACTTAAACTCATGGCACCTATAACCACCGGAACTCTATTTTTTGTGAGAAGTATGCCAAAACTTAGTTTGTAACCGTGAATGAAGTAAATTTGTTAACTTTGCATTAGGTTCTTGTTTACCGTGGGATATACACTATAGCATGCTTCCTGGATTTCTCAAGGTGATGTTAAATCTCGAGGTAGAAGAACAATCAAAGCCAATGGCTATCAAAGACATTTTCCATGCCAATTCAGACTTCTGAAACTTTATAAATCTGTAGAAATTCATATGTCCTTAATTAATGGAATCAGTTACACACCACACAAGCTGGGACGTCCCACCTCGAGATCCACATTAATAAAGAGTATTACTGGGTAATACTGTCTGCTAATGCGGAGAATATGGTTGATTAGGGGCGACCATCTATAGCTTTGTCTTAAACATCTATTAAATACGTCGATTAATGCTCTATTTTTTTTTCTTTCTTAAGTGTCGACATATCCAATAAATACTTAATACAAAACTATAGTGGCTAACGGATCTATCAGAACAAAATACAACAACAAAATGTACAACACATCACAGAACAACAAACAAACAGACTCACACACATACATATACACTGATACATCCCAATATGATACAAAATGATACATTATAAGTGGTTCGAAGACCACACTATATATAACATGTCAAAAATATATACATATCAGGGTCAAACAAAAGGACTACAACCACAAAAGGTGATAACAGATATCCAAGCGGAAGCATCAAAGCGAAGCTAAGTCCAAAAGCATGTATCTAACCTGAAACAACTCGGTCTGACCCGAGTATAAAATACACGGATCGGTCTAGCTAAAACATCAGATTAATAATAGATAAGTGATAATATAAGACAATAGATAAAGGGGTGATAATTCTTCTCGAATGAGAAGAAGTAATAATAAGAACATATCCATAACTCAAATGAACTATATCACTTAACTATATGAACCCTCGAAGGAAGTAAACTCAATGATAATAATCAACTAAGAATCATAAATGCCTCATATCATTGGTGAAATCCCTAAAACACTATAATGGTTTCGATGAACCATATCTCCTAAATAGAAGAAATCACAAATCTCGCCAAAATGGCAAAAACAAATATGATCTCAAAATAGAATAACCCCAAAATTTAAAATACGCCCCATCTCATCGGCGCATACAAATCTCAATGCTAAAGAATGATAATATGAATCACAACATAAATAGAACTCGACTAGGAGTTCGAAACTCCGAATGTAATCACCATATAGTCAATACTGTAGCACTCAGGCTAAATAAATAACTCCACAAAGACGACTATGGTGAAAACATATATAAATCATCAAAACTCTAGAAATCATCAAAAACTCATAACTCGAGGAACTCAATTAAAAGTTCAAAACTCAGAAAATCTCATAACTCGTGGAACTCAATTAAGAGTTCAAAACTTCATAAATGAAATCACCATATATAAATAAAATCTCAGATAGCTCTAGGCTATAAAATATACAAAATAGCATCTCAAAATGGTGAAATCATAATAAAACACAAAACTCAGAAATCCCGAATTGGCCAGATCCCTGATTGCATGCCGAAGCAATGCTGCATGTGCTATCCTCGTGTCCAGTACTATATATTAAGTAGTACTATATATTAGGTACCTATCTCTTGACGACCGAAGTCGTAATACTCGTGACGACCGAAGTCGTAATACCTCGTGACGACCGAAGTCGTAATACCTCGTGACGACCGAAGTTGTGATAACTTGTGACGATCGAAGTCGTAATATCTCGTGATGACCCGAAGGTCTATAGTTGTTTAACGACAAATTTTCTATCGAGTTAGAAAAATGCCGATAAATTTTGAATTAATTTTAACCGCAAGCGCACGGCGTACAATTTTAGTATGTGGCGAGTACGGGTCGATCCGCAGAGAATTTTTAAGATTTTAAAATTTTCAATTCAATCAAATTAAACCAAAGTGAGAGGAAATTGCTAACTACAAAAAAAGCTAAAGCTAGAATTAAAATGTGATTTAAAAACTATTAGATAGAGAACAATTTAGAGGCAAATCCATTCTCATATTTTTGTAAATCAACAAACAAATAATTTATGATTTATAGCTTTGATATTAAGGAAAATAATTGTTGTATTTATCATAAGTATGGTTTGTTTATGTTATTAATTAACATAACTCAAACCATCAAACTATAATACAACAAATAAACCACTTATCAATTCTCATGAAAATGAAGGCAAAACAAAAGCTATTTTAAGTATGATCTATTTACTATTGTAATTAGTAATATAGATCATCAAATTTCATTTTTACTTTCATTTCAAAATCAAAAATTAATTAGCAAATGATGATGTAAATTGTGTTTATGTTGAATAAGAATAGCTCATTTGCATAAACAATATAAGCTATCAAACCCACTTGTATAAACTTACATCAAAATTCACTTTCATGAAGCACAAGCTAAAGAGATCATAAATCATAAAAATGTTGAAATTACATAATATTTGAGAGCTTCATTACCCCTTAATTGAAGAGTTTTAGCTACTTATTTGTGTTATCAAATCAACACATGTAAGTTTCAACATTGAAAAGCAAAGAGACGTAGAAATTAAACAAAGAAAATGAGATTAACTACTTGCATGAAATAACATCAAACTAATTGCATGAATGTAAATCTAAGCTATGAACATAAAAAGAAAGAGAGCATAGAAATAAACATTAACAATAAAACAAAGAAAAACATGTAGAAAAGAGAGGAGAAAGAGGCTTGGAAGCCATTTTTATTTCACTTTGATTTTTGTTTACAACTTGCTAATTTCCTAAGCAAATGTATGAGAGAGTAGGAGATATTTACATGTACACAAGAGAGCTATTTATACATGCATAAAACCTTAATTCAATATTTAGGGAGCTTTCCAAAATTCCCTTTAGGAAGTGTGGCCACCAAGTAACCATTAGCCACTAATTAATCTCTCATTAAATGTGCATGAAGCTTTAACCTCCACTTAGTTGTCCATTAGCTTCTAATTGCAGATTTAGACAAGTGGGTGGGGTTCTCCATGATCTTGGACTTGAATTATTTCCTTCTTCTTTCCTTTGTATTCATTTGTGCATGCATATATCTTCATGAATCCCTCTTCCATATGCATCAAAATTTCCTATAAAAATCATAAAAGATGTCCAAGTAAAAAATTCTCAAATTGGCACATGCACAAAAATGACCATTTTGCCCCGAATGAAGATGAATATATGATGATTTGAAAACATTTGAATTTTGATTTTAAACTTGTTAAATGTCCAAATATGATATTTATTTAAATAAAAAGAGATACAATATGGATGTATATATATGCACATTTACGTGCACATCAAATACTTCCATACTTATCTTTTTATTCGTCCTCGAATAAATGAAAACTAAGATAAATCCATTTTCGTAGGGAGCACGAGTGCATTGAGCGTATGCAACAAGCCGTTAAACCTCCGGGTGTCCCCAGTAGGACGAGTGTTGTCTCGTGAGGGTTTTCAGCGGATACTACCCACAAAATCTGAATGCAAAGTGAAAACATTTACAAAATGCAAGATTTATTTACAATGAGATGAATGCGAGTTTTTGAAAATATTTACAATAAAGGATTTACTTTTAAATCGGCACAAATAAGTTAAATATAAGTTTTGGTCATTAACTTCAAAATTTAAGTCATTTGTCAAAATTTTCAATAAAAATCAAGTTGTCATAACAGATAGACCATAGTTTGGCTAGTTGTTTCGGTTGATAACACAATGTAATTATGAAATGGATCATTAGTTGATTATCAAAGTTTGTTAAAGTGGCATTCTCATTCCTTTTCAATAACAAGTTAAATCAAACAAGTAAAAATAATGCTTAGATTTCAATTGCTTACTCTCTTTTATTTGAAAATTTTATTGATATTTACATATGCCTAACTCAAGTAAACTGAGGTCAGATATATTACCCGTGCACTGCCTTGCAGACTGATGTGAGGGGAATACAGAGCGTGGCGAGTGAACACACAAGTGTGAACACTTATCGACTGTAGGCGTTATTAAAAAGAGTTTTTATATACATACACCTAACTTAGATAAACTGAGGCCAGATATACCGATCGTGCACTGCCTTTCGGGCTTACGTGAGAAGGGTACAGAGCATGGCGAGTGAACATACGAGTGTGAGCACATGACTCTAGTTGTTAAAAATATATACATATATACAAATGTTTTTTTTTCTATAATATTTTTTTTTAGAAAGAGAGAGTTTTGCAAAATCATCTTAGCACCATTTAACTTAGAAGATAAAAATGTTATATCCTTTACTTTAAATTTACCACTTTTTAAACAAAGATTTTCAATTAGAACATACTTCATAATTAACACATATGAACCTTCTTATATACTAGTTAAGCCATTGTTATTTGTAATCAAACTTCATTTTTATATTTGTTAAGACAAATAAATTTTCAAAAATTTTAATTTATTAACCAAAACTTATACTTATCCTATAGTGTTTCTTCAAAAATAAATCAAAATGCTGAAAAAAAATTGTTTTTGAGATTTAGAAAATTAGAGATTTTTTTTAAAAATTAAAAATGAAAGTTCAAAAATACCATGAAACTTAAAAAATAATGAAAATAAGACTTCCCCCACACTTAATTTTGACTGTGTCCCCACAGTCAATGCATGATATAATGAGTGTAACGGAGAAAACTATGTACATATTTACAAAAGATGGTTAACATTCTTACTAGACGTAGCTTGACTCATGAAGGATCATGAGCTCCTCCTCTTGGTTATTTAGTAATTCCAAGAAAGTTTTCAAACGATGACCGTTGATTTTGATCCATCCCTAGGGTTTTCTATTTCTACGACACCATGTGGAAAAATAGTTCGTACCACAAATGGTTCAGTCCATCTTGATTTAAGTATCCCAGGGAATAAATGAAGTCTTGAGTCATATAAAAGAACTTTCTGGTTATGCGAAAACGTTTTCCTTATGATTGACTTGTCATGAAAAACTTTGGTTCTTTCTTTGTAAATTTTCTCGTTTTCATACGCGTCGTTCCTAAGTTCTTCTAGTTCGTTGAGTTGTAGTTTTCGGTTTTCGCCAGCTTTCTCAAGATCAAAGTTTAAGTTCTTTATTGCCCACAATGCTTTGTGTTCGATTTCAACGGGTAAATGACAAGCTTTACCGTAAACTAAACGAAATGGGGACATCCTAATGTTAGTTTTAAAAGCAGTACGGTAAGCCCAAAGCGCGTCGGTCAATTTCTGAGACCAATCTTTTTGATTTTTGTTGACAGTTTTCTCCAAGATTTGTTTTATTTGTCGATTTGAAACTTCAACTTGGCCACAAGTCTGAGGATGATACGGAGTGGATAACTTGTGGGTTATCGAGTATTTTTTCATCAAAGTTTCAAAAGAACGGTTGCAAAAATGGGTCCCGTTATCACTGATTATTGTGCGAGGTGTGCCGAACCTCGAAAAGATGTTTTCTTTGAGAAATTTCACAACAATTCTATGGTCGTTGGTTTTGCAAGGAACGGCTTCGACCCATTTTGAGACGTAATCGACAGCGAGAAGGATATACAAGTTTCCAAAAGAATTGGGAAAAGGTCCCATAAAGTCGATACCCCAAACATCAAAGATTTCGTTCGTAAGGATGAGGTTTAGATGCATCATATCTCGTCGAGAAATTCGTCCAAGCATTTGACATCGATCGCAAGTTTTACAAAATTCAACCGAGTCTTTGAAAAGAGAAGGCCAATAGAAACCACACTGAAGCACCTTTTCCGCAGTTTCTCGAGGACCGAAATGTCCACTGCACGCTTGATCGTGGCAAAATGAAAGAACACTCCCGATCTCATTATCCGGAATGCAACGTCGGATGATTTGGTCGGGGCAATATTTGAACAAGTATGGATCATCCCAATAGAAATATTTCACTTGGGACATGAATTTGCATTTGTCCTGTTTGGACCAAGATGAGGGAGTTTCTTTAGCGACTAAGTAGTTCATTATATCAGCATACCATGGATCGATAAAAATTGAAAGAAGTTGTTCATCGGGGAAATTTTCATTGATTGGAAAAGAAGTTGGTGCGTTCGGAAGACGAGGTAAGTGATCGGCTATGACATTATCGGATCCTTTTTTGTCTTTGATTATAAGATCAAACTCTTGAGTAAAAGGATCCAACGAATCAAACGGGATTTAACATCCTTTTTAGCGAAGAGATATCGAAGCGCAAAGTGGTCTGTGTACACAGTAATGTGTGAACCTATCAAGTAAGGTCGAAACTTTTCGAGCGTAAAAACGACAGCTAGAATCTTTTTTTCGGTTGTTGTGTAGTTGAGTTGAGCGTCGTTCAAAGTCATACTCGCGTAGTAAATGACGTGAAGGATCCTGTTGATGCGTTGTCCTAAGTCAGCACCAACGGCAAAGTTCGAAGCATCACACATTATTTCGAATGGAAGATCCCAATTGGGTGCACAAATGATTGGAGCAGAAATGAGTTCGCTCTTAAGACGTTCAAAAGAAGAGATACAATCAGAGTTAAAATCGAAAGGAACGTCTTTTTCAAGAAGAGTCGTCAAAGGACGAGCGATTTTGCTAGTCTTTCACAAAGCGTCGGTAAAAGCCAGCGTGTCCTAGAAATGATCGAATGTCCTTAACAGATTTGAGAATGGGTAGATTTGCAATGACATCGATTTTCGCTTTATCTACCTCAATGCCTTTATTTGAGATGATATGTCCAAGGACTATGCCTTGTTTGACCATAAAGTGTCATTTTTTCCAATTCAAAGTCAAATGTTTTTCTTTACATCGATTTAAAACCAACTCGAGATGATGTAAACATTGGGAAAAAGAATCATCAAAGATAGAGAAATCGTCCATAAAAACTTCTAGAAAGCGTTCAATCATGTCGGAAAAAATGCCAACCATGCATCGTTGGAAAGTCGTAGGAGCGTTACAAAGTCCGAATGACATACGTCGATAAGCAAGGTACCGAATGGACACGTGAAAGTCATTTTCTCTTGATCTTCGGAAGCGATTGGAATTTGGTTATAGCCGAAATAACCATCAAGAAAGCAGTATAATTCGTGGCCGGCTAGACGTTCGAGCATTTGGTCAATGAAAGGAAGAGGGAAGTGGTCTTTATGTGTTGCGGCATTTAGTTTTCGATAGTCAATGCAAACACGCCAACCCGTTTGAGTACGAGTTGGAATAAGTTCATTTGAATCATTCTTGACAACAGTTAGCCCAGACTTTTTCGGTACAACGTGAATTGGGCTAACCCATGAACTATCAGAGATTGGGTAAATGATTCTGTTGTCGAGAAGTTTTGGGTTAAGCCTCCGTTGCGCGTCACGAACAGGCTTGACATCGTCGATTAAATGGATGCGATGTTGAACAAGAACGGGACTAATTCCCTTTATATCAGAGATCGACCATCCAATTGCTTCCTTGTTTTTGGACAGAATTGAAGTAAAGAAGTTTCTTGATTGAGAGAGAGAGTCGTAGAAATGATGACGGGAAATGTTTTGTTATCACCTAAGTATGCGTACTTAAGGTGATCGGGAAGTGGTTTGAGATCCAACTTCGAGAGTTGCTCGATTAAAGAATTGGGTTGAGGTTCGGACTCAACTGGAAGCGATTCAAACGGAAGAGTGCATTCAATCTCGTTGGGAATTTCGTGAAACAATTTTTCGTACTCGGCCTCGCGTTCATCGTTAAGATCAAGTGTCTCGTTTTCAAAGTTTTCGTGAATGACACTAACTTCCAACGTTTGGTCACGAGGTTCATTGGATTGGCTTTTAAGATTGAAAATGTTGAGATCCAAAGTCATGTTTTCAAAAGAGATTTTCATAGATCCGTTACGACAATTGATTAAGGCATTTGAGGTGGCTAAGAACGGTCGGCCTAAAATCAATGGAATTTGATTCGCGGGATTTGTCACGGGTTGTGTTTCGAGAACAATAAAGTCAACGGGGAATATGAATTGCCCTACTCGAATGAGCACGTCCTCGATTTCTACCACAGATTTCTTAATGGAACAATCGGCGAATTGAAGCGTAACCTTTGTGGGTTTGAGCTCACCTAAGCCTAATTGTTCGTACACAGAATATGGAATCAATTTGACACTCGTGCCTAAGTCTATCAAACATTTGTTAATCATCTTGTCTCCAATTGTACATGAAATCGTAGGGCAGCCAGGATCTTTGTATTTAACGGGCATGGATTGGGACAAGACTTCACTCAAACTGACGGCTAAGAAGATTTTATTGGGCACTTGAGTGTGTCGCTTTTGGGTACACAAGTCCTTAAGAAATTTCGCATAAGTGGGGACTTGCTGAACGATATCAAGAAGCGGAATGTTAACTTTGACTTGTTTAAAAATTTCCAACATCTTTTCCATTTAGTCCGAGTGTTTCTTTGATCGAAGACGATGTGGAAATGGAACATGATACTCGGTAGGCGGGTCTACTCGAGTTGAAGAAGAATTTTAATTGGCATTCGATTCAACGTTTGGCTCCACGTTCTGTTCAGATTCGTTTACTGTTTTAGAAGTGCCGAGAGAGGTTTCTGGTAAATCGTTTGGATTAACGACTTGATTATCGATTTGTTTACCGGAGCGTAAAGTTGTGATAGCATTCAATTGGGTGACGTTGCTATCTTGAACAACATGGGCTTGATTTGAATTTGCGTTTTGATTTCTGGGATTTGGAAGGGGCGGGCTTGGGAATGTGCCTCGTTCACGTTCGCTTACAGACGTGGCTAATTGACTCATTTGCATTTCAAGTTTTGCAATCGATTGGTTTGTGTTTTGCATACATGAGGTCAATAAATTTTGCAAATTGCTGTTTGATTGAAGACTTTGAGTAGTTGCTTTAGCCAACGTTTCAAGAGTTTTCTCAAGCGAAGTTAAACGTCTATCGTCTTGGGGAGGATGAGCAGAATTTGGTTGAAAATTTGATTGTTGTGGTTGATTATGGGATGGACCCGCAAAGTTTGGTTGAAAATTGTTGGGCTGAAAGTGAGAATTCGAAGCATTATTTGGGAGTGCTTGAAAATTTAGACGAATCGTATTCGTGTTGGGATTGTTTTGGTTTCACGCAAAATTCGGATGATTTCTCCAACCAGGGTTGTACGTTGGAGAGAATGGGTCGTTTTTGGCTTTATTGAAAGCATTGATTTGTTCGACAGAATTGGGACACTGATCGGCTATATGATTAGGATTGTTGCATTTATAACACATCGGGTGGGAAGCTTGGTTCATTTGATTCGATGAGGAAACGTTATCAAATTTTTTAATCATTGCGTCGATCTTAGCTTCCAAAGCAAAAGAAGATCCTATCGAGTGTGCACTTGATCGTGAGTAAATTGATTTTTCGTTCGAACGTTCTCATTGGGACGACTTCTCGGCGAGGTTTTCAAGAAATTGCTAAGCATCGTCGTGATGTTGGGCAAGAAAATTGCCTTGGCACATTGATTCGAGCATGGTTCGTGAGCTGTTTTCGAGTCCATCGTATAAGATTTGGCAAATCGTTCATTTTTCGAAGTTATGATGTGGACATTTTATCAAAAGCTCTTTGAATCTTTCAAAATATTTTCCGAATGGTTCTCCCTTGAATTGATGAAAATTTACAATTTCGTTTCGGATTCTACTCTTTTTTTCCAAAGGGTAGAACTTTTTTAAGAAAGCTTTCACGAATTCTTCCTAAGTTTTAATCGAGTTCGATGGTAAGCCGTACAACCATTTTTCAGCGTAATTCGCAAGAGCGAATGAGATTAATCGAAGTTTAATTCCATCATCGGAAAGTTGTTGGAGTTTAATGGTTGCACAAACTTGTTCGAATTTAGTCAAGAAAATGTATGGGTCATCGTGTTCAAAATTGTCAAATTTTGGAAGCGTGGCAATATAGTAGGAGTAAATTTCGAAATGGTTATCCGTAGGGGCGGGTAACATGATGCAAGATGGAATAGAAACTCTATCGAAAAAGATTCTATTCATAAGAGTTCGAGGGGCGTTCTCGTTCGCTATTTCGGGAGGATCGTCTGTTCGAGTTAAACGGTTAGTTGTTGAGTCGCGAGTCCAATGATTTGTTGTTGTGTCACGAGTCCAAGTACTCATGCATAAGTGAAAGTCGAGAAGAGAATGAAGTTAGAAACGAGTTTAGAAAATGAAAGAGGATTCGAAAACGAAGTGAAAAAATTGTTTTTGTTTTTCTTTTCTTTTTTTAAAGGAAGAAAAGTATTTCCAAATGAAATTTATTTTCAGAAGAGAAGTTTGATTTTTTTTTGTTTTTTTGCTTTTCAAATTTTTATATGTTTTTGTTTTTGAATTTTCAAATATTTACCAAATTTTTTTTTCTTTAGAAAATGGAAATTTGATTTTTGTTTTTGTTTTTGGATTTTCAATTTTTTTTGTTTTTGAAAAGATTTTTTTATTTTTGTTTTTGATTGAAAATTATAAAAGGAAAGAAAAAGGATTTTTTTATTTATTTTTGGGATTAAAAACTAAGTTAAGTAAAATTTACAATTTTTTTTTTGGATTTTGGATTTTTTTATTTCTTTTTTTTGTTTTTTTTAAATATGCATGAACTAATGCAACTAAATGAATGCAAAAGACTTAATTACAATTTTCTGTCTTTAGTAGCTTCTAACCCAAAATTGTATAATCACACTTTGTCTTAAATCAACAAAAATATTTCTCAGCCAGGTAATGGGCAGGGGTTATCGGTGCACCACGAATCACCGTAGCAATGCAACCGAAGATTTAAGTGCCTTCAGAGGAACAACCACTGTAATATTTACGAATCACCGTAATATTTATAAATGGTTATTACTTTGCCGTAGCCTAGACACCAATAAATAAAATTGTTCAAAGAAAACAATTGTAAAGATACAATTAAGCCCTAAGTGAGCTCGTGACACCCTTAAGTCGAATGTCTAACATTTAATATTAGTCAAATTCTACGATGAAATGCGTTTGTGGGCTAAGGAAAGGGTGATGAAATCTCACACCTTATGTGAATTGGGGTATTGCCCTTAGAAAAGAAAATAAGATGAGATGAATGCAGAGCAGAAATTAAACGTGAATTTACAATGCAACTAAAATGATATTTGTTTTTGTTTTTGGATTTTGAATTTTTTTAATAATTGCAAATGCAAGCAACCAACAATGCAATTCAACTAAAAAAGGGATGAAAGCACTGTTATCCCAACTTTTAGCAAAGCCGAGATACCCAAAACTGACTGAAAATCAATAATAACTAGCCATGAATATCAACTATGCATTGTAGGATAACCATGGATATCGATGAATTTTGTCCGAGTCCGGATCGGACTGCAATTGACAAGACATGACAAGCAGAGCCATGGAAGCCAGTGTTTTAAATTTCAGGTTAATCGGAGTTCGTATGGGGGAGATATGATCGATACAATTTAAAAGAAATATGTTGTTCGTATCCATCATAGAGTCAAGGTGATGGTCCATTCGAATCCATCATGTTCGAATCCACCGGTATGACATCGCCTCGTTCTATTCGAATCCATCGGTTTCATATCCAGTGAAAATGCTACACGATCGTATCCATCAACTTCGTATCGATCCATCCCGTGTTCTCATTTCGTATCGATCGCCTACCACCTACTTCGTATCCATCGAGCCACAGCTAAAACTGCTTGTTCGTATCCATCCACTCTGGTCGATACGAGCAAGAGTTGGATTGATGGACATGAACGAGGCTACCTCTATCGATATGAATTAGAACATCTCCACAGATCTAACCAGCCACGTCATCGATATTCCCAGTTATTGATGCGAACGTGTCGATGTAAACGTGGCGAAAGCTTCGGAACGAATCGATCAACGCGGCACAAAAGGTGGAGCAATCCAAGATCCTCGTGCCACGTCACTGCGCGCTCACGTGCCCAGGTCGATTCAGAGTGATGGATACGAATCCATGGATTCGAACAGAGCAGTACACACGAAAATACAATCTTGTATCGATCATATCTCATGAACCATTGATCCAAATGCAATGAAATTTTCACAGAAGCTTGAACACAAGGTAAAGAATGTTCCTGCCAAGTTTTAGCTCGATTGGATCGTTTCTTGATGGATTCGAAATCATTTCGAATCGATCACAGATCGAGTCGAAACTTGGTGGAGCTGGTCGCATGGGTCCACTCACGTGCCAGAAGGAGTCTCCCGAAGTTTGAACGCGATCTCAGCCTCCTACGTCTATAAATAGCCCCCTGAAACCTACAGAAAGGAGGATCTTTTTGCCATCCAACGTCCAGACTCTGCCGGATTCAATTCTACTTCTTTCTATTGCTGTTATCTTCGAAATCAATCATTGTAGCAGCTGTAATCATTTGTAACCAGCAAGGATAATCAATAAAATATAAAACTTTGAAGTGGACGTAGGCCGGAGATAGCCGAACCACTATAAATTGTGTGTCACTGTCCTTTATTTCTGGATTGCCGTTTGTTGCTTGCTTAAATCTGAGATTTGTGTTTGAATATTGCTGATTTGTATTCATATACTGGTGCTTTCACAATACTTGGGGTTTGTGACCATTTTTGGCGCAAACACTTTGGTGCTTTCACTGAGAAGAACTAGCACCCGCTACACCAGATTCAAAGTTTAGATTTAAAAGCTTGAAGGGATCAGATTTGGGAGACTGACTCGACAAACGAGACAAAGAGCTGAGAGAAGCCAACAAGGAGGAAGTCAAGAGGCATCCTCTGGTGCTGGAGAAGAACCAGCTTCGATCTACATCACTAGAGACGAAATGGAGACCATGACCAATCTGATGCACGAAAGAATGATGAAAAGCCAACAAGAGATGCTGCAGAATTTTTTTGAACAGATAAGAGCTGCAGGGATACAGAACCTAGGACCAGCTACAGCGGCTATGAATGTGGAACAAGGAGCTAGGGTTGTGGAACCCAATGAAGGTCAGAATGCAGATCCAGAAGGCAATCTATAAGGACTTGGGGGCAGACCCTCATGATCTGATACTGGAAGGCCTACAGATAGAGCTCAACAAGCTGGAACCAACGCTGATGCTAACGGGCCACACGAAGAGTACGTGGCAGAATACCCTTCAAGACCAAGAGGGCAACCCCAGGATGGAGATGAAAAGATGGCAGGATTAGTCCGACGACTGATGAGAGGAGGATTGTCCAATGGAGGACTAGAGGAGGTCAGTCGGAGTCCGTTCGCTCTGAATATCAGGAATGCAAGGAACCCTCCAAAGTTCAAACTACCAACGCTGGATCCGTATGACGGGAAGTCGGATCCAACCATGCATATTACCAGATACATTAGACACATGGAAGTACTGGGAGCATCCGAGGAAGTGATGGCACGATGTTTTCCTTTATTTTTGTCAGACTTGGCTGCACTTTGGTTCAGGCAATTAAAGACTGGATCGATCAGGACATGGGGGGAGCTTGTAGATTGCTTCATGGAACAATTTAGGGTCCATGTGACAAGACCTAAGAGTGTGATGACTTTAGCTTCGATAAAGCAAAGGACCGGAGAGTCCATAAAAGGTTTTCTGTTGCGATTCAATGCAACGGTGGCTTCTGTAGATCGCCCGGATCCATCGATGATTTTGATGGCGGCGGTGGCAGGAGTTGGAGAAGGCACCGAATTCAAAGATTCATTGACAAGAGATCCACCACAAGATCTTGGAGAGTTTTACCATGAAGCTGAGAAATTCATTCGATTAGAAGAATCACGAGCCGAGAGGCAGGAAGTAAATGCTGCACAAGGCGAAGGAACCGTCAGGGAACAGTCCAGGGCAGACAAAGGAAAGAGAAAGCAGGATGACGCATATGATGGTCCTGATAAACGGAAGAAATTCCGAGAGCCTAGATTCAGGCAATACACAGACTTGACGGCAAGCCTAGAAAGGATTTACACTGAAACTCGTGGGCAACTCCCCTATCGAAAACCACCCAGGAGAGATCCCACGGAGCGGGAACGCAGGACTGGAAAATACTGTCTATTCCATGAGCTGGATGGGCACACTACCGATGAATGCCGCCACCTAAGGGATGAGGTGGAAGAACATGCCAGGAGTGGTAGATTGCCACAATATACCAGAGAACGGGCAGCGACAGTAAGGCCTGAACAACCACCGCCTCCACCTAACAGGAATGATCCTGGATCGGGATCACGACTCGTCATCAACTGATTGTGATGACAAGGGCCAAGTTCAAGATTTGGACTTTGGTCGATTAGTTTTCTTAGATTTGATTTCCATGATAAAACGGCTATCCCACTTACTCATGTATGGAAACCGGAGAGATCCCTAGGCATGCTCTAAGATGGAAATAGACCGCTCCGTCCGGAGAGGCATTGTCTTGTTTTTCCTGGTGTTTGAGATTGAACATCTAGGATTTGAATTTAATAAAGAAACATTTATTGAAATAAACCTTTGATCGGAAAGTTAAAGGATAAACATTAAATATCAATATAAAGATGATCGCTTTACGATCCTACCCGGAGAGGCGGGGTCCGGAGTGCAAGAAGTGAGTTGCTTCGCCGGAGAGCGACAGGATCGACTCACTTAAGCATCGTTTCCTATTCACCGGAGAGTGATTGGATCGGGATTCGATAAGAGCCCGGAGAGGCTATGATCGGCCGACGATTCAGGTCATGACATCGCTTAATGTTCAGATACACTGAACCGGAGTGCAAGAAGTGGGTCGCTTCGCCGGAGAGCGACAGGATCGACCCACTTAACGATGTTTCCCCTTCACCGGAGAGTGACAGGATGAGATCCAGCATGAGCCCGGAGAGGCTACGATCGGTCCAGAACGACCAAGACATCGCTTTACGCCCTAACTGGGGCCAGAGTGCAAGGAATAGAAAGCAACGCCGGAGTGCAATAGGATCTTTCTATTCGATCGCTAAGTCTAGAAGGGGCTTGGCAAGGGTCCGGAGTGATCATCGATAGTACGGAGAGACTGTAGAATTTCATTCTTAACTTCCACTGGAGAAATTGATAACAATTCGGCTTCGAACAGCCATGGACTTGATTGAAAATGCTATATGCTCTGAATAAAACCTGAACTCAATGCATTCGACTTGAGACTGATCAAAACACACCTTTTACCAAAAGACATGTTTTGGGGGGCAAAGTGTTATCCCAACTTTTAGCAAAGCCGAGATACCCAAAACTGACTGAAAATCAATAATAACTAGCCATGAATATCAGCTATGCATTGCAGGATAACCATGGATATCGATGAATTTTGTCCGAGTCCGGATCGGGCTGCAATTGACAAGACATGGCAAGCAGAGCCATGGAAGCCAGCATTTCAAATTTCAGGTTAATCGGAGTTCGTATGGGGGAGATATGATCGATACAATTTAAAAGAAATATGCTGTTCGTATCCATCATAGAGTCAAGGTGATGGTCCATTCGAATCCATCAGGTTCGAATCCACCAGTATGACATCGCCTCGTTCTATTCGAATCCATCGGGTTCGTATCCATTGAAAATGCTACACGATCGTATCCATCAACTTCGTATCGATCCATCCCGTGTTCTCATTTCGTATCGATCGCCTACCACCTACTTCGTATCCATCGAGCCACAGCTAAAACTGCTTGTTCGTATCCATCCACTCTGGTCGATACGAGCAAGAGTTGGATTGATGGACGTGAACGAGGCTACCTCTATCGATATGAATTAGAACATCTCCACAGATCTAACCAGCCACGTCATCGATATTCCCAGTTATTGATGCGAACGTGTCGATGTAAACGTGGCGAAAGCTTCGGAACGAATCGATCAACGCGGCACAAAAGGTGGAGCAATCCAAGATCCTCGCGCCACGTCACTGCGCGCTCACGTGCCCAGGTCGATTCGGAGTGATGGATACGAATCCATGGATTCGAACAGAGCAGTACACACGAAAATACAATCTTGTATCGATCATATCTCATGAACCATTGATCCAAATGTAATGAAATTTTCACAGAAGCTTGAACACAAGGTAAAGAATGTTCCTGCCAAGTTTCAGCTCGATTGGATCGTTTCTTGATGGATTCGAAATCATTTCGAATCGATCACAGATCGAGTCGAAACTTGGTGGAGCTGGTCGCATGGGTCCACTCACGTGCCAGAAGGAGTCTTCCGAAGTTTGAGCGCGATCTCAGCCTCCTACGCCTATAAATAGCCCCCTGAAACCTACAGAAAGGGGGATCTTTTTGCCATCCAACATCCAGACTCTGCCGGATTCAATTCTACTTCTTTCTATTGCTGTTATCTTCGAAATCAATCATTGTAGCAGCTGTAATCATTTGTAACCAGCAAGGATAATCAATAAAATATAAAACTTTGAAGTGGACGTAGGTCGGAGGTAGCCGAACCACTATAAATTGTGTGTCACTGTCCTTTATTTCTGGATTGCCGTTTGTTGCTTGCTTAAATCTGAGATTTGTGTTTGAATATTGCTGATTTGTATTCATACACTGGTGCTTTCACAATACTTGGGGTTTGTGACCATTTTTGACGCAAACAAGCACAATACCAGAGCGTGCAGAATTATTAGCAAATTTTTTTAGCGGCAATTTTTTAGCAAGCAAAGCAAAGCAGTTTATTTAGCAAGTAGAGCAATGTAAGCAGTTTGGCTCCTTCCGTTTTTGCAACCTGAAAAGGTTTAAACAAGATATATATATAGTTTAAGGATGGCACTTCAAACAATTTAAAACAAGCCAAAACCAATTTAAAACTTTTTTTTAACAGTATAACAAAACTCAAAACGAAGTAAACAAAACAAATTAAGCAAAAACTTTTTTTGTTTTTGAATGGACTAAAAACAATTTTTACAAAACAAAAGAGAATAATAATTTTTTTTTTCACTTAGGCTCACAATCCAAACCCGACCCACTAAGTAAACACGTTTTTCTTCTTTTATTAAAAAAAAAACTGTAAACCAAATCGTCCTCTTTCAATTGATTAAAAACACTTTTCAACTCCAGAATCAAAACCAAAAGCCAAGTCGATTTAAATTTGTTCAATTTGAAGGCGGTTGCAGTGGGTTTACTGGCAGAGGTGATGGTGATCGATTTTGGTATTGGGTGTTCGCGATTCTTGATTCAGGGTGGTAGGAGTTGTCGCAGTGGAAGTTTCATGAAGGCAGCGATTGGGGTTTTGGTTGCTGTGCTTTGAGTTCGAGGCGATGGTTGGAAGGTGTTGTTGATTTCGGGTTGATCGATGGTGAGTCGATTGTTTGGGTTCGTGTTCGACTGGGGATTTGAGTGAGTTCGAGTGGAGATGATTCTCGTTCGAATGCAATGGTGATTTAGGGATTGGAGATGATTTCGGTTGGAGCTTGGTTCGGTAATCGTGGTTGTGCAGTGTTGTTGCTGCGTTTTGTATCTTAATTCGTGGATGAAGCAGAGTGATATGGTCAGTGTTGTAGCTGCTGGGTTATGAAGACGGGCCTTTGTTTTTCTTTTGGGTTTGTCATGGAGAGAAATGTCGCTGCTGTGGAGGAGCAGTTGGGTATGAAATGAAGTTTATATGGTAGGCAGTGAATGATGGTTGTATCAGTGGTGTGTTCGACGGTCTGGAGGGTGGCAGTCTGTGTCGAAGAAGCAGTGGATGTTGTGTATATGGCTGAAGTTTTGATGGTGGAGGGAGTGAGTATCAGTAGCAGACTGTATTGTTTTTATACACAACGGAGATGTGAGGCTGCTGATGTTTTTGTGACAGAAGGAGGAAGACTTGATAGTTGGCAGTTTTAGACAGAAGTGTTTGCTGTTGTGAATGTTGGTTGTAGTAGTGATGTTGATTGCAGTGAAGGGTGGTTATGAGGTACAGGGATGTGGAGATGTGTATGAAGATGTTTGAGAGCAATGTTGTTGGTGGTTTGAACTGTTGTGAAACAGGTTGGTAATGTGGAAGAGATTGGAGGTGAAGCAGGTTGAAAGGCAGTGTGTTTGTGAAGCGGTGGATTGTATGGTTTGAAATGGGAAGAATGCAGAGGTGATGATGTTTTGTTATTTGCTGTTGGATGAGGAGAAACAGTGATGACGACAGTTGGTTGAGAAGGAATCAGTGATATGCAGGAGGTTGCTGTGCAAGCTGCAGGCAAGGAGATATAGGTTGTAAGTTGATTAGTAAGTGGATGGTTGATGTCAGATGTAGGCAGTGGAATAGCAGCAGGTTGTATCGAAATGCAAGAGGTCAGAAGTGGTAGGGGAAATGCACTGCACTATTGTTTGTGGAGGTATATGTGGTGGTTGTGCACAGTGGTGCACTGATGGGTGTGTGTGCAAAGTTTCAAATTGTACTGAAAAAGAAAATGCAGACTTTCAAATTGTGTAAAAAAAAAATGAACTGTAAACAGATGAATTGAATTTTTTTTTTAATGGACACAAAAACCGGAATCAAAAACAGAAGTGACACAAAAGGAATGATGATAGAGCCAATGCACACACAGTAAACATTAAACTGTGCAAATGAAATGTAAACACTGTTTTACAAACCACAATGGGACAAATGAAATGCAAATTCGAAACAAAAAGCAATGCAAATGTAAAAAGCGCAATGAATTTTTTTTTAAAATGTGCAAGTGCAAATGCAAAAACAAGAAAAACAAGCACACAACAAAATGAAAACAAGGATCAAACAACAAACACACAATTTTTTTTTAAATGTAAACGAACGCACAAAACAAACACACGAAATCAAACAAAAATAATCTGAAGAATAGAAAATAAAATCAAAGCAACTCCTCGGCAACGGCGCTAAAAACTTGTTTAACGACAAATTTTCTATCGAGTTAGAAAAAATGCCGATAAATTTTGAATTAATTTTAACTGCAAGCGCATAGCGTACAATTTTAGTACGTGGCGAATACGGGTCGATCCGTAGAGAATTTTTAAGATTTTAAAATTTTCAATTCAATCAAATTAGACCAAAGTGAGAGGAAATTGTTAACTACAAAAAAAAGTTAAAGCTAGAATTAAAATGTGATTTAAAAACTATTAGACTAGAGAACAATTTAAAGGCAAATCTACTTTCATATTTTTGTAAATCAACAAACAAATAATTTGTGATCTCTAGTTTTGATATTAAGGGAAATAATTGTTGTATTTATCATAAGTATGGTTTGTTTATGTTATTAATTAACATAACTCAAACCATCGAACTATAATACAACAAATAAACCACTTATCAATTCTCATGAAAATGAAGCCAAAACAAAAGCTATTTTAAGTATGATCTATTTACTATTGTAACTAGTAATATAGATCATCAAATTTTATTTTAACTTTCATTTCAAAATCAAAAATTAATTAGCAAATGATGATGTAAATTGTGTTTATGTTGAATAAGAATAGCTCATCTGCATAAGCAATATAAGCTATCAAATTCACTTGTATAAACTTACATCAAAATTCACTTTCATGAAGCACAAGCTAAAGAGATCATAAATCATAAAAATGTTGAAATTACATAATATTTGAGAGCTTCATTACCCCTTAATTGAAGGGTTTTAACTACTCATTTGTATTATCAAATCAACACATGTAAGTTTCAACATTGAAAAGCAAAGAGACGTAGAAATTAAACAAAGGAAATGAGATTAACTACTTGCATGAAATAACATCAAACTAATTGCATGAATGTAAATCTAAGCTATGAACATAAAAAGAAAGATAGTATAGAAATAAACATTAACAATAAAACAAAGAAAAACATGTAGAAAAGAGAGGAGAAAGACGCTTGGAAGCCATTTTTATTTCACTTTGATTTTTGTTTACAACTTGCTAATTTCCTAAGCAAATGTATGAGAGAGTAGGAGATATTTACATGTATATAAAAGGGCTATTTATACATGCATAAAACCCTAATTCAATATTTAGGGAGCTTTCCAAAATGCCCTTTAGGAAGTGTGGCCACCAAGTAACCATTAGCCACTAATTAATCTCTCATTAAATGTGCATGAAGCTTTAACCTCCACTTAGTTGTCCATTAGCTTCTAATTGTAGATTTAGGCAAATGAGTGGGGTTCTCCATGATCTTGGACTTGAATTATTTCCTTCTTCTTTCCTTTGTATTCATTTGTGCATGCATATATCTTCATGAATCCCTCTTCCATATGCATCAAAATTTCCTATAAAAATCATAAAAAATGTCCAAGTAAAAATTCTCAAATTGACACATGCACAAAAATGACCATTTTGCCCCTGAATGAAGATGAATATATGATGATTTGAAAATATTTGAATTTTGGTTTTAAACATGTTAAAATACCCAAATATGATATTTATTTAAATAAAAAAAGATACAATATGGATGTATATATGCACATTTACGTGCGCATCAATAGTACTGGCATAACTCGTGAATGTGTCACAAACTCTCAGACAGGAATCCGAAAAGTGTTAACGTGCGTCTCATACCACACGTTCTTACTTAACGGTTTACTAACTGCTAGTCAATGCCACATTAGAAAACAGAAATCATCAAAATCACAAAATCTCAAAAAGCTCATAACTTGCCTCGTACCATCGGCAAGTACAAAAAGACATCGTGATGGTTTCTCATAAACCATAATTCCTAAATAGGAAATCTCAAACTCATAACTTGCCTCATATCATTGGCAAGTATAAAAGACGTCGGGATGGTTTTCATCGACCATAACTCCTAAAAATAGGAGATCTCAAACCTCAAAGTTCGCCATAGAATGGCAATCACAAATACTTACCCGAAGGTCTAGAACTACAATAGCTTCGAACGAACAAGTCCGGAATTAACCGAAAAAATAACGCACGTGTCCCATACCACGTGTTTTACTAAATCGTTTAATTCTCTTCCTCAATACGCTCGAAGAATGCAAAAACGTGTATTTTATATATAAGATAATTTGTTGGGAAAACAAGCTTTTAAAACCATTTTTCGAAATCGATTTTGGAAAACAACTCTGAAAATTCCTTTATTATAGAGAATATATAGCTTTTATAATTTGGAAATAATTTAAAAATATTATACAATAATTATTTCAAAAGTCAATTTATTTTAAAAATTATTTCAAAATTTATTTAGAAAAAACCCGTGCTCGAAATCAAGGGAAAACATCGAAAACCGACATTTGAAAATATCTCCAAAATCGATTCATATTTGAATCACAAATCCACCAAAATATTAGCTAGCCTATTGATAGACATCATAGCCTTCAAACTCAATTCAAAAACTCCACGAAATCAAGTAACAAAGGTGGAAAAACAAGCTTAAAACAATAGAAAACAATAGGCAGAACAAACATAGGAAAGCCCAGAAATAAGGCACCATAGGTCGACCTTATTAATCCATAGGTCGTGGTCGACCTATGAGACCATAGGGTCGACCCCTAGGTCGACATGCAGGTCGACCTAGGCCACGCACTTTTCCAGACTGGTTTTCGCAGCATCGAACTGATTTTCAAGCATTGATCTCAGATAGCAAATGAAAGAATTAAGCTACAAAACTTTGCATGCATAAGCTACAACATCTAAACTATGATCCGGAAAAGATCTGGCAGCAATTCATCAAGAGAACAAGAAGATATAGTCACTAGAAGAAGCACTAAAACAAGATATGAACTGTAATCGAAAATTTATCAAAATTGTTAAAGCTGAGAGCTTTGGCCTCCTATAAGCTCTAAGAACCTGAAAATGGAGTATACAGAGACATGCAACAACAAATTCTCAATTACAGATAAACCCAATTCACAAAACTGAAATTTGATGAAATATTTATAATTTGGAGTTGATTACTTGAGATTTGGCTTTAGATTTTGAAAAGAGGAATGATTTCTTTCTCTATATTTGATTTTTACTGTCAGTGGAAAAAGAACGCACTGGAGTTTGAGAAGAAGGATTTCTCATCTCTTTACAGGCTATTACCAAAATGGGCTTGGACCCAAAACTAAATAATTAGCTTAAGTAAATCATGTTTATCACTAAATTCCAATATACACATATGTTAAATAAATCAAACAACATATTTTAATTTACAAAGTTTCAACATAATAAAATTACACAAATACATTTTCATGTTTTACAAACATTTTGATAACTAATAAAAAGATAATTTTTGCTATAAAAATGTTTTTATTAATCACATTATTTGTTTTAGAATGCACTTTGAACTTTTGTCTTAACCTCAACTGTTGATCAGCTAGCAACTGTGTCTAAAGTACAACAGAGTTTAACATGAAGTGTGACACAACATTATAGCTAGTTTCATTACTACCGAGGAGCTACTTCCTCATATAACTTTGCCATGAAACCATTGGTTTCAAGTTAATTAATCAGAATGCAGTATTCTTTGGTGTTAGTGGTTGTCTTAGATTCCAGAGAAAAAACTCGATTTTTTTTTAAATTTTTTTTATTCATAGCTGGATTAGTGACAGTTAGCTCTATGTTTGTCATCGCCATTTTCCTTTTCTATATGTTTATGTTGAATAAATTAACCGACAACCTATCACTTATTACGCTTATCATACATGCATGCATACATACATATGTATGTGTACACACACATACAAACATATGTATGTGTACACACACACATACAAACATATGTATGTATATATGTGTGTGTGGGGCAAGGATCGGGTACACCTCAATCTCCCCCATCACACCCCCCTCCCCCCACACACGGAGGATTTCAACCACATATTCCGATTTAAGTAACAGGAAGAAGTGATAAGAAAGAGACTATAATTATTTAAATTGGAACGTGTGGTTGAAATCAAGGGGGCTTTAATGTGTGTGCACACACACACATATATAATTTTCATATTTTCAGAAAGGAATTCCCATTTACATATTGGTAAAGAAATTATATCACACTGCCCTCGCAAGAATAAAAAACCCTTCTTTAGTATAAATTTGTACATTATGTTTGCTATCTATCTTGTGATACCTCATTATACATACACCGAATAACTTAATGGCAATCTACTTATATCACATTGATCTAACCTAGTCAAGAAAATCTCGTGTTACCTCAATTTTACTAATAAATCTATAACTTCTAGCCTTGATTCAATTGTATATATGCAAATCTAACGATGTTTTCGTGAGGAAAACTGTCAGGATCCACCTATTCAAATCAAACTCTCAACATTTTTTCTGGCAGACCCATGCCCTGCTGAACTCTCTATCCTCTTCAGACTTGCTCTCTGATTCGTACTTCCCATCCTACCCATCCTTGATCCTTGACTTTCCGTCTGAACCAAAGCTACATTTCTCTTCATCACATCCTCTACAGTCTTCAACGCCTCATTCAACTCCGGCCTTGCCTCTGGGTCCTCACTCACACATGCACCACCCAACCTTAACAACTCAACCATGTCATCTGTAGCATTTCTCCCAGCCAACATATCTGGATCAAGTAACTCTGACTCCTTATTCTCCGCAATTGCTCCCTCTGTCCACTTCACCACATCTGTACCTCCTTTGGTATTGTTCAGATACTGCGATGGAAACTTCCCTGTTAATATTTCCAGAATCACTACACCTAAGCAGAAAATATCAGATTTGGGTGACACTTGCTGCGTACTACTTGCTTCAGGAGATTTGTACGCAAACATAGCATGCATAGCTTGTGCAGGGTTGACTAGGTTAAAAAATCCATAGTCAACGATTAACGGTTCAAAGTCCGATGCAAGGAGGATGTTTCCTGATTTAAGGTTTCCATGAGGTACTTCTACTGAAGAGGCAAGTTCAGTGTGTAAGAAGGTCATTCCCCTTACAATTCCGAGGATAATCTTTAGACGAATCGACCAGTTTAGTGCTGCATGATCCGTACCTCGGTCACCTGTGTATATTAGCATTCTCATGTTGGTATGTAGAAAACTCGATAATAGGCAATTTGAAGGGCTTACCGTGAAGAATGTACAGTAAGCTCCCTTTGCTTATGTACTCCGAAACGACTAGCTTCTCCTCCTTTCTGTAGAGGTAAGCGAGTGGCGGCAATACGTTCCTGTGCCTGAACTTGCCATACCTCTTCATCTCTGCATCGAACACCTCCTTTGATGCTTTGTTCATGTCTCTCATTCTCTTTACTGCCAGTCCTGTACCGTTAGGCATTACAACTTTGTATGCGGATCCTAAACCTCCGTTTCCCAACACTTCTGCTGCCGCCTTCATAAGATCGTTGACACCGAACATGCCCTTGTCCTCGTTCACTATAACTAAGTCTGCCCCACCACTCTTTTTTGCAGATGATCCTGTTAATGAGAAATGAATAAAAGATAATTTTGTGTTTATATTTATCACGTGCCAAAAACTTTTTTTCATTTAGAGCATCTCGGAGGAGGAGAAGATTTGGACATAACAGAAGCCCGAAAAGTGTGGACTACTCCAACTTATCTAGCACCACAGGTGAATATTTTCTCACTTTTGAGTGCTTTTTTGAAAAAAAAGAAAATTGTTTACTCTACTAAACAGGTTTTAAACTTGTTTGGCGCTAAGTTAGACCCCGTTTGGTTTTTAATTTTTAATTTTGGATTTTCGTTCAAACAAAAATGCGCACAACTCATGTATTTTTTGAAAAACAACCAACATGTAAAATGAAGTTAGCATACAAAATATAAAACAAATTTATTTTATTTTCCGTGTTTTGGGAAATAACAAAAACACGGAAAACAATTCATCTGTCCGTCGTCCCTCCATCCTTTTTGTCGTCCCCTCCATCCCTTTCGTCGTCCCTCCATCATCGTCATAATGACTTAGGATTTTAATTCTTCTCCCCCTCTCTCTTCATATTTTGTAATGAATGTTGCAAAAAACACAACTCAAAATGAAACCAAATGAGTCATTAGTTTTATAAAAACCATTTATCGCTGAAGGGATTTCAAAATAGTGTGCTAAATGAGTTTTCTGAATTCTATTTTTTGTTAAATGGTTTTCAAAAACTTTCTAGGGCTTAAACATTTGCTGAACATTCTCAAAAAACCATTTAGCGCTCTATTTTCATAATAAAATGGAATTAAACCAACTTTCTTTGTTGTGCCATGCTCAAACTGATAATGTTGGAGCATGGCAAAGCTGGAAAAGTTGGACCTTGAATCATCGTTACTGGTGATGGTCTGAGTTTGTCAATTGTCATGCGTACTTTGTGCATGTAAACATGCACAGAATCCTAATATATGCCTACAATCATCGAAACTGATTATCATTAAGCTATCATACTACTTTATCTATCTCTACCTCGATTGGACCCACTTCGCTTATGAGATGAACCATCACCAGAAATTTGCTTCTGCGAAGACTCTACTGCCGCCACTGCTTCAATAGCCTCTGAATCTGCCTCGATGCTGTACTTATCAAAGTCAGGATCATTTTTGTTGTTTTTGGCTATAGATAACCCAACAAATATCCCAATAATTATTACCAAGCCAGCAATCATAAGAACAAATGTTTTCCCTTTTCCTTTATTACTCTCGTCCTCGGGTGGAGGTTGAGCCGGAGTAGTACTCGGATTACTCTGAATCTGTGCAGCATCACAAGGAGTATTAAGAGGCTGGCCACAGAGGTTAGGGTTTCCCTTAAAAGATTCTATCTTGAATTTTTTTGCTAATCCATCAGGAATTGCTCCTGTAAGTTGATTATTGGACACATTGAATTCAATAAGAGAAGGAATGTTCAAATCAGGCAAGGCCCCTTCAAATTTGTTGTCTTCAAGCTTTAGCTTTAAAAGAGTAGCCACTTTTGATAATGAGCTAGGTATTGATCCGGTAAATGCATTTCCATCAAGCTCCAATCTCTTCAAATGGTCCAAATGGTTGAAGAAGTCATCGGGTATAGGCCCTGAAAATTGGTTGTTGGAGAGGTAAAGTGATCTTAAGGTTTCTAGTTTGGAAAAAGGAGGGATAGGTCCTGAAAAACCGTTGTTAACGAGAGAAATTGTACGAATAAATCTTATTTTTGTTAAACTATCAACGTCGATCGTGCCTGATAGGTTTAGTCCACCTAGGTTTATACCAACAACAATGGTACCCGAGCATAGTACGAATGGCCATTTGCATGTTTGTACAGTGGAGGTTACGGACCATTGTTCAAGTGGATCAGGTCTGGGTCGGATTAATGAAGCTTTGAAGTTGGTGAGACTTATCGTTTCATCTGAAGGAGCTGAAATTGTTATAGGGATGATATGGAGTAGGATCAAAAATAGTAAAATCTGGGACATTTTTTCTTTCAATCTGAAGTAGATTGACAACTACAATGCTACATGCATTTTCTTCATTTGTTTTTCTGATATTTGTTGTGGATGCTTTCTTTTATCTTCTTCTCTTGGTTTCGCTTTGCTAATAGCTCTCTACCTTATCATCCCTTCCCCTCTATCTCTTTCTTTTCATGTGTTTTTCTTTCTTTGTTTTTTCTACAAACTTTTTTTTTTTTGGGTGTGTGTCAGGGATTGGAGCTAGAGAGAGGATGGAGAAGCTAAGAATAGAATTCATGGAATGGTTGAGAGCACATAATGCTGATATGTAGGATGCAAGGTTAACAACATCCTTAAGTTTGAAACCTGGAACACAAAATATGAGGTGTTTTATTTAAGGTTATACTTTATGCCAGCAGTTATGTTATATGCTTCTAATATATTTTGACTAATAATTTGCAATCTAATAGTCATAGATTATGGCTGCATGCTCACAGTTTTATCTGAAGTGCAGTATGACTAAATATTGGTTGCAGTCTATATGAATAGTTAATACAAAGCTGAAACCCATATAACGTTAATCCTCCTTCAGTTCATTTAAGTTCTATTGATATTAGTATTGGAAGCTAAAATTTGATTTAATTCGTGAACAATCTACATGTAGGCCACTGCAGGTATGCGATCATAATGCTTAATAACTAATTTTGCAGCATCGGTCCGCTGAAAGTAAAATCAGTTTTCGTCTCTTTTTTTCACGTATTTAATCTCTCCTGTCTAATGCTTTTATTTTACCATTATATTTATAAATATTATTGTTATTACCATAATCCATTATTATTCATATAATAAAAGAAGCCTTCACGTTATTTTATGTGTCAGTCGGAAATAACTACTTAATCTATTGATAGAAGGTCATGTGCATTCTACCTTGATATTCAGCCTGCTATTGGACACATTACGAATTTCCTCTTGAATTTTTTCTTCAACTTTTATTATATATTTTTATTTAGCATCATATGTCTTTGTTGTTAACTTGCATCATTTTATGCACATTTCCCTCATTGTTACTCAAATGTTAATTGTTCACAATAAAACTTAGTTATTTATCCTGGTGTGTGTGTGAGTAACAGTAGAAGTAATAATAATAGCAAACATAAAAAAGCTTTTCACATGTACCATGCTTCAAGAGTTCAGTTAAGTTCAGCTATATATCATGATACCTTGACGGGGGAAGTTTTTGTAATGCTTTTTCTATATGTTTTTGTTTCTCATTTAAACAGGCTATCACTATGATATTTTAGTATAATGTTCAAAATGGAATCTGAACGGACCATCTCCTAATGAAACTTATTTGCAAAAGATATTTGATCAGAGAGTGACATGAAGTCAATCTGTAATTGTATCTTTGTTTATTGTTAAGAATATGCATAGTAGAATAAACATTCCTGCAAAATTTAATCTTGAATTTCAAAACTCCGACTTTTTGCAAGGCTGACAAGAAAATATACATCTCTTTATCCAGAATATCCAATCTATTTCTTCCATTTTAGTCATCCCATCGTAAATAGAACCACTATACTCTAACAACTTATGTGGCACTACAATGCTGTTAAATTTTGACATCTATTTTTGATGTCCAGCCTGAACATTAAGTATAATAGTTTTGTGCATCTTTAAGAGCTCTTACATCTAGAAGTTTAGCTAGTATTTTAAGGATATTTCTAGCTACACAAATTTCTAGTATTTTGTGCATGTAATTTAGATCCACTCATTTCCCCTCGTACACAAATTTCTAGCTACAGTTTTACATCAGCTTTTTTCCATGCCAAATTTTATGAGATTAGCTTTTTGATGTTTTGACTGAACAGCTAATTGATGCTTTCAGTCTAGCTACAAAATCATAACGGAAGTTTCCCTTCACCTAAATCATTACAAAACCATTTCTCTAAGCAACCATCTACTTACCAACCCAACCCAACCCAAAGTCTCTTGCTAACATTGGTTGTCTACTCATATTTGTAGATAATTTTATCCTTCTTCCATAAATAAGCTTGTATCCTTTTATATTTGTCTCTTTTATTATATAAACGTTGTATTTTTTAAAAGAAAAAAAAATCCACTGTCTTCACCAGCTCACTTCTTTGGTCATGTTTCCTAAGTGCAATTCACAATTTTGTTTCTTACAAATAGTTGACGATGGGTGATACACAATTTTTTAAGCATTGACTTCTGAGATGTAAGCCATTCAACCATCAAATATTGTAATAAAAGCTATACCACCTAATTCATGAAGTTGTTAAATGAATAAAAAAAGATTGTATTTTAGAAATCATTGTAAACATTAGGTGTAACATAAACAACATTTGCACAAAAAAGCAAAATATCAACTAAACCTCATCTCTACTCAAACTCTTCCCTTTCAATCAACTCCAACAAACAAATTCACATCCCTTCCATTAAATCCCGCCCTCTACTTTTTAAAAGGAAATCCATTTCAATTCTAGAAAGAAAAATAACATGACCTTGACAAATTCCAAATTCTCGATTCCAATAATTTTATTTTCTCTCTGGCTCATTGCCTTAGCTTCTCTATTATTATACCGTCCAGATCATTTGGTAGTCGTGAAAGCTGGAATACTGAGGTGGGTGCCACTTGGCAAAGCCGAGTTTGATTTAAGAGATTTTGGAGGAGTTGGAAATGGCGAGTTCGATAATACTAATGCCTTTGAAATGGCAGTAAAGGCAATTGAAATGAGAGGTGGTGGGAGGTTGAATGTTGGTGCAGGTTTTTGGTTGACTAGTCCTTTTAACTTGACTAGCAACATGACTTTGTTTCTTGATCAAGGTGCTGTTATTATTGGGATCGAGGTCAGTTGTTTATACTCGGTTGGGCTTTTGGCCAATACCTTCTAAAAGCTTTTACACTTTTCAGTTGCGTTTCTTGGTTTACTGATGTTGCTCATCAACTCTAAGACATATCTCCATGTTTTAAAGAGGATGAAAGATAAGCATTTATGTTTATTGATATACAACTAGAACTTTTTTTATATCGTTTTAGCTCACTTTTCAAACATATAACAAATTCATACTCACTTCAAAACATATTACAGATATAAACATGTGTTTGCATTGATTCAGAAATTCCTATTGAAGACCAAAGGCAATTCGTTAATTATTTTCTACGCCGGAGCATTTTGAGAATATGCTAGTGCAACTTCATTGAAAAAATACATTGGTACATTTTCAAAGTGCTCTAATACATATCATTGGATCAATGCCAACATGACAAAAATAGATCTATATCTATAATTTGTTTTGAGATGGGTGTAAATTTGTTGTATGTTTTGAAAAGTGGGCTAAAATAATAAGAAATTCTAAATAATTTTAACGAATGAAAGCCAACTAAGATTGCTATTTCCATTATGATAGGATGAGCACAAATGGCCTTTGATGCCTCCATTGCCATCTTATGGTCATGGAAGAGATCACAAAGGTCCTCGATATGGAAGCCTAATTCATGGCCAGAATCTCACGAATGTCATTATGACAGGTATACGTTCGTTCTCTTAATTAAAACATTATGCTTCTTCTCCCTATACCAAGAAGAAAAAACAATTTTACTTTGAAGGTAACAATGGGACGATAGATGGACAAGGGCAAGCATGGTGGACAAAATATCAAAGGAGAATTCTAAACCACACAAGAGGACCTCTTGTGCAACTAATGTGGTCAAGAAACATTATAGTTTCTAATATAACTTTACGCAATTCGCCATTCTGGACACTGCATCCTTACGACTGCAAAAATGTAACAGTTTCAAATGTTACCATCTTGTCCCCAGTCAAAAATGCTCCTAACACCGATGGGATCGATCCAGGTTATATTACCATTAACATTCACCTATGATCCTTTCTCGCTTTTAAGGTACAGTAAATATGACATGAATAATTCTCTTTCCAGATTCATGTGATGGTGTTCTGATTGAGAACTGCTATATAAGTGTGGGTGATGATGCTATAGCAATTAAGAGTGGTTGGGATCAGTATGGAATCAAGTATAACCAACCATCTACCAATATTTTAATCCGCAATCTCATCGTTCATTCTGTGGTAAGGTAGAGCAAATCCTCTGCTCTCAAATTTCATATCCACATGTTTAACCAAATAATAAGCAAACAAAATGATCTTTTTTTTAATTAAAAAAAATCATTTTAGTCTACTATTCAAATATAACAAATTCAGATATATTTAAAAACATATTGCAAATATAAATCTGTTTTTGACATGCTGGTGCTGATTAGTAATTTGTATTGGAACATGTTGAGAATGCACCTATATGCAATTTCATCAATTTTCACTTGAGCACTTTAAAAATGTGTAAATGCAATTTTGTCAAATTTTTTCTTTACACGCACTTAGGGAATGCATGGGTGCAAATTCTTTAAAAATCAAAATCATGTCTGTGGTGCGTAGGGCTGTTATGGTAACGGTAAATTTACCATTACCAGTCAATCGGTTACCATTTTAAAGTAGACGGTATACCAGCATAATTGGAACGGTAACGGTAAATTTACCATTTTTTTACGGTAGAACATCGGTAATATTTTTTCAAAACCAGTGGTAACGGTAATCTATCAGTACATTCATAATATATTGATATTCATGTAAGATGTTGTATTACGAGCATTTAGAAGCAAGAAAACAGTTCAATTTATTTTAGTAATTCAACTTAAATGATGATAAATACACTTTTTTTCTATGTCCTTTATTGAGTGACCCAATGAGATATATAATGAAGCATCATTCAGTGTAAAAATATACCAATTTATTATTTTTCTAAACAAACGGTAATTTACCATTACCAGTGTAACAGTTACCAGTTTATCGATATATCAGTCATCCATATACCAGTCAATCAGTAACGGTATTTTAATTTACCAGTAAAAACGGTACGGTAACGGTATTTACAAAATGGTAACAGTAACCATTACCATAACAGCCCTAGTGGTGCGTTTTTTTTGAAAGAATAATAGCGGTACATTATTCGAACAAAACACTCATTTTGATGTCTCGGGGTTTTGATACCATGAGATCTAGAACCTCCGTCTAGCAACTTGAGATCATTGACCTCAATCACGCATTCTGATAATCATGTTTATATATGTGATATGTTTTGAGATTGGTTTAAATTTATTATATTTTGAAAAGTGGGCTAAATTGATTAAAAATATCCCAAAAGAAAGTAGAAATGAATGGTTCAAAATTGATGAGACGTAAAAAACACCAACATGCTTACATTTGATCGTATGACCATGCAGTGCAGGAATATCAATAGGAAGCGAGATGTCAGGAGGAGTTTCCAACATAAGAGTCGAAAATGTACACGTATGGAATTCAAGGCGCGCCCTTAGAATAAAGACCACCGCTGGTAGAGGTAGCTACGTTCACAACATCACCTACCATAACATAACCATAACCAACACTCGTGTAGGTATAGTCATCATGACCTACTATAACGAGCATGCAGACGATGATTTCGACCGTTTTGCGATGCCTAAGATTGAGAACATAACATATGCTGGAATATACGGTTATAATGTTAGAGTTCCTGTGAAAATACATGGAAGCGATGATATACCTATCGTGGGTGTTGATTTTAAGAATGTTTATGTGCAAGTGCAGAAGAAGAAGGAGCATTTGTTTCAGTGTGCTTCTGTAAGCGGGCGTGTTTTTGGTAATGTTTATCCTGAACCCTGCAAGAATCTTGATCGTTATGATGAGAATGGTCAGTTGATGAAGTCCATTTTGTACAATGCTACGGATGTCGATTATGATCTGTGAGGTATGTTAGTATGCGTGTGTCAAAATTAATTGTTTTATACTGGTTGGTTATATTTGTACATAAGGAAGGGGTAAAGTGGTTAATATTGCGAATTGGCGGCGTACACCTACTCAAACTATTTGAATGTAAAAAAGGCTACCCCTTGAACGATTTGAATATAAGGGGAGTAATTAGATGTACGTTGATTTGATGTTCAGTTTGCACTTTTATTCCTATGCCTTTCAAATTGAACGTATACAGTTCAAATTGAATATATACAGTGCCACAGTTACAAATTTACAGTTGCCGATAAGATTATAATAGATGGTGCTAACGTTGTTGAAACTATCATTTATGACCCTCTGATATCAACCACATGCTTATATTTAAATATTTATTCTTTCTCTCTTTTGTTATATGGATCAAATATTCAAATATAAACTTGTGGTTGATATTAGGGGATTGCAAATGATGTTAAATAAAATGGGCTATTGATCCTATCTATACACGTATGGTTTTATAAATTAATATACATACATAATTTTATTTAATTTTGTATATTATCATGCATATGATTTAGCATAATTTTGTATGTAATATATATTTATATTTGTACATTAAAGTCAAATTTTGTTTTAAACTCCGTTTAAAAATTATTATTTAAATTCAATTTTTTTTTCCTTTTCTGACTGAGAGCTATATGTGTATGTATATGCGTGCGTGCGTTGGTATATTATCCCACCTTTTGGCAAGGTCGTGACACCAAAAAATTGATTGAAAATCGAAGATAATCAGTCCCGAAGATCAGTTATACACAGGTTCGTTATGGATACTAACAAATTTTGCCCGAGTCCGAATCGAGCTACAATTGATATGGTACGACAAGCAAAACTATAAAAGTCAACATTTCAAATTTCAAGTCAATCGAAGTTCGTATGTTCAAGAATGGGTCGATCAAAATCAAGAGAAAAGCCATCGGTTCGTATCCATCAATGTCTACTCCATTTCGTATCCATCATGTTTAATGCAGTTCGTATCCATCCATGCGCATTCTACTTCATATCCAATATGATCGCTACACTTCGTTTCCATCAACAAGCAACGCTTCGTATCGATCTCGTCCATACGTACTTCGCATCGCTCCTCATCAACTTAGTTCGTATTGATCGGCCAACGATCGATACAAAGCATGCCAAAAACATCGATACGAAGAGGATAGTCATACATCGACACGAAGCAGCCTCTAGATCATCGATACGAAATGAAGCATTCCAGGATGATACAAACAAAGCATGAAAAAGAGGAGGAAGCGGTCACGCGGCATGAAAAGTGGATCGACCCTGGAATGTAGCGCCACGACATCAATCCAGATATGATCGATACGAATGGGAGCGACATGAAGACACCAACCTTTTGCAAGTCCAAGCTTGGATCGATCATAACTCAAGATCTACAAGTCCAAACGCCACCAAATTTTCACAGGAGCTTGCGTACCACCTCTACCTGGTCTCTGGTCGATCTTAGCCCAAATGGGGTCGTTTTTGATCGATACGAATTGTATACGTATCGATCATGGATCAATCCCAAATGTCCAGGTATCGATCACGTGGACCCACCCATGTATGAGAAGGAGTATTCCAAGATCTGAGTCAGATATTTCCATGCCACGCCTATAAATAGCAGACCAATGTCTTCGGAAAATGGATCTTTTTGGTTCTTCTACGCCGTTACTTTGCTGAACTCCATTGTAACTTTGATACTATCAATTGTACTCTTGCAAATCAGTAGAGAATCATTAATAAAACAACAACACTTCAGAGTGGACGTATGCTACAACGTCAAACCACTATAAATCTTGTCTTTCTATTGCTTTCCTTTTAATTTTTTTGAGTGTTCTTCATATTTAATTCTACCACATACAATCTATCTGTGATCTGTGACTGTAATTTGGTGCTTTCATATGCAATTGGGTGTTTATGACCAATTTTGACGCAAACATTTTAGTGCTTTCACCGAGAAGGCTAACACTCAGTGATTCTGAAGCTTGGACCTTTAACTTGAAGGTCTAGGAACTTGGATCCGGAAAGCTATGACAAAGCAATCAACAAGAAGACAAAGAGCAGAAAGGAGTCAGCATGAAGGAAGCCAGGAGGTATCCTCGGGAGCTAATCAAACTTAAGTTTTCATCACCAGGGACGAGATGGAGATGATGATGGAGGCTATGCTGAAGGGGATACTGAAAAGGCAAGAGGAGATGATGCAGAATCTACTCCGGTAGATTGGACCGGTTAGAGTGCAAAATCAAGAGAACGCAACCGCAGGAAGTGCTGGAAATAGGGATCAAGAGCATGGAACAACCAGGATGCAGAACAAAGCATGACCATCAGGAGCAGCCCCTGAGCTAGGGGGCACGCCCCCGGAGCATGTTGATCCAATCCCAGGCAGGATACCAGGCATAACTAGACAACACGGTGTTGATAGAGGAATGGATGCTCGTCTAAGAGAGCAGATTCCTGGTTTCCCTCATGAACTCGGGGGGCAAATCGAAGACAACAAACAAGGACCGCAACTTGATGACAGTGACAGATTGGCAGAGATGGTCAGACGAGCCATGAGAGGCGGACTAGTGAATAAAGATCTAGAAGACGTGAACATGAGCCCCTTCGCTCCCGCAATCAGACAGACTAGGAACCCACCTGAATTCAAGCTACCAACACTGGAGACGTATGATGGAAGGACAGATCCTACTGTTCATCTGACAAGGTATATGAGGCACATAGAAGTACTGGGGGCATCGGAGGAGGTCGTGGCCCGATGTTTCCCCTTGTATCTGACAGACATAGCAGCACTGTGGTTCAGGCAATTGGAAAGTAGTTCGATTGGAGCATGGACTGAGTTGATTGAGAAGTTTATGAGGCAATTCAGAGTTCATATCTCAAGGCCTAAGAATGTGATGAGTCTGACGACACTGAAGCAGAAGATCGCAGAGTCTTTAAGGAACTTTTTAACGAGGTTTAATGCGGCAGCAATATCGGTGGATCGTCTAGATCCATCCATGGTATTGATGGCAGCTGTATCTGACGTAGCTGATGGCACATAATTCAAGAATTCGCTAACAAGGGATCCACCTATGGATCTAGGAGAGTTTTACCACGAGGCAGAAAGGTTTCTGCGACAAGAGGATGCAAATACCGAGAGAGAGGAAGGAGAGGGAGTTGAAGTTTATGCAGTCAAAAGCGGAGATCCGCCCGGAAAGGATTCAGGCAAGGATAAAGAAAAACGAAAAGCAGAGGATAACTATGATGAGCCAAAGCTGCCGCGAAAGGAACCGAGATTCACCTCTTATACGGAGTTGAATGAGACTTTGGAATGAATCTACCAAGACACTAGGGGGTAGGTTCCCTATCGAAGGCCAATCAGGAGGGATCCAACCAATAATGAAAGAAAATCAGACAAGTACCGCCTATTCCATGAGCTGAGCGACCATAGTACAAATGATTGCAGGCAGTTGAGGGACGAGGTCGAAGGACATATCCGGAATGGCATGCTGTTGCAGTACGTGAAAAGGCAAGCGACGACGGTGGAACAGGAGCGGCCGCCATCAGCATCAAATGAGGATGGCTCCGGATCGAGGCGTCAGCTTGTCATCAACTGATTAGAATAATGACGAATAAGTGGCAAACTCCACACTAACACGGTTAAGTTGCTTACACATATACGGGATCACGAACGGTCCTTAGGCATGCTCTGAGACGACTATAAACTGCAACAGTGGAGGTGTTTGCACTTTGACGTTTCAATTCTGTTTTTGTTTTCTATCTTTTGCATCTGAACTTGATTTAGTTGGACATTTTTGTTATAAGACTCATTTGAATGTAAATCTGGTTTTTATAATTCCATAACGGCCTAGTCACTTACACATGTACGGGAGCGCGAACGGTCCTCAGGCATGCTCTGGGATGGCGATGAACCGCCATAACAAATGATTTAGAAACTCACTCGAACATGAAATCCGACATTAATCATACTAAATCCCCCCTGGGCAAACACAATTCGCCTCGAACGGCACCCGACCACGAACAATCACCATTCGCCATGAACGACACCCGATCTCGAACGGTCATAATTCGCCACGAACGACATATGACCTCGAACGGTCACTTACCGCTCCGAACGGCATACGGTCTCGAACGATCGCCATTCACAGTCAGGTAAGATTATCAATCTCTTTACAGGTCATTAATAGGATACGAACATCCAGCTTATCGAACTACAAAACACACCTTCCTATCACAAGGCATGTTTTGGAAGGCAAGTGTTATCCCACCTTTTGGCAAGGCCGTGACACCAAAGAATTGATTGAAAACTGAAGATAATCAGTCCCGAAGATTAGTTATACACAGGTTCGCTATGGATACTAACAAATTTTGCCTGAGTCCGGATCGAGCTACAATTGATATACGACAAGCAAAACTATAAAAGTCAACATTCCAAATTTCAAGTCAATCGGAGTTCGTATGCTCGAGAATGGGTCGATCAAAAGCCATCGGTTCGTATCCATCAATGTCTGCTCCATTTCGTATCCATCATGTTTAATCCAGTTCGTATCCATCCATGCTCATTCTACTTCATATCCATCATTATCGCTCCACTTCGTATCCATCAACAAGCAACGCTTCATATCGATCTCGTCCATACATACTTTGCATCGCTCCTCATCAACTTGGTTCGTATCGATCGGCGAACGATCGATACGAATCATGCCAAAAACAATCGATACGAAGAGGATAGTCATACATCGATACGAAGCAGCCTCTAGATCATCGATACGAAATGAAGCATTCCAAGACGATACAAACAAAGCATGAAAAAGAGGAGGAAGCGGTCACGCGGCATGAAAAGTGGATCGACCCTGGAATGTAGCGCCACGACATCGATCCAGATATGATCGATTCGAATGGGAGTGACACGAAGACGCCGGCCTTTTGCAAGTTCAAGCTTGGATCGATCATAACTCAAGTTCTACAAGTCCAAATGCCACTAAATTTTCACAGGATCTTGTGTACCACCTCTACCTGGTCTCTGATCGATCTCAGCCCAAATGGGGTCGTTTTTGATCGATACGAATTGTATACGTATCGATCCCAAATGTCCAGGGATCGATCACGTGGGCCCACCCATGTATGAGAAGGAGTCTTCCGAGATCTGAGTCAAATATTTCCATGCCACGCCTATAAATAGCAGACCAATGCCTTTAGAAAAGGATCTTTTTGGTTCTTCTATGCCGTTACTCTGCTGAACTCCATTGTAACTCTGATACTATCAATTGTACTCTTGCAAATCAGTAGGGAATCATTAATAAAACAACAACACTTCAGAGTGGACGTAGGCTACAACGTCGAACCACTATAAATCTTGTCTTTCTACTGCTTTCCTTTTAATTTTTTGAGTGTTCTTCATATTTAATTCTACTATATACAATCTATCTGTGATCTGTGACTGTAATTTGGTGCTTTCATCTACAATTGGGTGTTTGTGACCAATTTTGACCCACACACACACACACAGATATATATATATATATATATATATATATATATATATGCATGTATATGTGTGTGTAAATAAAAAGAGAGGAACTCCACAACAAAGGGTAGAAGACGGGGCAATCTCTTCCAATGATAAATTAGACAGATGAAGACATTCGTCCACCGATGAAAATGATTTTGCGACTAAAGGAAATCCAAACAACATCTTACAGTACAGTACGTTTTCTTTTTTCTACTGCTCTCATCTTCACAAGGGATTCAACAACGTAAATCCCAGCTTGGATGGATTGCAAATGATAGCAGAGAATAAGCAAAGAGAAGCATTCAGTTTCTAAGTGAATCGGGTTTTATGGTTTCGAATTTCCATTGCATGATTGATGATCTCAAATTGCACGAACCCTAGCGATTTTAGGAAATCACCTCATGCTTTGGCCGTTTTGGAGTGTGATGGGTGGAGAGGAGATATGATTGCTGGGGTTTGTTTGGCTCATTCGACGATAGTACCTCTATTCGTACTGAATCTATGTTGAGTTTATGTAACGATCCGGAATTTCACTGCTTTGATTTGCGAATATTTAATTAATTTTAAATATTCAAATAATAGGTTTTATAATGAAAATAAAACTCTTTTATAATAATAAATAATGAGGTGAAATTGTTTTCAAAATTTGTTTACAAAAATATTTCGCTCGAAGAAAAATTGAAAATGTGACCGGAGTTCGTTTTTCGAATTTTCGACTTTTCGACTTTTCGTCAGATGAAAGTTATCGAAAATGTTTTGAATTCTTTGTATTAATTAAACATATATATTTTTAAATAAGCTAGGCTTGTATAATGTATGTATGCATGTATATACAATTAAGTATACAAAGTTAAAATATAATATAAGATACTTAAGGGGACATGATGGGACATTAGGAGGTAAACATGTTTATACACTTAAGTACAAGCATTAAATGACATGGTAACTTGATGTGAAAGAGGGGATGCTATGGTGGCGTTGATATGATGGGAGGAGGAGGACATGGTGATGTGGCATTCAAGGAATGGAGGGTAAATGATGAGGGGTAGTTTGATAATTAAACATGTTGACATAAACTAATTTTCTAATTATTATTTCACTTTCTCATTCTCTTTTCCATTTGAAAAACTTTTCTAATCTTAGAAACAAAACTTCCATGGTTTCTATATTTATGTTTTAGGTTTTAAAGTTTTTAAAAATCAAATTCTTACTTTAAAACTTTTAAAAACTTAGTTTTAATTCACTTATTTTCATCTCCACTTTCTCTGTTTTTCCTCCTATTTCATTCGGCCATAACTTCCTATAGAGTACTCCAAATCAGATTTTACTTTTTTCAAATCATGTCAAATTTCAGTGGCTACAACTTTTATGTAGATCACTTTTTCATATTTTGGGTTTAGCTATGTCAAAATCTCGTTTTTTGCAAAGTGTTTTTGGACTCAAAGATCCAAGTCCGAAAATGGTCCTTCTTATTTCGACCATATCTTCCTAAAAAATAACTGGAATTGAGTGTTTCTTTTTTCAAATTGTAGAGGAAAGAATTTTCTAAAACATTCATTTAGACCACTTTTCCAAAATACGAGAATTACATATCCAAAAATCGAGGGGACTTTGACCTATTTTCGAGTAGATTTTGTGATTTTCCAAGCTTTCCGAATTCCAAAATGTTTCAAGTTTTCAAAAGATTTCAGTGAACTTCTTACTTTTTGGGAAAGTTTTTACCTTTATATATATTGACTAATTGGTGGTAAAATAAGTTGATTGTTTGGTTGGATTATTGTATGGTTTGAATATATGTATGGGTTGCTTGTTGTGGTTTAGATTTTGACTTGTTAATCGAAGGCTTAATTGATGTGTTTGGTTATAAAGATGTGATATTTTGTTGTGTTATGATGGTAACATGTTTATGGATGTTTAGACATGTGTACGTGATGTATGCTAAAAAATTAACACTTGAACTTGTTAAGTGACATGAAGATTCCTTGGGTTCAAACTTATTTTAACAAAAAGTTTTATAACTTTAGTTTTGCTCCAAAAACTTTATGCTAAGTTATTAAAGTAATTCAAAGTAAAGGTAAGAGTTTTAGAGCATATTTGAGATGTTAAACAAGTTTGAAAGTTATGGTATTCGGAGCGATAGTCACTATGGATGCAATTTCGCTTAAATCCGATTTTTGCAAAATTAGGTTTTATTAACTTAAGGTGTTTTGAAATTGTTTTATAAACTTAATAGTGATGTTTTATAAAGTTAATTAAGTTTTTAAATGATTAAATTTTTATTAATTAAGTTTAAATAATTAATGATAATTAGGATTAAAAGGGTATATTAACTATAATTAAGTAAAGATTAGTTATTAATTAATTATCTTTTAAGGATAAGATTAATTTTAATTAATTATTAATTAAGTAAGATTAATTTTTAGTACAATTTAAGTATATGGTTTATTTTTAATTAATTGTTAATTAAGCTTAAGGTTACCTATTTAAATAAACCAATTATTTAAATTATTTTTAATTAATTAAGGTTTTAATTTAAAATAAATTATTTTTAAGGTTTAATTTATTATGTAAGTAAAAGATTATTTAATTAATTGAGATTAATTAATAGCTGATTATTAATAAAGGTTTAAAATTATTATTTAATAATTAATAAAGGATTAATTAAGGGTTTAATTTATAAATAAATCATGTGTTAAAGCTTTAATTAATTATTAATGTATATTAAATTAAGTTCAAATTTAATAAAGGTTAATTATTATTTAATAAGAGTTTATCTTGTAATTAGTCATTTTAAAGAGTGTCTTAAGTTTTAAATCCTTGCTTTTCGAAGAATCAAATTGTTAAAGGTACTTCATTTTCAAAGATGATTTTGAACACAAGGGATTCAAATGTCGATACCATTAAGTAGACAAACAATTGTGAAAGAGTTATATAATTGGTTTGATTATGTGGATATGTGTTAGCAGAATGAATCCCCGTTCTGCTATAATATAAGTGAGTTGATTGTTGTGGACATAGATTAGCAGAATAAATCCACGTTCTGCTATAGATTGGTTATTTGATTGTATGGACATATGTATTAGCAAAACAAATCCTCATTCTTCTATAGGTTAATTATTTGATTGTTGGACATTTATCTAGCAGGACAAATCACCATCCTGTTATTGTGTTATTTGGACATGTATATGCCAGTCAATTTATATTAACATATTTTTTTGATTTGGATATGAAGTGCATTTACATATACATTGACTTATGTAATTAAATTATTGAATGACTTGAAAATGGAATTGAAATTAAATGGTAACTTAAATTAGTACCATTGTGATTGCTAAGTCTCTTTATGAATTTATGAAGTATGATTTTGAATTAACTTCAATTCTTTTATCAGTTTGGGGTCTTAAAGTTTATAAATGATTTTCACATTACATAATTATTTTATAAAGGTATTTATAAATAATAACTTGTTTTAATAAAAAGGGTTTTACTAAATAAAAAGGTTTATATAAAGTGATTTAAAAATAAGATTTTGTAAATGATATTTTATAAAGGAAATTTTATAAAGAGTTTTATACATGGAAAGAGATTTTATAAATCATTTTAGAGATTTTAAAAAGAATTTTAAATCTATTTTGAAGACTTATAAGGAGGATTGAAATATGAAGTGAACTTATAGAAAGAATTTTTATAAGGGATAAGTGAACAAGTTTTATAAAGTGAATGGATTTTATAGTAAGTGATGTTTTAAAAAGGGAATTTCTTGGCCATTTAATATGGACTTTGAGAAAAGGGAATTTTCCAAATGTTTTGGTAAATACTTATATTTTTGAGATAAGTAAAAATGTTTTTCAAGTATAAAAGGGATGTAAAGGGTTTTGGGAATAATGTTTTAAAAAGATCTTTCGATCAAGTTTTACAAAGTGTTTTAATTAATTAAAGATTAATTAATAAAGTCTTAGTGGATCCCATATGGAATCAAATCAATGTTGAATGATTGTTTATTTGATAGTTAAATAACCGACTATCAAATATGGACCTAAACGTAACTTCGGAAATATCTAGGAAAAACACGTGAGTTATATGGCTCAGTCATCCCCAATGATGCTGTATTGTGCGTATAAACCTTGTTTCGTTCTTCTAGCATAAATGATAAGGAAATCCGTCCACCAACGGTTAGGAGGTGAACTCCGTTCTTTTCTTTGTCTGTTTATTTCCTAAAGAACCGGGGTTGAGTTTACCGGACATTATTGAAAGTTGTTTCGAGAGACCGAGATTGGACCTGTTATCCGAAAACCACTTCGATCCAACTCAAGCGTTTCAAACTGAAGACATCTTGAAGAATATGGAATCGAAGACAGAGCATTGAAGTGCAAGGGCTGCTTGCTACTAGTCCTGAGGATGATTCCAAAATGGATGTAGTAGAAGTAGTGCCTTCGGTTTGTCCTTATCCTGGACAACTTGTATGGATGAATGCTGGCATTGCATTAATGCTTGGAAGGCAGTGTTAGCATTCCAAGTGGGATTGCTATCCAAAAGGTAGGCGTAGCCTCAAGCCTCATCAATCGGGAATGACTAAAATCAGGGGAGATGCAGCAAGGCTAAGTAGGTCGCTCTCATTAGGGTGTGTCATCACCTTTCTAGATACATCTACATATTTATGGATTGGTTGTGCATGAGATCTCAAATAAAAAGGGTTGCAAAGCAAACGGGTTGATGACATATTGATACTATCCAGCCAGGGGTAGGTCAATCTTGTGTTGGCAGGGGATCCCGGCGAGGTCCTCGATACATTTTCTAGACATGTACCGTAATAGGTGGTACCCCGGTGCCTTGTCATAGTATGGAATCCAATCTCCAATACATGCCTTTACGGGTTTGATTGTAGAGCCTAGTATGCTGGAATTTAATAATGGTAACAATTTCGGCTATTTTCATATATTTATTTTGAATGCTTAGACATTATTATAATATCACTGGATTTTCTATAAAAAATGTTTTGGTTATCGTAAGGTAAAAACCTATCCGTGTTTATGTGCGGCGTGGTCTTACGAGATACCTTTGATTTTAAAAGGGTTTTAAACTTAAGAATTCAGTTGTTTGAGTTTACTCACAACAGACCCATGTCTTACCCGGGGTTTATTTTCTTTTCCTAAAACTGTTGGGTGCTCAAATTTTTATGGGCAACCAAGTAATTTAGGTTTTCCCACGGATGCATTTTGGAGGAGCTCGGAGCAAGAGGCTTCATCAATAGCTAGTTATTATCTTGTTTCCGCTGTATTATATGCATCTTGTATCAGTTAGATAGGGATAGGCTGTTATAACTGTCCAAGGGTAGAATTTGTATTAGTATGATTCAGATGTATCATTTTGAAATGACTTTGTAAAGTATTATGTTGATTAGTATATGTTATTCCGTTGCATTGTGAGATTTTGTGATTGTTTAGTTTCTTCTATCTTCTATCCGTTCTTTTCCCTAACAATCTGTCTTTTCGGCATTTAGTTGTTCGACATGTGAATACTATGGATGTATTATTGTCAACTTCTGGGGTTCGAAAAGGCGGGTCGTTACATTTTGGTATCAGAGCGCAAGGTTAAGCAAGAACCTTGGCTTTGGTGAGGCAACTCATTAAGAGATAAGTTAGTGGAATGCCTTATTATGAGTTTGAGTGTATGTATGTATATAAGAGCGCGTATTTGTTAGCGATATAAAAATGTTTATATTGTGTTGATTGATCTATTGAGCGACTTATGGATTCTGGTAAATACGAGTAGCTAACATTATTAATACGGATCTCTAAGCACTTGAATAGGGCCATCCGATACAGTATTGTTCTGGAATTGGGTAAATAAAATAAGTTTACCTAGGATATATTTTGTATATAAAGAATGATTTCAAAAGTAGTATAGTATAGTATTTTGAGATGTTATTTGCTAGGAGATAATAATATTTTATTATTATCATTTAAGGTTTGTTTAGTCATGCTCGTCTAGTTGAGCATTGATTATTATTAGTGTGTATAGGTAGCTTTCCTTTTTAGGATTTGGGTTGGGTAAGTAGAAATAGGGAAAACATTGATGCGAACACCTTGTGAATTAAGTTTCACAATTTGACTATAAGGCGTTCGATTGATAATGTGGGGTTAAATTTGATTTAATAAAAGATATTATTAAAAGCTAGAATATTTGAAATAAATATTTGGAAAATGTTTTATAAAAGTTGATTTATAAAATGGATTTATAGGAATGTGTCTTGGATTAAAAAGAATTTAAAGTTGAAAACTTGAAAAAATTTTAAATCCCGGGGGTTTTGAAAAATGGTTTTCAAGGTTTTGAAAGATAATAATATTATTATTTGAAAGCAATTTTGGTTCAAGTATAAAATTTTAGGAATAAAAATGTTAAGTAGGAAATGTTTTCTTTGGATTGGTTAAGGGAACGAGTCTTGATTATTTTCTGATGATCTGAATAATCTTCCAAGTGACGATCGAATGTTTGCCTAGGCAAACATTGCGATGCACTTAGTAAATTATTCTCTTATCATTGTACAATCGAAACAAGTTCACACCTCGAACGAACCCAAAGCGAGTTGGTGATAAATGTTTTGTTGGGAAAATGAAAAGTATTGTTTCAAAAAATGGGATTTTGAAATAAAAGAGATATTTTTAAGTTAACTAGTTCGAGTGGCTCGAAAATAACTTAAAATTTGGGGAAGGGATGTGTTCGGATGGTAAGCACTTCTCTTGAGTATTACCCTTCTTAGTAAGGGAGTGTATGATACTGTTTGGTAGTACCTAGTTCCTTTTGTATCATTTTGGAGTTACTCGGGATATATGTAAATTTTCTAAGAATTAAAATTATAGTATCATTTCAAAAAGTATTTGAAATAAGACGGGGTATTTGGATCTTGAGTTTTCTTAGGGAATTAAATGCAAAATGGAATGGTTGGATGTAGTGGAGTAGTATCCAAGTTGAACCTAAATTAAGTTTTATGAAATGTTTTCATAAATAATTTAATGGGAATAGAATTGGTATTAGGGAAATCAATTAAAGAAGCGCGTTGGTTGGATTTAGATCATTTCTCGTTTCATATAGTTATGATCTAAGATTCAAGTACATGGCTTTGAGGTGATTCACACCATTCCGAATAAGGATCCATTACTCGATTTTTGACGACGAACGCTTGATGATGGTTTTAGATATGGGACAAATGTTTTCTATCATAGTTACAACTATGAAAGGAGAACAGAGGTTCCTAATCAGGGAGCCTGATCGGAGTTCGCACTAGAAAGTCGGGTAAACGATACTAGTTCGGAAGGGAAGTTATGTATTCGAGTAGTGATCGAATCAGACTTTGTTTATGAATGTTCTATGTACATCATACGAACTGATGTATAGTGCTAAGTGTTTTCTAGGTTAGTTTGAGGTGTAATTTCGGAGACGAAATTCTTTTAAGGGGGGAGAGTGTAACGACCCGGAATTTCACTACTTTGATTTGCAAATATTTAATTAATTTTAAATATTCAAATAATATGTTTTATAATGAACATAAAAATATTTTATAATAATAAATAATGAGGTGAAATTGTTTTCAAAATTTTTTTACAAAAATATTTAGTTTGAAGAAAAATTGAAAATGTGACCGAAATTCGTTTTACGAATTTTCGACTTTTCGTCGGATGAAAGTTATCGAAAATGTTTTGAACTCTTTGTATTAATCAAACATATACATTTTTAAATAATCTAGGCTTGTATAATGTATTTATGCATGTATATACAATTAAGTATACAAAGTTAAAATATAATATAAGATACTTAAGAGGACATGATGGGACATTAGGAGGTAAGCATGTTTACACACTTAAGTACAAGCATTAAATGACATGGTAACTTGATGTGAAAGAGGGGAGGCTTTGGTGGCATTGATATGATGGGAGGAGGAGGACATGGTGATGTGACATCCAAGGAATATAGGGTAAAGGACGAGGGGTAGTTTGATAATTAAACATGTTGACATAAACTAATTTTTCTAATTATTATTTCACTTTCTCATTCTCTTTTCCATTTGAAAAACTTTTCTAAGCTTAGAAACAAAACTTACCTGGATTCTATATTTATGTTTTAGGTTTTAAAGTTTTTAAAAATCAAATTCTTACTTTAAAAAATTTTAAAAACTTTTTAGTTCACTTATTTTCATCTCCACTTTCTCTGTTTTTCCTCCTATTTCATTCGGCCATAACTTCCTATAGACTACTCCAAATCAAGATTTTACTTTTTTCAAATCATGTCAAATTTCAGTGGCTACAACTTTTATGCAGACCACTTTTTCATATTTTGGGTTTAGCTATGTCAAAATCTTGTTTATCTACAAAGTGTTTTTGGACATAGAGATCCAAGTCCGAAAATGGTCCTTCTTATTTCGACCATATCTTCCTCAAAAATAACTGGAATTGAGTGTTTCGTTTTTTGAATTATAGAGGAAAGAAATTTCTAAAACATTTATTTTGACCACTTTTCCAAAATCCGAGAATTACATGTCCAAAAATCAAGGGGACTTTGACCTGTTTTCGAGTAGATTTTGTGATTTTTCAAGCTTTATGAATTCCAAAATGTTTCAAGTTTTCAAAAGATTTCGATGAGTAAACTTCTTAATTCTTGGGAAAGTTTTTACCTTTATATGTATTGACTAATTGGTGGTAAAATAAGTTGATTGTTTGGTTGGATTATTATGCGGTTTGAATATATGTATGGGTTGCTAGTTGTGGTTCAGATTTTGACTTATGAATCGATGGCTTAATTGATGTGTTTGGTTATGAAGATGTGATATTTGGTTGTGCTTTGATGGTGACATGTTTATGGATGTTTAGACATGTGTATGTGATGTATGCTAAAAAAAATAACACTTGAAGTTGTTAAGTGACATGAAGATTCCTTGGGTTCAAACTTGTTTTTGTCACCTTGTTTTAACAAAAAAGTTTTATAATGTTTTCTAACTTTAGTTTTGCTCCAAAAAATTTATGCTAAGTTAGTAAAGTACTTCAAAGTAAAGTTAAGAGTTTTAAAGGATATTTGGGATGTTAAACAAGTTCGAAAGTTATGATATTCGGAGCGATAGTCGCTATGGATGCAACTTCGCTTAAAAATCCAATTTTTGCAAAATTTGGTTTTATTAACTTAAGGTGTTTTGATATTGTTTTATAAACTTAATAGTGATGTTTTATAAAGTTAATTAAGTTTTTAAATGATTAAATTTTTATTAATTAAGTTTAAATAATTAATGATTAATTAAGATTAAACAGGGTTTATTAAATATAACCAAGTAAAGATTAATTATTAGTTAATTATCTTTTAAGGATAAGATTAATTAATTATTAATTAAGTAAGATTAATTTTTAATACAATTTAAGTATATGTTTTATTTTTAATTAATTGTTAATTAAGTATAAGGTTAACTATTTAAATAAACCAATTATTTGAATTATTTTTAATTAATTAAGGTTTTAATTTAAAATAAATTATTTATTTAAGTTTTAATTCATTATGTAAGTAAAATATTATTTAATTAATTTATATTAATTAATATTTAATTATTAATAAAGGTTTTAAATTATTATTTAATAATTAATAAAGGACTAATTAAGGGTTTAATTAATAAATAAATTATGTATCAAAGCTTTAATTAATTATTAATGTATAATTAAATTAAGTTAAAATTTAATAAAGATTAATTATTATTTAATAAGAGTTTATCTTGTAATTAATCATTTTAAAGGGTGTCTTAAGTTTTAAATCCTTGTTTTTCCAAGAATCAAATTGTTAAAGGTACTTCATTTTCAAAGATGATTTTGAACACAAGGGATTCAAATGTCGATACCATTAAGTAGACAAACAATTGTGAAAGAGTTATGTAAATGGTTTAATTATGTGGATATGTGTTAGCAGAATAAATCCCCGTTCCACTATAATGTAAGTGAGTTGTTGTGGACATAGATTAGCAGAATAAATCCCCGTTCTGTTATAGATTGGTTATTTGATTGTATGGACATATGTATTAGTAGAAATAAATCCTCGTTCTGCTATAGGTTAATTATTTGATTGTTGGACATTTATTTAGCAGGACAAATCACATCCTGTTATTATGTTATTTGGACATGTATATGCCGGTTAGTTTATATTGACATATTATTTTCTGATTTGGATATGAAGTGCATTTACATATACGTTGACGTATGTGAATAAATTGTTGAATGACTTGAAAATAGAATTGTAATTAAATGGTAACTTAAATTAGTACCATTGGGATTGCTAAGCCTCTTTATGAATTTATGAAGTATGATTTTGAATTAACTTCAATTCTTTTATCAGTTTGGGGTTTTAAAGTTTATAAATGATTTTCACATTATATAAAGGTATTTATAAATAATAACTTGTTTTAATAAAAAGGGTTTTACTAAATATAAGGATTTTTTTAAAGTGATTTAAAATTAAGATTTTGTAAATGATATTTTGTAATGTCAAAGATATTTTATAAATTTTATAAAGAGTTTTATACATGGAAAGAGATTTTATAAATCATTTTAGATATTTTAAAAAGAAGTTTAAATATATTTTGAAGAGTTATAAGGAGGGTTGAAATATGAAGTGAACTTATAGAAAGAATTTTTATAAGAGATAAGTGAATGGGTTTTATAAAGTGAATGGGTTATTATAGTAAGTGATGTTTTGAAAAGGGAATTTCTTGACCATTTAATATGGACTTTTGAGAAAAGGGAATTCTCCAAATGTTTTGGTAAATACTTATATTTTTGAGATAAGTAAAAATGGTTTTCAAGTATAAAAGGGATGTAAAGGTTTTTGGGATAGTGTTTTAAATAGATCTTTCGATCAATTTTTACAAAGTGTTTTAATTAATTAAAGATTAATTAATAAAGGCTTAGTGGATCCCATATGGAATCAAATCAAAGTTGAATGATTGTTTATTTGATAGTTAAATAACCGACGATCAAATCTGGACCTAAACGTAACTGTGGAAATATCTAGGAGAAACACGTGAGTTATATGGCACAGTCATCCCAATGATACTGTACTGTGCGTATAAACCTTGTTTCGTTCTTCTAGGATAAATGATAATGAAATATGTCCACTAAAGGTTAGGAGGTGAACTCCGTTCTTATCTTTGTATGTTTATTTTCTAAAGAACCGGTGTTGAGTTTACCGGAAATTATCAGAAGTTATTTCGAAGAGACCGAGATCGGTGCTGTTATCCGAAAACCACTTCGATCCAACCCAAGCGTTTTGAACTGAAGACATCTTGAAGAATATTGAATCGAAGAAAGAGCATTGAAGTGCAAGGGCTGCTTGCTACTAGTCTTGAGGATGATTCCAAAATGGATGTAGTAGAATTAGTGCCTTCGGTTTGTCCTTATCCTGGACAACTTGTATGGATGAATGCTGGCATTGCATTACTGCTTGGAAGGCAGTGTTAGCATTCCAAGTAGGATTGCTATGCAAAAGGTAAGCGTAGCCTCAAGCCTCATCAATCGGGAATGACTAAAATCAGGGGAGATGCAGCAAGGCTAAGTAGGTCACTCTCATTAGGGTGTGTCATCACCTTTCTAGATACATCTACATATTTATGGATTGGTTGTGCATGAGATCTCAAGTAAAAAGGGTTGCAAAGCAAACGGGTTGATGACATATTCGATACTATCCAGCCAGGGGTAGGTCAATCTTGTGTTGGCAGGGGATCCCGGCGAGGTCCTCGATACATTTTCTAGACGTGTACCGTGATAGGTGGTACCCCGGTGCCTTGTCATAGTATGGAATCCAATCTCCAATACGTGCCTTTACGGGTTTGATTGTAGAGCCTAGTATGCTAGAATTTAATAATGGCAACAATTTTTACTATTTTCATATATTTATTTTGAACGCTTAGACATTATTATAATATCACTGGATTTTCTATAAAAAATGTTTTGGTTATCGTAAGGTAAAAACCCATCCGTGTTTATGTGCGACGTGGTCTTACGAGATACCTTTGATTTTAAAAGGGTTTTAAACATAATAATTCAGTTGTTTGAGTTTACTACACCAGACCCATGTCTGACCCGGAGTTTATTTTCCTTCCCTAAAACTCTTGGGTGCTTAAAATTTTGTGGGTATCCAAGTAGATTCAGTTTTTCCCACGGATGCATTTTGGAGGAGCTTGGAGCAGGAGGCTTCATCGATAGCTAGTTATTATCTTGTTTCCGCTGTATTATATGCATCTTGTATCAGTTAGATAGGGATATGCTGTTATAACTATCCAAGGGTAGAATTTGTATTAGTATGACTCTGATGTATCATTTTTGAATTGACTTTGTATAGTATTATGTTGATTAGTATATGCTATTCCATTGCGTTGTGAGATTATATGATTGTTTAGTTTCTTCTATCTTCTATCTCCTTTCTTTCCCTTAACAATATGTCTTTTCGGCACTTAGTTGTTCGACATGTGAATACTGTGGATGTATTGGTGTCGACTTCTGAGGTTCGAAAAGGCGGGTCGTAACAGTTTAGAAGCGTTAGCCTAGGGTTTGAAGTCAACGATAATTGTCAATTCAAAGTGCCGCATCTAATAAAGGCAGAAAAGCGATCTCAGTCATTTTCGACAACAAGTTTAACAAAGATCCGGGTAAACGAAGACATTTTTTGGATGGATCTGGGCTTTCTACGGCTTCCATCGATCGTTAAAGTTATAACAGGGATTGTCAACTTCGACCCAAATTTAGATATGGTGAAGAATCATATCGAGATGGGAAATTAGATGACGAACCTAGTGCAAAGACTGGAAGCGATGGGGGTTTCTACCGTGACTTGACTCGTCCATGGCAGGTCTATCAATGTTCATTTTACAGCGATGTTGAGGGTTAGAGGAATTCGAGAAAGTGGGGGAGTACTCGCGTGAGAGGAAGTGAAGTCACATGTTGCGGTTATTAGTGATTTTGAAACTGTTTATCATTTGGAATAAGCAAAATATTACAACGGTTATGAGAAGTTAAAACGGGGCTGATTTGAATTGAAATTTTCCTTACAATGGGCTCAACTCTTAACATATAAGAAAATTGTGTACAAAAGAAGAAAGCAATTGGACTTTTCAAGACCTGAAATCATTGGCTACATGTTCACCGACCTATTTTGTGTTTGTTTTTTAGATTGTTGTATGTATAACCGGGCAACTCAACAAGAGTTGAGTAGTATGTAATGGTATGATACGTATTGCAATATATTTGTGATCAATAATATAGAAACCAATTTTCAATATATATATTCACATCCTATGTTGACAACACACACACACACACTGATTTAGATATATATATATATATATATATATGTTCACATCCTATGTTGACAATATAAATAAATAAATAAATAAATATATATATATATATATATATCAAGATTTGTGATAATATAGTTGAACTAGCTATATATAAATCATATGATGAAAAAATACATACGCACATACATATACTTACACACACATATCTATTATACATATGTACTAATGTATATAAATATTTACATATCTATATACATATATACAAATGTATGTACATACACACATACATACGCATACACACACACACACACATCTATATACATATATACTAATGTATATAAATATATGCATATTACATATATACAAATGTATATACATACACACACAGAGAGACACACACATAAATGAGAATGTTACCTCACTATTGCCCAAAGGTTACACTTAGAATGCTGAATCGTTTGACTCCGCTTGGATCTAAATTCAAACCCTTCCAGAAAGAGCTATCAGACTGAAAGCACTACAAACTGTTGTCCTGTTTTATTTGAATATATATTTTTTGATGCTTGAAATAATGGAGAAGGAAGGAAGCTAGGCTCATACAAATATGGATGAAGGATAAGCCAAAGGAGAGTATGGAAAAAGAGGGGTTAAGTGTGTTTAAATAGAAGAGAGAGGATGAAAGTGGATCCAGATCCACTATTTTTTCTCGCCATTTCAAACTCCTTTGAATCAAATCCAACTCCTTATTTACCCACCTATGGCTGGCCATCCTTGTCTCAATATGGGCTTCCATGCTACTTTAAGCCCAATAAAAACATATACATTTAAATCCAATTTATACGTACATTAATATCGTATTGATACATGTGTATACAACTTTTATACACGCACTATTTTCAATAATGATTAACATAAATCAAATTAAGTTTTATAATTATTATTTCACAAATATTAATTAATTTAAAATAATTATAGTTTAATTAAATTAGATGGTAGACGGAGTATTCAACATTTCGGTCGTGTGATTTTTAAGTGTAAATTCAGTTAGCGATTAATATCGAACATTTCAAATATTAACCTTCACACGTTAGCTTAGCCTGTAGTGAAACATTATGCCAAATTTATTGCTTACATTCTCGGTAAAAATCCAATTTTACTTATTTTAAGCGGTACCTGGTAGTGATAATTATTTACACCAGGTCTCTTCGACAAAACTATATCACATTAGGATTTATGAAATTTGGTGATAGTCAAAATTCCAATATCGTCCACTTTTAACTTTATAGTCAAACACAAAGTCCTCGGTTCAATAACAACAATTATTAGTAACCAAATTGATCTGGCCAGAGACTTTCACTTTGAGTTGATTTCAATTGACTATCATACTAACCTCACATAACCGAGCAGACAAAATTTCTATTGAATAGTGTTTCACTTTTTGTGACGATCTGCCTTTCCTATACCCAAAGACGACACTTGATACATCCTCGGTATTCATGTGCCGATCATCTAAGTGTCCGAAAGACATGTCGTGGGGTAAAGAAAATAAAAAGACAAGGAGAAACAAACACAAATTTTCTCACAACATCAGAATTACATATACATCATCACAGGATAGTACATATGGTTACTCCAAAATGTTACATCAAAGATTCGACAAGTACTACTCCCAATAAGGACGGGTATATCAGCCTGCCCAAACTGCTAATACATAATATACAGTCACAGCGAAAATAAACATAACTACTAGATATAGATGAAGGCTCCTGCTCCATACTTCTTTCCAAAATGCTCCGAAGAAACCTGAATACTTGACTACTCATGAAAATTTAAGCACCAAAGAGTTTAATAAAAAGAAATTAAACTCTGGGTCAGACATGGCTGTGGTGTGAGTAAAGCATAAGTTTAACTTTATAAAAATCTTCAAACCAAAGGTATCTCGTAAGACCACGTCGCACATAAATACAGACGAGTTTTTACCTTACGATAACCAAAACATTTCTATATAAAATCTATTATCATAATGTCTAAGTTTAAAATAAATATGGAATCATAGCCGAAATTGTTACATTAATTAAATTCCAGTGGGTATACAACTAAGTTCGAAGGCACTTATTGGAAAATGGATTCCATCAATGACAAGGCAATGAGGTACCACCTATAAAAATGCATCTCTAGATAAAATACACCGAGAGCCTCACATAGACTACCTGCGAGTCAAGACCGGCCCTACCCCTTACTAGATAGCGCCAAATATATCATCACCCAGGTTGGGATCAACAACCTAAATGGGCCCAGAGCATACATAATCTATAATATCAATCTAGATTGGGTGATGACCATACCCTAATAGTAGCGAACCACATAGCCCTGAAGCCTATCCCTTGATTTTAGTCATTCCTGGGTGTGAGGCTTGAGGTTACGTTTACCGTTTCTTCTAACAGACCATCTTGGAATGCTACCAATGCCCTTCAAGCAATAATGCAATGATAGAATTCATTCATACAAGCTGTTCCAGGATTGAAAAAAGATTCCACATTTACTATCTTCCATTTTGGAATCACCCTCAGGAAGAATAGTACAGCCCCATAACATACATCATAACGATCCATCACGAATGTTATTAGTTTGAAGTGGTTCAGATAAATCAAACTTATCTGGAAACTGGTATCTCCAAACTAAGTGGTAATTCCTGGTTAACTCAATTCCGATCCTTTGGAAGTATTCAACCAGCATTCGTGTCCTCATCAGGGAACTTGAATATACACAACATACTTCCTAAGTTAAAATAGGTCAAGTTATCGATAGCCATATACTTAATTAAACATGACCCATTAGGGGCACTGGTCAACCTTTCCTTCAACTCGAGGAATGCACCTTCACACTTCGGAGTCCACTCGAATTTAATATATTTTTTCGTCAGCTTGGTTAGGTGAGAGACAATCTTAGAATAATCCTTGATAAACTTCCTATAATATCCTGCCATCCCTAACAAACTTCTTACTTCTGTGGGAGTTTGGGGTCTTTTGAAATCTTGCACAACAGCTACCTTAGCAGGATCAACTGAAATTCTATCTCTCGACACAATATGTCCTAGGCATCTTACCTTTAACTGCCAAAAGCAGCACTTAGAAAACATAGCCTTAAGAACATTTTTACTTAACATTTCTAACACCACTTCCAAATTGTGTTCATGCTCTTCCTCAGTCTTTGACTAGATAAGAACGTCGCCAATGAAAACGAGCATGAATTTATTCAGAACCTCCCTAAAAACTCGATTCATAAGATCAATGAAAAATGCAGGTGCATTGGTCAGCCCAAAAGGCATAACCAACCACTCATAGAAAAAGTCCGACCCTTTAAAAACCGTTAAGGATATACTATCCTCCGCTACCCTTAACTGATGGAAACTCGTAGCAAGGTCCATTTGCAAAAATACTCTAGCACCATGAGGTTGGTTAAACATATCATCTATTTGGGGTAACAGATTATTATTCCGAATGGTCTGCTTATTCAACTCCCTATAGTCCATACATAATCTAAAAGAACCATTAGACTTAGCCACAAAAACTGCCGTCGATCTCCAAATCGAACGACTCAGTTTAATTAGCCCTCTTTTTATCAAATCATCGGTTTGACCTATAAGCTCCTGCTTCTGTCTCTGGGCCATTCTACATAAGGGTTGAATAACAGGTCTCGCATTGAAAACTAGATTAATACAAAATTCAATTTCCGGATGAGGGGGCAAACTGCTAACAGGCTCAAAAATATCCAGGAAATCTTTAACTAGTAATATAAACTCTAGCACTTCTTGGGATGATTCTAAGGAATAAAGAAAACTACTCATACGATTATCTGGGTCCTCACTATTCTTTCTAATATCCTTCCGGTCTTGGCTTTCAACACTATACTTCGATTAACGTGGTCAAGGATAGCACTATAGTTAGCTAGCCAATCCATTCCAAGCAAAACATCAAAACCTTTAAAATCAAGCACAAACATGTTCCATGGGAAACGATGGGTAAGGTAGAAAATTTGTACATTCTCACAAATTAGACATAGACTAGTCATACCACCAATGGGGTTTGACACACAAATAGGGGTTTCGAAAAATTTTGAGGTAAGCCCTAATCTATCTACCAATTCTTTAGAGATGAAACTATAAGAAGCTCCGGTATCAAACAAAACTCTAACAAAAATGCCATTAACAAGTAAAGTACCTTCCAAGACTCCCTTCCCTTTAACATCATCAGAGGTTGAGGGTTCGTCCTTAATAGCATAGACTTTAATCTGTTAACCCTTCTTCAATAATGGGCAGTCCTTAACCATGTGTCCAGGCTGGTGGCAATTATAGCAAAGCGTCTTCTGGACCATTGGAGAGATGGCCTTCGCTTGTTGATAGTCTGTTGAATTATGCCCTCTTTTATTATGATTGTATTAAACAACATCTTTATACTTGTTTCCCTGATCTCCTCCTGCTGGCTTTCCATTACCTTGCTTCTTTTTCCAGTTTGGGTTAAACTTCCTTTTATTTGGGTTAATGGTACCGCCACTGGGTACTACTGCTGTTGATGGCTTCTTCTTCAAAAGCACTTTATACCTTAAGGCCATGTCTACAAAATCTACAAATGATTCCTTCACATGAGCACTCATCTTATCATGGAACTCTTCTCTCATACCCAATATGAACATTTCGTATTCTTTAGCAGCGTGTCAATAAGTCCAGGGTCGAAACGAGATAACTCATTAAACTTCGTTTCATATTCGTCCACCGACAAGTCTTCCTGCTTGAGATCCATGAAATGTTTATATAGTCGAGTTTTGCCTACAACTGGCATGAATTGATCTTTAAACACTTCTTTGAATCTAGTCCATGAGAACTCATCTTCTCGAACATTTGCGGTGACAGAATCCCACCATGCAACTGCACCCTCTTGCAATTGTCATGATGCCAAGAATCGTTTCTGATCATCAGAAATGTCCAAACCTTTGAAAATCTTCTTAAATAACCATAGCCAAGCTTGTACTTAAACGATGGATTCTGTACCCTTGAAAGGTTTTCCTCCTAGATTTGTGAAATCCTTGCACAAAGCTGTGAAGTTTACTCGAAGCTGCACTGGGACTGCTTCTTCCATTATTCCAACCCTTCTAACATTCAAGGTTCTACCATTTATGGTTATTGTACTACTGTTTCCCTTCCTCGTCCCCTTCTCGTACTCATTCTTACTACCTGAATAAAGTAAGATATCTTTAGAATATGTAGACGAGATTATCTTAGGGAAAATAAGCATAAAACCAAACATATAAATGCTAATCAGAATAACACGGAAACACACTCTCAAAGACTGAACTCATTCTAGAGTATTACTAACCCTATCTCTAATTGGTTGACCCCAACCAAGGACTAGGTGTTCACTCAATCTAAGCATTGATACCAAGTGTGACGAACTTCCTTTCTTACACCCAAAGATGACACTTAATACATCATCGGTATTCATGTGTCGATCATCTTAGTATCCAAAAGACTAGTCGTGGGTAAAGAAAATAAAAGGACAAGGAGAAATAAATAGAGATTTTCTCACAACATCAGAGTGAAATATGCATCACCACAAAATAATACATATGGTTACTCCAAAATGTTACATCAAAGTTACGAAAAGTACTATTCCCAACAAGGACGGTTATATCAGACCTGCCCAAACTGCAAATACATAATATACAGTCACAGCGGAAATAAACATAAATACTAGATACAGATGAAGGTACCTACTTCATACTTCTTTCCAAAATGCTCCAAAGAAACCTGACTACTTGACTCATGAAAATTTGAGTATCCAAGAGTTTACGGGAAAGAAACAAAATTCAGGGTCAGATATGGGTCTAGTGTGAGTAAAGCATAAGTTTAACTTTATAATAATCTTTAAACCAAAGGTATCTGTGACGACCCTGAATTTCAGACATTTGAAATTGAAATATTTAATTGATTTTAAATATTTGGAAGTTAGTTTAACTTGAATTTCAAATATCAGGATTTATTTGGCAATTAAAATGTTAAATTTAATTATGGAAACTGGGTAAAATATTGTATCTTTAGTTTTTAGCTTGTTAAAAATAATTTGAAGTCATGTAAAATCTATATTGATAATACTGAAGGTAATAGAACTTTTAAAAATTGGAATTTAAAGTGTTTTGTTCAGTTTTGAAATTATATTGTTTAAATCGATATTTAAAAATAGCTTTCCGGGTCACAGTCTCGGAATTCGACGAAACCAGTTTCATTGGATCCGTAATATTGTATTATTATCGAATTTCAATTTCCATAGCATTTGGAGTTGTCGTGTGACCGTACGGTAAGCAAACGCGCTGAAATTATATCAGAAATTTAATTTAATAGCTGGGTCCAAAAGCTATCTTCTCCATACGATCAAATTTGGACTCGAAACCTTTTCCATTGCGTGCAGAATAAGGGTTTAACATTATAAATGCATATCAGCATGCCTCGATCGGAGATCGAGATTGTGAGTTGCGAAATTGATACGATTTAAATTTGAATTTAAATTTAAATTCAAAAATAATATATATATATTTGATATAATATTTTCTTAAGGCAAATGACACGTTTCTTCCCTCTTACACTTGGTAGAAATTTTAAACACGTGTTTATTAATCTAACATGCGTTGATTCAAATTAAGAAAAAAATAAACAAAAGCATTATTCTCGTTCAAAAAAAATCAGAACGAATTCAAAAGAAAGTAATGGCCGAAAGGGAATTTATATTATCAAATTCAAATCACAACAGTTCCTCCTTCTCAGCCGAGTCAATATACCGTTTCCCCCTTTCGAAATCTAAGGCGAATTCGTTCGAAAATAATGAAGCCGAAGAAATCGAAACAGATTTGTTCTTCGTATCGCATCCTCTTCCCAGTCAAAATCAAACCCTATCGCATCGCGACCAGGTGAAGCCGCGCGCTCGCGCACGTGTGGGGAGGGGAGTGTCATCGGCGAATCAAGCGTTGAAGGCAGGGCAGCTGCAGTTGGCCTGAGGGGACTCGCGAGCTCGAGAGTCGATCGAGGTTAAGGTCGAAGGCATGATAATCGTGTGGTCGACGTGGTGGTGTTCAAGCTCGAGTTGCGTTGGGCATTGCGTGATGGCGATTTGCGTTCGAGGGTTGGTCGGCATTGGTAGCCTGAGTTCGAGATTTAACATTAAGGTATATGTTTCAGCTAGGATTTAAATAACTTATGTATATGAATATGTTAAAGAAAACTAAATAAAATAAAATAAATATTGTACAGCAAGATATTTGAAATAATTCTGTTTAAGTTTAAGTTTAAAGTACAATAAGGCAATTAACTTGTTAATTAGCTTATTTAGTTAAGTCACTAAGGATGATTTATTAGTAAGGAAAATGGGTTTAAATTTAGTTTAAATTAATTTAATAAACGGTAATTTATTTTTCATTTAGTTCAAATATTAATAAATTGTATAAATATTTATACAAGGTTAAAAAATCATGAAAACAAGCTGGATTGGTATGGATTGCAAAATAAAAGCAAAGGTGAGATCTTCTCACTCACTTGATTTGCCTAGTTAATTTAAATGGTTGATTTAAATTATTGGATGTGATTGGATGATAATTATTATCAGTTGTATTGGATTAGACCTTATGCGCCGCATAATAGCGAATGATATTATATATAAACCCATATACCGCGATATTCCACCTCGAAGTGGAATTGGTATTATATATGTATTTGGAGTGATTGATTTCCCGCATTATATAACGGATGAGACCCTATGCGCCGCATAATAGCGGATGATATTATATAATCCCATATACCGCGATATTCCACCTCGAAGTGGAATTGGTATTTAATTGTTATGCTAACATCTATGGATGTAGGGAAACAGGTTGGAGGGATCCAACTGGATTCCTCACATTGTTGAATTTATTTGTATATGTTATGATGTGATGATCTATAAACGATTATATTGGTGTGAATGATTATATTGAGAAATGGAATTTATTTGAAGGCTATAATTTAGCCGAATATATTTTTGGTATCGTAGGATACCAGAAAAAAATATAATTGGATTTTTGAAAATCAAACTAAAGATTTATTTTAAAAGGTAACAAATTTTTGGAAATCAAATTGGAATTTGATTTGGTGTTTGAAATAAATTTGGAAATAAATTTGGAATTTGATTTTGTGTTTGAAAGTGAATATTTGGAAATCGATTTGAAAATTGTATATCAATGGATATTTGGAAATGTAAATTCACAATAGGAATTTATAAAGGAAAGAGAAATTTGTTTTAAAAATAAATGTTGGTTTATTTTAAAAAAGTGTGGAAAGAAATTATGGATTTGGAATGTAAATTGAAATAAGTCAAGAAGGATTTATTATTGATTTAAATGGATCATTTTGAAATGGGAAGTGTGTTTTCACTGGAAAGCCGAGTATGTTTTCAAAGTAGTTGATAAATATAAATTGAAAGTTTTATGGATGGCTTTAAATAGGATACTTTGGAGAAATTATTTTCTTAAGTTGTTTTTACATCTTTAAAGTAAAGATTTATTTGGTTAATTATAGAAGTGGTTATTTTAAAGATTAAATTGGTATTTGATTTAGAAAATGGATATTTTAATAATTACACTTTATCTAATAATTTTATTCTTAAAATTATTTGATTTGAGTTTTTATATGAGATATTGATATTAAATTTCATAACTGATGTTTTAAATAAAGTGTTTAAAAATAGTTTTTATTTTATATGTATCCAAGTACATATTTTTTTTTTGGATAAGTGATTTAAATCATTTTGAAGTATTCGGACTCGGCAAATTTTCAGTGGAAGTAAATAAACATTTGGAAATTTATTCCGCTAAAGAAAAGTGATTTGAAACTGGTTTTCAAAGTGTTGAAGTGTTAAAATATATCTTGCAAAGATATTTTAAAAATAAATAATTTAGGAAAAATTATTTAAATTTGATGATTGTTGTGAATGTTGTTGATAGTTAAATAACCGACTATCAATGTTGGCCTTTGAAATAGCACTTGAATTTGTTTTCAAAACAAGCGCTCATTATTCGGTTAAGCCGGGAGAGGACTTTATGTCATAAAACCCATTCCGAATAATGATACGACGAAATGGGATTGCATTTGAAGATGGTGTTGAAGACTGAGTATTTTCGAAAACGAAAGGATTACCTGTCGAATGTTTTTGCACCGATTTGCTCCGATATATAGATTTTTATCACCCTTTGTGATGGGGAGTCCGGACGTGATTAGTGAATATCCGGATTGCAAGGGCTTCTTTGAAGTGCATTCGGTTCCATTCGAACCCGGAACGGACTTGTATGGATGTATGTCTGACGTTACTCTTTGAGATGTAAAGCTGGTTTCTATCAAATACATTTCTGTTTGTGGCGGAGAATTTATTCTCTTAGCTTAACACCTTTCTCTGAGACGTATGAGCTCAGAGGTTATGTAGTAGACGGTCACTAGTAATACATTCCCAAATTGGTAATGTGGCATGTTAAGTGTTGCTGATCATTTGTTGATCGAAGCATGGCTTTTGTGAAAAGCGTAGCTTTGTGGATGAGACTTCGTCGGACCTCACAACCCGATATGGTCGAAATAGAAAGAATGCGGCAAGGTTGTTTTGGGGGTAGTGCCCTCAGGGTATGTCCATTTCCTTCTGGAAAAAGGTGGTATCATGGTATGGAGCCCAGATACTTAACTTATGTGGTTGCTGCAAATTTATTACTTTGTGGTTGTTGGTGTTGAGGATCCTCGGATAAAGGTCGGTAACGACCGGGATGGCATACTCGTGTGTGGAGTTATCTAGTTACAGCTTCATTGCACCAGAAGCATGAGATAACTCGGCCTTGTGTTGGTAGAGATCCGGTTAGGTTCTCGGGGTGTCCCTTCAGAGGCATACCTATGTGGTGTAGGAAGTTCCTTAGGCTGACCATTTGTTGGAAATCCAAAGAAACAATACGCGTCCTGTACGGTTTTAGTTGTATAACCTGCCATTTACTTATGGTAGTTTCATTTTCCAAAAGCATAGCGGATTTCTTTTTTTTATTCCTTTGTGCAAATAACTGTTTTAAGATCTCACACCAGTCCCATGACTGACTCGGATTTTATTGTTCCCTTTCTAAACTCTGGGTGCCCATAATTTTCCACACGAGCAGCCTAGAGTCAGGTTATTAGTTTTTCTGGAGCGAAGTCAGAAAAGTACGCTGAGGAGATTAGGAGGCGAGCTGGATGGCGAGACGTACTTCCATATACTATTATCATTCCGCTGTGTATTCTGTTATGAGGGCAGATTATTATAACTGCCAGTTTGTGTGTTGTTGTAAACTCTGATGATGTATGGTATGAACTGATATAGTTCTTTTGTTTAAAGATTATTCAATTATATATTATATATTGTTCCGCTGCGAATGTGAGATTCTGTTATTGTTTCTGTTTCTTCTTCTTTCTTCTTCTACCTCTTTCTTCTTTAACCCTAATGATTCGTTTTTCCGGCATTCGATGGTTCCGCATTTGATATAGTGGGCGTATTGATGTCGACTTTCGAAAGTCGAAAAATTGGGTCGTTACAAAGTGGTATCAGAGCAATTGGTTAAGTGACCACCTTGGCTCTGGTAGGGATTACTCATTTGAGAAAGAGTCAGTAGTACTCTAGAATGAGTGTGAGTGTAATAATAGATATGAGCGCGTATTTATTAGTGAATATAAAAAAATTGTTTTGTATTGTGTTGACTTATCGGTTGATTGTTTATAGATTCTGATCGGTTCAATTTGGCCAACTGTATCGATAGGGGTTTCTAAACTCTTAAACGAGATAAACCGACACAGTATTGTTTTAAAAATCGGGTAAATGAAATAATTTTACCCAAATTATTTTTGTATAGAAAAAAAATAATTTTCTATAAATTATTATAGTATATGGTTGCTTGGTTGTTAGGAAGCGATAATATTAAATTATTATCATTGTTATATGAAAAGTGAATAGAATGAAATTTGAATATGAATTATAAATTGGATTTATAACTTGAACTTCCAGAGAAATATTTGAATAAAGAATTGGAAGGTTTTGAAGTTTGAAAATTTGGGAAAAGTTTAAATTCCTTTGAGTTGAAAATGGTTTTCAAAAGTTTTGGAAATAATGGTGAAATTATTTGGGAAATATTTTTGAATTGGATCTGGAATCTGATTTTATAAATAAGTTTGATAACTTATAAAAATTTGAAAATTTATTGTAATAAGATCCAACTTGAAAAGGGATAAATAAAAGTAAGTGTGAAACCCAAATAAGTGGGAAGGTAAGCTAATTAATTGAGGTGAATCAAAAGAAATTAGCAAATGAAATTAAATTTGGGAAACTTATAGAAGTTTAAAATTTAAATTGAATTGGAGTATAATTAAATATAGTTAAGTAAAAGTGAATTGAAAGAAAGGTCTAAAGAGACTAAGTGAAATGATTACTCAAATAAAATTTAAGGTGGAAATAAATTTCTGAATGAATAAATGAATTAACAATTGCAAGTAAATGAAATTGAAACCGAATGTTGAAATTCGTTTTGAATTTGTAAGTAAATGAAATTGAAGCTGAATATTGGAAATTGAATTGATCTGTGATAAACAAAGTGAAGTGGAAATTTGTCAAGTTGGATCAAATGAAGCAAAGTATTGAAATAAAAATTAGTAAATAAAACTAATTTAAACAATGAGATGAATCAATTGTGAATGGAAGATAGTTGACAAAATTCAATATTCGGAGTTTGAAGATAAAATGAATTCAAATAGAATTGAAATTGTAAAATGAATTCAAATGGAATTGAAAATGCAAAGTTGAATGGAAATGAATATATAACTTTGGTAGTGAAGTGAAAATAATTATAAGAAGTATGTAAATACTTATATTGAACTTAAGAAATGGATAATGTAATTCTTAAGTAAAATTTTGAATTGAGGAAATATTTTAAGTTTAATAAGTAAATGAAGATTAAACTGGAAGTTGTAAAATGGTGATTGTGAATAAGTGGATAGAAATCAAAATATAAATGTGCAAAAAAGATTTTTTGAATGTTGTAATTGGACATTACTGCTAGTAAGATATACAGGTGTTTTAAAAGGAAAAGGGAATTGGATTTTTGATTTCAAAAGATAAATTAAATTACTCGACAAAAGGTATGTATTTAAATTTCAATATGAAATTTGATGATTTTCTGGTCTAGCTACTTGGCTTTTTGATTTCTTTTGAAATCTGGGGGCTCATTGTGGCATTTTGTAGTCGTACCGAGCTAGCCGTGCAAAGGAGATGCTGGCAAAAGTTTTCGAAAATTTAGAGAGTTAGAAATTTTTTGAGAAAATTTGAATTTGAATTGTTGAGAAAATAATATTGTTCGAAACTTATGGTTGAGTTTGGAAAGTTAATAAGAGAAATGATATTGTCTTTAATAAAAAGATTTGTTTTGGAAAGTTGATAAAATTGTTTGGTTTTGGGAAAATTATAAACGGGTTATGGATCATTCTTCTTAACAAGTAATTTCGGGACGAAATTCTTTTAAGGGGGGAAGAATGTGACGTCCCTGAATTTTGAACATTTGAAATTGAAATATTTAATTGATTTTAAATATTTGGAAGTTAGTTTAACTTGAATTTCAAATATCAGGATTTATTTGGCAATTAAAATATTAAATTTAATTATGGAAACTGGGTAAAATATTGTATCTTCAGTTTTTAGCTTGTTAAAAATAATTTGAAGTCTTGTAAAATCTATATTGATAATACTGAAAGTAATAGAACTTTTAAAAATTGGAATTTAAAGTTTTTTGTTCAGTTTTGAAATTATATTGTTTAAATCGATAATTAAAAATAGCTTTCCGGGGCACAGTCTCGGAATTCGACGAACCAGTTTCATTGGATCCGTAATATTGTATTATTATCGAATTTCAATTTCCGTAGCATTTGGAGTTGTCGTGTGACCGTACGGTAAGCAAACGCGCTGAAATTATATCGGAAATTTAATTTAATAGTTGGGTCCAAAAGCTATCTTCTCCATACGATCAAATTTGGACTCGAAACCTTTTCCATTGCGTTCGGAATAGGGGTTTAACATTATAAACGCCTAGCGGCACGTCTCGATCGGAGATCGAGATTGTGAGTTACGAAATTGATACGATTTAAATTTGAATTTAAATTTAAATTCAAAAATAATATATATATTTGATATAATATTTTCTCAAGGCAAATGACACGTTTCTTCCTCTTACACTTGGCAGAAATTTTAAACACGTGTTCATAAATCTAACATGCGTTGATTCAAAATAAGAAAAAAATAAACAAAAGCATTATTCTCGTTCAAAAAAAATCAGAATGAATTCAAAAGGAATTAATGGTCGAAAGGGAATTTATGTTATCAAATTCAAATCACGACAGTTCCTCCTTCTCAATCGAGTCAATATCCCGTTTCCCCCTTTCCAAACCTAAGGCGAATTCGTTCGAAAATAATGAAGCCGAAGAAATCAAAACAGATTTGTTCTTCGTATCGCATCCTCTTCCCAGTCAAAATCAAACCCTATCGCATCGCGACCAGGTGAAGCCGCACGCTCGCGCACGTGTGGGGAGGGGAGTGTCATCGGCGAATCAAGCGTTGAAGGCAGGGCAACTGCAGTTGGCCCGAGGGGACTCGCGAGCTCGAGAGTCGATCGAGGTTAAGGCCGAAGGCATGATAATCGTGTGGTCGGCGTGGTGGTGTTCAAGCTCGAGTTGCGTTGGGCATTGCGTGATGGCGATTTGCGTTCGAGGGTTGGTCGGCATTGGTAGCCTGAGTTTGAGATTTAACATTAAGGTATATGTTTCAGCTTGGATTTAAATAACTTTTGTATATGAATATGTTAAAGAAAATTAAAGAAAATAAAATAAATATTGTACAACAAGATATTTGAAACAATTCTGTTTAAGTTTAAGTTTAAAGTACAATAAGGAAATTAACTTGTTAATTAGCTTATTTAGTTAAGTCACTAAGGATGATTTATTAATAAGGAAAATGGGTTTAAATTTAGTTTAAATTAAATTAATAAACGGTAATTTATTTTTCGTTTAGTTCAAATATTAATAAATTGTATAAATATTTATACAAGGTTAAAAAATCGTGAAAACAAGCTGGATTGGTATGGATAGCAAAATAAAAGCAAAGGTGAGATCTTCTCACTCACTTGATTTGCCTAGTTAATTTAAATGGTTGATTTAAATTATTGGATGTGCTTGGATGATAATTATTATCAATTGTATTGGATTAGACCTTATGCGCCGCATAATAGCGGATGATATTATATATAAACCCATATACCGTGATATTCCACCACGAAGTGGAATTGGTATTATATATGTATTTGGAGTGATTAATTTCTTGCATTATATAGCGGATGAGACCTTATGCGCTGCATAATAGCGGATGATATTATATAATCCCATATACCGCGATATTCCACCTCGAAGTGGAATTGGTATTTAATTTTTATTCTAACATCTGTCGATGCAGGGAAATAGGTTGGAGGGATCCAACTGGATTCCTCACATTGTTGAATTTATTTGTATATGTTATGATGTGATAATCTATAAATGATTATATTGGTGTGAATGATTATATTGATAAATGGAATTTATTTGAAGGCTATAATTTAGCCGAATATATTTTTGGTATCGTAGGATACCGGAAATAAATATAATTGGATTTTTGAAAATCAAAGTAAAGATTTATTTTTAAAGGTAACAAATTTTTGGAAATCAAATTGGAATTTGATTTGGTGTTTGAAATAAATTTGGAATTTGATTTGGTGTTTGAAAGTGAATATTTGGAAATCGATTTGAAAATTGTATATTAGTGGATATTTGGAAATGTAAATTCATAATGGGAATTTATAAAGGAAAGAGAAATTTGTTTTAAAAATAAATGTTGGTTTATTTTAAAAAATCGTGGAAAGAATTTACGGATTTGGAATGTAAATTGAAATAAGTCAAGAAGGATTTATTATTGATTTAAATGGATCATTTTGAAATGGGAAGTGTGTTTTCACTGGAAAGCCGAGTATGTTTTCAAAGTAGTTGATAAATATAAATTGAAAGTTTTATGGATGGTTTTAAAAAGGATACTTTGGAGAAATTATTTTCTTAAGTTGTTTTTAAATCTTTAAAGTAAAGATTTATTTGGTTAATTATAGAAGTGGTTATTTTAAAGATTAAATTGGTATTTGATTTAGAAAATGGATATTTTAATAATTACACTTTATCTAATAATTTTATTCTTAAAATTATTTGATTTGAGTTTTTATATGAGATATTGATATTAAATTTCGTAACTAATGTTTTAAATAAAGTTTTTAAAAGTAGTTTTTATTTTTTATGTATCCAAGTACATATTTTTTTTGGATAAGTGATTTAAATCATTTTGAAGTATTCGGACTCGGCAAATTTTCAGTGGAAGTAAATAAACATTTGGAAATTTATTCCGCAAAAGAAAAGTGATTTGAAATTGGTTTTCAAAGTGTTGAACTGTTAAAATATATCTTGCAAAGATATTTTAAAAATAAATAATTTAGGAAAAATTATTTAAATTTGATGATTGTTGTGAATGTTGTTGATAGTTAAATAACCGACTATCAATGTTGGCCTTTGAAATAGCACTTGAATTTGTTTTCAAAACAAGCGCTCATTATTCGGTTAAGCCGGGAGAGGAATTTATGTCATAAAACCCATTCTGAATAATGATACGATGAAATGGGATTGCATTTGAAGATGGTGTTGAAGACTGAGTATTTTCAAAAACGAAAGGATTGCCTGTCGAATGTCTCTCCACCTATTTGCTCCGGTATAGAGATTTTTGTCACCCTTTGTGATGGGGAGTCCGGACGTGATTAGTGAATATCCGAATTGCTAGGGCTTCTTTGAAGTGCCTTCGGTTCCGTTCAAACCCGGAACAGACTTGTATGGATGTATGTCCGACGTTACACTTTGAGATGTAAAGCTGGTTTCTATCAAATACATTTCTGTTGGTGGCGGAGAATTTACTCTCTTAGCTTAACACCTTTCTCTGAGACGTATGAGCTTAGAGGTTATGTAGTTGATGGTCACTAGTGATACATTCCCAAATTGGTAATGTGGCATGTTAAGTGTTGCTGATCATTTGTTGATCGAAGCATGGCTTTTGTGAAAAACGTAGTTTTGTGGATGAGACTTCGTCGGACTTCACAACCCGAAATGGTCGAAACAGGAAGAATGCGGCAAGGTTGTTTTGGGGGTAGCGCCCTCAGGGTATGTCCATTTCCTTCTGGAAAAAGGTGGTATCATGGTATGGAGCCCAGATACTTAACTATGTGGTTGCTGCAAATTTATTACTTTGTGGTTGTTGGTGTTGAGGATCCTCGGATAAAGGTCGGTAACGACCGGGATGGCATACTCGTGTGTGGAGTTATCTAGTTACAGCTTCATTTCACCAGAAGCGTGAGATAACTCGGCCTTGTGTTGGTAGAGATCCGGTTAGGTTCTCGGGGTGTCCCTTCAGAGGCATACCTATGTGGTGTAGGAAGTTCCTTAGGCTGACCATTTGTTGGAAATCCAAAGAAACAATACGCGTCCTGTACGGTTTTAGTTGTATAACCTACCATTTACTTATGGTAGTTTCATTTTCCCCAAGCATAGCGGATTTCTTTTTTATTCCTTTGTGCAAATAACTGTTTTAAGATCTTACACCAGTCCCATGACTGACTCGGAGTTTATTGTTCCCTTTCTAAACTCTGGGTGCCTATAATTTTCCACACGGGCAGCCTAGAGTCAGGTTATCAGTTTTTCTGGAGCGAAGTCAGAAAAGTACGCTTTGGAGATCAGGAGGCGAGCTGGATGGCGAGACGTACTTCCGTATACTATATCATTCCGCTGTGTATTCTGTTATGAGGGCAGATTATTATAACTGCCTGTTTGTGTGTTGTTGTAAACTCTGATGATGTATGGTATGAACTAATATAGTTCTTTTGTTTAAAGATTATTCAGTTATCTATTATATATTTTTCCGTTGCGAATGTGAGATTCTGTTATTGTTCCTGTTTCTTCTTCTTTCTTCTTTAATCCTAATGATTCGGTTTTCCGGCATTCGATGGTTCAGCATTTGATACAGTGGGCGTATTGATGTCGATTTTCGAAAGTCGAAAAATTGGGTCCTTACAGTATCTCATAAGACCATGCCATACATAAATATGGACGGGTTTTTACCTTACGATAACCAAAACATTTCTATATAAATCTTGTGATATTATAATAATGTCTAAGTTTAAAATAAATATGGAATCATAGCCGAAATTGTTACATTAATTAAATTCCAGCATAATAGGTGTACAACTAAGTCCGAAGGAACTTATTGGAAAATGAATTCCATTAATGATAAGGCACTGGGGTACAACCTATCACAGTGCATCTTTAGGTAAAATACACTGAGAGCCTCGCACGGACTCCCTACAAATCAGGACCGACCCTACCCCTTACTGGATAGCGCCAAATATGTCATCACCCAAGTTAGGATCAACAACCTAAAAGGGCCCCGAGCATACATAATCTATAATATTGATATAGATTGGGCAATGACTGTACCCTAATGGTAGCGAACCGCATAGCCCTGAAGCATATCCCCTGATTTTATTCATTCCTAGTTGTGAGGCTTGAGGTTACGTTTACCTTTTCTTCTAGCAAACCATCTTGGAATGCTACCAATGCCCTCCAGGCAATAATGTAATGATAACATTCATCCATACAAGTTGTTCCAAGATAGAACAAACATTCCACATTTACTATCTTCCATTTTGGAATCACCCTCAGGAAGAATAGTCTAGCTCCATAGTATACATCATAACGATCCATCACGAACATAATTAGTTTGGAGTAGTTCCGATAAATCAAACTTATCCAGAAACTGGTGTCTCCAAACTAAGCGTTAATTCCCAGCTTACTCAATTCTGGTTCTTCGGAGGTATTCGAGTCCTTATCGGGGAACTTGAATATACACAACTACTTGCTGAGTTAAAACAGGTCAAGCTATTGATAGCCGACAAACTGCTATCTAGGGTAATTATACAGAGTTCGCATAAGGATAACCATATACTTAATTAAACATGACCGATTGATAGAAATCAACCCTCCCATATCTATCATGTTTCTGATATTTTGAACTTACTCTATCCCTCGCTTAGAAATAAATTCTAGATCTCAAAGTAGAGGATCAGCCTACTCATCGGCTTTTACTGCTACATATGAGATGACTTACTTCCCATAATTGAGTCACCATATTAGCATTAGGGTTCATATTTGTTTAAGGTTACTTAAAGATAATCCACAAAGAAATCTCTTGATTTAAAACACTTTTGTAAAAGGAAACTGCTTTTAAACAAAACCCGATATTTAAATAAAGTGATTTTAAAATTTAAAAACCTTTAATTAATTAATTAATTAAACCTTATTAAATCATAATTAAATGATAATTACGTCCTAATTTAAAATTGTAATTAAATTTAACTTAATCAGCAATTTATTAATAATTAAACCCCCTTTTAAATAAATAAATAATAAATAATTCATCTTTAATAAATAATTAAATAATAATTAAATCCTAATTAATTAAATAATAATTAACCTTTTAATTAATAATCTAATTATGATTATCTTATATGATTATGATTTAAGTATTAATTACCTTTATTAACTATGATTAAGTACTAATTTCCTTCTTAATTAAATAAATAATTAACTAATAATTTATTAAATAAATAATTAATTATACTTTTAATTACTTAATAAATGTTAGAAAACACTTTTCTAAAAGACCTTAAGTGGAAACATTTTTTAGATTTCAGAATTAGTCTGTCTTCACGAACTGCACTTATAGCGACTATAGCTATACGACCTGTAATTTTTTTTTGGATTTTGTTTAACATACCCAAAAGTTTTAAAAACTTTCCTTTTATACTTAAACCTTACTTTATAACTTTGAATAAAACCTTTTAGGAGAACAAAACTTAAAGTTAAAAACTTTATAAACTTCCTCGACAAAACCATAAGTACATAAGTTTGAAAAAGAAAGGGATTTTGATGTCCTGTTCAAGCACAAACCTAGTGCTAACTTTTCTTAACATTGCACCTCATAAGTAACAACACCAATACATATTATATATGCCACAATCACATATATAAGCAAGGTTATATCTTACTAATTAACTTCACTTTAACTTTCAATTTCAAGTTTATACAAATACCACATATAAGCATACTTATATATATATATATATATATATATATATAACCAAATCAACATCATCTCCAAGCATACTTATGTATAACCAATTCAATATCATAATCACTCAATCAAGCATCATATTTAACTAACAAATATACATCATTACTAAATTTAATAACTTTGAATAAATGAGCGAACTTTACCTACCGAAAGTGGACTAAGTCAAAGTGACTTTTTCTATAATTCGAACACGACCTAAGTCTTCGCTTCTAGCTTGGAAAAGTGAAATTTTTGTAGGCTTTTGGATGCAAATGGGTCCGTCCTAGGGGGATTTTGTGTTCGGCCTTGAAGGTATGAGGGTGTGTATGGCTTGCTTTGTGAAGGTAGAGTATTGAAATATATGTAAGTGAGTTCAGACAAGGTTTTAGAAAATTTTAAAGTGAATGAACTAGGATTTAAACTTTTAAAAATATTTAAGAAGCCATGAAAGTGAATATGAAAGCGTGGAGGAATTTTCATAAAGTAGGAATGAAAGAAAATGTTAGAAATGTTTGGAAATTGTTTATATACTAGTGCATGAATTAAATTATCATTTTACCCTAAGGTACATAACCTCCACCAATATTTTTCCACCTCACTCTCCATGTCTCCTCCTCCCTCCAACATGATTTGACACTTTGTATAGTTAATGTTTCTAAGGAAATGACATAAGTACTTTGTATTTTTAAATGAAAAGATCCGTTATGACAACTTTTTTTTACTTAAAAAGTCACATCATACTTATTATATTTCTTAAGTTAATATATATATGTATGTATGTATACACACACACACACACTCACATTTATCAAAATATATTCTAACTTATTATAAATGTGTGTATATGTTAACACAAATGTATAGAATGTTTTCCGACAACTTTCAGACACCAAAAAGTCGAAAAAGATTTCCGGCCACATTTTCTATTTTTCTCTGAATTAAACGTTTTGTAAATAATTTTTGAAAACCATTCCATCATCATTAGTTATCATATAAAAGGAGTTTATTTTAGTTATAAAATCCATTAATTAATTAAAAAATATTTAAATATTCATATTTTAAAGTGATTAAATCCTAGGTCATTACATTTTTACTCTTTCCACTCGACCCAACTATAGTCGTTCAATGGATGTCATGCCATAATTTAACTATAATCAAAGAGAAGTTTTCAAAATGAAGCTCGATAGTATTCTCAAGTAGATAGAATATGGTAATATTATCACATCATTATTTTTTATTTGACCTTAGTTATATTAACCAACAGAAAACTGTCAAATGAGTCATTCTATAGTTATCTAATAACTATTAGTACGAAACCCCTTGATGTTCCAGCAACCATGAGTAATACACCGCTTAACATTTGGAGAGTGTTTCGAAATGGCCTTCATTGTAAAGGATTACAGAAAACTTAAGAAGCAAGTGAGAAGGAGCAACAACAACAATAGAAATAACAATTCTACACTCAAATACTTCGGATGGAACAAATTTGACCACATAGTAAAAGATTGTCCAGTTCAGAGTAAGAAGGAATTCGAAGGAAAAAACAAATATGAAAAGTACAACAAGGAAAAGAAGCTGACTTTTCAAGCCACATGGTATGGTTCTGATTCCTCTTCTTCTTCCAAAAGCGATAGTGATGAGCAAGCCAATGTCTGCTTCATGAGTATAATTAATGAGGTACAATCTGATATAACATATAATAAATATTTTGAATTTTACATAAAATTAGATAAAAAGTTTAGAAATCTTAGAAAAAACCGATAAAGAAACGATAGCAAATTTAATTAAAGCAGAGTTAGAAATAACTATGTCTAAAGATGAAAAAACTATTTTGGAAGAAGTTATTGATGATTAAAAACTATCTTTAGAAAAATCTAACTCTGAAAATGGAACTGAAATATTTTTTCCAGAAAAGTTAGAATTGTATAAATAATGATTTATTAAAAGATCTAAATAAATATTTGAAATATTATGTTGACAATTTTAACTCTAAAATTGATTATTTGGGAAAAGAAAATGATGTTTTAAAAAATTAAAATATTGGTTTACCTAGAAAAATTCAAGAATTAAACTCAAAAAATTGATTTGAGAATTTGACAAATTAGAATTTTGTACTTGAGGATGAGCTTAAGACATACATGGATAAAAATGTCAAGTTGTCAAAAGAAAATTGTGAATTAACTATAAATATAGAAAATTTAAAATCTAAAAATTTGGATTTTGAAGAAAAACTAGAAAAGCTTTCAACAAATGTTCCAAAATTTAATAAAGATCAAAAAAATTTATCAAATTTTATAGAAATTTCACGACCATCTCATAATAAAAATGGTTTAGGGTTTAAGAAAAATAAAAACAAGAATACTTCAAAGAAGTAAAGTTTTTTATATACAAAATTAAGAAATCAAACAACATGCTTGAAAATAAAGTAGAAATTTCTATGAATAAGATAGTTAAAATCTAAGTTTCAAAAAATAACAATAATTTAATTAGAAAGAAACATGTAGAAAAATTTATGATAGATGTTCATAACTATATTATTTATTCTTTCAAAGGTTTTACAAAAACCACTTGGGTATGGGTACCTAAAACTTAACCCCAGGACTCTAACGTAGGAAGTGAGTACCAATAAATTTATCTATGTTTTATAGGTATCCACTTATATTAGCAAAAAGAAAAGATGGATTCTAGATGGCGGAGGCTCCAATCATATGACAGAAAACTCTAGCATGCTTACAAATATCAAACCGATAGACAGAGGCACTATTTCTTTCGTTGTTAATTCTAAAGGATATATCATCAGAATAGGGGAAGTCAGCAATAATGGTAACCCAGATTCACCTTTAATTACAAATTTTTATTTAGTCAAAAATTTAAAACATAACTTATTAAATATTAGTCAATTGTGTGACGAAAGTTTCAAAATCGAAACAGATAATTGTCATATTTATGATCAAAACGAAAGACTTATTTTCGACGGTACAAGAAAACATAATATTTATATTTTAAATATGAAAGTTAATTATGACATTAACATGTGACTTGTGGTAAACTCTAATGACCCATGACTTTAGCATAAACGTTTCTGTCATATTAACTTTAAACTATTAAATAAAATAGAAAAACACGAAATTGTGAGAGGTCTTCCGAAAATGAATTTTAAAGTTAATAATCTGAGTGATGCTTGTCAAAAAGGTAAACTAATTAAATCTTCTTTTAAATCTATAAATGAAATTTCAACTAAACAACCATTAGAATTACCTCATTTAGATTTGTTTGGCTTGACTCAAGTTAGGTCAATAAATCATAATAAATATGTTTTTTGTAATTATTTATGACTTTCAAGACATACATGGACTTTTTTTTAAAACATAAAAGTGATACTTTTGAAATGTTTAAAATTTCTATAAAAGAATTCAAAATAAAAAACATTAGAAGCAATTATGGAGGATAATTCAAAAATAATAGTTTTACAAATTTTTGTACTAAAAAGAGAGTTAATCATAATTTTTCTTTTTCCAGAACACTACAACAAAATGGTGTTATGGAAAGAAAAAATAGAAATTTATAAGAATGTGCTAGAACATTACTCAATAGTATTTCTCTACCTCATAATTTCTAGGCTGAAGCTGTCGCTACTGCATATTATGTTCTAAATCATGTTACAATAATACCTAAAATAAAATGTACCCCATACGAACTTTTTAATCAAAGAAAACCTAAGATATCATATTTTAGAGTTTTTTATGCATAATGTTTTATTTTAAATACTAAAGATAACCTAGGAAAATTTATTTCAAAGCTGGTGAAGATATTTTTGTTGGTTACTCAGAAAGGAGTAAATCTTATAGAATTGTCAATAAAAGAACAAATGTTATTGAAGAAACTCTACACGTTTCCTTTGATGAAAATTTGAATAGTTCTAAAGATGATGCCGAAATATCTAATATAAACAAATCTACAAATATCACTCAAAATAATGAATAGGATGAGAAACCTCAAGGAACTAATGAATCTTTAGAAAAAAATATAACCAAAGATTGATCTCATATTTTAAAATATCACCCCATGTTTTAGGAGATGTTAGTATGAAATTTTTAGCCTGAAAACAATTAAATGAAATGAGTCACTTAGCTTTATTTCACGCATTGAACCTAAAAATTATAAAAAAGCTAAAAAAGATGAACATTGAATTTTAGTAATGAAAAAAGAGTTAAATAGAGAATAATAAGAGACAAAGCTAGATTAGTTGCTCAAGGGTACAATCAGGAGTAAGGAATCGACTATGACAAAACTTTTGCTCCTATTGCATGACTTGAGCCAATTAAAATATTACTTGCTTTTGCCTATCCCCATAACATTAAATTACATCAAATAGACGTGAAAAGTACATTTTAAATTAAAATATCCTTGCCATGTTGTTAAACTTAAAAAGACTCTTTATGGTTTAAATAAAGCGCCGCATGTTTGGTATGATAGAGCTAAAAATTATTTACTAGACTCAGGATTTGAAATTGGTAAAGTAGACTTAAGTTTTTTTTATAAAACATGATAGTAATGATTTACTGGTTATTCAAACATATATTGACGACATTATTTTTTGATCAACTAATGAAAAACTTTGCATGGAATTTTCAAATATAATGAGAAAGAATTTGAAATGTTCTACATGGGTGAATTAAATTAATTTCTCAGTTTACAAATTAAACAATTACAAAATTGTATTTTTATTTCATAAGAAAAATATTGAAGAGAATTAATTAAAAGATTTGGCTAAAAAATGAGTAGTAAACCAGCTCCAATATGCACAACTGTTCACTTAGATAAAGATGAAAATGGTAAAGATGTTGATAAGAAACTATTTAGAACTAAGATCAGATCTTCACCATATTTAACGACTAGTTGTCCAAATATAATGATAAGTGTGTGTCTATGCGCTAGATTTCAAACTAATCCTATAGAATCACACCTATGTGTCGTTAAAAGAATTTCAGGATATTTAATTAGAACTAAAGACTATGGTCTTTTCTATCCAAAAGGATGTCCATTCGAATTAGTGTCATACAGTGATGCTGATTTTGATGGATGTCGAATAGAAAAAGCATGAGTGACATATGTCACTTTATATGACAATCTTTAGTTTCATGGTTTAGTAAAAAAATAAAACTATGTCTTAATTTCTACTTGTAAAGCATAATATATCTCAGCCGTTTTAGTTGCGCTCAAATAATTTATATGCAACAAACTCTAAATGATTTCGGTGTAAATTTAAGAAAATCACATATATATTGTGATAATACTAGTGTGATAAACTTAGCGAAAACTCCAATTAATCACTCAAGAACTAAACACATTGATATAAGACATCACTTTTTACAAGGTCAATTTGAGAAAGAAAATATTACTCTAAAATTTGTCAATACTGAAAATCAAATTGCAGATATTTTTACTAAACATTAAATTGAAATACGTATATTAGATTGCATAGACAACTTGGAATTTGTTCACCGACAGATTCAATCTAATCAATTTTTTTAAAATAGAATTCTTATACACTAAATTTTTGTAATAAAATTGTTTTAAATATTTGAAATATAAAATTTATTTCTATATAATAAACTTTAACTAAGAATTTTACTATATTCCGACTATTTATACATAATTTATTAAGAATTTTTCTATAATCATATTATTTATAAATAATTTATTTTTTTAAAGATTTTTACAAATAATAAATATAAAGTTCATATTGAAAATTGAATTCATAAATAATAAACTTTAATTAATAGGGTTTTACATTAATTAAATTATTCTTTTTATTAGTTAATTTATAAAATAATTGTTATCCCGCCTTTTGGCAAGGCCGAGATACCAAGGAATTGATCAGAAACCTAGAGTCGCTCGTTATGGACATCTAGTGCACATAGGTCTACCCTGGATATCGATGAATTTTGTCTGAGACCAGATTGAGCTATAATTAATAAGTCATGACTAGAAAAGCTATGAGAGCCAACGTTCCAAGTTTCAAGTCAATCCGAGTTCATATGCTCAAGTTATGATGGATGCAAGTTGAAGGGAAAGGCCATGTTTTCGTATCCATCAGTGAGCCCAATTTCGTATCCATCAATGTGGCCACACTCCGTATCCATCAAGTTTCTCTTGCTTCGAATCCATAGGTGTCACTATGCTTCGAATCCATCCAGTGACCTTGCTTCGAATCCATCCAGTGACCTTGCTTCGAATCCATAGGTGTCACTGTGCTTCGAATCCATCCAGTGACCTTGCTTCGAATCCATCAAGATGCCTTCCTTCGAATCCATCAAGATGGAGTGCTTCGAAACCATCAGGATGCCTTCCTTCGAATCCATCAAGATGCCTTCCTTCGAATCCATCAAGATGGAGTGCTTCGAATCCATGAAGTTGCTCTACTTCGAATCCATCAAGATGGAGTGCTTCGAATCCATGAAGTTGCTCTACTTCGAATCCATTCCTGGAGCACGAAAAGCATCGATTCGAAGTATCCATGTTCTCCAGAAATGCAACATTGAATCGATCATATCTCGAGATCTACAAGTCCAAATGCCATGAAATTTTCACAGAAGCTTAAACACATGATGAAGAATGTTCACACCAAATTTCAGCTCGATTGGATGATTTCTTGATCGATTCGAACCAAGGGTCGAATCGATCCCAAAGTGCGCCCGGATCTCCAGATTTCGGCCATGTGGGCCTCCTGACATACCAGAACTGGTCTCCCCTCATTTTAGGCGAAATATCAGCCTCCTACACCTATAAATAGAGCCCCTGGTCATTCAGAAAAGGGGTCGGAGAATTCTAAGTACTGAAGAGCGCCCAGATTCTGCCAGATCTACTCCAGAACACCGCCGCTGCTTTAGATTGATACTTAGCAATTAAATTCAGTTGTATTGCCTTATAAACTACTGTAATCTTCAAGTAATCGAGCAATAAAATCATCAAACTTCATAGTGGACGTAGGCAAAACGCCGAACCACTCTAAATCGCTTGTCTTTGCAATTTATTTTCTGTTATTTGGAGTTTTTGTTAGATAATCCACTGTTTTAATTTTCATTCTTTATTTTTATCTCTTCAAAAACTTCCGAAGAGTGTTGTGCCCATTTTTGGTACAAACAATAATAATATTAAAATTATGTAATAATATCATATTTTTAAGCTTATAACATTGTTTAAGCAAAAATCAAAAATCTTTAAATAAAGCTTTAATTTTGAAAAAAACTAATACACTTATAGAATAATGTAAAGTCCCCACCGGTATACTGTGATGGTTATTTTATGAAACCCAAGAGTATTTCTAACTATCCTCTTTTATATTTTTTTACTTCAACTCTTTATATCATTGCCTCAATTTCAAAATTTACCCCTCTTCTCTGAAACCCTACCCCCAATTTCACGAATTCCATTCAAATTTCAACAAAAATTGCAATTTTCTACGATGACTGTCACATCCCGAAATTTTCGACTTTCGAAAATTCGACATCGATACTCACTTTATCGACTGCCGAGAAATCGAACGCCGGAAACTTCAAAAGTGAGGGTTTTAGAAAGAAGAAAAAGGCAGAAGAAGAGAACAGAAGAAAAAGAGAAGAAAGAAAAAAAGACAGAAGAACAACAGCAGAACAGAATACAATATCAGAATCTTACACATCGCAGCGGAACAATATACAATAGATAATTACTAGTCTTTTAAAACAAAGAACTATATCATTTTATACATACATCAATCATCAGAGTCAATATACAACAATGGACAGTTATATAACCTGTCCTCATACAGAATACACAGCGGAATAAATACTATCAGATACAAATACTACGTCTCGCCATCCAGCTTATCTCCAAAGCTCCAGAATATCCAGGATATCCTGATAATATAACTCTAGGCTGCCCGTGTGGAAATTGGTGGGCACCCAGAGTTTAGAAGGGAACAATAAACTCCGAGTCAGTCATGGTGACTGGTGTGAGATCGTAAAACAGTTATTCTTTAAAATAAACAACAGGATAATTTTAAAGTCAATTCGCAATGCTTTTGGAAAATGAAACTACCATAAGACCTCCCACCACACACACAATGCAAACGCAGAATTGGAGGAGATTTCTTCTTATGATAGTCAAAGATGCTTGATACGCAAAATCAAATCATTTTGATATTATTATTAGTGCATAGTGTAGAAAACATTTCGAAAGTATAATATTAATCTTAGCCAGCATAGGCATTCCGCACTTATGCCTACTATAGCTACCATCCAAACAGTGGTGACCACCATAAGTGAATGATAGGTTCTACAACTAAAACCGTACAAGATCGTATTGTTTCTTTGGATTTCCAACAAATGGTCAGGCTAAGGAACTTCCTATCCATGATGTGTACGTCCCTGGAATAGACGACCCGAGAATCTAACGTTACGGTTAGATCTCTGCCAACACAAGGTCGGGTTACCTCTGCAAAAATAGGTAACTACTGACACGCGTATGCCATCCCCCGATCGTCACCGATCTTCCCGAGGATCCCCGATTTCCAACAAACCACATAGATAATAATAATGCAGTAACCACAGAGGTTAAGTATCTGGGCTCCATACCATGATACCACCTTTATCCAGAAGGAATGACATACACTAAGGGGCGCTACTCCCTAGAACCTTGCTGCATCCTTCCTGTTTCGACCATTTCCGGGGTGTGAGGCTCGACGAAGTCTCGTCCACAAAGCTACGCTTTCTATAAAAAGCCCTGCTTCGGGTCAAACAAAATGATCAACCTATGATCACAAAGATATAAGATCAAACAAATGATCATATCACAAATGATCAAACACTGATCATTTCACAGCAACACTCAGTATGCCACGTTACCAAATTGGGATATATCGCTGATAAATTTCAACTACATAACCTCTGAGCTCGTACGTCTCAGAGAAGGGTGTTAAGCTAAGAGAATAAATTCTCCGCCACCAACAGAAATGTATTTGAAAGAAATCAGCTTTACATCTCAAATTGTAACGTCAGACACACAATCCATACAAGTCTGTTCCGGGATCGAACAGAACCGAAGGCACTTCTCACGAAGCCCTTGCATATCCGGATAATTTTCAATCACGTCAGGACTTCCTGTCACTAAGGGTGATAAATCCTCTAAATCGGAGATCAGCCGATGTAGAGTAACTCGACGGTAATCCTTCCGTTTTCAAAAATATCCGGTCTTCAACACCGGTCTTCGAATGCGATTCATTACGACGTATCACATATTCGGAATGGGTTATACGACCCCATGGTCCTTTCCCGGCTAACCCGAATAGTGAGCGATTATTTAAAAATAAGTGTGGCATTCAATTCATCCAATTCACAACAAATACCTATCTAAAGGTGATTATTGATAGTCGGTTATTTAACTATCAATAAAGATGCGCAACATCATCAGATTCCAAATAATTTTCCAAATTATTTCATCTTCAAAAATATCTTCACTAGATATAAAATTTCCACACTTCAAAAATAAAACGTTTATTTTTCTAAACAGTTTCCCTTTTCTTTTTATAAATTCCATAGTGAATTTATGTTTCAAAAATGTCTATTGATATACGATTTTCAAATCGTTTTCAATATTCGATTTCGATTTATCTTTAAGAAGATAAATCTCAAAACGTTCATTTCATATTGGAAAACATTCCATACTTATTTAATAATAAGTATTTCACAAATCATTTATTTTCAACACTTGGAAAATATTCAATATACTTAAATCAATATTAAGTATATATTCATTCTTTAAGGAAAACATTTACTATAACAACATTTATTTGAGTCAAAACGAATGTTACGTAAAACATCGTTACGACGACTCAAAATCACTAGTATAGGGATTCGGATTTAGATAGATATATAAATCCCAATACTACATCAAAACATTTTCTTCCGAAAATCATTTACTATAACAACAGTGTTATAGTCCATCATTTCCTTATATTTTCGAAAACGCCTATTTCAACAATAAAAATGTTGAAATCTATGTTTTCGATTCACAATACATTTTAAAAACATCTCTAAAATGTTTAACTTCATTTTCAATGCCACTTTTCCAAAACTATCCATTTTACTTAACAATATATTCACTGTCCAAAATCGTGAATATAATTCACTTAACCCAATTTCAATCATTTCTACACATTTTTATCTCAATAAAAATTCGCTATCCAAAATCGCGAATATATCTTCTTTAAAAATCTTCTATATTTAATTTCTCAAATCCCATTGATTTCGAATTTATAAAACAACGTTTATAAATTCTATTTCTATTTTATAACAACTTCGATTTAATAAATCTCCTTTTATTTACAAATTCGATCAATATTCCATTTAAAGGCAAAAATCCAGTTTATAAGTTAATCTCTTATAAATCTTTTATGCTACCGTTTCATCCATTTTATAACTTCATACTTTATAAATCTATAAAATTCATATTTTCACAATTTATAATTCTATAAATCTCATGTCTTTACAATTTATAATTCTATAAATCTCTAACCCTTATAAACACTCGTTTTAAAATTCCAACACTTTAAATTGATAAATATCAATTCTGTACATCTTTTATATACATCATTTTTAGTAATTCAAAAGAAATCCAACTTAAACTATTTTATTTATCACTTGACTATTTATTTCAAAATCACCTTTCAGGTATATTTCACAATTTAAAATTTTCATAACTTTAAATTTATAACATTTATTTATTTATTTAAGATAAATAAATTCCAAAATTTAATAAAATCGTATACCTTCCAAAAATCACTTCAAAATTCCTTTTAAAGTAAAAATCGTTTATTTTTAAACTTTAAAATTGAACCCGATGATGCAACGCATCAATTAGTTCATCACAACATCAAACATCATATATCATCATATGATGACAGAATATATATCAACATCTGTAAATAAATAAATACAGTTGAGGAATCCAGTTGGATCCCTCCAACCTGTTTCCCTGCATCCAAAGACGTCAGCACAATACCAATTCCGCTCCAGTACGGAATTATCGCGGTATATAGGTTTTTATAAATCCGCTTACTAACGGCGCAATAGGGTCTCATCCGCTATACGAGGCGGGAAATCAATCAATCCAATATATACATATGCCAATATGTATATATTGCTATATATATAGATATATCCTATCATATCTAATAGCACATTCAAACAGTCAATCATCAATCAATAACTGTAAATAATTCCACATTCAAATTTGAGTGAGAAGATCTCACCTTGATTTTTTTATTTTTGATTTCAGCGTTTAGTTCGAAGAAATTAAACAGACGTTTAATCTCATCAAAAATTTTCACTGACTCCCATCGCTTCCAAATCAGTTGCATCGTGTAGCATTCGACGATACGATTCCAACGCATTTTGTTTCGTTCCATTCCGACCTCGCAGCAAAAAGATATTCGATTTTAAAGTTTATACACATTATTACAAAATTAATTACAACTTTAATTTAATTTTTTTTTTATACCTAAATCCAACATCCACCGTTCGTTTTTGAACAGGAAAATCTGGGCCACGAGACCATCTTCCCTCTCGTAACCCTCCCAGTAACACACGCACGCGAATGAACCCAACATCGCCACTAAACCCTAACGCTCGCGCCACCCATAGATGATCGGAATTCGATCATCTTCTGCCAAAACACGCGCCCCACTCCCCCTCACCAACGCCCCAGATCCCGTTGAACTCGGTGGTCCCCACGCGTGTGAAAACGTGCATGAAGTCGTGGCCTTCTTGAGCAATTTGCCGTGAATCTACTCCACCAAACAAGATCATAGCCGTTGAATCTATAGTTCTCAATACGCTCTTCAACTTTCGTGTTGAAAGTTTTTCGAATTATTGCTTGGATTTGAAGAAAATAAGGGGAGAAAGATAGAGTTTTCTGGCCATTCGTTTGATGACTGGCGGCTACGTGAAGCAAACCCTAGTTGGTTGTTTGTAGAATGAAGAAAGAAGGTCCTTTTATAGAAAATGGCCAATTTTACTATTCATCGAATTTTTTTTCGAACTCCGATTCGAGCGTGCCGGCTGACGTTCGTAAGGTTTACCCCGCGTTCCGAACGCAATGGAATAGGTTTCGGAAGCTAATTCGATCGTCTGTGTGAGATATGACAAGAAACGATCAATTTAAATTAAACCGATTTAAATCGATTTCGAGGCGTTTTAATTTGTACCGAACAAATGGTAAATCCAAAAATTACGAAATTTGAAATCTTACAATAATATCACATTACGGATCCGATGAAACTGGTTTCGTCGAAATCCGAGACCGTTTGAAAAATGACTATTTTAACTCGACGATTTAAAATTAAAATGATATCGGTGCGTTTCGAGTTGCCACGGTCAAACGATAACTCCGATGGATATGAAAATTGAAATCCGATAATAACTAACTATTACGGATCCAATGGAACTGGTCTCGTTCAATTCTGAGACTCTTCGAAAATTGACTATTTTTACAGTCGATAATTAAATATTAAAATATTCAATTTTCACAGATTAACTTTAAACTCAGTTTTAAAAGTTCTATAACATTCCTATAACTCCAGTATGATTAAATAAAATTTTACAAATCGTTTTCAATCATATTAACTCGATTTTCAATTATCTCTGAATTTCACTATTAATTTATCGATTTAATTATCAAATTAAATCCAATATTCGAAAAATAAATCATTCGACTTCTAAATTCCATTTATTAATATTTAAAATCAATTAAATATTCGAATTTTAATTATCAAAAATTCTGGGTCGTTACAAACTTCCCCCCTTAAAATAATTTCGTCCTCGAAATTACAAGTTAGGAAAAAAGGTCCTTAACTCGTCTACTATTTTTCACAATTCAATAGTTTTATCAAATTTTCAAAACAAATCTTTCTACTAAAGATTCGCTATTATTCATACTAAATTTCCAAACCTTTCATAGTTTTCAAACAATATCGTTTACTTCAAAATTCAAATTCGAGTTTAAATTCAAATTTTTAACTTTCAAATTTTCTCAAAAATTTTCTAACACTCGAAATTTTCAAAAAATTTCGCCAGCGTCTCCTTTGCGTGGCTAATACGGTACAACTACAAAACGTCCCTACGGACTCTCAGATTTCAAAAAGAAAAAGAAAAAGCCAAGCGGCTAGACCAGAAATCATCAAAAACTCATATTATAATTCAAATACGTACCTTTTGTCGAGCAATTCAAATTATCTGTGAAATCAAATCCAAATTCCTTTACACCTGTATATCCTACTAGCCATAATATCTAGTTACATATATTCAAACCATTTTGTAAATTTTATTACAAAATTTTCAATATAACTGCTTATACCATCATTACTTCACTATTGAAGCTACATATTCAATTTCGTTAAATTTTCATTTCAATTTCATTTGAATTCAATTCACAATTTCAATCTAATTTGGATTCAATTTACTCTCAATTCTGAAATATTGAATTTTATCAATTATCTGTCATTTACAACTGCACTATCTTAAATTAGTTCCAATTACTAATTCATGTTGATATCAATTCAATTTATTTTAATTCTACTTCGGTTAAATCTACTTATCTTTAAATTGGATTTCCAATTTCCATACGAATTTTAATTCATTTTTCATTTACAATTATTCAATTCAATTCATTTGCTTACAAATTCGAAATGAGTTTCAACATTTAATTTCCCTTTCATTTGTTCAAATTTATTCACTTATACTTTCTTTAATTTAACTCCATCTTTTAAGTTAAATTTATTCTATCAAAAATCAACTTGTATAAGTTATCAACTTGATAATATTTCATAAATATGGTATTCCAGAGTCTACCAACATTTCAAAGCCATTTTGAAAACAATTCAAATTCCATTTGAATTTCCAAACAAAAACCCAAATTTTCAAACAACTCCTATTTAAAACAATTTGACAGCAATTTCTCTTTTGGAAACCCGAAAATGAATTCTAATGATGTGGCCACCATCATCAGGATTATTTTCTAACGACCTAAAAGAGTTTAGAGCTTTTATCTCTCCAAAATACTTTTCAAAACCTTCGAAATTTATTTTCAAATCAAAAATGATTTAAACTTCCAAATCTCCAAAATTTTCAAATTCTTTTCAAAGCCTTTCCAAAAACTTCTCTGGAATTCCGTTTTAAATTATAAGTCACATTTATAATTTATATTCTCAAATTTCAATTGTATATGGATTTATTCCTCAACTTTGGAGTTACGATTCCAATTTCTTATTTAATTTCAATGATAATAGATTAATATTATCACTTCTAACAACCATGCAACCATATACTATAATAATTCATAGAAAACATTTCTTTTCTATACAAAATAGTTTTGAGTAAAATTATTTCATTTACCCTTTTTAAAACAATACTGTGCCGAATTGTTCTATTCGAGTGTTTAGAAACCCCTTCGATACAGTTTTGCAAGACTGTGCCGACGAAGGTTCATATACCACTCAATAAACCAATCATCACAATATAAAACAATTTTATATTCAAATAACAAATACGCGCTCATATCTATTATTACACTCAACTCATTCTAGAGTACTACGGACTCTATCTCTAATGAGTAACACCCAATAGAGCAGGGTTGTCGCTTAACCATATGCTCTGATACCACTTTGTCACATCCCGAAATTTTCGACTTTCGAAAATTCGACATCGATACTCACTTTATCGACTGCCGAGAAATCGAACGCCGGAAACTTCAAAAGTGAGGGTTTTAGAAAGAAGAAAAAGGCAGAAGAAGAGAACAGAAGAAAAAGAGAAGAAAGAAAAAAAGACAGAAGAACAACAGCAGAACAGAATACAATATCAGAATCTTACACATCGCAGCGGAACAATATACAATAGATAATTACTAGTCTTTTAAAACAAAGAACTATATCATTTTATACATACATCAATCATCAGAGTCAATATACAACAATGGACAGTTATATAACCTGTCCTCATACAGAATACACAGCGGAATAAATACTATCAGATACAAATACTACGTCTCGCCATCCAGCTTATCTCCAAAGCTCCAGAATATCCAGGATATCCTGATAATATAACTCTAGGCTGCCCGTGTGGAAATTGGTGGGCACCCAGAGTTTAGAAGGGAACAATAAACTCCGAGTCAGTCATGGTGACTGGTGTGAGATCGTAAAACAGTTATTCTTTAAAATAAACAACAGGATAATTTTAAAGTCAATTCGCAATGCTTTTGGAAAATGAAACTACCATAAGACCTCCCACCACACACACAATGCAAACGCAGAATTGGAGGAGATTTCTTCTTATGATAGTCAAAGATGCTTGATACGCAAAATCAAATCATTTTGATATTATTATTAGTGCATAGTGTAGAAAACATTTCGAAAGTATAATATTAATCTTAGCCAGCATAGGCATTCCGCACTTATGCCTACTATAGCTACCATCCAAACAGTGGTGACCACCATAAGTGAATGATAGGTTCTACAACTAAAACCGTACAAGATCGTATTGTTTCTTTGGATTTCCAACAAATGGTCAGGCTAAGGAACTTCCTATCCACGATGTGTACGTCCCTGGAATAGACGACCCGAGAATCTAACGTTACGGTTAGATCTCTGCCAACACAAGGTCGGGTTACCTCTGCAAAAATAGGTAACTACTGACACGCGTATGCCATCCCCCGATCGTCACCGATCTTCCCGAGGATCCCCGATTTCCAACAAACCACATAGATAATAATAATGCAGTAACCACAGAGGTTAAGTATCTGGGCTCCATACCATGATACCACCTTTATCCAGAAGGAATGACATACACTAAGGGGCGCTACTCCCTAGAACCTTGCTGCATCCTTCCTGTTTCGACCATTTCCGGGGTGTGAGGCTCGACGAAGTCTCGTCCACAAAGCTACGCTTTCTATAAAAAGCCCTGCTTCGGGTCAAACAAAATGATCAACCTATGATCACAAAGATATAAGATCAAACAAATGATCATATCACAAATGATCAAACACTGATCATTTCACAGCAACACTCAGTATGCCACGTTACCAAATTGGGATATATCGCTGATAAATTTCAACTACATAACCTCTGAGCTCGTACGTCTCAGAGAAGGGTGTTAAGCTAAGAGAATAAATTCTCCGCCACCAACAGAAATGTATTTGAAAGAAATCAGCTTTACATCTCAAATTGTAACGTCAGACACACAATCCATACAAGTCTGTTCCGGGATCGAACAGAACCGAAGGCACTTCTCACGAAGCCCTTGCATATCCGGATAATTTTCAATCACGTCAGGACTTCCTGTCACTAAGGGTGATAAATCCTCTAAATCGGAGATCAGCCGATGTAGAGTAACTCGACGGTAATCCTTCCGTTTTCAAAAATATCCGGTCTTCAACACCGGTCTTCGAATGCGATTCATTACGACGTATCACATATTCGGAATGGGTTATACGACCCCATGGTCCTTTCCCGGCTAACCCGAATAGTGAGCGATTATTTAAAAATAAGTGTGGCATTCAATTCATCCAATTCACAACAAATACCTATCTAAAGGTGATTATTGATAGTCGGTTATTTAACTATCAATAAAGATGCGCAACATCATCAGATTCCAAATAATTTTCCAAATTATTTCATCTTCAAAAATATCTTCACTAGATATAAAATTTCCACACTTCAAAAATAAAACGTTTATTTTTCTAAACAGTTTCCCTTTTCTTTTTATAAATTCCATAGTGAATTTATGTTTCAAAAATGTCTATTGATATACGATTTTCAAATCGTTTTCAATATTCGATTTCGATTTATCTTTAAGAAGATAAATCTCAAAACGTTCATTTCATATTGGAAAACATTCCATACTTATTTAATAATAAGTATTTCACAAATCATTTATTTTCAACACTTGGAAAATATTCAATATACTTAAATCAATATTAAGTATATATTCATTCTTTAAGGAAAACATTTACTATAACAACATTTATTTGAGTCAAAACGAATGTTACGTAAAACATCGTTACGACGACTCAAAATCACTAGTATAGGGATTCGGATTTAGATAGATATATAAATCCCAATACTACATCAAAACATTTTCTTCCGAAAATCATTTACTATAACAACAGTGTTATAGTCCATCATTTCCTTATATTTTCGAAAACGCCTATTTCAACAATAAAAATGTTGAAATCTATGTTTTCGATTCACAATACATTTTAAAAACATCTCTAAAATGTTTAACTTCATTTTCAATGCCACTTTTCCAAAACTATCCATTTTACTTAACAATATATTCACTGTCCAAAATCGTGAATATAATTCACTTAACCCAATTTCAATCATTTCTACACATTTTTATCTCAATAAAAATTCGCTATCCAAAATCGCGAATATATCTTCTTTAAAAATCTTCTATATTTAATTTCTCAAATCCCATTGATTTCGAATTTATAAAACAACGTTTATAAATTCTATTTCTATTTTATAACAACTTCGATTTAATAAATCTCCTTTTATTTACAAATTCGATCAATATTCCATTTAAAGGCAAAAATCCAGTTTATAAGTTAATCTCTTATAAATCTTTTATGCTACCGTTTCATCCATTTTATAACTTCATACTTTATAAATCTATAAAATTCATATTTTCACAATTTATAATTCTATAAATCTCATGTCTTTACAATTTATAATTCTATAAATCTCTAACCCTTATAAACACTCGTTTTAAAATTCCAACACTTTAAATTGATAAATATCAATTCTGTACATCTTTTATATACATCATTTTTAGTAATTCAAAAGAAATCCAACTTAAACTATTTTATTTATCACTTGACTATTTATTTCAAAATCACCTTTCAGGTATATTTCACAATTTAAAATTTTCATAACTTTAAATTTATAACATTTATTTATTTATTTAAGATAAATAAATTCCAAAATTTAATAAAATCGTATACCTTCCAAAAATCACTTCAAAATTCCTTTTAAAGTAAAAATCGTTTATTTTTAAACTTTAAAATTGAACCCGATGATGCAACGCATCAATTAGTTCATCACAACATCAAACATCATATATCATCATATGATGACAGAATATATATCAACATCTGTAAATAAATAAATACAGTTGAGGAATCCAGTTGGATCCCTCCAACCTGTTTCCCTGCATCCAAAGACGTCAGCACAATACCAATTCCGCTCCAGTACGGAATTATCGCGGTATATAGGTTTTTATAAATCCGCTTACTAACGGCGCAATAGGGTCTCATCCGCTATACGAGGCGGGAAATCAATCAATCCAATATATACATATGCCAATATGTATATATTGCTATATATATAGATATATCCTATCATATCTAATAGCACATTCAAACAGTCAATCATCAATCAATAACTGTAAATAATTCCACATTCAAATTTGAGTGAGAAGATCTCACCTTGATTTTTTTATTTTTGATTTCAGCGTTTAGTTCGAAGAAATTAAACAGACGTTTAATCTCATCAAAAAATTTCACTGACTCCCATCGCTTCCAAATCAGTTGCATCGCGTAGCATTCGACGATACGATTCCAACGCATTTTGTTTCGTTCCATTCCGACCTCGCAGCAAAAAGATATTCGATTTTAAAGTTTATACACATTATTACAAAATTAATTACAACTTTAATTTAATTTTTTTTTTATACCTAAATCCAACATCCACCGTTCGTTTTTGAACAGGAAAATCTGGGCCACGAGACCATCTTCCCTCTCGTAACCCTCCCAGTAACACACGCACGCGAATGAACCCAACATCGCCACTAAACCCTAACGCTCGCGCCACCCATAGATGATCGGAATTCGATCATCTTCTGCCAAAACACGCGCCCCACTCCCCCTCACCAACGCCCCAGATCCCGTTGAACTCGGTGGTCCCCACGCGTGTGAAAACGTGCACGAAGTCGTGGCCTTCTTGAGCAATTTGCCGTGAATCTACTCCACCAAACAAGATCATAGCCGTTGAATCTATAGTTCTCAATACGCTCTTCAACTTTCGTGTTGAAAGTTTTTCGAATTATTGCTTGGATTTGAAGAAAATAAGGGGAGAAAGATAGAGTTTTCTGGCCATTCGTTTGATGACTGGCGGCTACGTGAAGCAAACCCTAGTTGGTTGTTTGTAGAATGAAGAAAGAAGGTCCTTTTATAGAAAATGGCCAATTTTACTATTCATCGAATTTTTTTTCGAACTCCGATTCGAGCGTGCCGGCTGACGTTCGTAAGGTTTACCCCGCGTTCCGAACGCAATGGAATAGGTTTCGGAAGCTAATTCGATCGTCTGTGTGAGATATGACAAGAAACGATCAATTTAAATTAAACCGATTTAAATCGATTTCGAGGCGTTTTAATTTGTACCGAACAAATGGTAAATCCAAAAATTACGAAATTTGAAATCTTACAATAATATCACATTACGGATCCAATGAAACTGGTTTCGTTGAAATCCGAGACCGTTTGAAAAATGACTATTTTAACTCGACGATTTAAAAATTAAAATGATATCGGTGCGTTTCGAGTTGCCACGGTCAAACGATAACTCCGATGGATATGAAAATTGAAATCCGATAATAACTAACTATTACGGATCCAATGGAACTGGTCTCGTTCAATTCTGAGACTCTTCGAAAATTGACTATTTTTACAGTCGATAATTAAATATTAAAATATTCAATTTTCACAGATTAACTTTAAACTCAGTTTTAAAAGTTCTATAACATTCCTATAACTCCAGTATGATTAAATAAAATTTTACAAATCGTTTTCAATCATATTAACTCGATTTTCAATTATCTCTGAATTTCACTATTAATTTATCGATTTAATTATCAAATTAAATCCAATATTCGAAAAATAAATCATTCGACTTCTAAATTCCATTTATTAATATTTAAAATCAATTAAATATTCGAATTTTAATTATCAAAAATTCTGGGTCGTTACAATGACTAGAGAAAAAAGACCTATCTCTTCTACCTCTTTTGGTTCTATTGACGTGATTCTTACTAATCAAGTAAAATAATAGTTGAAAAATAATTAGGACAATATTAAGAGTTTAAAGCTATAATGGGGAATGACTCTCTCGTAGGTAGACCGATAAATCAAGACTCTCTTTCCCTCAATGATATTCAAAATATATTAACTTGAGCTAAATTAGTAAATATTATTGATATGGAAAACTTTGAAGTAAATATTTATCCCCGATGCATCACTCTATTTTACGCTAATATGGAAGTAGGATGTGATGATAATTGAATCATAATTATATGAGCGTGGAGTGGATATCGAATTTAGTGAAGGAGCTTTAGGGGCTATTTTGGGTATTTCCTCTAATCGTATTGTTTTGGATGACTTAATGATGGATGATAGAAATGCAAAGAATTTTAGAAAGATAGAATGGAAATTGGTTTACATCTAATCTTACCAGCTTAGCTCGAATCATTATTCGCATTCTTCAATATAATTTTCAAAGACTAGTAGTTTCGATGAAATTTACCCCTAGTCCGTAAGGCCACTTATGCTATTCTTGGAGACATTAGAGTCAACTGGGCGATTGTGGACAATATGATTGAAAACAAATCAAGAGAAAGGAGGAGGTACAATCCATATGGGAATCTTATCATTACTATTCTCCAGTATTTCCATGTTCCTCTGGTAGATGAGACATTCATTCAACATCATTATGGTTCTATTTTTGATACCAAAGTCCTTAAGGCCATGAAGATTCCTGCTACTTTGGATGATATTCATGTTGAGACTCCTGTGTATCTGTAACATCCAAGAAAAATATAAATACTTTACATTCAAATATAGGGATTATTTAAATATTTTAATTGTAAATTAAATATTAATTAAATGGATTCAATGGCCTTATGAAACTCCTTTTAATTAATAAATAAAAATGGTAAACTCATTTTGTAAATTTGTTTACATAAATAAATAGTTCGGTGGAAAAATTGAAAACGTGACCGAAATTCATCTTTTGGATTTTCGATTTTTACCGAATGAATTTGTTGCAACGTTGTTGTACACACACATTTATATTTGTTGTGCACACATATAACAAATAGAAATATGTCTATAATAAATAATAATAAGTGGTTAGTGAAGGTAATTAAAGAGCAAGACATATGCTAAATTTTTGCTACTTTTTGTGTGATGTGATGGGAAGTACATTGATCACATGGAGTAGCACATAGAGGGTGTGGGGGTGGTAAGGCTAAGGAGGGTAAGCATAGGGCTAGGCTCACCATTTTGGAATCTATATAAGTGCACCCTTTCTTTCCATTTCTCTTTTGCCTTTCCATTCTCTTCTTCGGTTCTCTTTTCTACCTCTTCTTATGTCTTATTTTCTTAAGTTAAAACTCTTCAAAACTCACTCTTTTCTCCTCTAAATTTTTGCGTAAGCTTGAAATAATATTGCAAACATCATTACCTTCTCAAAGTTGCAAGTTTTGGAGCCAAGCCCATCCATTTCCTCCTTGGTCGTGTGTATTAGGCCCATTTCTTGGCTTGGCCATGTGCTTTTTAGGCGGGATATAGGCTTAGGTTGGTGTTTTTAGTTGATGGTAGGAAGTGGTAGTGTGTTGCTTTGTTGTGGTAGGAAGTGTTGCTTCTTCTTTGAATTAAAAGTGAGTTAATCTGTAACGATAAGCGGTCACAACCGGTAGGCTTTTCAACCATCCCAGCCCCATCGTGGCTTACACTGATATCCCAAACTTGCTTTTACGGCTAGCCTCTCGACTGTCACGGCCTCTGCCTAACCAACCCCGTAAAGATGACATGTAGGGGTAAGAGTCTCCCGTTCGCCACCAAACCGCGAAGCGAGAACCCCCTATCATGTTGTAATATAGCAAATACGATCCATATACGACGTATCATTATTCAGAACGGGTTATATGACACAAAGGTCTTCTCCCGACTAAACCGAATAATGAGCGCAATATTTTTAAAACATATGGATATTGGGATTTCAATTAAGTCACAACTTATTACCCAAAACATTTCTTTCAAATGGTTTAACAAATTACCATTTTCAAATCTTTAAACAAAAAGATTCATTTTAACAACCTTCAATGGTTTAACAATTTCCACACTTTAATCTTTTAAACAAAAGATTCATTCACAGATTTTCCCAAATTAATTCCCATTTCAATTTGATTAACTCTTTAAATCTTTAAATCTTTAAATCAAAGATTTAACTCATAGTTTTCAAAACAATTCCATTTCAAATGGTTAAACAAATCATTATTTTAAATCTGATAAAAATAACAGATTTAATTCATAGCTTTCAAAAAGAATTCATTCATAACTTGGAAAACCATTTTTTCAATTCAATCTTGAAATTCCTTTACTTAAAGTGGAATTTCATTTCTTATATGAAAGCTTTTATCATTTGAAAACAAATAGTTTTCATTTCGGAAAATCTGATTCATTTATACAAGTTAAGGTTCTTGGGTTAAATTCAAATTCTCAAACCAATATTTTAAAAGTGGGTTAAATTCATATAAAACACTTTTATAATATCTTTAATCAAAATTCCAATCATTGAATTCAATTCCAAATATTGAATTCAAATTCAAATTGAATTATTTAAATTGGAAGCTTTATTAAGTTATTTAAAATAACTTTTATCTTACAAACTCCTTTCCAAAAGCTTTAACATTTAACCCAAATTCATTTCCAAAATCAATTGAAATTAAATTTCAATTTTAAAATATTAAATTTAAAATATCTGTGACTTAACCGATTTCCTCGTGAAATCCATATTTGTGTGTGTAAAAGGGTAGTCCAGGGGTTTAACACAATAGTGCAACATCATTCAATCATTACAGATCAAATACAGAAATATAGTTGATAAGCGGTATAAACTATATCGCTTATCTTTCATATACAGATCACAGATATATATATATCAGAGATAATAAATTACAGCACAGATAATCAATTATACTACATATCACAACATAAAATCAGGATATGTCACAAAGTATATGTATCAGAAATATCAAACAATTGGACTATCAATAGAATTTAAACATCCATATGTAAGATCAATTAATTATATGATTAATTTAAATCAGATAAGTCATCAATCGTGGTTAATTAACATAAATTAATTTCAAATCATTTGATTGATTATCCTTTAATCATTTATTAATTAAATTAATTAACCTTAAATATTTAATAATTAACCTTTAATTATTCAATTATTCTTTAATTAATTTCCTTTAATTAATTCATTAATAAATAAATCAACCCTTAATTAATCACCCTTTAATTAATTACAACAAGTGATTATTAATTAACTTTAATTTATTAGAATATCCAACATTAATTACAATAAGTAATTAATCCCTTAATTACTTTCATTAAGTAATTAACAGTTTAAAATTGATTATCTTAATTAATTAATCTAAATCATTAATTTATAAAGTTGACAAATAAATCATTCCTTAATTATCTTATTAATTAATCCACTTCAATATTTTTAATTATCCCTAAGATAAATTATTCCTTTATTAATGATCTCATAAATATTAAAGTGTATTTAAAACATTACACTTCTAAATTTAGATTCAAATTTCATTTTGAATTTAAGATTCCAAATGATTATATATTCAAAATCCTTTTTATAAAAGAACTTTATCAAAATCCAATTGAAATATTTATTTGAAAACAAATTACTTTAAAAGCTATTTGGTTTAAACTTGTTTAAACATTCAGATTTTAAATAAAAACTGATTTTAATTTACAGTTTTGAATTCAAGAAACTTGAATCCATATTTAACTTTGATTTAAAAACTTTGGTTTTAACTTGACTTCGACCTTGATTTTAAATTCTTGATTTAAAATCCAAATTCATTTTAAAATCTTAGGATTCAAAAGTTTATTTGAAAACTAACTTAACTTTGAATTTAAACCCAGTTTTAAACCTTGCTTGACAAATTTAATTTAGTTTAAAAACTTTAAACAGAGAACAGTTTCAAACCTGAAACTGTCACCATACTTGACCCGAGTCCCCTCGAAATCGCTTCGAGTCTTCCCCGTTCGCTACTTCGAGTAAAACACTCGAACTACTCGAGTAATCTCGAGTTCAATCCTGAAGCACTCAAGCAAACACTTCAGATCCACCAACGTGCTCGTGCACGTGTACAACCTAGTTCGTCATCTCTGGCCAGCACTTCATCGATGAGCAAGTCGAACTTCGCCTCAATTCCAGACTCCGATCGTCTATCTCTCGAAATAGTCACGTATACGAAATTCGAGCAAAATCAAAACCTAGAAACAACACCAGTTTTCCCCTCGAACCCTGTCATCACTTCTCCCACACTCCTCCGACCACCAGAGAGCCATCACCTCCGGCCATGGCTTCGTCAACCATCCCTCTACAAATTCCCAAAGTCCCATAACGCTCGATCGTCTCTGGTGATCGAACGAGACCAAACATAATCAAAGCAAAAATCTAGGTTTACCAACTTCAACCGCTTGCCGCTGTCACCACCGTGGTTGTGGCCACCTCCGACTATTTTTCCCATCTCCACCCTAGCCTCCTCTATCACCACGAGAAAACCCGACCACCCAGAGAGCAGAGATCACCCACAATTTCCAAAATTCCATTTTCAGTTCATATACGAACTGCTCTTAACCCCTATTACTAAAATTCTTTATTTTAGTTTTAAAAATCAAGTTTTGGCTTAGAGATTCAGTTTATAAACTTGAACTGGTAATCCAAGATATTTAAAAATATCATTTATCTCAAACTTTAACTGTTCCTTAAGGTTTCCAAAGCAGACCTACTTCGTTTAACTTGAATTCAAATTTTAAAATTCACTTTATGATCGAACAAACCTATTTTGTTTATATACTTTATTCCAACGATCAATAGGTTAAGCAGGAATGATTTTTGAACTAACCCAGAGCTTAAAATTTTGTAAACAGATATGTTTTCCAGATCATTAAATAGGCAGGCATCATATACATAGAATTGCATAAATATATATACATATAACATACTCATTTCAGACATAAGCAACATATGTGAATATACTTAAGCATTTTAAACTTAAGTTACTCACATTTGTTTCCAGAGTTTCAGATTTAAGTTGAAGTTGTAGTCTTTTAAGTTGAAGATGAAATCTGGTTTTGAACTGGATAGCTGAAGCTTCTTCTTGATCTCAGACTTTGGATAAATTGTTTTGATGTTTTAAGTTAATGTTTGTTTGAATATGAGATGATATTGCTTTAGTTTTCTACTCAGTTTTGAAAATAACCGAACTGAAATGAGGTTGGTTGATGTATAGGAAGGAAGAGTACGGGTGATATTATTTTGCTTGTACCATATACCAGAGATTTTTTCCTCTTGGTGGCTGAAGTGATTTGTTGCTTTAATTATCATGTACCATATCTCATTTATATAATTTTCCTTCTTGCGTTGACTATGCTAATATTTGATTTCGGTTGTACAAATATATGTTAGAGATAGTGGTGGCTTGTATTGGAAACTTTTATATTTTTATATTTGTTTCATACTTATCTCTATGTTCATATGTACAATTGCATTAATTGTTTTGTGTACTAAGATATTTTCTTTTATACTTTGTTTATGTTCTTGCTTGCATTTCTAAATTTTACAGGTTACATGAAACATTTATTTGCCTGGGTATTTTTATATCCTATGTACATATATACTTTTGGTTTTAGTCATATTACTTAGTTGAATGTATGCTACTATCTTATGCTTTGTCTAAGTGCTTTGCAATATAAATAAATTTCTATGTTAATGTGTTGCTAAATCTTTAGTTAATATGTTATATTCTCTATTTTACAATATTTATAATTTATCTCGTATACATTTCTATTTCAATCTCTAACTCAAATATTTATAATTTTGTATGTTTCTATATATATATATTTTTCTTATTTATTTTATAAGTGCATTTGTTTATATCATTTTATAAACTCGAACCATTATTAACCATCAATTCTAATTATTATTATTATCAATTATTATTATTAAACCATTTATTTAAGATTTAAATTCAAATCAAATATATACATATATATTCAATTTTTACTCATATATGCTCAAATACATATATAAACATATATATACAATATTTACAATATTTTTAAATTTAAATGATTTACACAAAATATATTTGGATATCGGGGAAACTCGCATCACTTAACCATTTAATTTTTTCAATTTTTTATTCAAAAATTAATTAATTATCAATTTAAACTTATTAAAAATTCGGGATCGTTACATAATCTCACTTTAAAATAGTTTTAAAAATTGACAAAATGTTGTAAAATATAAATTGTTGTTACATTGTTTATACTTGTGTATATTGCTTGTTCGGATTTGATTCTCGCTTGGAAGCGGATGACATAAGTAACCATTGTTTTGCAGGGGACATAAAAAGGAAGTCAAAGTGTCTTCGCACTGAATAGGTCGTAACGTAACACTTCAAAATGCATATGCATATATGAGATTTACATGGGACTTTTGTAGAGAGACCCCAAGGGGTTTCTCGCTGATGTTGATTTAATTTTATACTTATGTATTTATATTGAAATTTGATTAAAATATACATGTGATTTATTGGTTGTTTATGAAAGTTTCGTTATAGTGATTATCGTTATACCGACGCTCATAAAATCTCATTTTTCAATCTTTTGTTTGTTGCTCTTATGCTTGTGTTTGCATCACTAAATATTTAGTAGCGCTTTTTCATTTTTAAATTTTTGTTTGAACAAAGTTTTTATGGCTTGGAAAATGTTATAAAACCTAACTCCAAAGATTTTAAAAATTAGAAAGGATTTGGTCGCATTTTTGTAGTTCGAAAATCAGGTTTTAAAATTTTTTTCAATAGGGTTTTGTTAACTACAAATTTTTCTAAATTTTTATGAATGCATACTAGACTCATAGTATGCTGTTCTAAAAATAAAGTATAGTATTCATGCTTTGTAAAAATATGAAGAAAATTCCATTTTGACAAGAACCGATTTAAAGGAATTTTCCTTACTCTTTTTAGTGGCACTTTTGCAGCACTATTTCCAACTTTTATGAAAATGGTTTTAAACTTGATTTTTCTTCTTCAATCATTTTAGAGTATCTTATTAACCTATATTAAAGTGTTTTGAAGGTTGTTTGGAATTTATATAAATATTTTAAAGGATCTAATATAAATTATCAAAGAAGAAGGTTTTATTTTGAAAATAAGGAAATGGTTTTGAGTTTTAATATATTTTAAACTAGAAATTTTTTTAGTAATATTTGAAATGAATGTTTTAAACTATATTTCAAGTATTTTTGAGTTTATTGAAAGTGAAAAGGAAGCATGGATTACAACACCGTTGTTGTAATAAATATTTTTTGAGAATTGAGAAAATAATTCATAGATTATAATACTTTTGATATGATAAATGATTTCATAAAGTTGTTTAGAAAATTTGTAACTTGACTTAATTAGTGTTGATATTCTTAAATATTTGGAGGAGTTTTTTCAAAGAAAATAATATGTTGATTTATAAATGATATTTTATAAATGAAAAAGTCTTTAAAAATATTATTTTAAAGATAAAGCTAAATGTAATTGCTTTTGATTTATAGTAAACAATGTTTGATGACATTTGTTTTTAATCCTTCTTTTTGATACACTTAGAAATATAATTAGCGCTTTAAAGGAACGTTTTAAAGAAGTGTTTCTAAAGTGTTTTACAAGTGTGAGTCAAATGTTTTAAAAGTTTAAAGGTTTGATTTTGTTCATGGAAAGGATTTAGTCTTATCCTTAATACCAAACATCAAGAAAGTAGATTCATTACTATCTGTGAGATTTAAAAACTAGAGTGTCTAGGCAAGGCCAGGAGCAAACTAGTGCCCTGACTACCTGGCCTCATTTTTAAGCGAGGGATAATACGAGTTGAAAATGAAGTTTGGTGATAAGATAAGAAATTTAATTTCCATAAGCGATATCACTTATGTTGAAAGGATTTTGGCATATACTTAACACTAAATGTTGATATATGGAAACTTGTCTTTATCTCAAAAGTTAAGAATGTACATCAAGGAAAGGTCTAAGAGGAAACAATGCCCCAACTTGTCCGACTTATTGTTAACGGAGAGATAGTATAAGTTTGAAATCAATGAGTGGTGATAAGTGTATGAGATTTAATTTTCATATACGATCGTTTTTTTTATTTGCGATAGTTGTTTATTGACTATCGGCATCCTTCTTTGTGTTTTGTCAATCTAAGACGATTTGCTGCTCATTTGGAGCATTGATATCATTTATCGAAAATGACTAAATAAAGTGCCAGTGAGGGCCAAGCTATATGGGGTTGCTACCATTAGGGTATTGTCACATTTACTCTAGATTGGTTTCGGTTGTATGCACACGGAGATGTGAAATATTCGACTTCTTAGTAAGGTTGGTGGGGTCCGGCTTGGAGGTTTCCGAGAGCCATCGTAGTTATTAAGTATATTTTCTAGAGATATACTTTTAGTAATGGGGCGCACCCTTCTTGTCATTGTTGGAAGAATTTATTTTCTTTTTCTTGATTCAAATCTTTGAATTGTTTTTTTAATTGCATCGAGAAGTGCTTTGTGCTCTTATCTATGTTAATTAATTATGTCCATTCTTTAAGTTTGGATTTTGTTTTGATTTGTTTCCATTCTTTCATAGAATTTGTTCTTGTGAGGTAAAACCCATTCCATGTTTAGCAGCATGGTCTGTGAGATCATTATATGTTCATCATATTTCTTGAGTTTGCTCACACTGGATTTCCAAACCGATCCGGGTATTATCTTATTATAATGCTCGGGTTAGACCAAGTTTTTCTCAGGTTGTCGTTGGTGGGACATGGAGCTCATAGAGAAGAGCTGGATATTCACCTGCCGTAGTATTTTTATTTTCCCCTATATTATTATATATATACCCATCAACAATTGTAAGGTTAGGGAGTTATAACTGTCCAAGCTAATGAGGTTTGTTTTTAACTTTGATATACCATATTCTTAGAGTGACAGCTTTTACTATCTTTGTTATATTATATGTTATCATTCCGCTGTAAGATTTACCCTTGTTCTTTTTATTTTTGTTTTACCTTAACAATCCGCCTTTCCAGCAATTGGATGCTCGGCATTCGAATACCGTGGATGTATTAAGTGCCGACTTTTGCGGGTCGAAACGGCGGGTCATTACACTATCGGCCATTGTATCTTGATATTCCCTCCACTTCACAGCACTAGGCCTCTCCACAGCCTCCCTTTCCCTCTAGAGAAGATCAAATTATATCCATGCCATAGAGGCAAAAACAGTTCATTCAGTCGGTTATGGAGGAACAGAAGGAACAAAAAAAGGAGCTTGAATTTATTAGACTATGATAGTATGACTATGTGGTTATGTATGCACTCGAGAGAGCGGTGTTGGTATGAGTAGTAAGTAGTGCGTTGCATCCTCCACTCATTTCAGATGAGCTATTTTCATAGCCATCAGTACACGACCTTCATGTAGGAGCTCAGGGCAGTAACACACCTAGATCATCATTTCAAGATCCTGGTAGACCTACTAGGATGGGAGTTACTACACGAGGACCTAAAGCACTAGCTGGATTCATTCTTCGGTTTGGATCTTCTGCCTTTCCTCCAGCACCTAGTCGTCATCATACCACTTTTATGGAGTCCGATCCTTCCACACCTGGGGGTTACCATGATTGGTGAGAGCTTTGAGTCCTGATTTCTCCAGAGGCGGTATCCTTGTTGACTTGATTTCCACACATTTTGTTAGACATTTACTTAGCATACTAGTTGTGTATTTGAATATTGTTACACTCTATTGTGTTTCTGCATATTGGAACATTTGGTTGTGTTTATGCATTTTAGGGCACTCAATGATATTGTGTCGTTCACGTTATTCATTTTGTGACCGTGTTCTATGATATATATTCTGAGTATTGTGTTCTATTTTCTCCTTTTAATGACGATGAAGAGGGAGAAATATATATACTTATGCATACATTCATAGGGAGAGAGTGTGTGTATTCAGGGGAAGTATTGCATCCATATCAATATCAAGTTAGTACTATTTGCATGAATGCATATAACGAGTTATCATCATCAAAAAGGGAAGAATATTCGAGCAAGATTTCCCGAATTTTGATGATGACAACTTCAAACAATAGTAATAGCATAAAAAAAGAAGAAGCAATGTCAATAGAGCTCATATTGAAGTGGAGAATGCTTGCTACCTTATCGGAGTATCGACGAAGAAGAAACCATTGAAGACTTCAATATTGTGAGTCCATAGTCTTAGATATATCTTATTAAAACTCATAAGAATCTCATCATAGCATTTTAGGGCTTCAAAGTTGCTGAAAATAAATTCTAATATTTTTCTAAAAATTATTTAATAATTTTTAAGCCCATTTTTTAAGCTTCATATTTTTGCAAAAATTGTGTACACCGGTCCACCAGTAGGGCCATTCGGTGCATCGACGATCATGTATTTTGTGAAATTCTAAAGCGTAAGAAACTTTTCAAACATTGCATCTCTTCATTCGATCACAATCTTTCTTGTAGAGTTTCGTGGCGGTAGTTATTTCTCTTTAGCTAAACCCTTCACCATCTATATATATGTATGGTTTTAAAGGAATTCTACAACTTGCTTTTATGATTCTTACTTTCTGATTTCAAAATCTCATGATTTCTAAAAGCAATCAAAATCAGTGCACTTTCAATTTTTAAATAAGTTCTATGATTTATACTTATCCTAAAACTCTTACTCATTCAATTTCAAAAGGATCTTGTGAGTTAAGACCCTTATTCTCAAGTTGGCAAATCATCTCAAGGAGCCTATCCTTATGTTCCCTAACTTTGGACGAATCGCTCTCAAATGGGTGACCACTTTTGAATATGCCGTTAGCATTCTTATTTCCCTTGGCCATCTATAAATAGTAATAACAACATAGTTACTGAACTTCCCTAGCTAAAACTAAGGGATATACCAAATTTGGAGGCAAGCTTCCCCCCACTAAGGATCAAGCAACCCAGACTTTGGCGCAACCTAAAGAGGCACCTCGCAAAGCTCAAGGTCGACTACCGTGTTTTGGCACTTACTTGTGAAACCTATCTCCTTGGCAGGGCATTATGGCCATTTAACTTAAAACATGCTTTCCCTATCTAACAATGTCCACGAGCCATGGACCATACCACACCTGGGCATCTCCTTATTAATGAAGAGGGCGGTTTAGTAATTTAACAATTTGTGCATTTGTAAGTTTTTTGGTGATCAGAATAGTTCAACGTTAATCGATTAGCGTACCTTTTATGGGTTACTCTCTATCACTAGGTTAATTAGACTCTCAACACCCTCAAGGCAAGAGAAAATAAGGAATAAAGATAAACAATCAAAATATAGACATTTCTTCATAAAGCACATGAAAACGACATTAAAAGTAAAATGGAATGGGAAAAAACATACAGACTAAAGTAGTAAAGAGTTTAAACCGGTGAATATTTTAAATGCTAAAAGAGAATTATTAATGGAATATTTTCAGCAACTTAGTAAAGAGAAGAAGATGGAGAAGGGTCGGTTTATATAGATTTAGCCATTGATTATGAGTCATAAGATGGAATGAGTGGGAGTTGATCAAAGCTGTCTAGGTTTAATTGATTACCTCGTCGCAGCAAAGGTCATCTCTCTTAAACCATATCGGATAATGAAACATAACAACCAATGGGCGAGTGACAAATGTCATTTGTATTAAATGACATAAAGACAATTCTGCCTCTACCTATAGAAGCGAACTTAGGAGGTAAAATGTTGATTAGTTTCTCGCAATAGATATTGGGCCTGCCCGTTAAGCATCATAGGTCTACATCACCTTGCCTCATCAACAGTCGGCCCGACCCACCGCATGCATAAGTACTTCAAGAAAGTTGTCCCATGAGAGATACATGCGCCACATTAGTTGTTGGGTCCGGGAAATAGCCCGCTAAATATTATTATCAATAGGATGCCTAAAAACCTCATACGCAACCCTGGTCAGCCTCACTATTGTGCGACCGCTTTACATATGAGAGCCTCGCCTCCAGCTCACCTTTTCGTGCCTCTTTCCCTCCTCGCTTGTCTCTCCCTAGGTCATCCGGATTGCTCTTCCCATCCTTTTTTATCTTGACTCAGAAGATGTCTGAAAAAGGCGCCTAATCGTCCCTGCATAAAGAGATGACGACTCCATACTGTTCCCCTAGCAAGATCATCATAAAGCGACACTTTTCATCTGACAAAAACATTACTGTGCAACGGTTAACTTATGATACAAACATCACTGTGTAGCAGTCAACTTCTTTCACAATCCACTTGGCAACGACATCATTGTTCACCAATAGCATTTTGTCCTTATACCATCTTTCTAACAAAAGCATGCCTTGGTACAGCCTATCGATCGATCTCATTTGGGCCCTCTCCATCTGGCATCCTAGCCGGTCTGCATCAAAAGAATACAACTTCAATAGTGGCTACAAGGGTTTCCAATGCTTGGTGGTACAATATGAGCACTTCAAACAATATTTGATCTGTTAGAACTACAGTTCTATATGCACATGTATGAGGATAGAGTTTTCATGTATTGTATGCAATATTGCTCGTGTAATCAAGCTCATGTAACCAAATATAAGCAATAAAATCAGTAGTTATAATGGACATCTTCATCAAGATCGAACCACTCTAAACCTTGTGTCATTTATTTTTCTTGCATTATAAATCTTCATTTTCTTTTTTCTTGAAAATAATATTAGTAAATCACCTTAGCAGATAATCTATTACAAACCACGTTTTCGAGGTTAGCTAGAAATTTAGTAAACAACCACCTATGAGCCAAGTGCCATGTATTCGGGCGTAGAAGTCCTTACATTCCTACCATAGTATTTTGGAATTTATTTAGTGTTTATTTTCTATTTTAATTTTAAAATTATTTTTGTGTTATTTTCAATAATTAACAATATGCAAATAGTTTAAGTGTATAATTATTCATGCATAAGTTATAAAATATAATTTCATTTTATTTTCAAATTTTATTTGGTATTGTTTTCTCGATCAGTCTTAAAACTATTATTATTTTCTTGACAATATTTTATAATATTCTTTCAAAAGTATATAATTTGTAATCTATATTTTATAATAGTTTTTCAAAAGTACATAATCTTTGTAATTTTTTTAGTTTATTCAACATTAAATTTCTCTTTAAAATTTAAAATTATTGGGTATTACTTCTATAATTTATTACACTTAAAAAAGGATTTCATTTACATAAATAAGCAAACGTTGGTGGGATATTGGAAACTTTCTACGACTCATCATTGTTTACATTTATAGTTTACTTATTCAAAATAAAATAATAATTCAGTGATGGGCTACACTCTAGTGACGTAAAGTGTTTTAAAAAAATGATTATAGAACAATATATATGTTTAAAAAATGAAAAGTCTATTGAACACAAATTGATGATACAATTGGTGGAACAATGAATCTCAAACTAATAAATTTCTCCTGATTTAGTCACATACACAAATATAGTGAATTCTCCCAACCAACATATGATGTTCCCATTATGTTTTATTTTATTTTCAAATAGCCATAAGAAAAAATAGTTCACTTAAAAATAAAAATTCTCAAAAATGTTGTCAGTAATATTATTTGGTTTATAAGTAATAATAAAAGCAACTCAAAATATTTCATTTCAAATTGCATTGATTGAAGGAAACTATAAAATTCAATACTAATTGAATTTATTTATCACATTGAAACGATTCAAATTTCTAGCAAATTAATTTCTAACCTTACGATTTCAAAAATCAAACAATATAATAGATATTTTAGGGGATACAAAATATTCAACTAGTAATTTATTTTTTATAATATTTTGAAACTAAATTTATTCAAAATGAAAATTTTAAAAATAAATAAGAAATAAATTTTGTGTGATACATTTTAGTTCAGTCCACATAATACACATCGTATATGTAAAATATCATTTTGTAAATAGCTAACTAGGCTGGCTCAGTTGGTTAGTAGTTCAGACTATAAGATTAAAGGTCATGGGTTGGATCCTCGAGATTGACACTTTTTCACATTAATGAACCACGTTCAAAAATATATATTATTTTATAAATAATAATAACAAGTTATAAATAAATACTTTGTTGTAATCTATGTTCATCTTTAAACAAACCATTCAGTTTCTGATTAATTTACTTTAAATCGGCAACTAAATTGAATCCTAATAACACGATATCTATATTTAGTCATTTTAGACACAGTAATGAATATGTGAAAGATCTTTGCACTCATATTTCTTACTTAAAATCTTACTCAAATTAATGCATTGAATCAAAAGAAATCGTATGGTTAAAGGATTAAACAAAAGAAAAATATGGAAGGAATTCAAAGGGTTAATATCAAGACTAATCTTAAAGATTTTAAGTAAAAAAAATTAAGTGTAAAATTCCTTTCAAATTCTGAACACAACAAAGTGGCTCCTTTTAAATATGGGTCTCTATAACACCCCTCATTTGGAGGCCCAAAACTAACTGCTATGGATGCTGCAGTCATCCATAGTTATTAATTCTCGATGAACAAATGCGATAATGTTAGATACATTGATATACCAGAAACACATGGATATGGAAAAAAAAATTAAACTCGATTTAAAACAAATTTCTTACTTCATTATAGATAGCATTTCAGATTCATTATATAATCCCAAACGTAAGCCACATTCAAAGAAATTATAATTTGTTACAAAATACGCCAAGAGCGACATATGAAGATGCCCCCTTAGTTGATCAGAGTCTAAATATAGGCACTAAAGAACTTTGCCATTACATCCAAAACACAGTGAAATCAAACAAAAAGAACTCCTAATAGCAAGCTTGCCTTCAGCACGTCTTCGGAAGCTTATTCCTCTAAAGGAGAACCTGGAAACCTTAGCTCTGAAACTACTCAAAATCAATTGAGCACCCGAGAGTTTAAGGGGAAAACATAAACTTCGAGTCAGACGAAAAGTCAGGTGTGAATAATAACCTACCCTCTCAAATCATTTATATATCTAGTAAGACCACGCCGCTTAGCAGAACGGGGTTTCCCCCTCGGTGGTATCCTAACCCAATTTATAATAACCATATACTGTGCACCTGCATCCATAATGGTTAAGACATAACATAGTAAAATTTATGATGTTTGATGCGTTAACATGCAATATACTCTAGATTTCCCATCCCCATTTACCCGACTATCTACCTTAAGTTATAGTTTCTTGGATCACTATTAACTTATTAGTTTTCATGGGCTGACTAATAACCTATTCCAAACTTATGGACTATCTGTTTGATTTCATAGTTTTCACGAGATCACTAGGAATCTATTGGTGTCTATCAATAACATCATCTAATCCTAGTTTTCATGGGGTCACTATGAACCTATTAGATTCTCCAATAACATCTCTCATGTCATAGTTTTTATGGGATCACTATGAACCTATTGATCTCTTTCAATAACTTATTCGAGGCATAGTTTTCATAGGATCACTAAGAACCTATTAGCCCCTCCCAATAACTATTTCCATACATAGTTTTCATGGGCTCACTAAGAACCTGTCTAAACCAATAATCCTTTGTTCAGTCTTTGGTCATCCTATATTCTGGTCTGTCTGACCTCCTGGATGCAATTCTACTCACACAGGAGTTAACTCAATGTATATTCTCTACTGGGTCAACCTAGCTGGATATCCTGCCCTTAACACCCCAATGCAGTTATGGGTTAATTATAAAGTGAATATGTTTACTGAAGCATATATGATAACTGATCAAAACATAATAATATAAATGTATGTGATTTAATTCCTTGTAATCATTTTTCTAAGAAGACATGGTTAATACCCTTAACCCTCTATCTTTAGCAAGGAAAGCTTCTTCAAAAATTCCAAAGTTAAATACCATTTCAAAACTCTTTCATATTGCCATGGGTTTTACCTTTAAAAATGAGATTGGGTTTCTTTTTTGAAAACTAAGGCTTTCGATTAGATCCTTCAGATCATTGTGACATCATGAGCTACCCTCTTCCACTCTTCCTTTCGAAAGCATTACTTAAGATCTTAGAGCTTCTCTTTCCAACCCATTAAAAACATACCTTTCGAAAGCATTGAAACCTTCCTCTCGAAACACCTAAAACTTACCTTTCGAAGGCATTTAGTTCAAGTGAAATTTATGGGAGCATAGCTTTGAAACCATTTGAAAGTATCCCTTTCGAAATCGTTGAGTTTAACATTAAATGTAACTACTAGGTCAAAGAGAACAAAAGATAAATCTTTTCTATCGAAAGCATTAATCTTAAGAAAAAGATTTGGGGAAGAGGATAGCTTCGAAACCATCCTTTCGAAGCCATTGCCTCCAAAATCATTTATTAATGCGGCTAAAAGGACCCTTTCGAAAGCATTGGGAAGGTGGCTTCAATGTTAATAAAACAAAAGCCTTCCTTTTGAACTCATTATTACAAGGCTATAAAGAAAATCGGCCTTTAACCAATTTGAAAGGTATAAATGCGACAGCTAGCTATCTGATGAGTTCAAAATGTGGCAACTCTTTCGAAAGCTTCTTTAAAAACAAGGGCAAGTTGGATTGATTTGAAAGCTTATAAAAATGGCTTCAACCCCTTCGAAAGTAGGCCTTCAACATAGTCCCTTCCGCCTTTCTCTAATACACTATGTATCAATAGCTTGATACCATGTGCATTGGTTTCGAATGGGTGCGAAAGGTCATTAGCGAAAGTATGGTGACGGAGGCTAGCAAATGGAAGTGGCGAAGTTGTAATATGAAACAAAACTGATTTTTATGCCTTTCAAAGTATTTCTTTTTACCTAACTTGCGTAATTTGTCAAAATATAATTGGTTGCCAGTTCTTTGTCAACAATTCTTTTGTAAAAGGCTACCGAATTCATAAATTAACAAATGAAACCCTTTTAACAAATAAGCCCTTCCCCTTAACAAAGCATTTAAAACATTTAAGTCCTCTAACTTAAATAATTTAATAACCATAATAAAACACTTAGGAAAAATCCCCAAAATAATAATTATTCACTTTTAATATGTTTTCTAACATATGTAAATTTCTGACCTAAAAACATTACTAATTGGCTTAAATAATTTAAACCCAAAATTATCTATTTCTTCCATTAATAATTCATAATAAATTATCCATAGCATGAAATATTATGAAAATTTAAACCCATCTCAAAATAATGTTCTACATAACAAATTCAAACATCACGACATTCGAAAATCAATTTGCACGATTTTAACCTCAAAATCGAATTATATTATCCTACAAAAACCTTTGTTTAAATTATAACATGGAATATACTCGAAGCATATCATCATTCATCCATCCAAATGGTTTTAAACCATAAAATCGAATTCTAAACGTTCAAGAAGACATATATGAGATGGTTTAGATCATTATTCACCTTATTTGGATAAGGAACTTGAGATTTGTTCTTGCTTTAATTTTCCTAGCTTGAATCTTAGCTTCTAATTGGATTTTTCTCTTCTTCTCCTTAGGGTTATGGCCGGCCTTGTTTTCCATTTTTGTTTTTGTTTTTGTTTTTGTAATGAGAATGAAAAGGTTGTAAGGGTTTTAGGGGTTGTGGGATTCGGCTATTCCCATATTACCCTTGCCCTATTCTCTTAAGTATTTAACTTATAAATCATTCTTATAAATCCATTTAGTTAAGGCATAACCTTAATTAGATCTCAAATCTCAATTCCCTTATCACCTAGTCTCTATATTATTCTATTTAATTTATCTAATTAAATCTTCTGAATAATGCAATTTAAAATTAGTGGTGTAACAGTCTCTTTTAAATATGGAGTTGAATGTGCATAACAAGTACATAAATTGTAGGATTATAATAATAATGCACAATAAATTTTCGTAATATCTCAAAAGGATAAAGTTTCTTTGGCTCAAACATTTGTTTATTTTTATTGTATTTTTACAGATGGTGTTTCAATTTGTAGTTTTTCATGTCATAGCAATTTAGGTATCATAGAAGTATTTTTATAAATTTACCTATTTTTAATTTATTCCATAAATAAATTATAAGTTTTAATTTAGATGAAACTAGTTCGTTGAACCAATCATATGCTGATGTTTGTTTGTATCTTAAAACACCCTCAGTCGCACTGTCGTGTTGCAATGTTGCATTTTATTTGCTGTAAACATCTTCTCTACCAATCTTGTGCATATACGTAGATGACCCACATACATAGTGGTTAAGGTAGCGAAATTTCACTGGTGAGGTCGAGAGTTCGATCATTGACACATGCTAGACATGTGAAAGTACCTAGAGTATGGGCTACAGTACATACTCCCTCAGAGTTTACAAACAAAGCTTTTTTTGGGTCTTTCTTTCAAAATAAAGTTTAGTGAATGAGGTAGAATACATTTGGCATCGTACCTGTTAGGTGTCCAATCTTTCAACCATGAACTAAACCATATGCTCCTAGATTTATGCAAGGATAAGACGGTAATGTCAAATTTAACATTAAATACCAATACCAAACAATTGACAACCAATATTAAGCTACATAGGAATATCAAAGCTATCGATATGATACCAATAAATTTAACATTATCAACAGTAAAGAAATGTTAAAACCGATGGTAACGTAAATTTACTAATTATGTTAATATGGTTTTTCACTAATTAAATTAATCTTAGTCATGGATGAATTAAATTAATCTTAGTCATGGACAAATAAATCAAAATGTTAATATAAATATTAATAGAGTTAAAATCAAGAACGAAATATTTACTTTTTTATAATTATAAAAGTTTTAATGCAACAATTTTTTTATATTTTTTGTAGTGGTAAATTTAACATTACTAGTCAACAATTTACGAGTTTATATGTATATCGATGATTATTTTACCAAATGTAACAATAAAGTATCGATTGTCATTTTTTATCGATCAATAGTATTGGTACGGTAATGGTTTCCCATATCGATAATGATCATTATTACCATAACAACCCTAGATTTACGTATTCACCTAAGCTACATTAAACCATCGAAATTAACATAACATAAGTAATCTAATAAATAATACATGGTTTATGTATTATCACCTAAGATATATTACTCCACTGAAATTTACATAAAATAAAAGGAAAAGAATTTCCTGAACTCTTAGGCTCGACTTGGGAGTTTTTTTCCAATCGATTTTGACTGGTTTTGGACGGTTCTACATTTCAGGTGTTATCATAACCCTTGCTTGTAAGTTTTTTGTACTGGTTATTATTGGTTATAAAACCGTTGAAAACCGATATAGTGTAATTTTGATGGTAATTCACAATCCTTCAAATTGTGATGTTTTGAGAGGTTCCAACTTTTTTCCTATTATACCCTTACTTATCATATTGGAAAATTAATCTTTACGAAACTAGTGAATAAATATAAGGATAAATATGCAATGTTACTTTACCAAAAACCCCTTAAAACTAGTGTATAAACTCTCAAGTATGTATTGACTGGTTGTAACAACACTTCATATAAACCAATCAAAACATATACAATCATTGACAGTCAAAACTGATATTTTCAAAACCTCTCATAATCGATATTACAAAACTCCCAAAGAGAGCTTTAGTATTTCTAGGAATCTTCAGACTTCCTTCGTTCTCTCTTAATATTTTACTTTAGAATCCTTATCGTTTATCATTTTTACAGTAATCTACAATATTTTTATACTCTATTCCATCAATTTACCTCACATGCCAATATTTTATCATTTCTACACCTATTTATAGTACTCTTCTTAATTTACTAATACAGTTTTACATTATGACCCTATATATTTAAACTAATTAAGTGATCAAAAATCTACACTATTAAATTTTAATTCAATTAAGGTTCAGTACTTCATTTGATAAATCTTAAAAAGGACACTTATATATATATATATGCAAAATAAAGAGTGCCGCAAGTTTATATTTAAATCTTTCATTCATGAGACATGAGAGAGAAAGAAAAATATTTAAATAAAAACTTATGACCGACATTTGGGGGCTACAAAATGGTGCTAAATAATGGGTGCTGCTGATCCTAGCTCGTACACACACATATATGTATGTATGTATATTGAGACATAAAGTGTGTGTCTGTGTATATATTTATATATATTATAATACATATAATTATATTTTTAATAAACACAAAATTTTAAATGTTGTGAAATTAAATTTTCAAAAAAAAGAAGAAAAAATATATCCTTTTACAATTTCCATACGGAAATTGTTTTAAATAAAAAAATTGAACAAATTTAAAACCGTATGTTTAAAAAATTTAATTTTGTTTTGGATGAAGTGTGTGGGTATATGTATATATATGTATTTATTCATTTTTTAAATATATACATCTTTCTTTTATATATGATTTTAAACATCAACTTTAATATATATATATATATGTATGTATGTATGTATGTATGTATGTATGTATATTTACATTATACATATTTTCTTTAATAAAAAAATATATATTAATTTCATAAGTATATATATGTTATTTGTATTTATTAAATATAATTTATAGTTTTAAATTTGAAATCAGAGGATATTTTAAAATCTTGTTCTAGAACTAAAATTTGAAATTTGAATTTATAGTTAAATTTAAAATTATTCATATTTGTTTTTATTAATATTACAGTTTTACGGTTTCACACCCATATATATATATATAAACTATTATAAATATAATTTTATATCACATTAAATTATGTGTGTGCATGTGTGTGGTACACTACACATGTATATAAAGGGGCTAATATGTCTGTTGCGGTGTAAATCCCAGCACTTACAAACAGATATGTTAAACCATGTATATTGTATATGCTGCACATGCATGTACACATGTATGTGTATATGATATGCATGTACATATTATATAATACGCATATAATATCAAAATAAACGATATTTGCAAATAAAATAAAATAATGATTTTATTTAAAATTTATTTAGATCAAATCAAAATAAACTTAGACTTCATAGGTCTAATAAGATCCAAAATGGAAAAAGTTTTTGAAATTTGCACATTTAATCAACTTCGTGCTGGTCCAGATCCAACAATGGTATCAAAGGTCAATAGCCTATGCAGTCTAAATTAGTCATGTTAGAGGTAACTAATTAAGCTTACCTATTTAGTAGGTTTTCCAGAAACATAGTAGTGTATAGGCTGGGATTTTGTAATCAAGTACTCTGTCCTACCTGGCTACCGGCTTGGTCCGAAGGTGAAGTGAACCCAGAGGCTATCCCTAGTAAAAAAAAGGTCTAAATTTTATTTTGGGCCTTGGGCTAATTTTCAATTTTTTTGAAATTAAAATAAAAATTAAAAGTTAAATTTAAATAAAAAATAGATTATAAATGTTATAATATAATTTTCATAAGTGTTTTGAAAATATAATAAATATATTTCAAAAATGTTTAAATATGAATTAGATTAAGATATTAAATAAATTAAATAAATGGTTAATTAATTAAAGTGTAGATATATAATGATATATGTTACAGTATCTTGAATTGTTTAAGATGATGTAAGTATATATGTGTATATATGAAAAATTTGAAATTAATAACTAATTAAAATTGTTTAATTTAATATATTAATCAAAGGTCAGTTAATAAATTATAAAATACGTACGTACGTACATACATACATATAAAGATATATGTGTACAACCATAAATGTTATAGTATACATATTTAAAATAAAAATTTTAATTGAATAATTTAAAATTAATTAAAATACTAATTAAAAAAATTAAATAAATAACATGTGCGTTTACTAAACCGTTTAATTCTCCTTCTCATTCACTCGAATAGTGCAAAAACGTGTATTTTATATAGAAAATAATTTGTTTTCCAAAACGATTTCGAAAATTGTTTCCAAAAGCTAGTTTACTCAAACAAATTATTTCTATATAAAATACACGTTTTTGCACTATTCGAGCGAATGAGAAGGAGAATTAAACGGTTTAGTAGATTTAATTTATATAATATTACACATATATAAATTAAATTAAATAATATTAAATTAAATTAAAATACTAATTAATTAAAAGTCAATGCTGTTTGACCCTGTCGTTTCTCATTATGTTGCGGATTCATTTTCATCGAAGGAAAGTGTTTTGCTAAATGATACTATCTCGGTCATGGTTGATCCTAGAATTGTTGCTGATCCTGGAATTGTTGTCGTGACAGAGTTGAATGATGTATATAATGGTTTCATTCATCTAAAGAAAAAACGAGCCTAAACAAAATCTCTTGAAGTGTGTATTTTTGAGTTAGTTACAGCCAATTCTTTTGAATGTCTTAATTCCTTTACATCCCCTGTTGATATTCATGCTGATCTAATTTCTGAAAATTATGGAATTGAATGTGGATTGGATTGCCAGTCCTCTGTTGATATTCATGCTGTGATACAAACGAATACAGAAACTATGGTGGATTGGTCTAGAGTTAAGGGATTGATGGATACTGATACAATTGTCCAGAATGTCAAGTTGGTTGTTTCAAGTGATTTTGATAATAGTATGGCTAATTGTTTGAGGAGATGTGATGATATTCTAAAGTCTGTTGATGTTAACTGTAATGATAAGTTATCTTCTATTGATGTTGATGATATATTTGCTGATATCAATGTGCATGGTGCACACAAATTTCAAGTTTCTAATGATATTTATGCTGTGAAACAAAAGAAGACAGAAGCCATGGTGGATCGTATGGTAAATTGTTTGAGAAGAACTGAAGATAATCAAAATGTTAATGGTACTGATAAGTTGTCTTCTTTTGTTGTTGATGATAATTGTGCTGATGTCGATGTGCATGGTGCACACAATTTTCTTGTTTCTGATGATAAGCTAGACCGAAGTCTAGTTCCTTATGTTGATTCTTATGTTGAAATGATCGAAGTCTTTGATGATAGGCTTGGAAATACATCACCAGTTGCTTTCTCTGATTATATTGGTGTTGACAGTATTGATAAGCTTGGTGATTGTGATCATATGGTAGAGCGTTTGGTTTTATCTAATACTGGAAATGATAGACTGGAGATGGTAAAGAAGGAAGATGCTAATGATTTGAATAGGGGATTAGAGAATGATTTAGGTGTATTAGGCATGGTGGGGCAATCAGTGAGTAGCGGTTCTTCAAACAAATTTGTTATTAATGGCCTCAATTTGACATCTAGTGGATCATCTATAAACATGGATATTAATAATGGAAATAGTGGTTTCGATAACTCTATGATGCAGAGTGATTGTCTTTTTGTTCGTTCTAGTGAGATAGACAGCAATTCCACCTCTTGTTCTTCTTCATCGAGGAGAGACATAGGAAGACTGTGGCTGCTAGCGGATCAGTTCGACGTAGTGCCAGGATACGTTGTATCCATTCTCAGTCTATGGGTAAGTTACCTATTCGAGTGCCACGAGTGGTGCTACGAATTCAGGCTCAGGTATGCACTCTGATTTGGGTAGTATGTATTCTTCATATGCTTTAGGTAGTTTGTCTTCTTCTGAGTTTAGTCAGTTAGCTAGTGATACCGCCTTCATTTGTTCTGTTGTTGAGGTAGATCTTGAGTATATTAGAAGTAGGGAATTTGATAGGGCTACTAGATCTGTTGGTATATGAGGATTATTAGTTGGAATATCAAAGATTTGCACGATTTAAATAAGAGTAACAAAGTTAGGGCTTTTTTAAAGATTATTCTATAGACATTGCTCTCTTACAGGAAACTAAAATTGAATGTCCCGATATTCGTTTTTATAGAAGATTAGGTGGGTTCCATTTTAAGAAATGGGTTTATTTACCTTCTATAGGCGCTTCTGGGGGTTTACTGATTGGGTGGCGGGATAAGTATTTTAAACTGCTCCAATGTATTTCTTAGCAGCATTCTCTGCATATCATTCTCATTAATTTTAGCGATAATTCTTTTCTAAATATTTCTAATGTTTATGGGCCTAACTCAAAAATCGGTCGTCGGATTCTATGAAACAAATGTCTTGAGTTTAGATCTTTAGCTCCGGATTCTTGGATTTTGGGGGGGGGGACTTCAACATAACACGTTTTATATGAGAGCGTTCACCACGGGAGGGCGATTTCTCTGCTATGGAGGAATTTAACCAATTTATTATTAATTCTAATTTGATTAAAATCCCTCTTTCTAATAGAGATTTTACTTGGAGTAATACTAGGGAATCCCCATCTATGGCTCTTCTTGATAGGTTTTTCGTTAGTGATGAAATTGAGGATAAATTTCTTATTTGTAGAGTTTCTGGTTTGCCTTATGCTTATTTTGATCATTGTGCTTATATTCTCACTTGTGAGCAACATAGAGTTATTAGCAAACCTTTTAAATTCGAAAAAATGTGGCTATTAGAATCCAATTTTTCGAATTTAATTAAAAATAAATGGATTTCTATAAGTTATTATAACATTAGAAATAAGGATAATTCTGCAAAAAAATTTGTTTTAAAACTTAGGGATCTTAGGAATTTTCTTAAAAATTGGAATAAAAATGTTTTGGTAGTATAAAAATTAAAAAAGAAAATAATCTTTCTGAGATGCTTAAATTAAACAAGATAGAAGAAACTAGACAACTAAATTTAGGTGAGCGTAACGTTCTCGCTAATCTAAAAGAAGAACTTAATTCTATTTTAGAAAAGGAGGAGATTATGTGGAAACAGAGATCCAGAATCCAGTGGATAAATGAAGGTGACAATAATACCAATTTTTTTTCACAATATGGCTAATGGTAGAAAATGTTGTAATACGATTAATTCCATTATTGTGAATAATAAAGAATTAGTTGACCAAAGAGACCTTAATAAGGATTTTACAGACTATTATAGAGATATTTTTGGTAATAAAAACAAACATAGGATAAATCCTAGATGGAATGATCTTTACCCGTCTGATTCTAATGTTGATTTTTTTGAGTTAGATAATCCTTTTACTGAAGAGGAAATTCGAAAAGCTATTAATGACATGCCAGGTGATAAATCCCCAGGTCCGGATGGGTTCCCAATTTTGTTTTATAAAACATTTTGGGATGTTTTAAAATTAGATTTAATTAGCATGTTTAACGAATTCTATAATGGAAATTTGCAATTAAGAAGATTTAATTTTGCAAATGTTATTTTATTACACAAAAAAGTAGGTGCTAATAACTTAAAAGATTTTAGACCTATTTCATTAATTAATTGTTCTGTTAAAATTATTTCAAAAGTTTTAGCTAATAGACTTAGTATAAGAATGAACGAGTTAATTGACTGTTCACATACTGCTTTCATTAAGGGGAGAAATATTACCGACGGCGTGGCTGTTGTTCAAGAATACATTAATCATTGTTGTAAGAATAATATTACCTGTGCGATTTTAAAATTGGACTTCGCAAAAGCTTTTGATTCGGTAGATTGGGATTTTCTAATAGATATATTTCATGCTAGAGGTTTTAGTCATAGATGGATTTGCTGGATCATGAATTTACTTAGAACTGGTAACTCTAGTATTATGGTTAATGGTATTTTAGATAATAAAATTCAATCTAAGCGAGGTTTAAGGCAAGGGGATCCTTTATCGCCTCTTTTGTTTAACTTAGCCGCTGATGTTTGCGCTAAGATAACTAAAATTGCGGTTGATAATGGATCTCTGGGGAATGTAGGTAACGATATATCGCGTAATGGTATATCCGTCCTTCAATTCGCAGACGATACCTTGCTTTTTTTCTTCCCATTTACCTAGACACATTATTACTCTTAAGTTTATTTTATATAGTTTTGAACTACTATCAGGTTTAAAAATAAATTTTGATAAAAGTTCAGTTTTAGTTTTAAATGATTTTGAAAAAGTTGAAAATTTAGTTGTTAATACGCTTAATTGTAAAACTATGAATTTTCCTTTTGATTATCTTAGTATTTTTATTAGACCTACTAAACTTAAACATGATGATTGGTTTATAATCATAGATAAAATCAAAAATAGGATTTTTAATTAGAATGAGAGATTTTTATCGAGAGCGGGTAGATTAGTTCTAATAAACTCTGTCTTAACAGCTCTCCCGATCTATTAGATGTCTATGCATATTTTTCCAGATTGGGTGATTGATAAAATTGACAAAATTAGAAGGGACTTCTTATTGAGTGGGGAAAACTCAGCAGTATTAGATGTTTAGTAAATTGGGAAACTGTTTGTAAGTCCAAAAAGGATGGTGGTTTAGGAGTCATTAATTTGCGTAATATGAATTTGTCGTTGTTAGGTAAATGGTTATGGAAGTTTAAGGATATTAATGAAAATCCTACTTGGAAAGAAATCATTTCTAAATATTACTATAATGGTAGTAGTAATTTATATTAAATTACTCCTAAGTCATACGTAAATTTTCTAATTTTTGGAAATCTATTTCAAAATGCCACGAGATTTTTAATTTAGACACTAATACAATAGTTCATTCTGGTAATACTACTTCTTTTGTCATGATCATTGGGTTTCCATTATCCTTCTTAGAATAGAATTTAAGGAGCTATATGAAATTTGTAATTTTAAGGATGCTTTAATTATAGAAGTTTTTTCTCTCGAAAATGACCCTCCTTGAAATTTTAGTTTTAACAGAATTTATTAGGTTCAACTCTTAGGCAACTTGCTTTTCTTTATGCTAGATTAAAATTATATAATATTGATAATGATAAAGATAATATTAGTTGGGAATGGGATAAGAGTAAGAAATATACTTCTAATTATTTTTATAGATTTATTAACTTTTTGGGTGTAACCAATAACTCTTTTAAATTTATTTGGAAATCAAATGCTCCACCTAAATCTAAAATTCACATATGGTTAATTATGCATGGAAAACTAAATACTACAGAATTTTTAAAAAGAAAAAATATGCAAATTGATAATAAATGTTACTTTTGTAATCTACATCTTGAAGATATTAAACATGTATACTATGATTGCATGGATAAATATTTCATTTTAAATAGTACCTTTAAAATCTTTAACTTTAATCCAACAAATAAAATTTACGACTGTGAATATTATTGGAATAGTTTTAGATTTAAGTTCAAAAAGGGTAATAGATTTTTACTTTACACTTTATTCATTATTATTTGTTGGTATATTTGGTTTGAAAGAAATCAGAGAATTTTTAAAAATAATTATAGTCATTTTAATAATTTGATTATTATAATTTCTTTGTTTTGTTTTAATTGGATTTCTAATTCTAAATATAACTTAGCTAAAAATAATCTTTTTAAAGAATATCTTAATAAGGTCAATAATAATATTAAGATACTTAAATATAAGAATAAAATTTTTGATATTAATAATTTTAGTATTAATATTTTTTCAAACTTAAACGATGATTCCACTGTGTATCATAATAGCCTTTTGATCAAAGGACCATAAGGATATATTCGATTAGTTTTAGTTTTAGTTATTGTTTTTGTTTATTCTAGTTTATAGATCTTCAAGTTCATTCGATCATGGATTCCTTTTAGTCATTTTTCTAATCGTTTTATTATTCTTCCATATTAGCTTAGCTCCAGTATCTTTTCTTCTATTTCTTTTATACATATATATATATATATATATATATATATATGTATCATTCTAATTTTTTGTTTTCAGTTTCGTTGCAGATACAGGTGTGGGGTAGATTTGGTGTTAGTTTCTTATTGCATGTACATAAGGTTGCGAATTGCAGGATTGCTGTATGCAGTATGGGGTTCTTCTCAGTACATCTTCATTTTCATTATGGCAATCTGTTTCCAGGAGGATTCACTATTCAGCTATGCACTACTTTCAGTTTTTTAGGGTCTTCAGAGTTCACTTTCAGATCATTCACTTTTTCAGTCCAGATCATTCGCAGGTCCGGTTCAGATCATTCACTTTCCATTCCCTCAGAGTCAGCAGCATGGAGCTGCCTTCTTAGATAGAGCTGGCTTCCTGTTTCATTGGCTATTAGATTTTTCATAGTTTTTCATGTACTTCTAACACCTTAATATCGAGCTCAATATCGGGCGGTGGCCATGCCAGAGCTCGATATTGGGGTGTAATGGGCGGTGGCCATGCCAGAGCTCATTTTAGGGGTACTTGAGTTTTTTCCTTTTGATATTTGTACTTAGATTAGCTACCTGCCAGACATGTTGGCAGCACCATGTCTTCTGATTTTTATATATTTACATGTGTGCTCTCCTCTTTTTTAGAGGATCACACATTTTTCTCAAAAAATATAATGTTACACATAAGACTATAATATAAGTTAATTAAATTAAAAAAAGTTATATAATAATTAAAACTTATATAATATAAATGTATAATTAAAGGTGGAATAATAAGGAACCCTAAATAGAATTAAGGGATAAATACATACGTATAATACATGTACTGTGACTTCTGATGTGTCCGACACTTGAAACACGAGGGTATTTTATAAGAAATACATTATTCCATAAGTCGATATCACTCAGTTAAATGTATTAAAGACTATGAATCTTTAGTAAAAATGTGGCGACCTAAAGTATAGACTCCTCTCATCCTTTAGAGCCCCTCCTCCAAGTTTCATCCCATTTTGAGCAATTTTGACTTCCTTTTGCCCATATCGATGACCGATCCCTAACTATTCTATAAGTACTGGCAAACCATATCAAAGCAAAGCATACAAGCATACATATCACCCATGTACATTCATTGAACATAAACAGTCAATTCAAACATGATGAACATACAAGATTCTACCTTGATCTAACTTTACACAAAATGGACAATATGATCCAAAAGGGGTTGTGAGACCATTTTAAATCAAATTTACTCTTTTTAATTTCAGCCATAAACATGAGCGAGGGTTAGATTAAAGTTTAAAACCATTTAGCATCAAAATCTTGTTAGAAACATTAACTTTAACTATATGAACAAGCATAGTATGGTGTGAGATCAATAATCACTCACCTAATACCCAAATTACCACTTTAAGTGCCTAAATCTAAAGTGGACAGCAAAAACACAAATCCAAAGCACCCAAATGATGAAACTACAATCCATCCTTGCTAATTACCCTTGTAATATGGATTAGGCTAAGATTAGTAAGAAAAATTAAACTCTTTGATGAAATTAGGGTTAGTGGGGGTTTGGAAATGTTTTGGGAAAGTGGAAAATGATTTAGATATGTCTCATCACCTCCAATTAGGCATAATTCACGAAATTAATTGGTGCACCTAAGTATGCGCTTAGTTTAATTGCCCACTAATATGTCCGGAAGCAAACAGAACTTAAAACGGCTACATCTCCTAAACGGTAAGTCCGTTTTCCTATTATGACCACTCTATGAAAAGAGAAACCATAAGCCCGATCTAATGAAAGTGGTTTTAGATCATAAGTCAACCCCTATCAAAAGTTATAGGTCTTAAAAGAATTTCTAGGTCCAACCGTCCAATAAAAATTCAAAAGGTGGCAAATGTCCCTAGTAGTCATTTCGCATAATTTTAGAGCCATACGACTTCATATGAATTAAAAAATAATATTATTTTACGATTATCCAATATGTAAAATACACGTCGTTACACTCTTCTTCCTTTAGAAATTTCGCCCTCGAAATCCTTAAAAAATCAAAGAATAGTCAACCACAGTCACCCCGCATGCTTAACAATCATATACAATCATTGAATGTATCAAACAAACAAGCATGCAATCAGTAGTATAGATAAACCTATCATAGCATACACATGTTAAACTATCCTATATGATATCAAAAGTTAAAGTAAATACGATAAAATTTAGGCCATGCCATGCAAAGAGCTCCGTATATGCAGCCTCATACTCTCTTCGGTTTGCCACATGTAATCGCCTTTACTTTCACCCCACCGATCCTTTACCTGCTCCATGGTCTTCCTCCTAAGTGGTTTCTTATCGCATCCAACAATACTAACTGGCCTACGAGATCTCGAAGCTTCTAGTTCAATCTTGATATCATCAAGTTAATCCGGTGTAATCATCACATTTGAGTCATGCACAAACTTCCACAACTAAGAGATATGGAATACATTGTGCATGCCCGCCATCTTCTGAGGTAAATTGACCGTATATGCTAGGTTCTCAATCCTATCTACTATTGGAAAAGGACCTATGAATCTTGGCCCTAACTTCCTTTTACTACCAAATCAAATTACATTCTTCAATTAAGAAATCTTCATGAGCACCATATAACCGATGGAGAACTCCAGATCTCTACGTCTTTTATCAGCGTAGTTCTTCTTCCAATCCTGAGCAGCTTTCATTCGTTGCCGAATTATCTCAATCTTCTCAAAGGTCTCTTTAATCATATCTGGCCCGAGTATCAGTTTCTCGCCCGCTTCCCACCAACATGGAGAAGCATTACATGGTCGGCCATATAATGCTTCGTACGGTGCTATACCAACACTAAACGGATAGATATTATTGTATCTAAACTCTACCAAATGAAACTGACGTCCTACGAGCCTTCGAAATCAAGAATGCAAGCTTGCAAGAAATCCGCCAATGTACCATTCACCCTCTTGGTATGCCCATCGGTTTATGAATGATAAGCTATACTGAGATGAAGCTCGTCCCTAACGCCTCTTGTAAGTTCTTCCAAAATCTACTAGTGAATAAAGGTTCTTGATAACTCACAATGCTTTTCAGCACACTATGGAATCATACCATCCATTTCATATACAGCTCAGCCAATTTGGATGTCATTCTACTGTATTTAACGGGTGTGAATGAGGCACTCTTCGCCAATCTATCAACTAGGCTCCAAATGCTATCGTACCCTCCTTTGATCCTTAGGAATTCATCAATAAAATCCATTGATACTTGTTCCCAGTTCCACTTGGGAACTTCAGGTGGTTGCATCCACCTACTCGGCTTCTTCTACTCTGCCTTCACCAACTGGCAGTTCATACATTTCGAGATGAATGTCCCGATGTCCTTCTTTATCCCTTTCCAATAACACTTCTGCTTTATATCACATTACATTATATTACCATCAGGATGTATAGTCAATCTAGAGCGATGGAACTTTCTTAGCACCTCATCTTTGTAATCCATCAACATCGAGAACAATCTCCCATCCTTATAGAGCCACCCATCTCGGTCGAGTCTTCATTTCCTCAGCTCTACTCCTTCCTTTATTTTTGCCATAACCTCCACTAGTCTAGCATCTCGCCTTTGACTAATATCGATCCGCTCAATCAAAGTAGATCTGATTGTAAAATTGGCTAATATCTCTGGCTCTAACTCACAATGAGGTCTGAAGTTATAGCCAATAATAAATTCCAACTGCTACCACTATAGGAACATTGCCTCCAAACTGGCATGTCTTCTGCTCAATTCATCGATGACTGCATTTCCCATACCAGGCGTATATGAAATGTCAAAGTAGTAGGAGGCTAAGAACTCCAACCATTGTTGCTGTCAAAGTTTGAGATCCTTTTGGAAAAAAGGTACTTCAAGGATTTATGGTCCGTGAACAGCTCATACCTTTCTCCTAATAGATAACGCTTCCAAATCTTTAAAGTAAACACTATCACTGCCAACTCCAAATTGTGGGTTGGGTACTTCCTGTCATGCGGTCTCAGTTGCCAACTAGAGCAGGCGACAACCTTACCTCCTTACATCAGTACCATACCCAATCAGGTACCATAAGCATCGATGTACACCATCATCTCCTCATTCCACTCGGAATGGTCAATATTGGTGCACTCGTTAACCTCCCCTTCAGACTCATGAACGAATATTCACACCACGAATACCAAAAACTGGTCCGGTGCTTCTTTGTAAAATGGATCAGCGATGCTGCTATCTTCAAGAAGTCCTTGATGAGATGTCTATAATATCCCGCCATTCCTTGGAAGCTTATCACATTAGTAATGTTCTTGGGTTGGTTCAAATCCAAAACCGCTTCCATCTTTATAGCATATATCGCAATGCCCTGATCGGAAATGACATGACCCAAGAATCTCACTTCCCTCCTCTAGATATGACACTTCGAAAACTATGTGTTTAACTTATGCTTCGTCAATACTTTAAGCACAGTCCTCAGGTGCAACTCCTGTTCCTCCTTCGTCCTAGAAAAGACCATAATATCATCCATGAATACAAGCACAAACTTGTTTAGCTGATCCCTAAAGACACGGTTCAGGAGATTAACTAAGTATGTCGAAGCAATGGTTAGCCCAAACGACATAACCAACCACTCATAGAAACCAGACGGCGTACAAAACAAAATGATCAATAAACTCTCCTTTGCCACTCTTAGCTGGTGAAACCCGTTGCAAGATCAAACTGAGAGAACACCTTTGCACCAGGGAGCTGATCGAACGAGTCAATACGCGGGAGTGGATACTTGTTCTTCATCATCACCTTATTCGGCTCACGGTAATCAATGTAAACCTCAGAGAGCCATCCGCTTTATTGGAGAATAATATGGGTGCACCCCATTGAGATATACTCCTATGAATGAACCCTCATCTCAATAGGTCATTCACTTACACCTCCAACTCCTTCTACTCTATGGTTTCCATACGCCTCAAAGGCATAACTATCAGTCAGACATCCTTCACTAAGTCTATGAGGTACTCAATCTCTCGATATAGCGGTAATCCAGTCACCTCCTTGAATACATCCGGATACTCTCTAACGATAGGCACAAATTACAACTTATCCTGTGGGACCTCGAGTGAATATTGAAAGGTAACCATAACCTCATCCTCTGGCAGGCAGCCAACCTCTACCTCTACCCCTCCTTGGCTTCAATTATCACCAACAGTTTTTCACAGTCCACCACAATCGTATACTTCCACAACCAGTCCATCCTAAGATAATCCCAATCCCAACGAAAACCAAGACAAAGCAATCGCAAAAAAAGAGCATCCATGACTCGGTAAGACCAAACCACGACAAATCATACAAAGACTAGTAGGGCCTTCAAAAGGTTTTGTTGCCACTAAAGGTCGGCCAATTATTTCGGGTACCAATCCCAATCTATCAACCAAGTTACTAGATATAAAAGAATGTGAAGCATCAGTTTTGAACAAAACATGTATGGAAATGCCATAAATAGGAAGCATACCTTGAATAGTGGTACTATTCCCCTTCTCCTTCATCGAGAAAGCACACGTTGAAGTCGGGACAACGTCCAAAACATATGCCTTCACCACTAAGTTCCGTTGTAGTGGTTCTGGGAAATTCCTCTACATATGCCCGAACTTGCCACAATTATAGCACTTCTTCTTCCCATCTGACCTACAATCCCTAATCAAGTGGCCCTTATGTCCATAACCATAGCAGACATGATCTTACTATGGTTTCTTATGAGCATTCTTCCCCTAAAACTACTTCCTCTTACCGTTCCGTCTCTTTTTGCCACCATCGCCTTGCTGCGGTTTTGGCACTTCCTTAATTACAATAGACTTGGGCTAAGGGTACAAGCTCTCAAGTTGAAAGGTTTTCAATCTACCTTCCCATGCGGCTCATCAATGTGCCTTACAAGCTTCTCCCTCAAGTAGTCGTCTAACCCCATAATCAGCTTCTCATTCTTTTTCAAGGGAGCGTCGATGAAGGACATCCTATATTTCGATAAGGTATCGAACTCAGCAATATAGTCAGAGATATACATATCTTCTTGCTTTAGATCAGCAAGTTTCCTAAACAACACCGACTTCTAAGTAGTCAAAATAGACTTCTCCTCCAATCTAGCATTGAACTGGTCCCAAGTAAACTAATCCTTGGGAGTAGCAACTCTAATAGCATTCCACCAGTTCATGGATCTACCTTGGAGCCGAAGCCAACCTCCTCTTCATCGTACCTTCTAGCTCTAAGTCATCAAAAATTCTCTCAAAGGTATCCAACCAATCCTGTACTTCCATAGCCATTTCTATTCCTTGGATTGGTTCCATCAAGATTAGCAAAGTCCTTATCTATGCAGTTAAAGCACTTAGTGGTTCCATAGCGGTGGAGGTGTACAAGGTTATAACCGGGATAAAGCAGGGATATAATAGAAAATAGCGGGGGTGCAAAAAGCTTCATTAGATATAAAACAAAATAATTAAAGTTAATTTGTTCTTATTCTCACATCATTTGTGTAGGAAAAAAATATTGTTTAATCTTATATAACAATACCGAAGAATATCATGATTTACGCAGTTCATATTTGGTGACTACATTAGATTTCTAACTTATATTGAGCATTTGTACCTTAAAATTAGGTCTTTACCCTAACTTTGTTGATTTAGTTCAAAAGAGAACTAGTCAAATCTACCTTTTTATATTAATATTGCTAAAGAAGTTGCTAAATAGCCTTGATTTAGCGGGCATAGCAGAGCTTAAAGCGGATCTACTGTAAAATAGCGTAATATTGAAATAGCGCAGCAATCGAAGAGTACTATATGCTATAGCAGGGAATTTGTGGGGCTTTTAACTACACAGGTCCTTATTCAACTTAGTGAAATCGACTCTAGGCACTTGCACTTGAGCACCACCACCCACAACAACATTAGGAAAAGTTGCTTGGGCATTTCGCAGCATGTTTGCCATTATTGTATTGAACATCACCTACAGGTCAGGGTTAGCAGCCCCCGAACCTGCTCCCTCTTCAACTCCTTGAAGGAGTTCCTCGCAGCGTTTCTTATATCCCGATTCATACTTGAACTGTAACAAGAACGATCAATCTCTCATAAAGAAAACTGAATCAATGGTACTCATGTGTGCATGCGACTTATATACTATATATACAACTATATAGTTTTGAAAACCAAAATATCTAACTAGTACACTCTCTTATACACACACACACACACACAATCTCTTCATCCAGTCCTGTAACGACCCAGAATTTTCGATCCCGAAAATTCCAGATAGCTAGGAAAAGAAGAAAAGAGATAGAAGAAGAAACAGAAAACAAGTCACAGAATCTCACATTCGCAGCGGATGAAATATAATATCAAATAATAACAGTTATACAAAAGAATACTATATCTGTTAATTTTATATCATTACATCAGAGTTACAACATATACACAAACACTGAACAGATACAATCAACATGTCCCAGACAAACTACAATATATAACAGTGGAATACACTCCATACGTTCCTGCCATCCAGCTCGCCTCATGAGCTCCAGAACGTCCTTACCTGAAAATCTGCAATACTCGGTCTGACCTGAGCATTGCATCAAAGTAACACCCGGGTCAGGCTGGAAACCAGCGTGAGTAAACCCATATAACATGAAATTATAATGCACAAAGCACATTTAAAACCCGGGATAACTCGTACTTCTCTACGAGTTCATTATCAATTATAGTCAAAACCAATTTCACACATCAATTCCTAAGTATCATCACTTAGTTTCAAGGTTTAATATTATTCCATTCCAGCCTATTAATATAACATATAAAGGATTTATTGTGAATTTCAAATCGAAGTGGTTTCGGGTATCTACGAATACCCGACTCCGGTCTCTTCGAATCCCATGTCATTTTAACCCTAGTTATCCACATGAAATACAATTCAAATTTTAAATACAAGACGTCACCTTTACTCAGCCATTCATCAATGATAGATAACCACATTGTTTCCTGGAGATTTGACCAGGCAACTGAGTACTCGGCGTACAGGACGACTCGGTGTCAACTAGTGATCGACATCTCATAGTACTCGGCGTAGTGTTCAGCATCTCATAGTACTCGGCGTAGTACTCGGCATCCAGTGGTACCCGTCATCAAGGAGTACTCGGCGTAGTACTCGGCATCCAGTGGTACTCGGCGTTAGAAGACGTTCGGCGTATATAACTACTCTACATGGCAGCATCGTTCGGCTAAGAAGCATCGTTCGGCCAAAGGACCGTTCGGCTAAGAAGCATCGTTCGGCCAAATGATCGTTCGGCTAAGAAGCATCGTTCGGCATTGAGAAGGTGGTTCGGCGTCAACGTGTTCGGTCTACTTGGTTCGGCATACAACGACCACTACACTTGGGCTAGAGTGTTTGGCCACCAAGCCCACCTGGGAAGTCCAGCCCATATTTGTCTATAAATAGAGGGGCAGGGTCACAGTGAAAAGGGATCCTTTTTTGGGAGAACACCGGGGAGACTCTGCCATTTTCAAGACTCACCTTCTCTACTTAACAACTTTACTCAAGCATTTGATTCACGAATTGTATTTGTAATCAACTATAAAGGGAATCAATAAAGTTGAACAAAGTGGACGTAGGCAATTACGCTGAACCACTATAAATTTGGTGTTCTTACTTTCTGCATTTAAATTAGCATTGTCTTCTCTGTTTAATTTACTTTCATCACTTATATCTCTACACAATCTTTCTGAACGAGGTTAGTGACCAATTTTGGTGCTAACACTTTGGTGCTTTCACCGAGAATTGAATTCTCAGACCTCAAGGATCTGCTTTGAAGCTACTGGATTGAATAAATCCCCCAAAGAAGATCCGACTCACTGATAGGACATCCGTTGATTCTACTCAGAGTTCATACCGATAACTCTACAATGGCAGGACCACATACCAGGTCAGCTTCTCATAATGCGGATGCCCGCGAGACAGCTAGCGTGCAACAAGCAGGACCTAGCAATCAACCAGCAATTCCGGGTGAAGGAATTGCCGCCCATGATCAAACTCCAGTTGTCGCCAGAATAGAGTTCAATGACTTGATGAGCGAGCTCAAGGAAAGCAGGAGACAACTAGGAGAGCAGATGCAAGCTAACGCCAACCTGATGGCACAACTCACTCAACAGCAGCAACAGAATGCTGGGGGCAATCCCGCTCCTTATTCCTCATCTGACAGCTCTACTTCCTCTGATGAACCTCCCAGGCGCAGACGCCGCAAGACTGAAGGTGCTGTTCAAACAGCTGGAAACCGTGACCAAGCAAGAGCTGGAAACTTCAGGACAGGAGTACAAATGGAGGCTAGAGGCCCAGACCATCAGAACGCTCCAGAAAAGGCGTAGGCCGAACGCTCCAGAAAAGGCGTAGGCCGAACGCTCCAGAAAAGGCGTAGGCCGAACGCTCCAGAAAAGGCATATGCCGAACGCTCCAGAAAAGGCATATGCCGAACGCTCCAGAAAAGGCATATGCCGAACGCTCCAGAAAAGGCATATGCCGAACGCTCCAGAAAAGGCATATGCCGAACGCTCCAGAAAAGGCATATGCCGAACGCTCCAGAAAAGGCATATGCCGAACGCTCCAGAAAAGGCATATGCCGAACGCTCCAGAAAAGGCATATGCCGAACGCTCCAGAAAAGGCGTAGGCCGAATGCTCTTCCAGGCCGAACGTACCTCTAGGCCGAACGCTCTTCCAGGCCGAACATACCTCTAGGCCGAACACTCTTCTAGGCCGAGCATACCTCTACAACGAACGCCCTAATGCCGAACGGTATTGTATGCCGAACGACTCGGTTGTGCCGAACAGTGTGGATGCCGAACAGCTTTGGCCGAACCACTTCTGGACGAAACACTTTGGCCGAACAGTTTTGGCCGAACCACTACAGGCCGAACCACTCTGGCCGAACAGTCTTGGCCGAACAACTTTGACCGAACCACTCTGGCCGAACAGTCTTGGCCGAACAGCTTTGGCCGAACCACTCCAGGCCGATCCACTTTGGCCGAACAGCCTCTACCGACCCAATTTGGCCGAACAACTTTGGCCGAACCATTCCAGGCCGACCATACCTCTAGGCCGAACGTTCTTCCAGGCCGATCCACACCTCTGTAATGCCGAACGGTATTGTATGCCGAACGCTCATCAATGCCGAACGGTATTGTATGCCGAGCACCTCTGGAATTAAGTTACACCGGTCACCTATACAACCCCTATTTCTAAAAAAAAATATTTTCGGGTACGACCCAAATTTCCAAAAAAGAGGCTAAAAAAAAATTTTTTTTCGGGGGGCAGGCCCCCCGAACCCTAGCCGCAGCGCAGTGCCTTCGGATAATGAGTTCAAAACTCAACTTAGTAAAGGAACATTCTATCCACTTCCCTGACATCCCATGATCGACCAGGGCATAGAGGATCTAGCGGCAGCTTATGAACGGCATCAAGGGAACAGACAAGCAACCGCTATCCAAACGGTACTCCCAAAGGTTGGAGAACATAGATGATATGACTCTAGCAAACGCCAAGATGACTCCAAGCACCATTCTTCGCTGACCCAGCACCTCGAATTTAATGACCCCAAGCAAACCAATGCTCTAAACAATTTATTCCAAATACTAACAAGGGTATCATACTGATCGCGTTTGAGGAAAGTCGACCTCCAGATATATTTTGGCAGCTAGTTAGCTAAAGAGCCTCCTACGACTATGGATCGTTTCTTCTACAAAATGAATCAGAACTAAAGTGAGGAGGAGTGGAGTAGACTAAGAAAAATAACAATGAAGGCCCGTTGGCTAAGGATGTAGATCCCAGTAGCCGAAACAAGACTTCAGAATTCAGCTCATATGCTCTTTGAAAGATTCAATTGACAACCTCTACTTGAAGACTCACGACTCAAAGTGGTACTGGAAACCAACCTCGAGAGAGTACACCAAAGTCTAAAGAAAATCAGGGGAATGTTGTATATTCCCAAATGCTCACTAATCCTAACACGAGCGATTACAAACACCTCCGAGGTGTGATTGAAAAGATGACCTGGAAAGGAAAGCTTCAATAGTATGTACAAGTCCAGCAGAATGGCGGGCAGCGAATATCTGATGCCTATTAATAAAGGGCTATGATTATCAATTGGACGGTTAACGGCCAACATCCCTTTGAAAGAAGCCAGGGGCGGAATCGATTAGCGAGCACACGACGCTGCTTCACATATCAATGAGATTTACCATAATCTTCTTTGAATTATTTCCATTTCCATCTCTATTTCAATTGTTCTATGAACTACGACTAGCTTGAACTAAACTACTTTCAAAACGATGCAAGTGTCGAGGTACTCAGATTTGGTTGCCAACCAATCTACGCAGACCATGATCGGACGTGTGGAGTTACATCTGGACGAGAATAATTCTATTGCTCATCATCAACCATATGCCTTTGATTTGGGGCTATGGATTAAATACAATGTACAACATCACGATGAACGGAGAGCTGAATTCCATCCTGCAAGTGGAATTTATTCAAGTAGAGAGCGGCTGCGATACGACCAACCACTCACTAAGTGAAACTCGAGCTCGGGGGCAAGCCATCACATCAAGGCTAAAAATGGGTTGATACACGACGATCCTTCGCACAACTCCGTACTCCCAGAGTGCGAGATGGAGTATAAACATCTACTTAACTCCGTACTCCCAGAGTGCGAGACGGAGTATAAACATCTACTTAACTCCGTACTCCCAGAGTGCGAGACGGAGTATAAACATCTACTTAACTCCGTACTCCCAGAGTGCGAGACGGAGTATAAACATCTACTTAACTCCGTACTCCCAGAGTGCGAGACGGAGTATAAACATCTACTTAACTCCGTACTCCCAGAGTGCGAGACGGAGTATAAACATTAATCAACTCCGTATTTCCAGAGTGCGAGACGGAGTATAAACATACATCAACTCCATACTCATCCCCAAAACTGGGGGCAGAACCAAAGCAAAGCATGCTAGTTGAACATTTGTCTAAAAGAAGATTGCAACGAAACAATTAAGAGACGACTGTCAAGCAATCAACTGAACGGAAATATTCAGCATGAAAGACTGCGGTTTTTTCAAAGCACGTCATGTTTACACAAGACGTCCTTTGGGGGGCAAATGTTATCCCGCCTTTTGGCAAGGCCGTGACACCAAGAACTTGATTAGAAACCAGTGACAGTTCGTCTTGGAGATCGGTTACACAAAGGCTCACTATGGATATCGATGGATTTTGTCCGAGTCTGGATCGAGCCACGATTAACAAGACATAACAATCAAAGCCAGGGAAGCCAATGTTCCAAGTCTCAAGACGATCCGAGTTCGTATGCTCAACTTATGATCGATTCGAACAACCGACCATCCATCCATCAACCTCCACATTTGACTTGGAGACCTAAACTGCTTGGAATGAACATGGCCCGATCATCCACTCCAATCGAGTCATAAAACAAAGTTCGACAAAATACAGATACACCTCATGAAGCTCAGTGACGCCGGGATCCGTCTAAAGTGGACGTGATTTGATCATCTACACATCAAATCCTACCCTGAACACGAAAGGTTGTTCGAAAGCCCAACTTGAAGTAGCTATGGTAGACTGCGTACTCACTAACCATCGCTGTCAAAATACGGACACGACTGCACCTTGGAACATATGCAACTTACTTTGTCTACTCAACAACCTATTATCCTTATTTTCTAGAAGGAGATACAGAGCAAATTGTAAGAGATTTGGCTATCTAACCCAACATGGATGTGATTCAACCATCTGTCATATACCTCCTTCCTTGACTTGATTGGAAGAGCTATAATCACCAAGCGGACGAGAATCGATCGTCCATTTTTCTAATTTCGTCCCTCATCCTAGGGGGCAGAATCCCATTCCGTGAGCAAACGTGTTTCGATTGTTCATTCGACGACATTAGCCTCGATATAGTAGATGAATACAAATTAAAAAATGGAAATACGACTGCTCTCAACTAAAACCTCCAAGTCCCCAGAGTGCGGACTAGAGTACTCTAAGTCCCCAGAGCGCGGACTAGAGTATAAACGACTAAAACCTCCAAGTCCCCAGAGTGCGGACTGGAGTACTCTAAGTCCCCAGAGCGCGGACTAGAGTATAAACGACTAAAACCTCCAAGTCCCCAGAGTGCGGACTGGAGTACTCTAAGTCTCCAGAGCGCGGACTAGAGTATAAACGATTTAAACCTCCAAGTCCCCAGAGTGCGGACTGGAGTACTCTAAGTCTCCAGAGCGCGGACTAGAGTATAAATGATTTAAGCCTCCAAGTCCCCAGAGTGCGGACTGGAGTACTCTAAGTCCCCAGAGCGCGGACTAGAGTATAAATGATTTAAACCTCCAAGTCCCCAGAGTGCGGACTGGAGTACTCTAAGTCCCCAGAGCGCGGACTAGAGTATAAATGATATAAACCTCCAAGTCCCCAGAGTGCGGACTGGAGTACTCTAAGTCCCCAGAGCGTGGACTAGAGTATAAACGACTTAAACCTCCAAGTCCCCAGAGTGCGGACTAGAGTACTCTGAGTCCCCAGAGCGCGGACTAGAGTATAAACGACTTAAACCTCCAAGTCCCCAGAGTGCGGACTGGAGTACTCTAAGTCCCCAGAGCGTGGAATAGAGTATAAATGACTTAAACCTCCAAGTCCCCAGAGTGCGGACTGAAGTACTCTAAGTCCCCAGAGCGTGGACTAGAGTATAAACAACTTAAACCTCCAAGTCCCCAGAGTGCGGACTGGAGTACTCTAAGTCCCCAGAGCGCGGACTAGAGTATAAATGACTCAAAAACCTCTACGTCCCCAGAGTGCGGACTGGAGTACTCTAACTCCCCATAGTGCGGACTCGAATATAAGCGAATTGGATCTCCAAGTTCCCTGAATATGAACTATGACACAGATGACTTGAATTTGTCAAATCCCTAACATACGGGCTAGAAAGTTTTCTAAGTGCTCGAAGCACAGAATGGAAGTTCAGCGACTCCCGAAGAGTTTCCGAGTTATATAAAGATGGACTGAGAAGTCTATGTTACTCACAACTGCTTGGATTAAAGTCACAATCACAAAGAAAACTGAACAATAAGAGTCTTTTGTAAGACAGAAAAAGAACTAAACCTTATTCAGAAATGAGTTTCTATTACAACCCCTCCAAAGTTCGGAGTCGACATTCTATTTACAAGGACTAGGAAATAGATGAAAATAATTACATGACTTAAACTAACTCTCGTTGAACGAGGATAGTAATCACTTCTTGTGCTTCTTCAACTTCTTTCCAGATGGCTCCTCTCCAGAGCATTTACCCTTGGTACTCTTCTTTGATAGAGGGGTAGCAACTGAAGGAGTACGGGGGCCTTCCATGGGCTTGGATCCGCCAGGAAGGATGACCTTCAACGGCTTGTTCAAAGGATCGTCCAAGTCCACAACTCGGGGCTCTACTATGACCTTGACCGTCTCCCCCTTCTCTATCTCGAGCCGCTCCTTCATGCTCAATTCAGATGTGTGCCCAGAGGCGCCTGTAATTTCTACTTTATAACCCCCGTCGGTAGGAGAGAAGGTCTCAGACTTGTCTTCATCAAGCGCTCCGATCACCTGAGCGTCTGGACCAGGAGCCTCCCCTGCGTAAGTGGCTTCACTTGTTCTCTCCCCCACTTCCTTGGCGACATCGCTCCTCGAAGTGGGCTCGGGGTCAGAACGGCCTGCACAAAATCATGGAAAACAAGCATTAGAATGCAATAGTCCTACATAAAGAATAACGACTTTCGAAATCTTAAAGAGAATCTTAAAGAGAAGGATTATCTACCAGGTCTAGGCAGACTCTCAGCCATCCAGGGGGTCTCACCCTTTGGAATGGGAGACAGAATGCGGACTAAAGTACTCTAAGTCCCTGAGCACGGACTAGAGTATAAATGACTCAAAAACCTCTACGTCCTCAGAGTGCGGACTACAGTACTCTCAGTCCCCAGAGCATGGACTAGATTATAGACAACTTTAGAAGCGGACCAAATTACTCTATGTTCCCAGAGTGCGAACTAGAGTATAAACGAGTTGACGAAAATCTCTGCGTCTCGAACTGTGGACTAAAGCATAAACCGTTCGACAAATCTCTAAGTCCCCGGAGCGTGGACCGAAGCATGAACACAAATTGGGCGCGAGTCAACCGGGGGGAGAATAACACTAAGTCACTAGAGTGCAGATTGGTGTATGATCATCGATAAATAGACGAGTGGATTCCGACCATTTTCTATTCCGTAAACTTCGGCCTGGAATCGACAGGAGGATTATTAACACGCTGAGGATGGAGTTCGACCATCCAACTAGTGACCTGGCCAAATCAATGCTGGGGGCAGGGGTACAAAACACTAAAAAGCCGAATACGACAGCTTACTATAGCTCTAGCATGGCGTTCTTTATAACTTGAGGCAGCGACTGCAGGGAGGCCTCAATACAGAACCAATCGAAACGGAATCCAAAGCTACGAGCAACCTACTATATCATACCTCAGACCGAGGGTCAATGCCGATCCGCGCCAAGCACATACGAATGTGACTCGGATGTTTGTTTTTTGAAAAACTTTGACCCCCAGAGTATGGAAAGGAGGGTAAACCACGAATACTTGGTCAAAAATTCTCCAGCACCCTCGTTCGATTCGTCAGGAGGAGTATGAAACTGGATGAGCATAACCCGACTGCATTTGTAGCCAACTTTACCCCGAGATCTGATTACAGAGCATGAACCAAAGTGGACGTGGATGACCATCCACTGTCCAAATTACGCCCTGAAACTTACGTGGCATCGAAGTATTCCTCTTGGAATGAAAAACCACGATAAAATCCAAGATAGGCGAGACCTAGTCTCCCATCGACTGACATGATCCCACGATTCAACGGGAAAGAGAGTAAAGCTAAAGTGGGCGTGGTTAGCCTTCCTACTTATCAGTATATGCCCCAGACCTGGGGGCACGAGCAAGAAGCAAGATGAATGTGAACCGACTTTTCACCAATCACCTCTATGTCTTTGGAGTTTAGGTGAAAACATATACATAGCTAGGACGAGACACAACCGTCCATGTAGTACATTTATCAACCCGAGACTGGGAGAAGACGCATGGTCATCCAAAGATTGGCTACGATAGCTCAGTATTAAAACTTGTGTATAGTGCTTACAGCTACTCAAGGCAACGACCGAAAGGATGCCCAGAGATAGAATCATTAAATCAATGCCAAAGCTTGTGGGTAACTGACTGTCACTCCAACCCGAAGGACGAGTGAAGGATCATGAATGCATCGAATAGAAAATGCGTTACTCGAATATACAGGCAAATTCAAACTCATGGCAAGATCCAGCTATGCAGTTGCACGCAACTCGAGGCTGGCCCCTACTCGACGTTTCCTTCAACGCGCTTTTAAGCCTGATCTTTGGCCATTTGCTGATAATCTATTAAAGCATTCAGAACCCTTCGCTATTGGGCTCAATAACTCATGACAAGACTCTAGGATTCGACTAGAGTAACCATCAACTTTGGCCGTCCCAACCATATTTCACATTGAATGTTATGATAGTTACATCTTTACTCAAAGAATCTGGGATGGCACCTGCTAATCTGACGGTCGACATTACAACCAGCCATGGCGACCCTTTCCGGGCGCTGAATATCGGATCACAGCTCAGTGCAGTGATGATAAAAGAATTAGTTGAATTTTTCTGAATAAATGATGATATCTTCCCTTGGACCCATTCTGACATGCATATGTGATTTCATTAACTATCGCGAGCCATGCATTGGATATCAACCCGAAGCTACAAAAGCTAGCACAATCTCTATTGATTTCTTCATGAAAGCTCCACTCTTACTTTTAGGCTCACCCCATCAACGCCTATGCCCACCAGCCATTGCGACAGGGCATACGATGGCCTGAGACGTCTGAAAGACTATTTAAATAGAATATCGAACTAAGCTAATTCGATATCACTTATTTTCCACGAAGGGCTATCCAAGGACGGAAATTAGCAGACCTCACACCCAAATTCACTACCTCAGATGACTATTCAAAGAGTAGCAGAGAACCAACCATAAGATGGAAAATGTACGCGGATGGAGCACCCAATGATCAGTGTTATGGAATAGGAATCATGATAATGACTCCTGAGGAACGATCAATCTACTACGTCCTAAAACTCGATTTACCTGTAACAAACAACGATGCTTAGTATGAAGCCTTGACTGCCAGCCTCAAATCTGCTAGAGGATTTGAAGTGAAAACTTTACATATCTTTTGTGGTTCTTGATTGGTAGTATACAAATTTAAGGAAGTTGATCTTGCTAGGGGGCATTGTCTTGCTCCTTATCTCGGCCAAGTCCAAGAGCTACTAACCGACTTCACATATTACATCATTACACACGAACTCAGTGAACAAAATGAAAAGGTGTCATGGTTGACTCCTATCAAAGACTATCTACAATAAAGAATTCTTATTGAATGAAGGAATGGAAAACGACAGATCCTCCTCAAAGCTTCACGCCAAATCATCTAAGAATAAGTCGTGTGTCAAAAGGAGTTTATCCATCCCCACGCTTCGGCATATCGCCCATGATGATATCTTGAGCAAAGTCTATGAAGAAGAACGCGGTAATAACATCAGGGGGAAAACCATGATAAAGAAGATACTCTGCTACAGGTATTACTGGCCAACTATCAACCCAGAAGCGGTTGATCATGCTAGACAATGTGACGAGTGCAAGATGTTTGCAAAAAATCCGGGAACCCCGCCGACGGAAATTAGTCAAATGGCTAGTTCATAGCCGTTTGCCACTTGGGGGCACTGAAATCATCTTCTTGTCGATCCTCAAGATGGTGCGAAATACACCACCATAGCAGTTGATTACGTCACCAAATGGGCAGATGAAGAACTCTAACCATGACCAAGATGAAGAAAATAATCAACTTCTTTATCCGTAACGTCATCTGTCCTTATGACCTTCCATGATCCATTATAACTGCAAATGGACAGGTTGAAGCTGTGAACCAAATCATAGAGTCAGTACTAAAGAGAGGTTTGGAAAACTCCTCAAGTGGCTGATTGCAACCCTTATTTCACAGAAAATACAAACAAGGAATCGCGATTGAATTGCAATTAAACTAGATGGAGTTGGTGACGACTTATGAGCATATAAAACGCATCCGAGAGCCAATGGCAAGAACATGTACCCGAACGTGCATGTGTACATCCTTAAAAGTTCGACTTCTTGAAATCAACAGAAATTGAATTCTCACTAAGGGTTATTAAGAAAAGACTAGATCAGATAGCCGAAGCTTATTAGCTCTGCAGAATCAGTCATGTATGGCCACTAATGAACCACAACCCTGGATTTATAATATTGGGAATCGACCAAGCATCACGATGACCTTAGAAGGATACAACACCTTGGGAGGATAATGATTATTCAAGAAACATGGTGGATTTCTTTCTGAAGACAAGGAATACTCGCTGATTCAAAGCGTGTTGTGTTGCTTCACACGACACACTTTGGGGGGCAAGTGTTTCCTGGAGATTTGACTAGGCAACTGAGTACTCGGCGTACAGGACGACTCGGTGTCAACTAGTGATCGGCATCTCATAGTACTCGGCGTAGTGTTCAGCATCTCATAGTACTCGGCGTAGTACTCGGCATCCAGTGGTACCCGTCATCAAGGAGTACTCGGCGTAGTACTCGGCATCCAGTGGTACTCGGCGTTAGAAGACGTTCGGCGTATATAACTACTCTACATGGCAGCATCGTTCGGCTAAGAAGCATCGTTCGGCCAAAGGACCGTTCGGCTAAGAAGCATCGTTCGGCCAAATGATCGTTCGGCTAAGAAGCATCGTTCGGCATTGAGAAGGTGGTTCGGCGTCAACGTGTTCGGTCTACTTGGTTCGGCATACAACGACCACTACACTTGGGCTAGAGTGTTTGGCCACCAAGCCCACCTGGGAAGTCCAGCCCATATTTGTCTATAAATAGAGGGGCAGGGTCACAGTGAAAAGGGATCCTTTTTTGGGAGAACACCGGGGAGACTCTGCCATTTTCAAGACTCACCTTCTCTACTTAACAACTTTACTCAAGCATTTGATTCACGAATTGTATTTGTAATCAACTATAAAGGGAATCAATAAAGTTGAACAAAGTGGACGTAGGCAATTACGCTGAACCACTATAAATTTGGTGTTCTTACTTTCTGCATTTAAATTAGCATTGTCTTCTCTGTTTAATTTACTTTCATCACTTATATCTCTACACAATCTTTCTGAACGAGGTTAGTGACCAATTTCGGTGCTAACACACATAATCACTATTCAAGACAAACATATCACGTCACAAACATCTCATATCAGTAGTATCACCCGATCATTCATAAGCAAGATTAATTAGTCCCCATTTCTAATTAAATCAGATTAATTTCTTAAATCACCTTTAATCTTGCTTACTTAACAATAATTAATCACAAACCCTTAATTGTGTTTTTAAATTAATAACAAGAGATTTACCCTTAATCACTTCCATTTAATTACCTCCCTAAGTAATTTTTCCATTAATTACTTCCATAAGTAATTCTCTCATTTATTACTTCACTAAGTAATTCCTCAATTAATTAACAAGTGATTATCTTAAAGTAATTAGACTGATTAATTAATCTTACATTAATTAATTAACCAATTAATTAATCTCTTAACCTCTTATTTAATTTTTTCTTAATTACATTCATTCCCACTAATTATTATTTCTTTAAGTAATCATCCTTAATTACGAATAGTAATTAAGCTTTAAATTTTACCTTATTATTAATTATTATTAATTAATCTCAACTTAACCGGTTTAAGAATAACTTTTATTTATATTATATACTCCCTCAAATCATTGACTTATTATAACCAATTAAAATCAAATTGAAATATGATTTTACTTTTGGACAAAACAATTCAACACTTAAATTTAATACACTTAAAATCTTTGAAAATCCTTTTCAACATATTAAATTAAATTAAACAATTATTTAACTTTAAATCCATTTTTTCTTTAATACTTGGTTAACTTTTATTTGAATGCTTATCGAATCATCTAGTTCAAGGAAACTCGAGCCAAAAACAACTTTTCCCGAACCAAACCCGAGAAATCACTCGTGCTCTATCTTCTTCGAGACAACCCACTTCAAACTCGAGAATGACTCCGAGTTCTCCTGCTCCTTCTCCAAACACAACGAACAGACACCATAACGTGCACGTGCATGTACACAGAAGCTCCGGCCACCAGAGATCAACGCCTCGACCACCTACAAGTCGTCGGCAACCCCACCTCTTCTCCTGATAACCCAGATGAACAAAATTGTCATCAAATTGAAAACGAGCCTTCACATATAAAACTGGAACCCACCATCATCGGAAATCCACCCATCGCCGACGTCTCCGACCTCGATGAACCTTGCCGACCTTACCGTAGCTTCGCCACAACCTCCATCACCATTCCCCCACCTCGTGATCACCTCCGATCCACCATAGCCGTCGCCATCTCCTCGAAAACAACCTCGACCATAACACACCACTATACCCTACTCCGACCTTCCCTGGCCACCATAGTCTCCAGAAAATTTTCCGACCATTTTTCTGGTGCTCGATAGCCTCCAAACTATCTTCGACAACGAATTCGACGACTATCACCACGTCGATCGACTAAAATCGACGATAAACCCAAATTAGTTTAACCCAGATTATTCCAACAAATTCAAAACTAAAAATCAAGATTTTTAACTCTAAATTCATTATTTGCAATAATAAATTGGATTATGAATTCAATTCAGGAAATTAAAATGTTTGATTTTTACTGATTAAATTGATTTCCTCTGAAAAACATATTTTTGAAATATTAACTAAATAATTTCACCTGAAACTATTTTAAAAAAATGAATTTACATTGTTCTACCAATTTTCCTTTTTATGTTCATAACTAGATAAAGACTGGAAAGAAAGGTATAAGTTTTTGAACTTATTCCCTAGCCTGTTAAACAAACAAAGAGGTGTTCCTTCCATAAGCATATCGATATATACATAGGCACAATCATATATACATGCATTCACACTCATTATATACAAACTATATTCCTACAATACTCCATTCACAAGCATTTATTTAAAATCCCAGATTTAAACTGTTTTAAAATGAAAGTTTACTCACCTGTTTCTTGAGAACAGAGAATACTTGGGGATTTTTCTTATGTTTTCCCAAGTTAAAACTATGTTTAAATTTATCTCAAAATTTTTTCTAGAAATTAAGTTTTGATTGAATACACATGTTTTCCTCAGATACTAAACTCTAACATGAATCAGAGCAGGAAAAAATCGAGTTTTACATGAATTTAAACCTTGAGAGTGATTGAAATAGAATATAAAAATCTGGAACCAGACATGCACACCTTTCATCATGTATATAGATATATACACAGTCATATTTAAACAGCTGAACACAACCATAGATTTATATAAAAATTAGTTTGGAAGAAATTTACTCACTTGAAAAAACGATTGAACAGAGAACTCCCTGGATTTGAAAAGTAACAGTCTGCTCTTGATTTGTTTGCTCTTTCCCAGTTCTTGTTTACCTTATTTGTTTTAAATCCTTGAAGTTGAGTTAACTGCTTAATGTATTTGTTGTTGTAGGTTTGTTTGTATTTTTATTTTAGGTTGATGAACAAACTGGAAAATAGAAAGATAATATATAAGAGAGTGTTGTACAGGTTGAAGAATGATGTAGATGCAAGATTTTTTTCTTTGCATGTTGTACCATATATCAGAGATTTTCTTTGTTTGGTGGGCTGATATTTTCGTATGGAGGCTGATGAGATATAGTGTAGTATGCTATAGGACATAGCATTAATTGTTTTGTACAAAATATATATTTTATCTTGTTTGTTCATACCTATCCAGTTTTGCTTGTACAAGTTGATATATAATTTTTCTTCTTTCAACCTGTATTCATTTGATCTATGCCTTGTCCTAGAAGCCTATATATATATCTTTTGGTTTTATATTATGTTACTTGATCATAATGTATTTTAGATATTTATTTCTATTCCTACTTAACTACCAAATACTTATGTTCATTTATAGTTCACATGTTTTAATATATATATATATATTCATATAGATTTTATAACCATATATTTTGTTTTATACTTATGTTTATATTTTAGTTTCTTATGTTACATATATTTATTTTATACTCCTGCTTCACATTAATAAGATTTACTTCATTTAAGGTGAATAAGCTAAATTTAACTTTGAATATTTTAAAACTCTTTATTTTCTATTTCCAGACCATAATTTCTTCCAAATATACAGACATACATATATATATATATATAGTTGTTTTTAAAATGACAGGTTTGTATTTCAATTTATTAGATTAAATTCTTATTAAAATAATATTGCCAAAATCCCGGTTGTCACAAATATATTACTTATTTATTTACTATAAGATTTACCATCTCCAGAGATTTCATAATTCAATATTTATTATAGCTTTAAAATCAATTTATATATATCCTGATATTTTAATTATCAAAAATTTATCCGATTAACTAATTAATATTAATATTTCAAAAATAAAATCAGTTAATTTCCCGACTAACAGACGTCCAAAATCCGGGTTATCACATTCCTCCCCCCTTTGAATCTTTTCGTTCTCGAAAAGGAACGAAACCAGAATTATTAAAATGCCTAAAATCAGATAAATTTTCTTTGATCATTTTTAAAATACTTTATAATCTATATAATATTGCCAAAATAGTTTTTATAAAATATTTTTATAACTCGGTGTTTCAACAAGTCCATCCTTGTCCTCATAGAAATTCGGTCATACGTTGATCAGGCGTAGGACTGAAAATCTATAAGTACTTGGTACACCCGTTTCATCACCCAGTGAAAATACTTTGGAAAATAATTTTATTGAAAACATAGAAAACAGTTTCGAAAATAGAGGAAATATCTTTGGTAAAAAAATGCTCTGGAAATCATCACCCCCATCCATGGTCGCAGTTAACCCGATGGTTACGTTGCCGTCCCGGCAAAATCCACAGATAACTGTAGGTCTCTGCGCTCCTCGATTACGCCATGGAACCCGCTACAGATCGCAGTTATACCCGGGCCTTACGTTGCTATCACAGCACAAACCCATATAACTGTAGACATCAGCGCCATAGAATTTTACTGCCAAAAGAATGAAACTCCTCCACTTGACCATAGACCGCAGTCTACCGATGTTGCGTTGCCATCCCGGCAAAATCAAGTGTAGACTGTTGGCACTCATCCTCCACACGATTTTTGCTATGGTCCACACAGTAGATCGCAGCGACATCGAATTACACTGTCGTCACAGCATAACCCAAATGCCCCTGTAGGCAACAGCGACATGTAGTATCGCTACCAAAAAATCCTTAGGAACTAGTTTGTCCCGACTCCTCACAAGATCAACTTTAGAACCTCCCCTTTAGAGGCTCAAGGCAGTACCACTCAGTGGCACTCCTGAGAAGTTCATTCAAGGGAGCGCCTTTTTCCTCAGAGCCACTTTCAAAACACTTTATACTATACACATATAGTATTTTCCCAATCATACACCAAGTATGAATCTCATATAAAGTTCCTTTCTCAAAATCGATGATTCTCAAATTAGGCTTTTCCAAATTCCAAATTTGATTTTCCTCAAAAATCAAAAGCCTTTTCAGAAATCCATAGGTTCCCAAAACCTTTCCTCAAAATTTCTTTCACAAAATTCTTTTTTTTTATATATACATATATATAAAAGTTTTGAAAAATCTTTGAATCAATTTGTACTTGTATAAATTCATTTTTATACTTCAAATACTTTCAAAAATCATTTTCTTCTGGCAATAGATTCAACAAGGGGAGTTTTCCATATATAACAAAGATATAATACTTTGTTTAGCCAAAATCAATATTCAAATTTTGATTACTCTTTTGTAAAGTCATTCTCCATATTGCTTGCTTTTATAAAGTAAATTTTAATCATAGAAATGTTGAATTCCCACTTTACTTCATCATATATTTCATAAAATATACTTTCAATTTCAAAAATCATTTACAGTGCTTATCCACAAATTTTTAATATCAATTTTATTGAAACCCGTATGATGTCCACATATCATTCGTACGCAATTTCAATTTGATCGCTTACTCGATCACACAATTTCACTTCCGAACTAGTATTGTCCACCCGACTTCCTAGTGCGGACTCAGATATGGTTTCTTGATCAGAAACCGTCATTCTCCTTGCATAGTCACAACTACGATAGAGAATATCCAGAACCAATCAAAAATCCATATCCAGGTTCGCCATCGAAAATCGAGCGAAAAATCCCAACTCGGATCGACAATATTATCTCGAAATTCTGTGCTCGAATCTGGATCAAATCACTATGCGAATAGAATAATATACGTACATCCTACGTATTTATCTTCATTGATTATCGGTTAAATCAATTTCCTTTCTATTCATCCTCACTTTGATCTTATTCACTTATCCACAATTACCTTAATCCCCATTTGGATTATCACTTCAATTCTTATCTCAGTTGGGTATTTAATCAATAACAGTTTGAACTCAAATCAGTTTGAATTTAGAAAATAGCTTGAAAATTTTAAAAATAGATAAGTAGTTGAAAAATAATTATTAGTTTGTAAAATAGCTGTAAAACAGTTAAGTAATTGTAAAATAATTGTAAAATAGTAATCAGTTATAAAATAGTAGAAAAATTGTAATTAGTTTATAAAAAAGTTGCAAAATTGTTAAATAGTTCCAAAAGTAATTGGAAACAAGCTGAAGATAGTTTTAGGTTTAAAAAGAAAGGTTGTATAGTAAATAGTTTGGAAAAATAGATTTATATTAAAACAATTTATTTTGAAAATAGTCCAGAGCCAAACTGTTCAACTTCCCAATCTCCATTTCCAATCAATTGCCAATTTCCAATTAACTTTCTATTTCATTTCACTTTAACCCACCTCGAATTATGCCAATTCGAGTTATTATTCCAAATATTGATTTAATCCCATAAATCAAATTAACCTTTACTTTTAATTTAACAGCCTAACCATTTAATTCTAAGTTCAAATTTCAAAATTCCATTTTAATTTATCTTTACTTCTACATAAACTTATTTCTAGGTTCAAATAAGGGTTCAAAACAATTTTATCTTAAAAATTCAATTTATTACCCAATTTTATTTCCCAGTTTTAAAACCAATTTTTAAACAAAATTTAATTTACAAATTCAATTATTCAAATTTTCAGTTCAAAGTAGTTCCATATCCTTAATTTCAAATTAAAATTTAATTTCTTTTTTTTTCAATAATGGATATCTCACCACAATCCATTTCTTCATTCATTTAGACAAATCCAATTCACAATGTAAGGATTATTAATAACCATAGGATGTCATAATCCAATTTATTCCAGAACATCCATTCATTTCCAATTTCCAGACCTCAAACCCATTTTGAGATCACACAAACTCCCAATTCAAATTAACCATTTAACTTCCCAAGTTAAATCTAAATTTCATCTTGAAATTTCCAATTCAGGTTGCTTGTTCCAAACTTATTTAACTTCCTTTAAGTTAAATTCAATTTAATCTCGTCAAACTTACTCAAATTTGAATTCCCACTTCAAATTTTAAACTTCACATGAATAATCTTATAAGTTCAAAAACTTATCACCTTGGATATCACATCTCATTTCCCAAATTTAAAACTCAACATTTAGAGTTTATTTCAAACCATCTTTGTATCCATATATAGATATTTATTTCTTAGCCCACCAGGCTATACTTTAAAATTTAAACCACCTTTGGTTTTAATTTAAGACAGATCTCTTTTTAAGTTTTCAAACAACTTCTTATTTTAAAATAAGGTCACATTCAAATATATTCTGAACAATATTATTTATTCTTTTCTTTTAACACTTTGAAACAATTCAAATGTTTCTAAACTTAGGTTTAAACTTCACCATTTAAATCCGTTCTAATTTACAAGTTATACTCATCTAAGTTTATATCCTTAACACATTTTATTTTGCTTACTCATTAACACACATTTCATTATTAAACACAACAACCATTTATGATAATAACCCAGATTATCATATCTGGAAACCAATTTATTATTATGTTTATTCTGAAAACATTGCTACAAATTTAGGATTTTAATTTCAGTTTGGATCCATTTCAATTTTATCTTCATTCAATTACAATTTGGTTGTATTACTATTAACACTTAATTCTCATTATATATATATTTTTTCAACCAATTACTTTAACATTTATTAGTAAGAAATATTGCTTTATATATATATATCAAAATATATCCTTACTTAAAATCATTTAAAATCTTTATATAAGAAAATAACAAGTACGCTCCCTCATATATATATATACACTCAACTCATTCCAAGGTACTATTGACCCTATCCTTATGAGTACACCCACTAGAGCCAAAGTTCTCGCGTAACCTTCGCTCTGATACCAACTGTAACGACCCGGAATTTTCGATCCCGAAAATTCCAGATAGTTAGGAAAAGAAGAAAAGAGATAGAAGAAGAAACAGAAAACAAGTCATAGAATCTCACATTCGCAGCGGATGAAATATAATATCAAATAATAACAGTTATACAAAAGAATACTATATCTGTTAATTTTATATCATTACATCAGAGTTACAACATATACACAAACACTGTACAGATACAATCAACCTGTCCCAGACAAACTACAATATATAACAGCGGAATACACTCCATACGTTCCTGCCATCCAGCTCGCCTCATGAGCACCAGAACGTCCTTACCTGAAAATCTATAATACTCGATCTGACCCAAGCATTACATCAAAGTAACACCCGGGTCAGGCTGGAAACCAGCATGAGTAAACCCATATAACATGAAATTCTAATGCACAAAGCACATTTAAAATCCGGGATAACTCGTACTTCTCAACGAGTTCATTATCAGTTATAGTCAAAACCAATTTCACACATCAATTCCTAAGTATCATCACTAAGTTTCAAGGTTTAATATTATTCCATTCCAGCCTATTAATATAACATATAAAGGATTTATTGTGAATTTCAAATCGAAGTGGTTTCGGGTATCTACAAATACCCGACTCTGGTCTCTTCGAATCCCATGTCATTTTAACCCAAGTTATCCACATGAAATACAATTCAAATTTTAAATACAAGACGTCACCTTTACTCAGCCATTCATCAATGATAGATAACCACATAATCACTATTCAAGACAAACATATCACGTCACAAACATCTCATATCAGTAGTATCACCCGATCATTCATAAGCAAGATTAATTAGTCCCCATTTCTAATTAAATCAGATTAATTTCTTAAATCACCTTTAATCTTGCTTACTTAACAATAATTAATCACAAACCCTTAATTGTGTTTTTAAATGAATAACAACAAGAGATTTACCCTTAATCACTTCCATTTAATTACCTCCATAAGTAATTTTTCCATTAATTACTTCCATAAGTAATTCTCTCATTTATTACTTCACTAAGTAATTCCTCAATTAATTAATAAGTGATTATCTTAAATTAATTAGACTAATTAATTAATCTAAAATTAATTACATTAATTAATTAACCAATTAATTAATCTCTTAACCTCTTATTTAATTTTTTCTTAATTACATTCATTCCCACTAATTATTATTTCTTTAAGTAATCATTCTTAATTACGAATAGTAATTAAGCTTTAAATTTTATCTTATTATTAATTATTCTTAATTAATCTCAACTTAACCGGTTTAAGATTAACTTTTATTTATACTATATACTCCCTCAAATCATTCACTTATTATAACCAATTAAAATCAAATTGAAATATGATTTTACTTTTGGACAAAACAATTCAACACTTAAATTTAATACACTTAAAATCTTTGAAAATCCTTTTCAACATATTAAATTAAATTAAACAATTATTTAACTTTAAATCCATTTTTTCTTTAATACTTGGTTAACTTTTATTTGAACGCTTATCGAATCATCCAGTTCAAGGAAACTCGAGCCAAAAACAACTTTTCCCGAACCAAACCCGAGAAATCACTCGTGCTCTATCTTCTTCGAGACAACCCGCTTCAAACCCGAGAACGACTCCGAGTTCTCCTGCTCCTTCTCCAAACACAACGAACAGACACCGTAACGTGCACGTGCACGTACACAGAAGCTCCGGCCACCAGAGATCAACGCCTCAACCACCTACAAGTCGTCGGCAACCCCACCTCTTCTCCTGATAACCCAGATGAACAAAATCGTCATCAAATTGAAAACGAGCCTTCACATCTAAAACTGGAACCCACCATCATCGGAAATCCACCCATCGCCGACGTCTCCGACCTCGATGAACCTCGCCGACCTTACCGTAGCTTCGCCTCAACCTCCAGCACCGTTCCCCCACCTCGTGATCACCTCCGATCCACCATAGCCGTCGCCATCTCCTCGAAAACAACCTCGACCATAACACACCACTATACCCTACTCCGACCTTCCCTGGCCACCATAGTCTCCAGAAAATTTTCCGACCATTTTTCTGGTGCTCGATAGCCTCCAAACTATCTTCGACAACGAATTCGACGACTATCACCACGTCGATCGACTAAAATCGACGATAAACCCAAATCAGTTTAACCCAGATTATTCCAACAAATTCGAAACTAAAAATCAAGATTTTTAACTCTAAATTCATTATTTGCAATAATAAATTGGATTATGAATTCAATTCAGGAAATTAAAATTTTTGATTTTTACTGATTAAATTGATTTCCTCTGAAAAACATATTTTTGAAATATTAACTAAATAATTTCACCTAAAACTATTTTAAAAAAATGAATTTACATTGTTCTACTCATTTTCCTTTTTATGTTCATAACTAGATAAAGACTGGAAAGAAAGGTATAAGTTTTTGAACTTATTCCCTAGCCTGTTAAACAAACAGAGAGGTGTTCCTTCCATAAGCATATCGATATATACACATGCACAATCATATATACATGCATTCACACTCATTATATACAAACTATATTCCTACAATACTCCATTCACAAGCATTTATTTAAAATCCCAGATTTAAACTGTTTTAAAATGAAAGTTTACTCACCTGTTTCTTGAGAACAGAGAATACTTGGGGATTTTTCTTATGTTTTCCCAGGTTAAAACTATGTTTAAATTTATCTCAAAAGTTTTTCTAGAAATTAGTTTTGATTGAATACACATGTTTTCCTCAGATACTAAACTCTAACATGAATCGGAGCAGGAAAAAAATCGAGTTTTACATGAATTTAAACCTTGAGAGTGATTGAAACAGAATATAAAAATCTGGAACCAGACATGCACACCTTTCATCATGTATATAGATATATACACAGTCATATTTAAACAACTGAACACAACCATAGATTTATATAAAAATTAGTTTGGAAGAAATTTACTCACTTGAAAAAACGATTGAACAGAGAACTCCCTGGATTTGAAAAGTAACAGTCTGCTCTTGATTTGTTTGCTCTTTCCCAGTTCTTGTTTACCTTATTTGTTTTAAATCCTTGAAGTTGAGTTAACTGCTTAATGTATTTGTTGTTGTAGGTTTGTTTGTATTTTTATTTTAGGTTGATGAACGAACTGGAAAATAGAAAGATAATATATAAGAGAGTGTTGTACAGGTTGAAGAATGATGTAGATGCAAGATTTTTTTCTTTGCATGTTGTACCATATATCAAAGATTTTCTTTGTTTGGTGGGCTGATATTTTCGTATGGAGGCTGATGAGATATAGTGTAGTATGCTATAGGACATAGCATTAATTGTTTTGTACAAAATATATATTTTATCTTGTTTGTTCATACCTATCCAGTTTTGCTTGTACAGGTTGATATATAATTTTTCTTCTTTCAACCTGTATTCATTTGATCTATGCCTTGTCCTAGAAGCCTATATATATATCTTTTGGTTTTATATTATGTTACTTGATCATAATGTATTTTAGATATTTATTTCTATTCCTACTTAACTACCAAATACTTATGTTCATTTATAGTTCACATGTTTTAATATATATATATATATATATATATATATATATATATATTCATATAGATTTTATAACCATATATTTTGTTTTATACTTATGTTTATATTTTAGTTTCTTATGTTACATATATTTATTTTATACTACTGCTTCACATTAATAAGATTTACTTCATTTAAGGTGAATAAGCTAAATTTAACTTTGAATATTTTAAAACTCTTTATTTTCTATTTCCAGATCATAATTTCTTCCAAATATACATATATATATAGTTGTTTTTAAAATGATAGGTTTGTATTTCAATTTATTAGATTAAATTATTATTAAAATAATATTGCCAAAATCCCGGTTTTCACAAATATATTACTTATTTATTTACTATAAGATTTACCATCTCTAGAGATTTCATAATTCAATATTTATTATAGCTTTAAAATCAATTTATATATATCCCGATATTTTAATTATCAAAAATTTATCCGATTAACTAATTAATATTAATATTTCAAAAATAAAATCAGTTAATTTCCCGACTAACAGACGTCCAAAATCCGGGTTATCACAAGTCCAAGGTGATAACTCCTCCCTAATTTCTACTGGATCACGGTATAAACTCGGGATAATTTCATAATCTAAAATCTGATACCAAATGTTACGACCTAAAGTTAGACTCCCCTCATCCTCTAGAGCCTCTCCTCTAAGTTTCATCCCATTTTGAGCAATTTTGACTTCGTTTTGCCCAAATTGATGACTGATCCCTAACTATCCTAGAAGCACTAGCAATCTGTATCAAAGCAAAGCATACAAACATACATATCAGCCATAAACATTCATCATACATAAAAAATCAATTCAAACATGATTAACATACAAGATTCTCCCTAGATCTAACTTTATACAAAAATGGCAAAATGATCCAAAATGGGTTGTAAAACCATTTGGAATCAAATTTAGTCTTTTTAATTTCAAGCCATAAACATGAATGCTAGTTACATTAAAGTTTAAAACCATTTTAGCATCAAAATCTTGTTGAAAACATTAACTTTAACTATACGAACAAGCATAGTATGGTGAAAGATCAATAATCAATCTCCTAATACCCAAATTACCACTTTAAATGCCCAATCTAAAGTGGATAGCAAAGAACATGAAGCACCCAAATGATGAATTACAATCCCCCTTTGCTAATTACCCTTCTAATGGTGGATTGGGCTAAGATTAGTAGGAAAAAAGTGAACTTTTTGATGAAATTTGGGTTAGTGGAGGTTTGGAATTGTTTTGGAAAATGGAAAATGATTTAGATCGATCCCATAACCCCCAGTTAGGCAGAGTTCCTAAAATTAATTAGTAGGTCTAAGTTTGGGCTTAGTTTAATTGCCCAATAATCTGTCCAGCAGCAAACAGAACTTAAAATGGCCATACCTCATAAACGGTAAGTCCATTTTCTTATTATGGCTATTCTTCGAAAATAGAAACTACATGCAAGATCTAATGGAAGTGGTTTTAGACCCTAATTCAACCCCTATCAAAAGTTATTGGTCTTACAAGAATTTCTAGATCTAAATCGTCCGATAAAAAAATAAAGGTGAAAAAGCCAATAGTACCCGTTTCACAAAGTTTTAGAGTCATACGACCTCATATGAATTAAATAATAATATTTTACGTTCTTCTAATATGTAAAATACGGGTCGTTACAATAAAATTGTATTCTACAATTTATATGTCAATTGATTACTTGCATGCTCCTTAGTTATTGATATTCCTCAAGCTAAGAATGTTACATCTATTACTAATAATATATTGAATAGACAAGTTATGACATATGTACGTATTTGTAGATATTCCTTAAGGTACATATATTTATACTTAGGTCATTGGGAAATGGTAGGTACGAGTAAATAACCTCTTTTGAATTGTTGATATTCATCAAAGATCGAAATGAGATTAGGGAAAGGAACCACAGGTTAGGAGTTGTATATGATATAATCGATAAAGAGTTATCCATCGTTTGTGGAAGTATGATCTGCTTATATTCCTCAAGGTCATAATCCCAAGGTAAACGAGTCCTAACACCCACTAGTGAAGTTGAAAGATTTCTATGTTTCATCTTAGCATTTGGAGAAGCATAAAAGACCAGTGGGAGCTTATTAGTGAATGAAAATGTAATGTTTAACCTTAATAATATTCTTAGAACATCTATTATAAAAATGTTCTAATCTACTGAATTAAAATTTGCAGAAAAATGTCTACACATTGGTTGTTTTCTAAAAACGACAAACTCCCCGGACCTAAATACATAGAATGGCTAAGGGCAACGTTAACCTATGAATGTATTTGGTCGTTGTTAACAAATTTCTTTGCTAACCAAATATGTAGGGCCTGCTCGAATTGGTTTGGATAAGGGCCTAAGTAGCCTTATGAAAGCTTGGGAAAAATATGCAAGCCCAGTTCGAGTCCAAGTGAAGCTGATGCTTGTTTGCTATTCAAACTCAAGTCCATAATATAGTCGTATACTCATCCATAATTTAAGAATAGTCAAATGTAGTCATCCAAAAGAAGAATGCTATGCAAAAAGTTTACTATCCAAGTCCTTTTGTGTAAAATTCGAGAGTTACAATCCTTTAAAGAAATATCTATGCCATTGTTAAATGTCTTATATGCAAATGTCATAAGAGTAAAATAGGCTCTAAAATCCTTAAATCATTTTAGAGTTTACAACTTTAAAAATGTAAGAAATAAGGAAAGAATAATTTGCCCCTTACAAGTGACCGTGAGGTCCTATTTATAATGGTGTCAACCTATGGGATGTACGATATATGTCCAGGTTTGAATCCAAGGGCTCTGATAGTTTTGTAAAAATTGGACATCAATTGGTTATAAAAATATTGGAATTCTCTATGTATTGTAATATATGATATCCCCAACATTGTAAATATTCGACACTCTTTATATTGTTAATACACGCCATTCTTCATATTGCTGATACCTACCATCTTTATATTGTAGTTGCTCAAGATTCTCTATATTGTTGAAAATCGATATCACTTGTTGTAGTAAAAGCTTGTATAAATTCACCATCTCTGATTATTTAGAAGCTTGACATCTTGGCATGGCACCCCTCCTTTGTTACATGCTTTATAACAATTTGTGTCGTAGAGCTTGGCGTTCTTTTGCGCTGTGGAAGTTCATTAACATTTAGTGATTCGATACCTCCATCATCTCTCAAAAACTCGACACCTTCTCTTTATTAATCATTCGATACCATCTTCTACTCTTGATGCTCGACAATCTTTATGGTTGTTGCGGCTCGGCACCATCTTCTTATGTCTTTGTCTTTCCAGCTATTTTTGTCTTAATAACCTAAGTATTTATTGGTTCGACACCTCCATTACCTTTCAGAAATTTGATATCCTCTTGTTGTTAGACCTTCGATATCCCTCTTTATTGTTATTGTTCGACATTATCTATTACTTGTTAAATACTCGATAAGACTTGCTATTGTTGGGACATGCTGCCATTTAAAACTCGACACATCTTCATTATTTTCCATCTATTTAGAGTTCGACACCCTTAGGAACTCGGCATCCCTTTGCATGAACAACATACCTTCTTTAAGTTCGATATCTTTTTGTTAGACGTTAAATGCTTGTTCGTTTGGCTTTCCTCTAGCTCGACATCCCATATTGCCTTCTAACTCGACATGCTTTTTATTTAGAATCTTGGCTTGTATTTATAGTAACATTTACCTCCTTTGTGTAGAAGAAGAGTATTATACTTTAGTATAATTTTTCACATTGCCGCCTCAACATCGGCATTACTGCCTCAACATCGGCATTACCGCCTATTGATATCTTGCTTTAATATTGTTCATTCATTTATTGAAACCAACGCCCCATATCATTTCTCTTTTCTTCCTATAAATACCCATCTTTTCTTCTCTCAAAAGCTTTCACCTATGAACTTAAAACTTAAATCGAAATTATCGTTCTTTTCATTCTTTCAATTCAAAATGAAGCTTTCAATTTCTACTTAACTAGGTGCTATTCTTATTTCTAATCAATTTATATATAGGTAAGGTAGAGTTTTTAATTTTAAAATTTGGGTTTCAGTAATCAAGCATTTGTGAATCACTTTGATTTTGATTGGCGATTGAATCTAAGCGTTTCTCATAATTTAGGAATTCAGTACTTGGGTTCGAGCGCCTACAACACATGTTAATATTTCACAAATTTTAGTGATTCTCATAAGTTTGATAACTTTCTAAAAACCTGATACTCGATTCGGGGTTTGGATGGCTGTCAATAACTCAATATCCTTTTTAAAGTTTGATAACCTGTTATTAATTAGTTTCTGGTTCACGATCATCAGCCTTTTTTGAAATTCAACAACTAATTTGAAACTCGATACCTTCTTAAGGTTTCACTAACTAGTTACAAACTCGACAATCAGTTAGTGGTTCGATAGTTATCGAGAAATTCGATAATCAGTTATGAGTCTAACAACTATATAAATTCAACATCTTGTATAAGAGAGTTAGAAACTTATTAAAAAGTTGTTACGTAGTTGTGGACTCGATATCCCGTATAAATTTGACATCCTAGTACTTCCAACTAGTTATGAATTCAACAACTATTTATATATTCAATACCTTGTTACAAATAAGATAACATTTTGAAGCACTTTTATAATAGAAATTCATTAAAAATTTACGAGCTTGATTCCTCGCCATGGATTCGTTAACTAGTCACCAGTTCGATACCTTATTGTGAATTCTACAATATGATGTAAGTTTGACACTTTGTTATGAACCCAATGGCTAGTTACGAACTTTGTAACTAGCTATAGACTTAACAATTATTAATAACTTTTCAATTAGTTATGAATGTATTGAGTATTTACAAATTCAACATCTCATTTTAGAATTGATATATAGCAATAAAGTACCTAGTAAACTATTAGGTAGTTGTAAATTCGATAATCATTCATGGTTTTAGCATTTTATCATGAACTAAATAGTTTTCAATTAATTTAGTATTTATAAGGTAGACATTCGATTATTTATTTTTACATCTATATTAAGGAATTCCACTTATTCTTAACATTTTCTTAAGTACTTCAAACTTCTTATAAAATATGTAATACTTCTTTGATCTTTTGTAATATCATCTGGCAGATAAATAGCTAGCAATAAATCCGACAAGGGCTCCAAACCTTCTTCTTCTTAGGGATGCGTGAAATCCCCTAATTCAGAGAAGAAAGATTATAAGCTTAACCAATCCTTTATAACTTCCCAGAAGGAAGTGGATACCATCCTTTAGAAGTTTGGTATTGTAGACATAGAAGCTATAGTAGCTGGTCCATCTAGTAGGATAGACAATCCTCCAGATGGATTCTTCGCTTTCACTCCTATCCATATTTGGCACTCAGGCTACCTTTCCTTTCCAGAGGTTCTTACATAATTCTTGGAACAGTTGGGTATTACTCCAATAACTCTGACTCCCAATTCTTATACCTATTTGAGTTGCTTGGAGATACTTACTAGGGAAGCTAACCTCCCCTCACTTAGTGCCGAAACACTTCATTCATTAGTAAATCTTGTGAAAGTGAGCAAGCAATTAGAGGGTTCTATGTATCGCCTTGTTCCTCATCTGAAGAGCTTGATTGCTAATCTAGTCAATAAAGTGAGGGAGTGGGAAAATAAATTATTTTACATTAAGTGTTATTCTCCCAGAATCAAGGGATCCTTCTCTGTTCCCAATAAGGTCTACTACTTCATATTGTTTGTATTATGCTTCACTATACTCTTACGATAATTATTTTCTTTCGAGATTCGTCTCCAAAGGGACTGACTCCTCTATTGCCACTACAATCAGTGCTTTGAATGTGGCTTCTAAAATATGGGGGCATGCTTAGACTATTGATTGAGGCCAACCTCCGCAAACATTCTTTAATTTTGGACAGCCATAGAGTGCTCGATGAATCTCCAATGGTCAAGAGAGATGCTCATAGTAAACGAGCCTTGGTTGTTAGCAACCTAAAATGTTTTCTTCTTCCTCCCCTATCCAATGTGATTCTTCATGTACTTTCTTACCATGACTTTAATGAGATGTTTCATATTTTCATCTTATCATTCTTTTCTTAACTTAGGTTCATCTCTCATCATTTTAGCTGCTAAATCCACTTCTTCTTCAACCACAACTGTTTCCATTGATGATTCTATCACTAATGCCCTCAAAACCCTTGAAGACCCAAAGAGGAAGTTAGATGCTGGGAACTTGTCCAATGCTTCAATTCTTCTTCATAGCAAAAAGGCTAAAATTAGGGATGGCCAAACCCTTCCTACCATTATTGAAAATGAAGATACATGTAACATCCCAGATTTTGGCTGCTAGATTTTTGGACATTTAATTCATTTTAAATGTTTAATGTGGATTCTTAATTGATGTTGGAGTGAATGGATTCGGGTTCATTCAATAAAATAAGCTATAATTTTAATTATAGAAATCCTGGTTGAATTTGAATAATGGGGAAATAATAATTAAATATTCGAAATTGGGATAAAAGGTGAATTTGGGGTAAATGACTATAAAATAATATTTAAATGTATTTTAGGTTCAATTGGTTATAAACAATAATGTTGGATTTTTAGATGAATTTAAAAGTCGACAAATTATTATTTGGGATTTTATATTAATTTAAAAATGAATTTAATATTATTAAATTGCAATTAACCAGATTTTAGTCTGAAATGAGCCAGAATGATTTTTTTATGTGATTATAAATTTTATATGATTTATTGTTAAGTTAATAAAATTTTAAAAGTGAAATTTTATGCGTTTTTGTAAATTTAGACAAATCGCCTGATTTAATAGACGAGTAAAATAGCCTTCCGGGGCGCAGTCTCGGAATTCGACGAAACCAATTTCATTGGATCCGTAATAGTTAATTATTATCGGATTTCAATTTTCGTAGCAATCGGAGTTGTCGTTTGACAGTGGCAGCCCGAAACGCATTGAAATCAATTTAATCGATTTAATTTTAAATTGATCGTTTAATTCTGTATCTCGCACATACGATCAAATTAGCTTACGAAACCTGTTCCATTGTGTCCGGAACGCGGAAAAACCCCAGGGTAGCCTGTCGGAACGTGAGAATCGGAGGTCGTTTGCATTAACTGTTAAGTTGAGAATCTATATTAATTTAATAATATTAAAAACAATTATATATAAACGTTATAATTCTATAAAACCCTAGCTAATAACCGGCCGCCGTTTATATTACTTCAATGGCCGAAATCGATTTCGTTTCTTCCTCTCAAATCTCCAAGTCCAAGCATCTATTCTAAATTCTTCCAACTGGAATGTCGTAGAGGGCGGGGAGAACTTCAAATCCAACGGTCGAGATGCAAATCGGAGGAGTGTGGAGGCCGGGGGGAAGTCGCGTTCGCCGGCCGTGTTTTCGCGTTTTCCACGTGGAAGGGGTGACCGAGATTCATGGGAATTTGGCCGTAGGTGGTGGTGGCAGGGGGCTTCGACGTGGACTAAGCCGATCGCGTGCTCGTCGATGGTGGAGGGTGCATCATCTAACCCTAGTTCTACGTGAGTGGGTTCCTTGATCGTGTGTTACCTGGGATGCGAACGTGATGATGATAAGGGATGAACAGCCTTGGTTTCGAATGTGGATTAACGGCTGAGATTGTATGGTGATATTAAAAAGAAAGTAAATTGTTTTGTAAACTTATTTCAAAACTTTACAAAATCGTAACTCGTTCATACGTTCTCAGAATTTGACGATTCTCGAAGCATTGGAATCGTAGAAAAGAATACTACGCGATGGTGCAGATCCGGAGTCATTCTGGGCAAGTAGGAATTTGGGTTAAATCGGACACCGTCCGGTTTAATTTAAAATTTTGAATGCTCGCCGAAACTCAAAGTGAGTTTTTCTCACTCACATCTGGATGCTAGGCATTTTAAATAGTTAATACTTAAATATCTGTGTGATTGGTTGATTATAACTGTTGTTATCAGTTTGGAATGATATTATATTGAGATGTGCTAATATTTGTGGATGCAGGGAAAAACAGGTTGGAGGGATCCAACTGGATTCCTCGCAATGTAGCAATTATTTTATAATTGATAGTGATGCCTGTTTATGTATTGTGATTGATAAATCTGACATTAAATTGTGAATGTGATATTGTTGGATAAATGGTAAATCCAGAATTTAATTAAATGAGTAAATTGGGATTTAAGGGTAATCAAAGAAATTGATAAATAAGAATTTAAAAGAATTTAAAATTGAATTCTGTTTTTGGAATGGAAAATGTAAATTGGTAAAAAAATTGGGATTTTAAATATTGTGGAAAATTTATCAATCGTTAAATGTGAAATATGAGTTTTCTGGAAATGAATTCTATGAAGTTATAAATTGAGTAAAATAACAGCGGTTTATTTTAATGATGAATAGTGATATCCGGAAAAGTAAAATATGTTAAAATGAAGCTTCCGAATTTAAATGTACAATTTTAAGTGTTAATAGAATATTTTAAAATACCGTTTTCTTCATTGGGATTTTATTTAAGTAAATTGGGAATCTGGCTTTCATTGAAGAATTCACCAAAATGTTTTATTTAAAAATGTTTTAAAACTATATTGTTAAAGATGGATTTCCAGAATGGGAAATTGAGTTTGAACTTTGGATGAAGTTATAGATATGTATGGAATTGGGAATTTATGTTGTAAACATAAATTGAATTTGAAATAAATCAGTGGATTTATATGAAAGAGTACTTTGGAATGTTTAGAAACGGGAAAGTGTTTCCCTGGGAAAACCAAGTAAATGTTTATAAAAAGATTTTATTTAACTAAAGGTTAAGTTTTAAATCGTTTTAAAAAGTATTTTTAAGAAATCGTTATTTTTAAAGAAATAAATTAATAATTTTTAATACCGTAATAATTTGGGAGTATATTAGCAATTATTTTTACAAATGGATTTATTTAAAAGTTGGTTTTAGCTTAAGTTGTTAAAATTAGCATTTTTCTTCTTATAAAGCTATTTTGAATTTAGTTAAACTAAAACCCTTATCTTTAAATCAAAGTTTATGTGTTAATAACTAGTTTTCTTCACATATTTTAAATTTATATTTTGAGTAAATAAATAGAAGTAATTTTCATATTTTAAAGTATATTTCAGTATAAAGTATTTTAGCTATTTTAATGCAAATTGTTTTATACTTGGTTTTTTCCCGATGGGAATAAAGGGTAAAAGATTTACCTTGTAAAGGAAGAGTGGAAAATTGTTTTCAAACGAGTTTTGAAAATGTGAAAATATATCTTTGAAAGATATTAGAAGCAAATAAATAATATGGAAATTATTTATTGTGTGATGGATGTGTATGGATGTTTGTGAACATTAATTGATAGTTAAATCACCGACTATCAATATTGGCCAAATGCGCTGATCGTTTCGAAGAGACCGGGATCGAGTTTCCGTATACCGGGATTCTAGGTCTGGAGACTCGAATACCACTTCGATCCGGTTTGTACGTTTCGTGTAACGATTTCGGAGTCGAAGATGGAGCAGTGAAGTGCAAGGGCTAGTCGCTACTAATCCTGAGGATATTTCCAAAATGGATGTAGTAGGAGTAGCGCCTTCGGTTCCGTTCGGACCCGGGACGGACTTGTATGGACGAATGCTTTCGTGACATCGTCAGGTGGACGATGGGCATTCTGAGGGATATGTGCTATAAAGGTATCGTTTAGCCTCAAGCCTCATCAACCGGGAATGACTGAAAATCAGGGGATATGCAGCAAGGCTTCGTGGGTAGCCCCCACTTGAGAGTAAGGTCATCCCTGTCTAGATGTCCCTTTTATTTCGGCTTAGTGGTGCGGTTGCTGATCACAACCGTGGGGTGATTTTACTTGGAATTATCCAGTAAGGGATGATTCCGGCTTTGTGTTGCAGGGGAGCGGGCATACTCCTCGGTACTGTGATCTAGGCCACGTACTGTGACAGGTGGTACCCCAGTGCCTAGTCATTCGTTGGAAATCCATTTTCCCTACGTGCTTTGTACGAGTTTTGTTTGTATACCCAGTATGCTGGAATTTAATCATGTAACAATTTCAGCTATTTGAATAAGTATTTGTAAATAGACACTATTATAATATCAGAGGATTTTTATAAAAAGTGTTTTAGCTATCGTAAGGTAAAAACCCGACATGTTTATTTGTGGCGTGGTCTTACGAGATGCTTTTGTTTTCAAAGGGTTTTGAAACTTTAATAATCAATTGGGTGTATTTATGATGCGCTGGTATTCCAGACTGACTCGGGTGTTATTTTATTATAATGCTCGGGTCAGACCGAGTATATTTCAGGATAGGTTGCTATGGAGATCAGGAGAGGAGCTGGAGTCCGAGACGTATTTCTCGTACTTGTATTATTCCGCTGCTGTGATTGTTGAGATTGTTTGACTGGCTATGGTTGGTTGTATTGATATACTCTGATGATGATGTATTGTATATAAACAGATATAGTTTTCATTTGTGTAAAGATCTGTTCTATATATTATATTTTATCCGCTGCGATTGTGAGATTCTGATTTGTTTGGTTCTTTCTTCTTCTATCTACCTTCTTATTCTTCTACAATCTGTCTTTTTCGGCATTCGATCGTCGGCATATTATACTATTGAGTATCTTATGTCGATTTTCGAGGGTCCAGAAGAGCGGGTCGTCACACGTGGTATCAGAGCTTAGATTGGCGACAACCTAGGCTTTGGTGGGAAAATTACTCATTTTTAAATAGAGTCGGAAGTACTCTATAATGAGTTGAGTGTAATAATAGCTATGAGAGCGTATTTGTTAGTGGATATAAAATTGTTTTTGTACTGTGTTGACTTATCGGTTGAGCGTTTATGAATTCTGGTCGGTGCGGGAAGTACAACCGTATCGATAGGGGTTTCTAAACTCTTAAACAAGATAAACCGACATAGTATTATTTTTAAAGTGGGTAAATGAAATAATTTTACCCAAAATTGTATTTTGATATAAAAAGAAATAATTTTCTAAATTATTATATGTATTGGATGCTTGTTTGGTTGTTTCTTCTATAATCAAATAAGAAATTAAAACATAATCTAAAATTTGAAATGATATATATAAGAAAATAAGAAGTTAAAATATTAAAATGGTTTATAACCAAATGGAATTGACGGGATATGTTTTAAATAAGAAAAGTAAAAATTTAAAATTTGATTTAAACTAGAATTTTGACCCCGGAAATTTTGAAAGGGATTTCAAATGGAATTAAACAAAGTTTTGGGAATTTGACTTAGTGGAAATGTTAGAAATGTTTTCAAAAGCATTTGTAAGAATGGAGTATATTTTGGGAAAATATTTTTGAATAGAAATTGTTTTGAGGTGAATTTTGGAAGTGGAAAGCATTGAACTCACTTCAGTCGCTGGAAAATAATCCTGATGATGCTGGCCACATCATTAGAATTCATTTTCGAGTTCCTAAAGTGATGGATTGCTACCAAAATAGTTGGTTATGGTATTTGTTTGGACTTGTTTGGGAAACAAGTGATTTTGGAATTTTCAAAGGAAAATTGTTTGGTAAAAGCAGTTTGTTTTGGAATTTGGTATTTGATTTGAATATCAAAGAGAAATGTGTTGATTTTTATTTCAAATTGGTTTTGAAATAAATCCGGGTAAATTGAATTCTGGAAATTCTATTTTAAAATAAAAATGTGAAAGTTGAAATGATTCGACTATATAACTTATAAAGGAAAGTTGATTTAAAGAAGAATTGAGTATATATGGAATGTAAATTTACTTTGAATAAATGAAGGTGAATGGAATATATCTGGATTTAACTTATGATAAGTTAAATAAAATTAAGAATTTGAAATTGAATTAAATCTAAATGAATTGGAATTAAATGGAAGTTGAGATAACGGTGGAATGTAAATGCTTATGATTGTGCAAATGAATTCATATTCTTAAGTTATTAAGTGTTAAAATTTGACATTGTGATTATAAAAATGTGGATTGGTTTGAAATGAGCAATATAAACTTACAAGTAAATAAGTTGGAGAACTTGAGAATGGAAGATTTGATTTTAACTCAAGTAAAATGGAATTATAATCACAAATGGAAATAATAAATGGAATGGTGAATTCGAACTTAATTTTAAATGGAATGCAAGGTAAGGTGAAGCAATTATAAAATATAAAAGAGGTAAGTGAACTGAAGTTAGTAAATAAGTTGAACTTGGATATGGAGAATTAAGATTAAATTGAATTTGGTTTAACTTCGACTAAGATGGAATTAAGCTGAATATTAAAATTTCTGTTATGCTATGAATAAGAATGAATGTAATTAAATTCTTATTTAAAGTAGTAAAGGAAATGGTTTAAAATTCAGGTTGGCTAAATAAAATTTAGATGAACTTGAATAAATTCTGGAAAGGAATTAAATTGAAAATGCATATATAATTTAGTTAACCTTGAGTTGAAATGGGATAAGAATTTAGTTTAATGGAAATTTAATTTAGTTGAGGTGATGATGAATGAAGTAAATGTTTACTCAACTAAATCCAAAATGATTGTTTGGAAATAAATCTTGTGTAAGCTAAATTAAATGGAATTTGTATTGCAATAAATAGAATTTTGATAGTTTGGTCAAAATTTAGAAAGTAAGGGAAAAATCCAGTTGTTGAATGAAATTTAAGTTTGGTAATAAATGTTGGAAGTGAGAATGTATAATGGGATTAGATTATAATAGTGATGGTTTGAATTGTAATTAAATTCAAATGAGAGAAATAATTTAAATGGTCTCTTTGTTGATAAAATAAATCTAAAATGGATTGGATAAATAAACGAAGAGCATTAAACTTTGTAAATGAATTGAAATTGGTTGAATGAGAATCAGATGGAAATAAAATTAAATAGATAATGGTAATATTGTGAAACTACTTAAGCAAATTGAAAGAAACAAATGATTGTGGATGAGCTTTATTAAGGAATTTGACATGGAAATTTGCATGTATTTGCAATTGAGTGTTTAAAAGCAATTGGAATTGAATTGAGAATAAATTGATATGAATCGGAACCCAATTCAAAGAGTTTTGTATATGAATGCAAGTGAATTGGTTAAGAATAGCAAATGAAATTGATTTTGAATCAATAGGAATGAATTGACCTCTTAATGAGTAATGTTTGCATATGAATGGAAATGGATCATAACTGAAATGCAAATGTTTCAAGTTTAAAATGAAATTTGATTGTAAATCAAATTTGGAATGTAAGTAAAATTAAAAGGTAAGAAAGGCATATGTAATCATATTGAAGTGGAAATGAATTGGTTGAGATAAATATGAATTGTATGTAGTGAACTTGAATTTAAAGCATTCAAATGAAATAAAATGAAGTAGACTTGAATAAGTGATTCGGAAGTGATTGAAATCTTTGGATTGTTGAAAATATAGTGACATTGTTAAACTATGAAATTGCTTGGGTTGGAAATGAAATGGGTATGTTTAGCTTACATTTACATTGGAAATGTTATTAAAATGCTCACATCTTTGAAACTGATAAGTTGTTTGAGTATAGTACAGGTGCGGGAGGCGTTCGAGAGAGTTGGAGCGCGTATATGCGAGATATTAGCCGCTTGCTTTTAAAAATTTGCTAAGAGGTACGCCTACGCAAATATAATTGGGAAAATGATATATATATTGTGATATATTTTGGTTTCCGGCCGTGTGAGCCGATGTATATATATTTGTGTATCCTGCGATATCGCAGAAGCTCCTCCGTGCAAAGGAGACTACGCCAAAATTTTCCAAAAATTTTGGGAGTTAGAAAACTTTTGGGGTTTTTGGGAAAATTTTTAATAACTAGTAAAGTTATTTTTGAAAGCAAATGTTAAAATACAGGCTTTAGAGTAGATAAAGCAAAGGGTTTTGAAATGGAGCTGAAACTTTTTGGGAAAGTGAATATAAGCTTTTAACTAAGCAAATTGGATAAGTAAATGGGTTGGAGAGTATTTTCTATCCTAGCAAATTTCGGGGACGAAATTTTTATAAGGGGGGAGGAATGTAACATCCCAGATTTTGGCTGCTAGATTTTTGGACATTTAATTCATTTTAAATGTTTAATGTGGATTCTTAATTGATGTTGGAATGAATGGATTCGGGTTCATTCAATAAAATAAGCTATAATTTTTAATTATAGAAATCCTGGTTGAATTTGAATAATGGGGAAATAATAATTAAATATTCGAAATTGGGATAAAAGGTGAATTTGGGGTAAATGACTATAAAATGATATTTAAATGTATTTTTAGGTTCAATTGGTTATAAACAATAATGTTGGATTTTTAGATGAATTTAAAAGTCGACAAATTATTATTTGGGATTTTATATTAATTTAAAAATGAATTTAATATTATTAAATTGCAATTAATCAGATTTTAGTCTGAAATGAGCCAGAATGATTTTTTTATGTGATTATAAATTTTATATGATTTATTGTTAAGTTAATAAAATTTTAAAAGTGAAATTTTACGCGTTTTTGTAAATTTTGACAAATCGCCTGATTTAATAGACGAGTAAAATAGCCTTCCGGGGCGCAGTCTCGGAATTCGACGAAACCAATTTCATTGGATCCGTAATAGTTAATTATTATCGGATTTCAATTTTCGTAGCAATCGGAGTTGTCGTTTGACAGTGGCAGCCCGAAACGCATTGAAATCAATTTAATCGATTTAATTTTAAATTGATCGTTTAATTCTGTATCTCGCACATACGATCAAATTAGCTTACGAAACCTGTTCCATTGTGTCCGGAACGCGGAAAAACCCCAGGGTAGCCTGTCGGAACGTGAGAATCGGAGGTCGTTTGCATTAACTGTTAAGTTGAGAATCTATATTAATTTAATAATATTAAAAACAATTATATATAAACGTTATAATTCTATAAAACCCTAGCTAATAACCGGCCGCCGTTTATATTACTTCAATGGCCGAAATCGATTTCGTTTCTTCCTCTCAAATCTCCAAGTCCAAGCATCTATTCTAAATTCTTCCAACTGGAATGTCGTAGAGGGCGGGGAGAACTTCAAATCCAACGGTCGAGATGCAAATCGGAGGAGTGTGGAGGCCGGGGGGAAGTCGCGTTCGCCGGCCGTGTTTTCGCGTTTTCCACGTGGAAGGGGTGACCGAGATTCATGGGAATTTGGCCGTAGGTGGTGGTGGCAGGGGGCTTCGACGTGGACTAAGCCGATCGCGTGCTCGTCGATGGTGGAGGGTGCATCATCTAACCCTAGTTCTACGTGAGTGGGTTCCTTGATCGTGTGTTACCTGGGATGCGAACGTGATGATGATAAGGGATGAACAGCCTTGGTTTCGAATGTGGATTAACGGCTGAGATTGTATGGTGATATTAAAAAGAAAGTAAATTGTTTTGTAAACTTATTTCAAAACTTTACAAAATCGTAACTCGTTCATACGTTCTCAGAATTTGACGATTCTCGAAGCATTGGAATCGTAGAAAAGAATACTACGCGATGGTGCAGATCCGGAGTCATTCTGGGCAAGTAGGAATTTGGGTTAAATCGGACACCGTCCGGTTTAATTTAAAATTTCGAATGCTCGCCGAAACTCAAAGTGAGTTTTTCTCACTCACATCTGGATGCTAGGCATTTTAAATAGTTAATACTTAAATATCTGTGTGATTGGTTGATTATAACTGTTGTTATCAGTTTGGAATGATATTATATTGAGATGTGCTAATATTTGTGGATGCAGGGAAAAACAGGTTGGAGGGATCCAACTGGATTCCTCGCAATGTAGCAATTATTTTATAATTGATAGTGATGCCTGTTTATGTATTGTGATTGATAAATCTGACATTAAATTGTGTATGTGATATTGTTGGATAAATGGTAAATCCAGAATTTAATTAAATGAGTAAATTGGGATTTAAGGGTAATCAAAGAAATTGATAAATAAGAATTTAAAAGAATTTAAAATTGAATTCTGTTTTTGGAATGGAAAATGTAAATTGGTAAAAAAATTGGGATTTTAAATATTGTGGAAAATTTATCAATCGTTAAATGTGAAATATGAGTTTTCTGGAAATGAATTCTATGAAGTTATAAATTGAGTAAAATAACAGCGGTTTATTTTAATGATGAATAGTGATATCCGGAAAAGTAAAATATGTTAAAATGAAGCTTCCGAATTTAAATGTACAATTTTAAGTGTTAATAGAATATTTTAAAATACCGTTTTCTTCATTGGGATTTTATTTAAGTAAATTGGGAATCTGGCTTTCATTGAAGAATTCACCAAAATGTTTTATTTAAAAATGTTTTAAAACTATATTGTTAAAGATGGATTTCCAGAATGGGAAATTGAGTTTGAACTTTGGATGAAGTTATAGATAAGTATGGAATTGGGAATTTATGTTGTAAACATAAATTGAATTTGAAATAAATCAGTGGATTTATATGAAAGAGTACTTTGGAATGTTTAGAAACGGGAAAGTGTTTCCCTGGGAAAACCAAGTAAATGTTTATAAAAAGATTTTATTTAACTAAAGGTTAAGTTTTAAATCGTTTTAAAAAGTATTTTTAAGAAATCGTTATTTTTAAAGAAATAAATTAATAATTTTTAATACCGTAATAATTTGGGAGTATATTAGCAATTATTTTTACAAATGGATTTATTTAAAAGTTGGTTTTAGCTTAAGTTGTTAAAATTAGCATTTTTCTTCTTATAAAGCTATTTTGAATTTAGTTAAACTAAAACCCTTATCTTTAAATCAAAGTTTATGTGTTAATAACTAGTTTTCTTCACATATTTTAAATTTATATTTTGAGTAAATAAATAGAAGTAATTTTCATATTTTAAAGTATATTTCAGTATAAAGTATTTTAGCTGTTTTAATGCAAATTGTTTTATACTTGGTTTTTTCCCGATGGGAATAAAGGGTAAAAGATTTACCTTGTAAAGGAAGAGTGGAAAATTGTTTTCAAACGAGTTTTGAAAATGTGAAAATATATCTTTGAAAGATATTAGAAGCAAATAAATAATATGGAAATTATTTATTGTGTGATGGATGTGTATGGATGTTTGTGAACATTAATTGATAGTTAAATCACCGACTATCAATATTGGCCAAATGCGCTGATCGTTTCGAAGAGACCGGGATCGAGTTTCCGTATACCGGGATTCTAGGTCTGGAGACTCGAATACCACTTCGATCCGGTTTGTACGTTTCGTGTAACGATTTCGGAGTCGAAGATGGAGCAGTGAAGTGCAAGGGCTAGTCGCTACTAATCCTGAGGATATTTCCAAAATGGATGTAGTAGGAGTAGTGCCTTCGGTTCCGTTCGGACCCGGGACGGACTTGTATGGACGAATGCTTTCGTGACATCGTCAGGTGGACGATGGGCATTCTGAGGGATATGTGCTATAAAGGTATCGTTTAGCCTCAAGCCTCATCAACCGGGAATGACTGAAAATCAGGGGATATGCAGCAAGGCTTCGTGGGTAGCCCCCACTTGAGAGTAAGGTCATCCCTGTCTAGATGTCCCTTTTATTTCGGCTTAGTGGTGCGGTTGCTGATCACAACCGTGGGGTGATTTTACTTGGAATTATCCAGTAAGGGATGATTCCGGCTTTGTGTTGCAGGGGAGCGGGCGTACTCCTCGGTACTGTGATCTAGGCTACGTACTGTGACAGGTGGTACCCCAGTGCCTAGTCATTCGTTGGAAATCCATTTTCCCTACGTGCTTTGTACGAGTTTTGTTTGTATACCCAGTATGCTGGAATTTAATCATGTAACAATTTCAGCTATTTGAATAAGTATTTGTAAATAGACACTATTATAATATCAGAGGATTTTTATAAAAAGTGTTTTAGCTATCGTAAGGTAAAAACCCGACATGTTTATTCGTGGCGTGGTCTTACGAGATGCTTTTGTTTTCAAAGGGTTTTGAAACTTTAATAATCAATTGGGTGTATTTATGATGCGCTGGTATTCCAGACTGACTCGGGTGTTATTTTATTATAATGCTCGGGTCAGACCGAGTATATTTCAGGATAGGTTGCTATGGAGCTCAGGAGAGGAGCTGGAGTCCGAGACGTATTTCTCATACTTGTATTATTCCGCTGCTGTGATTGTTGAGATTGTTTGACTGGCTATGGTTGGTTGTATTGATATACTCTGATGATGATGTATTGTATATAAACAGATATAGTTTTCATTTGTGTAAAGATCTGTTCTATATATTATATTTTATCCGCTGCGATTGTGAGATTCTGATTTGTTTGGTTCTTTCTTCTTCTATCTACCTTCTTATTCTTCTACAATCTGTCTTTTCCGGCATTCGATCGTCGGCATATTATACTGTTGAGTATCTTATGTCGATTTTCGAGGGTCCAGAAGAGCGGGTCGTCACAATACAGATGTACTCAACCAAGATCCTAATTTTGTTGATTTAAGCATGCTAGATCAAAACCCTAAAGGTAGGGTAGATGCTACTAACACCCCAAGTCCTTCTTATAACTTTTCGCTTCCTTTATCTGTCAATGCCTTTCTTCGCTTGTATCATGATTTAGGGCTTACTCCTGCTACTCGTGAATCTCTTCCTTCCAAGGCCCCGACTCAAAATGTTCCTTTCAATTTGAGGACTTAATCGTTCAGCAATCCAATCTCCATTTGTGGCTTCCTTGATGCCATTGCAGCCCTTCACCTTCTCTAAGGATCACCTCTAGATCCTCTTCCAATAACTTCTTATGGTACGTTTCTTTATGCACAAATTATTAGCCCTATATACCTTAAGATTCAAAGTAAAGTTAAAACTCCCGAGAAATACGCTCCCGAGCAGAAAGTTACAAAGTAAAGTTAAAACTCTAAAAGGAGCCAATAAACACTTGACCATGCATTTAAGATTCAAATTGATTCCGTTTACAACAAGAATATTATCCAGAAGAAGGAGAAGAAACTCAAAGAACTTTTGGATGTAGCGATCCGTTATGTCATCAAGCCTTCTTCGACTATTGAAGTTTAGAAGGAGAAAGTGCAGGACCTTGAAACCCAACTGAAAATAATCGAGATGATGTCGTTTGAAAACTCTCGACTGGATACCCTTGTAGATTATTTACTTGAAGTTATAATGGCTTTTGGCTTAGAAATTGACTATTCCTTCTTAGGCTCAGACATGAATCCGAGGTTGAGCAGAGCAATTGAAGCGAGATATAGGCCATATCAACATTTCTTTTTAAATGGGTGTTCTGACCATCTCAAAAATATTGGAGGCCCTCCCTTTTTACTTAGAGATGGGCCTTCTCCAAGTGAAAAGTTACCTTTGTCTTCTTAAGATCGAGGGAAGAAGGGAAGAAAAAGTGTATCAACATCACCTACTTCCTTAACCTCCCTCACCTTTTTAGGAAGATATAGCTTTCTTTGATATCAGTAATTTTGTATTTGATACATGGAATGTAAAATGACAAATAGATCTGTACCTAAGTAATTGACATTTTGATTCAACCTTGTATTTTCTTTCTTACTCTCATCTTGTATTCGGACTCGTTGTGGTTTTTGAGATTTTTGACTTACTTTAAAGTTTCAATATGATACACAGATCCACTTCTTCCTTATTTCCTGGAAGAATGCTTTAGACACACCTTTCTGGTTTTCACTTTTTATGAGACTTTTCTTGGAAAAACACAAACTAAATATTGTTAAGTCCCATAATATTGAGAAATTATATTTCTCAAATCGATTGCTTTGTTTTGTAAATGCTAAAAAAATTTGTGAAAAAGTTTTCTTGTCGATCTTTGAAACTTTGGGAAACTTGGCTTTTATAATTCATTTTTTTAGAATCATTATTGAATTAGCGAAACTTTAGGAAACTTAGGATCATTTTTTTAAATTAGGATTAATTTTTATCTCATCTTTCTTTTATAAGAAAATCGTTGTTGCTTTAAATATCATTATCATGGATGGCTTTTCGGAGTAAATGCCTATTCAATGACTTTTCTTTATCATGCATACAAGCATAAATAGTCATTAATCAGCTTGATAAAAGCTTAGAAATTTATTTGTCAAGAAGACCATAAACTCAATTGATAAGGAAACCAGAAATCCTGTAACGACCCGCCTTTTCGATCCTCAAAAACTGACAATAATACACCCACGGTATTCATGTGCCGAACATCTAAGCACTAGAAAGACAAATTGGTAGGGAACGAAAGAAGAAAGGAGGCAAGAGGAAAACTAAACAATATAGAATCTCACAGCGGAATGATTAATATATAATAAGAAACAGATCTTTACACAAGAAGAAAATAACTGTAATATACATACATCCAATCAGAGTTCACTAACTAAGAGTCAGCCCGGACAGTTATAACAATATTTCCTCACAAGTATTGATAAATAAACATATAAATGCAGCAGAAACTAACAAGTACATCAATACGTCTAGGGCCTCCCGCTTGTCTCTTGAGCTCTAAAGCATCCCAATTTGAATATGTAAATTTGCTCGGTCTGATCCGAGTATTATAATAAAATAACACCCAAGTCAGTCTGGAAAACCAGCGTGAGAAAAATACACCAACTGGATTTTTAAGTTATAAAGAAAATCTTTGAAATCAAAAGTATCTCGTAAGACCACGCCGCACACAAATACGGACGAGATTTTACCTTACGATAACCAAACCACTTAATATGAAATTCTCTGATATTGTAATTGTGTCTAAGTGTGAAAATAAAATATTAAAATAGCTAGAATGCTTGCATCTCACGTTCCAGCATAGTCGGGCACATCTAAAACCGTAAGGTTCGTATTGGAGATTGGATTTCATACTATGACAAGGTAAGGAACTACTTTTCGATGGTACATCTCTAGATAAAATACACCGTGGTCCGACAAGAACATCTTGTACCCCGGCCACACAGGACTGGCCTACCACTTGACTAGTAGTATCGAATATGATCACCCCTTTTGTTAATGGGCATCAAAGCATACATGAGTAGATAGTAATCAATCTAGATTTTGGAGTGACCATACCCTGATGGAGCTACCCATATGGCCCTGCTGCATGCACGATTTTTGTCTTTTCCCGCTTGATGAGGCTTGAGGCTACATTTTACCTTTCTGAATAGAAATTCCACTTAGGGTGCTACACTGTCCTCCAGGCATCAATGCAATGCTAGCACTCACACATAGAGTTCATTCTTGGACTAAATGAAACGAAGGCACTATTACTATTACATCCATTTCGGGGAATCCCTTCCAGGATTAATAGCAAATAGCCCTTGCACTTCAAAGTTCTACCTTCGATTCCATATTCTTTAAGATGTCTTTCATCTGAAATGCTTGAGTTTGATCAAAGTGGTTTTCAGAAAACATATCTGATCCCGGTCTCTTCGAAACAACATCCGATAGTTTCTGGTAAACTCAACCTCGATTCTTTAGGAAGTAAACAGACAAAGATTAAGAGTGGAGATCACCTCCTAACCATTACTGGATGGATTTCCTTATCATTTATCCTAGAAGAACGAAACGAGTTTATACATACAATATGACATCACCAACGGTAATTGTACCGTAAAATTCTCGTGTTTCTCCTTGATATTTCCAAAGTTGTGCTTTGGTCAAGATTTGATAGTTGGTTATTTAATTATTAAATAAACAATCAATTCAACCAAAGATTTTATTCCATAAGGAAAATAACATTGGTTAGCACCAGCAATCACTAGCCTATTTAATTATTCTCTTTCATTAATTAAAACCACTTTTTAAGTACTTGTATAAAAGAAATACCCTTACTAATATATATTCACAAACCCCTTCCACTCCTTTCAATACTTGGAAAATATCCATATACTTATTTCAATAGAATAAGTATATTCACAAAACATTTCACTTCCATAACTTAGAAAATAAATTCATAAACTTATCTTAAAGGTACAAGTATATTCACAACACTGAGAAGAGTTTCCTTTTTAGACAACTCTAAAACCGTTTATAAATTTCTTTACAAATCTCTAAAATCATTTATAAACTCTTTGTAAATTTGATCTTAAGGTTCCCCATGATCTCAAAAAAAAAAAACTCTTTGTAAATTTCCGAAATCATTTACAAAATTATTTTATAAATCACTAACCCGTTTATAAAATTCTGTTGATAAATACTTATGAAAAATCCCTTTATAAACTTCCGCTATAATTTTTTTATAAAGCCTTTATGAAATTCTTTATAAATTCAAGGCTTCATTTCATGTATAAATTCTTTTATAGATTTCTTTTATTAAATGAAATTCCTTTATGGAACTTTACTTATAAATCTCTATTATAAATTATCATTTATAAATACCACTATACAATAACATTTATGAACTTCCCTTTTAATAAATCTCAAAGTATAATTATAACATCCCCAAGTCTTTTATAAAAACTCTTTTTAGAAGACACATTTCCATTTATAATTGTAAGAAAATCCCCTTTTTAACATTTCTCCTATATTTATAAGTCCTTTTTATAAATTCATTTCTAATTATAAAACATCGTTTTAAACATCACTAAATTAATCACACCCTTCCATGGAATTAACTACTTTCTCCAACCAAAACATCTACAATTTACTATAAATCCACACTTGTGATTTATTTCTCAAATTTACCAAATGGTAATACCTTTCCTTTTTTCTAAAATACCATTTGTGAATCTCTTCTTAAATTTATAAAAATACCATTTATAACTCTGTTCTTTATTTTTCTACATTCTATATAAATGTTCCACACATATTTGTTCCAACATACCTCCATCATCTTTTTAAAACAAAACTACTTTTAAACAAAGAAAAACACCTTTTTATTTACTTTTTTGAAAAATAAAACGTTTATTATTACAAAAGTTTCTATAAGATCGATAATTTTAAAATAAATAATAAAACCTTTATAAGTATATATATATTTACATTTATTAGGAAGGAATATAATAAGAAGTTGAATGAAAAATAGAGAAGTTCAAAAACATAAACAAAATATCATAGAATTTTCAAAAATTAATATTTTAAATTCCATTTTACCAACCGAAAATAATTTCCAAAATCAATCATGACTTACTAGTATTCCAAAATACTATATAGAGGCCCGTAATTGCTACAACACTTAACTAATACTATTACTAACCTTTTACTCTAAAAGGTTTAATTTTTACATATGTCGGTCTCATATCCAATATAGCCAAACAGTCCAATTTCAGCATTTAACAAACTATATCACATATATATAACTAAAATAAAACAACGGGTAAATAATTGGAATTTTAAAAAGAATAATAATATCGAGAAATCCAGATTTCTCGACTATTTCCCTATATTTCAAATTTAAGTCTCTATCCCTTTTAAAAGCAGATATGTAATTAGATCGGCCAATATTTTCAACCAAACATAAAAATAAATTTTATCTACTAAAAATATTATTGGTTGACCAAAAGAGTGAGTTTAACTCACCAAAGTTCTAGTTGTCACTTTCACGTTCTAGTTTTCGTCATTAGCGCAAAATTCCAATAGCTCCAAATTCCACAAATTAAATTCAAATGCGTAGTGTTTGACGCTACGAGCACAACGCGACTGACCACATTCGATTTGGACCTTGTATGGACAAGTTATCAAATTTATAAGTTATTGATTTAATTAATTAAATAATTAACACTAATTACACAATTAAACAAATCATTCCACCTTAATATTTCTTCTCCCTCCATAAAGTACTTCCTGTACATAAAAGAAATGCACACAACGTGTACGCCGTACACCCCTGCTTCCATTCCACACAATGAATTCAAGGTGCGACTTCGCCCGCGAGTTTCTCATCGCACGAGCTTCTGATCCTCCATACACATATTGCCCCCGATCCCCCGTCCAAGATCATGTCCTAGAAATGATCAACCAGACCTAAAAAAGTTGCTATTCACCATTATAGACTGTTCCATCCCAAAACTTGCAGAACGATGAACCTTCATGCGAAAAACCGAACCCGCCCTCCGATTCACTTCTCGATGCCTAACTCTATAGATTTTGCAAACCCTAGTTCATCAAGGAGCAGCTCAAACTGTTGAACTTCCCTAAAATAGCCGCACCCTCCAAATTTGATACCAAAGATAAATCTCAACCTAACTAATTCCAAGAAACAAGTTTACTATTTTATTTGATTTTATTAGAATTGATTTCATATTTTTTATGAAGAGGAACTCTTACTTTCATTTCTTTTTTGTCCATTCCCTGGCACATGCGACAAAGAAAGTGAGGGAAGAGATAGAAAGTGTGCGAATGGGTACAAATTGTTTGGAGTTAAATATATTCACGATTTTCGGCATCTCGCCGCATAGTTTTTTTATCGTGTCTGAACTTCAAACGACAAAACAAAAATACGATCATGCTTAGGACAACGATGCGATTAAAAAAGAATAATAATATACACTGGTTATCGAGTTCTGAAAAATTAGAAAAACACTACTATTTGGCGATAAATCGTCAAAGAATTATTTAAATATTTCCCAAATTAAAAATTATGTAAAAATCAAATAAAATAAATTAAAAATACGTCAATATAAATTGAGTCGAAATATTAACAATAAGTTTTCTGATTATTTGTACGAGTTGTTAACACTGCAATTAAATTTACAGTTGAATTTACCGATACTATTTGTTATATTAAAATGAGTTAAATAAGCCCATTAAATTAGTTGAATTAATATTCAATTATAAATCTAGTTATTAGAAACACTATTCAAATATAAATTCACGAATTAAAATATTTCAAACAATCTCTATATTTGAATTCCAGATATTAAATTTAATTTAAATTCCTATATTTGGAAATTTTGAGTTATTTTACTCTTTAACCCAACATTTTAATATTTAAACCAATTTTTTATTTCAAAATCAAATGACCTAAATTCCGGGTCGTTACATTCTCCCCTCTTAAAAATTTTCGTCCCCGAAATTATAAAGGTAGGAAAATTGTCTCCAAAACCATTAATGTTTTTAAAATTTTCTAAAAAAGATTAATTAAATTGGATTACTTAAATTTTCTAGCTCTTTAAATTTACGAAATTTTTTGACAGTATCTTCTTTGGGCGGCTTGATCGGAACAACTACAATCGCCACTACGTGCCCAAACAAATCCAAAGAAAACAAAAGCCAAGCAGCCTCCCATATCTAGGGCATAAAATCTTTCAATCCAAACATCAATATATAAACACGTACCTATTTTTCGGGCAGCTAAACTTTATTTATGAAACCAAAAGTGTCATCTAGCCTTTACTTCCATAAACCTGCATCTCACATACACATAATATGCAACTATTTAACTCATAGTCATTCCAATTTGCATTCCCAAAGGTCAAACATATAATTCATTTAAGCCCCTGCAATGTACATATACCATCCATAACAATACCAAATCCGATCGCTCGCTCAATCACATAATTTCATTTCCGAACTAGGATTGCCCACTCGATTCCCTCGTGTGGGCTCTGATCTGGTTCCTTGATTAGAAACTGTCGTTCTCCTTGCATAGCCATCTACTATGATAGAGAACATCAGAATCAAATCTAAAATCCGTATCCAGTGTTCGCCATCAAAAGTCAAGTGAAAAATCCTTGTTTGGATCAATGTACATCATCTTGAAATTATGTGCCCGAATTTGGATCTAGGATCCTCATTTGAATAAAATGATATACATACATCCTACATATTTATTCTAATTGCTGTATTAATTGTACCAATTATTTTTATTCATATTCATTCCCCCTTTTAGTGTATTTCCTTCAATACTAAAATTTATTTATCTATGTACTATTTCATAAAATTTTACTTAAGTTCGTACCTCTTATGAAACACAACTTAAGTGAATCAATCACCTTTAAAACTTTATTTCAATTTCAATTGATCTATTTAATAACATTCTAATCCATACTCGATTCCCTTTTTGCACTATCCCATAAACTTTTCTTAAGTGTATGAATATTTCACAACTTAAGTTTATCAACACTTTATAAAACTCATCTCATTAATAAAACATTTTCCCGAGATTATAATTACCTTTTCAGGAATATTATTTCACTTAAGAGACATTTCTTAAGACCATTAACATCCCATAACTAAAGTTCATACTTGCAAAATACTCTTCTACTTCTTAGGAGTATATACAATATTCAAATGTTTTACTTAACAGAATATTCAATAAATTTAAAAATTGATTTTAAATTACTATTTCCTTAAATTCATAAGTTATAGAAACTTATTCTCTTATGTTTTCAACAAAAACGCTTAACTTAAATTTTAATATCCATTCGGGAGTTGTCGGCTATCCAAAATCATTGAAAATCCCACTTTATTTCCATAAATGGAAATTATCACTCAATACATCAAAATGAGGTACACATACCAAATTATTCTATGGATGGGATACAAGAGTCTATAAGATCACTTAACTGGAAATTCAAGATTTAAACACCCGGTTTTTATTCCAAATCATTTTGAAATATGTTTATGTATACATATCTCCTTGAATTTCAAATCATACTGTTGGAATTTAAAATAATTTAGTTTTTACCAGAACAAATTTCTCTTAGCAAATCACTATGGTAGCCATCCATCACTTAGAAACTCGAAAATGAACACCGATGATGCTGTAGTCATCACCGAAATTATTTTCCAGTGATAGAAGTGAGTTTAGTAGTTTCTATTCTTTTAAATTTTTTTAGGTATTTCTAGTCAAAAATACTTTTTAAAACAAAACTATTATTATTTCTCAAAAACTTTGAAAACCCAATTCCAAAATAACCGGGAATTGAGTTCTCAAATGTCCAATTAAAAATCCTTTTTATTTATAAAGCTCATCTTTATAAATCAACTTATATAAAGTTACTTCTTATATAAAAACATTTCCAAAATGTATATCTTTGGTTTAGTTTTTAATAAACAACTTCATTAAAATTTTAAATTTTAATTTTTAACCCATCTAATTCATCGAACGCCTTATAGTCAAATTGTGAAATTGAATTCACAAGGTGTTCGTTTTAATTTGACCAAACAAAGAAATGCTGATACACTATCTGGGCCTAACAAATCAATAATAAATGACAATAATTTAATATTATCATTCTCTAACAACCAAACACACCATATATAACTATATTAATTTCTGAAAATTATTATTTTATATATGAAATATAATTTAGATAAAATTATTTTATATACCCATTTTCAAAACAATACTGTGTCGGTTTACCTTGTTTAAGAGTTTAGAAACACCTATCGATACAGTTGTTCCTTCTGTACCGACTAGAATTCATAAACTACTCAAGCGATAGATCAACACAATATAAAACATTGTTATATCACTAACAAATACACACTCTCCTATATAAACACTCGATCTAATCCTAGGGTCCTGCTTACCCTATCTCAAATGAGTAAATCCTCAACAAAGCCTAGGTGTTCACCCAAATTAAGCTCTAATACCAACTATAACGACCCGCCTTTTCGATCCTCAGAAGCCGACACTAATACACCCACGATATTCACGTGGCAAACATCTAAGTGCCGGAAAGACAGATTGTTAGAGAAAGAAAGAAGAAAGGAGACAAAAGGAAAACTAAACAATATAGAATCTCACAGTGGAACAATTAATATATAATATGAAATGGATCTTTACACAAGAAGAAAATGACTACAATATACATACATCCAATCAGAGTTCACTAACTAATAGTCAGCCTAAACAGTTATAACAACCTGTCCTCACAAGTGCTGATAAATAAACAACAAAATGTAGCGAAAACTAAACAAGTACGACAATACGTCTAGGGCCTCCCGCTCGTCTCCTGAGCTCTAAAGCATCCCAATCCGAATCTGTAAATATGCTTGGTCTGACCCGAGTATTATAATAAAATAACACCCGAGTCAGTCCGGATAACTAGCATGAGAAAAACAAATCCAACTGGATTTAAGTTATAAAGAAAACCTTTAAAATCAAAAGTATCTTGTAAGACCACGTCGCAAATAAACACGGACCAGTTTTTACCTTACGATAACCAAATAATTTCATATGAAATTCCCTGATATAATAATAATGTCTAATGGTTAAAATAAAATTTTAAAATAGCTGGAATCCTTGCATCTCTCGTTCCATCATAGTTGGGCACTCTAAAATCGTAAGGCGTGTATTGGAGATTGGACTCCATACTATGACAAGGTAAGGAACTACCTCAGATGGTACATCTCTAGATAAAATGCACTGGGATCTGATAAGTACGTCTTGTACCCCAGCCACACAGTACGGGCCAACCACTTGACTAGTAGTACCGAATATGATCACCCCTTTTGTTAATGGATCCCGAAGCATATATGAGTAGATAATATTCGATCTAGATTTTGGAATGACCATACCCTGATGGGAGCTACCCACATGGCCCTACTGCATGCTCAATTTTTATCATTTCCTGGTTAATGAGGCTTAAGGCTACGTTTTACCTTTTTGAATAGCAATTCCACCTGGGATGCTACACTGCCCTCCAGGCATCAATGCAATGCTAGCACTCATTCATACGAGTTCGTTTTGGGACTGAACGAAACCGAAGGCACTATTTCTATTACATCCATTTAGGGGAATCCCTTCCAGGATTAATAGCAAATAGCCCTTGCACTTCAAAGCTTTGCCTTTGATTCCATGTTCTTCAAGATGTCTTTCATTCGAAATGCTTGAGTTCGATTGAAGTGGTTTTCGGATAACATATCCGATCCCGGTCTCTTCGAAACAACATTCGATAGTTTTTTGTAAACTCAACTTCTGTTCTTTAGGAAATAAACAGACAAAGAATAAGAGCGGAGATCACCTCCTAGCCGTTAGTGGATGGATTTCCTTATCATTTATCGTAGAAGAACGAAACGAGTTTATACGTACAGTATGGCACCACCGACGGTAATTGTACCATATAATTCTCGTGTTTCTCCTAGATATTTCCAAAGTTACGCTTTGGTTCAGATTTGATAGTTGGTCATTTAACTATCAAATAAACAATAAATTCAACCAAAGATTTTATTCTATAAGGAAAACAGCACTAGTTAAGCACCAGCAACCACTAGCCTCTTTTATTAATCCCTTTCACTAATTAAAACCACTTTTTAAAAACTTGTATAAAAAATACTCTTACAAATATATATACGCAGACCCCTTTCGCTCCTTTCAATACTTGGAAAATATCCATATACTTATTTCAATAGAATAAGTATATTAACAAAACATTTCACTTCCATAACTTAGAAAATGAATTCATGTACTTATCTTAACGGTACATGTATATTCACAACACTGAGAAAGGATTTCCTTTTTAGAGAACTCTAAAATCATTTATAAATTCCTTTATAAATCTCTAAAATCATTTATAAACTCTTTGTAAATTTCTAAAATCATTTACAAAATTCTTTTATAAATTACTAACCCATTTATAAAACTCTCTTGATAAATACTTATAAAAATCCCTTTATAAACACCCGCTATAAAAAGTCATTATAAAGCCTTTATGAAATTCTTTATAAATTTAAGGCTTCATTTCATGTATAAACACTTTTATAAATTTCTTTTATTAAATGAAATTCCTTTATGAAAACTTTACTTATAAATCTCTTTTATAAATTATCATTTATAAATACCGCTATACAATAACAATTCTAAACTTCCCTTTTAATAAATCTCAAAGCATAAGTATAACATCCCTAAGTCTTTTATAAAAACTCTTTTTATAAGACACATTTCCATTTATAATTGTAAGAAAATCCCCTTTTTTAACATTTCTCCTATATTTATAAGTCCTTTTTATAAATTCATTTCTAATTATAAAACATCGTTTTAAACATCTCCAAATTAATCACACCCTTCCATTTCTAAAATGGAATTAACTACTTTCTCTAACCAACACTTCTACAATTTACTATAAATCCACACTTGTGATTTATTTCTCAAATTTACCAAAATGGTAGTACCTTCCCCTTTTTCTAAAATACCATTTGTGAATCTCTCCTTAAATTTATAAAAATACCATTTATAACTTCGTTCTTTATTTTTTTAACATTCTATATAAATGTCCCACACATATTTGTTCCAATAGACCTCCATCTTCTTTTTAAAAAAATCACTTTTAAACAAAGAAAAACACCTTTTTATTTACTTTTGAAAAATAAAACGTTTATTATTACAAAAGTTTATATAAGATCGATACTTTTAAAATAAATAATAAAACCTTTATAAGTATGTATATATATATTTATTTATTTATTTATTAGGAAAGAATATAATAAGATGTTGAATGAAAAATAGAGAAGTTCAAAAACTTAAACAAAATATCATAGAATTCTCAAAAAGTAATATTTTAAATACCATTTTACCAATCGAAAATCATTTCCAAAATCTATCATGACTTACTAGTATTTTCAAAATACTATATAGAGGCCCATAATTGCTATAGCACTTAACAAATGCTATTACTAACCTTTTACTGTAAAAGGTTCAATTTTTACATATGTCGGTGTCACATCCAATATAGCCAACCCGTCCAATTTCAGCATTTAACAAACTGTATCACAGATATATAACTAAAATAAAGCATTCTGGTTTTCGTCTTTAGCAGAAATTTCCAATAGCTCCAAATTCCACAGATTAAATTCTAATGCGTGGTGTTTGATGCTACGAGAACAACGCGACTGAACGCTTTTGATTTAGACCTTAAATGGACAAGTTATCAAATTTATAAGTTATTGATTTAATTAATTAAATAATTGACACTAATTACACAATTAAACAAATCGTTCCGCCTTAATCTTTCTTCTCCCTCCATAAACTACTTCTTGTACATAGAAAAAACGCACACAACATGTACACCGTGCACCCCAGCTTCCATTCCACACAATAAATCCAAGATCCGACTTCGCCGGCGAGCTTCTCATCACGTGAGCTTCCGATCCTCCATACCCATGTTGCCCTCGATCCCCGTGCAAGATCGCATCCTGGAAATGTCAAGCAGACCAAAAATAGTCGCGATTCACCATCATCGACCGCTCCATCCCAAAATTTGCAGAACGATGAATCTTCACACGAGAAACCGAACACCGCCCTTCGATTCACTTCTCGACGTCTAACTCTATAGATTTTGAAAACCCTAGTTCATCAAGGAGCAACTCAAACTGTAGAACTTCCCTAAAACAGCCACACCCTTAAATCTTGATACCAAAGATAGATCTCAACCTAACTAACTCCACGAAACAAGTTTTCGATTTTATTTGATTTTATTATAATTGATTTTGAATTTTTTATGAAGAGGAACTCTTGCTTTCTTTTATTTTTCTCCATTCCCTGGCACATGCAACAAAGAAAGTGAGGGAAGAGGTAGAAAGTATGCGGATGGGTACGAATTGTCTAGACTAAGATATATAATTCACGATTTCCGGCGTATCGCCGCATAGATTTTTTTATCGCGTATGAACTCCAAACGACAAAACAAAAATACGATCGTGCTCAGGACAACGATGCAATTTAAAAACAATAATAATATACACTGGCTATCGATTTTTGAAAAATCAGAAAAACACTACTATTTGGCGATAAATCGTCAGACGAATTATTTAAATATTTCCCAAATTAAAAATTATGGAAAAATCAAATAAAATAAATTAAAAATACGTCAATAGAAATCGAGTTGAAATATTAACAATAAATTTTCTGATTATTTATTCGAACTGTTGACAATGCAATTAAATTACAGTTGAATTTACCGTTACTATTTATTATATTAAAATATGTTATATAAGCCCATTAAATTAATTGAATTAATATTTTATAAATCCAGTTAATAGAAACACTATTCAAATATAAATCCACGAATTAAAATATTTCAAACAATCTCTATATTTGAATTCCAGATATTAACTTTAATTTAAATTCCTATATTTGGAAATTTTGAGTTATTTTACTCTTTAGTCCAACATTTTAATATTTAAATCAAATATATATATCAAATCAAATGACCAAAATTTTGGGTTGTTACAAATCCATCTGACAATAGAACTAGAATTCCATCTGGTTAGAAAATCATAAATCCATTCAATAATAAGACTAGAATTCCACCTGGTAAGAAGATCAGAAATCCATCTGACAATTAGAGGATTAGAAATCCAACTATTACTGACGATTCCCATTATTAGATAATTTGAATTTCGATCTAGAAATCAAGGATTGAGAGCTAATTCAATATTTCAAAGAATGAAGCCTCAAGCCTAAGTAATAACTCAGAATTTCTCAAATGTCCACTATCACTCTTGGTGCAGAACTAAATGTGTTTGATTGTTCTTCTACCAAAAGATTGCTTGACCCATCTTTAGGATAGATTTGAACTAGCTTGATTGATTTCTTTTGCCCCTTATCACCCTTTGGGTGGTGATTTAGGATTTGAACTTTTTCTCCCCTTATCACCTTATAGGTGATGATTTAGGCTTAAGTCTCTTTTTCCTTTTATCACCTTATAGGCAATTATTTAGGTTTAAGCTCATTATTACCTTACAGGTAATGATTTAGGCTGGTCGGTGCGTTTGGTTAGCCTTTTTTAGGTAAGATCAAAGTCTTAACTGTCCTCCCTCAAGGAGGCACTCCGGTCAGGCCTTATAGGTGGAACCGAAGGCTGGTCAGTGCTTTGGCCAGGCCATCTTGGACGGGACCAAAGGCTTACTCCATCCTCTCTCTAATAGGCGCTTCGGCTAGGCCATGTAGGTGGGACCAAAGGCTTGCAGTGCTCTGGTCAGGCCTTATAGGCGGGACTAGAGGCTCACTCTGACCTCCCTCTAAGAGGAGCTTTGACTAGGCCATCATGGCGGGATCAAAGGCTTTTTCCTTTATTTTATAAATCCTTTTTATGAAGCATTTCTCTTTATTAATCACTTGGTCTTTGTAGACACATTTGCATTTTGCTTAAATCTTGTTAACAAATTCTTGAAGTTCTCTTTTCCCCAAGAAATTCTCAATCATTCCTTTAAGGGCTCAACACTACTTGGTTTTGCGTCCATTCCTCGGTAATATTAGTAATAAGCGCCCCAGAGATTTCTTTCATTTCCTGATCGCTTCTTCTTTGAAGGCCGATAATTCAACCTCTCTTTAGTTAGGAGATAGATATTTTCATAGGAAGCGGTAAGAGAATGGGCTTTAATATATCGGGAATTCTTAAGGGATTGTGTCTTCAGTCCTCATTTGGCTCTCTTATAGCTTTGGATTGGCTCTTCAGTTCTAACGACCAATTTTCTCTTCGAAAATTCTTGAATTCTAAATGGAGTGAGAGCGTTTGATTATTCTCTTCCACTTTTGAGTAAACTTATTGAAATCCTTTGTTATTTCATCTTCGAAGATAGTTCCTTTAACTTGGAGTTGTATAGTTTTCCTCATTTTGGAGAACGAATCATTCCTTTCTTATTTTCTTTTCTGGAGTAGGGCAGTAAGCGAAGATGAGGGTAGATCCTATATGGAATGGATTTATACCCCAGTTATCTAGGTCATAAGGAATTACTCGTCTTTTTTCAGCTAAAGTCATCATGCCAATTCCTTCAACACTTGTTCCTCATGGAATTGCATACTATAAGTGACTTGATAAACTGATTTGTCTAAGTGAGGCTCAAAGGATCCTTGTTCTAAAATGGTTATTATGTCATTCAAGATGGGTTATGCAAGATTTGGAAAGTTCTTTAAGGAGATATGCAGGTTGGGAAAGTCCTCTACATCCTTTTTATGCAGGCTTAAGGGAAGTTCTTTTCAGGGATATGTAGGGAATCAGAGGTTCAAGCTCTCATTCTAGCGTCAAAAATGTTAACAAATTTCTTTTTTAACCAAATATGTAGGACATGCTGAGATTGTTTTGGATAAGGGCTTAAGTAGCCTTATGCAAGCTTGGAAAAAATATGCAAGACCAGTTCGAGTCCAAGTAAAGTCATATGCTTGTTTGCTATTCAAACTCAGGTCCAGAATATAGTCATATGCTCGTCCATATTCAAGAATAGTCAAATGTAATCATCCAAAAGAAGTACGGTATGCATAAATTTTACTATCCAAGTCCTTATGTGTAAAATTCGAGAGTTACAATTGTTTAAAGAAATATGTTATGTTATTGTAAAATATCCAAGGTCTTATATGCAAATATCACAAGAGTACAATAGGCTCTAAAATCTCCAAATCAATTTAGGGTTTATAACTTTAAAAATGTAAGTAATGAGGAAAGAAGAATTCACCCCTTACAAGTGACCATAGGGCCCTATTTATACCAGTGTCAACCATGCAAGATGGATGACACGTGTCCAGAAATCCAAGGGCTTTGATAGTTTTGTAAAAATTCGGCATCAATTGATTATAGAAATCTTAGAATTTTCTATGCATTATGATATACGATATCCCCAACATTGTAAATATTCGACACTCTTTGTATTGTTAATACATGCCATCCTTCATATTATGATAGTTGCAATCTTTATATTGTAAATGCTCGAGATTCTCTGTATTACTGAAAATCGATATCACTTATTGTAGTAAAAGCTTGTATAAATTCGCCATCTCTAATTATTTATAAGCTCGACATCTTGGCATGGCACCCCTCCTTTATTACATGCTTTTTAATGATCTGTGTCGTAGAGCTTCGGCGTTCTTCTATGCTGTAGAATTTCATTGACATTTAGTGATTTGGCACCCATCAATTCTCAAAAACTCTACACCTTCTCTTTATTGTTAATCATTCGATATTTTCCATCTATTTGGAGTTCGACACCCTTAGAAACTCGATATCCCTTTGCATGAACACTATACCTTCTTTAAGCTCGATATCTTTTTGTTAGACGTTGAATGATTGTTAGTTTGGCTTTCCTCTAGACCGACATCCCATATCGCCTTCTAATTCAACATGCTTTTTCTTTAGAAGCTCGATGTAACGACCCAGAATTTTGAACAAATTAAATTGAGAATATTTAATTAATTTTAAATATTTGAACGATGATTTAATTTGAATCCCGAATATAACTTTGAAATTTGCGATTAAACTTTAAAATTTAATCGATTGAATGCTGAATAAAAATTTGAATCTTCAATTTGAAGTTGAAGAAAAATATTTCGAAAGCTTTTAAAATTCATATTGATAATACTGAAAATAACGGAAGCTTCAGAATTTAATTTCGGACTGTTTTGTTCAGTTTTCAAATTTATCGTTCGAACCGATATTTAAAAATAGCCGTCCGAGGCACAGTCTCGGAATTCGACGAAACCAGTTCCATTGGGTCCGGAATATTGTATTATTGTCGGATTTCCAATTTCGTATTTTTTGGAGTTAATCTGTGAGCACATGACGTGTAAACGCATCGAAATTTATTCGAATTCGAATTTAAATTTAAAATTTAAATTTGTCACTCATCACCACGTTTTCATCCCGTAAAGCACGCCCTAGTATCTACGCCGAGAATCACGAGAATAAACGTGTGAACCATCCTCTTCCATTTTTAAATTCCCCCTTCCTTTCAAAGCATGGCCGCCCACTTCTTTTCGTTTAAAATTAAACTCCCCTGATAAAGAAAATGGAAGAGTGAAGTCCTCTCCAGTTTCGACTTTTCTCAACGCAAATAATCAAATAAATCGATCCCGTTCGTTCAAAAAAATAAAATCATGGCGAACGAAAGGATAATCGCGATGACAAACTCGCGGAGGGCATGTCAGGGTTGAGGCGATTGGGCCGTCGCGATCGAGTTTTTGGGGGATTCCAGCTAGCGCTCGCGTGCGCTACGACAGGGGAGTAGGGTAGTCATTTGATCTGGACCGACGAGGCGTTCGCGATGGGGTTGCGAGGCGCGCGCGTGGGTGAAGCCAGCGTGAAGGTGGAGCTCGAGAGGCGTTCATTTTCGAGCACGCAGTGGGGAGGGTTCGCTGATGTCAACTGTCGTGAGCAAAGGTGAAGTCAGGTGATTGGGAGCAGCGTGTTCGACTGGGATGTAGGCGGCGCTGGAGGGTTCGACGAGGTGGTGGTTGCGATTTGGGGTATCGCGATTGGGGTAAGGCATCGGCAGTTCAGGCAATTGAATGAGTGTGCTCGCGAGGGCTGGTGGAGGGTTTGGCAGACGAATTCAATGCGTCAACTTTGATTTTTGACAAGTGAGGTAAAGTTTTTACAGTTTTTAAAACTTTTAATCAGCCTTAATTTAGTTTAAAATCTGAGATTTTATATGAGGTCAAATGAAAACATATTTTTCAATATATATATATATAAGATTGTAATGTGCAGCAGTTTAAAATTTGAGTAATTTTTAGAGAAAATTAGCAGTAAGTTTATAAGGCAATTTATTTTTATATATATATACACATATACAGTAAAGTAATCACTGTGGTTATATACAGGAAATCAAAATAGGATATATACAGTAAGTTTGTAAAACGTTGATTTACATATGTGTATATATTATACCATAAAGTAAAGTTATTTTGAAATTAAGATTTTTGTTAAATGAAATTATTTAAAGAGATCGGTTGAAAATAAAGATCATTAGTTCAATAAATTTATTAAGGACAAAATTGTTTTAAAACTAAACAATTAGTTAATTAAATCTATTAAACGATAATTGGTAATTCGAATTATTCGAAATTTGATAAATTGTATAATTGTTTGATACAAGGTGTAAATCGAGAAAACGAAAGAAGAATTGGATTGGATTGCAAAATAAAAAGCTAAGGTGAGATTTTTCTCACTCGATTGAAAAGTGGAATTTTCAGTTATTTGTTGCTTGATTTGATTGCTATATTGGATGTGATATTAGATATAGTAGGATATATCTATATATATATAGCAATATACATATTGGCATATGTATATATTGGATTGATGATTTCCCGCCTCGTATAGCGGATGAGACCCTATTGCGCCGTTAGTAAGCGGATTTTTATAAAACCCATATACCGCGATAATTCCGTACTGGAGCGGAATTGGTATTGTGCTGACATCTTTGGATGCAGGGAAACAGGTTGGAGGGATCCAACTGGACCCCTCACATTGATTGAATTTATTTCTATTGTGATATGAATCTATGAATGATTATAGTGATGCTATTAATCATATTGATATCTGGAAATTGTTTGAAAGCTAAAATTTAGCTGAATGGATGTTTGACATCATTGGATTCCAAAGATAAACGAAATTGAATTTTTGAAATTCAAGTAGAAAATTTCTAAGTGAATCAATTTTTGAAATTGAAGAAATTTTGAAGAAAGGAATTTTTAAAGTATAAAAAGTAATTTTTTATAATCGTATTGAATAAATTCCAGAATAAAGTGAAGATGTTAAATAAATGAATTTCGTATAATAGTGATTTTTAAATTGAAGAATTCAATTAAAATTGGATTTCTAAATAGTTTGAAAAAAAGATAAAGGAATTTATTTTCTTAAAGAGGAATTTATTTAAAAGGAGATAAGTTGGAAATCCCTTTAGGAATTTAATTGGTAAATTGAAACAAATTGGGAAATCAATGTAAAATGATTTCAAATTGAAGAATCCATTGTTAAAAACAGAATATTGAATAATTTGAGGAAAATAAGGAATTTACTTAGTAGTGATAAATAAATTTTTAAATCAATATCGAAATTGATTTGGGATTGAAGTTTTTTATAAAAAGAATTGGAATTTATAAAAGTTGTTTATAAATCCGAAATCACTTATTCTGATAAGTAAAATATAGAAGTTGATTAAAAGAAGATTTATAAGTCGAGTTGTTACTAAAATAGGAATAGAATTTATAAACGTGTTTATAAATTCAAAATCAGTTGAATTTGAGAAATTAAATATAGAAGATTTTTAAAGAAGGTATATTCGCGATTTTGGATAGCGAATTTTTATTGAGATAAAAATGTGTAGAAATGATTGAAATTGGGTTAAGTGAATTATATTCACGATTTTGGACAGTGAATATATTATTAAATAAAATGGATTTATTTTTGAAGAAGTGACATTAAAAATGAAGTTAAACATTTTAAAGATGTTTTAAAATGTATTATGAATCGAAAGCATAGATTTCAACATTCATTGTTGAAATAGACGTTTTCGAGAAATTTAAGGAAATGGTGGACTATAACACTGTTGTTATAGTAAATGATTTCCGGAAGGAAATGTTTTATATAGTATTGGGATTTACACATCTATCTAAATTCTGAATCCCTATACTAGTGATTTCGAGTCGTCGTAACGATGTTTTACGCAACATTCGTTTTGACTCAAATAGATGTTAAAATTTATGATTTCCTTAAAGAATGAACTATATACTTAAATTGATTTAAGTATATCGAATATTTTCAAATGTTGAAAATAAATGATTTGTGAAATACTTATTTTTAAATAAGTATGGAAATGCTTTTCCAATATGAAATGAACTGTTTTGAGATTTTATCTTCAAAGATAAATTGAAATGTGAATATTTGAAATTTGTTTTCAAATGGTTAAGTGTGGAAATTTTATATCTAGTAAAGATATTTTTTGAAGATGAAATAATTTGGGAAAATTATTTGGAATCTGATGATGTTGCGCATCTTTATTGATAGTTAAATAACCGACTATCAATAATTACCTTGAATTGGTATTTGTTGTGAATTGGATGAATTTGAATGCCACACTTATTTTTGAATAAGCGCTCACTATTCGGGTTAGCCGGGAAAGGACCATGGGGTCGTATAACCCATTCCGAATATGTGATACGTCGTTATGAATTGCATTCGAAGACCGGTGTTGAAGACCGGATATTTTTGAAAACGGAAGGATTACCGTCGAGTTACTCTACATCGGCTGATCTCCGGTTTAGAGGATTTATCACCCTTAGTGACGGGAAGTCTGGACGTGATTAGAAAATTTATCCGGATATGCAAGGGCTTCGTGAGAAGTGCCTTCGGTTCTGTTCGATCCCGGAACAGACTTGTATGGATTGTGTGTGTGACGTTACAATTTGAGATATAAAGCTGATTTCTTTCAAATACATTTCTGCTGGTGGCGGAGAATTTATTCTCTTAGCTTAACACCCTTCTCTGAGACGTACGAGCTCAGAGGTTATGTAGTTGAAATTTATCAGCGATATATCCCAATTTGGTAACGTGGCATACTGAGTGTTGCTGTGAAATGATCAGTGCTTGATCATTTGCGATATGATCATTTGTTTGATCTTATATCTTTGTGATCATAGGTTGATCATTTTGTTTGACCCGAAGCAGGGCTTTTTGAGAAAGCGTAGCTTTGTGGACGAGACTTCATCGAGCCTCACACCCCGGAAATGGTCGAAACAGGAAGGATGCGGCAAGGTTCTAGGGAGTAGCGCCCCTTAGTGTATGTCATTCCTTCTGGATAAAGGTGGTATCATGGTATGGAGCCCAGATACTTAACCTCTGTGGTTGCTGCAAATTTATTACTTTGTGGTTGTTGCGAATCGGGGATCCTCGGGAAGATCGGTGACGATCGGGGGATGGCATACGCGTGTCAGTAGTTACCTATTTTTGCAGAGGTAACCCGGCCTTGTGTTGGCAGAGATCCGGTTAGGTTCTCGGGTCGTCTATTCCAGGGACATACCCATCGTGGATAGGAAGTTCCTTAGCCTGACCATTTGTTGGAAATCCAAAGAAACAATACGAGCCTTTACGATTTCAATTGTATAACCTGTCTCCTCAGGAGGCAGCTATAGCAGGCATAATATAATGGTACCTATGCTGGCTAAGATTTATATTCTACTTTCGAAATGTTTTCCACTATGCACTAATAATAATATCAAAAAGAATTTGATTTTTGCGTAGTAAGCATCTTTGACTATCATAAGAAGAAATCTCCTCCAAGTCTGCGTTTGCATTGTGTGTGTGGTGGGAGGTCTTATGGTAGTTTCATTTTCCAAAAGCATTGCGAATTGACATTAAAGTTTTCCTGTTGTTTATTTTAAAGAATAACTGTTTTACGATCTCACACCAGTCACCATGACTGACTCGGAGTTTATTGTTCCCTTCTAAACTCTAGGTGCCCACAAATTTTCCACACGGGCAGCCTAGAGTTATGTTATCAGGATAGTCTGGATATTCTGGAGCTTTGGAGATAAGCTGGATGGCGAGACGTAGTATTTGTATCTGATAGTATTTATTCCGCTGTGTATTCTGTATGAGGACAAGTTATATAACTGTCCATTGTTGTATATTGACTCTGATTGATGTATGTATAAACTGATATAATTCTTTGTTTTAAAAGACTAGTGTTTATTTATTATATATTGTTCCGCTGCGATGTGTAAGATTCTGATATTGTTTTCTGCTTCTGTATCTGATGTTGTGTTGTTGTTCTTCTTTCTTTTTCTTCTATCTTCTTCTTCTACCTTTTTCTTCTTTCTAAAACCCTCACTATTGGAGTTTCCGGCACTCGATTTCTCGGCAGTCGATAAAGTGAGTATCGATGTCGAATTTTCGAAAGTCGAAAATTTCGGAATGTGACAAAGTGGTATCAGAGCATATGGTTAAGCGACAACCCTGCTCTGTTGGGTGTTACTCATTAGAGATAGAGTCAGTAGTACTCTAGAATGAGTTGAGTGTAATAATAGATACGAGTGCGTATTTGTTAGTGAATATAAAATTGTTTTATATTGTGATGATTGGTTTGTTGAGTGGTATATGGATTCTGGTCGGTATTGTCCGTACAACTCTATCGATAGGGATCTCTAAACACTTGTATAGAACAATTCGGCACAATATTGTTTTAAATAGGGTAAATGAAATAATTTTTCCCAAAACTATTTTTGTATATAAAAGAAATAGTTTTCTATAAATTATCATAATATATGGATGTTTGGTTGTTAGGAAAGTAATAATATTGAAATGTTATCATTATTATATGAAATTGAATAAGAAATTCAAATCGTAACTCCAAAGTTAAGAAATAAATTCACATGCAAATGAAATTTGAGAATGTAAATTATAAATGTGATTTGTAATTTGAAACGGGATTCCAGAGAAGTTTTGGAAATGTTTTGAAAAGAATTTGAGAATTTTGGAGATTTGAAAAGTTTAAATCTTTTTGATTTGAAAATGGATTTCAAGGGTTTTGAAAAATGTTTTGGAGAGATGAAAAGCTCTAAACTCTTTTCGGTCGCTGGAAAATAATTCCGATGATGATCGCGACATCATTGGTGTTCATGTTCGGGTTTCCAAAAGAGGAATTGCTGCCAAATTATTTTAAATGGAAGTTGTTTGAAAATTTTGGGTTTTGTTTTGGGAATTCAAATGGAATTTGAATTGTTTTCAAAATGATTTTGAAAAGGTTGAAAAGACTCTGGAATACTATATAAAAATAATTGTGAAATATTATGAAGTTGATAACTTGTAAAGTTTAGATAAAAATCTAACTTAAAGAGATGAATTCATATATGAATAAAATTGTGAATATAAATTGTAAATGAATTTATGATTTGGAATGGAATTCCAAGAAGATAATTGAAATTAAAAGTCGTTAATGAAATGAGACTTGAATCAAGTGAAATAAAATCCAAACTTGAGAAAACTGAAATGGATTGAATCCGAATAAACTAAAGATAATTGAAAAATTCAATATTCAGAATAGAAGATAAAATTGAATTCGAATAGAAATTTGAAATGCAAGATTGAACGAAATTGAATATGTAACTTCAATAGTAAGCTAAAGATATATAAGCAGTTGATATTGAAAATTTTGTAATAGAATTTGCAAATAGTTTGAATGTTGTAACTAGATGCTATGGCTAGTAGATATACAGGTATAAAGGAATTGGAATTTAATTTCGAAGATAAATTTGAATGGCTCGACAAAAGGTAAGTATTTGAATTCGAATATGAGATTTGATGACTTATTTCTCTAGCCGCTTGGCTTTTTCTTTTTCTTTTTGAAATCTGAGAGTCCGTAGGGACGTTTTGTAGTCGTACCGTATTAGCCGCGCAAAGGAGACGCTGGCGAAATTTTTCGAAAATTTCGAGTGTTAGAAAATTTTTGAGAAAATTTTGAAAGTTTAATTTGAATTTGAATTTGAATTTGAATTTTGAAGAAAAACAATATTGTTTGAAACTTTAATTGGAGTTGGAAATTTAGTTGAAGTAATAACGAATCTTTAGTAGAAAGATTTTTTTTGATGAATTGATAAAACTATTTAGATTGTGAAAATAGTAGACGAGTTAAGGACCATTTTTCCCTAACTTATAATTTCGAGGACGAAATTCTTTTAAGGGGGGAAGTCTGTAACGACCCAGAATTTTGAACAAATTAAATTGAGAATATTTAATTAATTTTAAATATTTGAACGATGATTTAATTTGAATCCCGAATATAACTTTGAAATTTGCGATTAAACTTTAAAATTTAATCGATTGAATGCTGAATAAAAATTTGAATCTTCAATTTGAAGTTGAAGAAAAATATTTCGAAAGCTTTTAAAATTCATATTGATAATACTGAAAATAACGGAAGCTTCAGAATTTAATTTCGGACTGTTTTGTTCAGTTTTGAAATTTATCGTTCGAACCGATATTTAAAAATAGCCGTCCGAGGCACAGTCTCGGAATTCGACGAAACCAGTTCCATTGGGTCCGGAATATTGTATTATTGTCGGATTTCCAATTTCGTATTTTTTGGAGTTAATCTGTGAGCACACGACGTGTAAACGCATCGAAATTTATTCGAATTCGAATTTAAATTTAAAATTTAAATTTGTCACTCATCACCACGTTTTCATCCCGTAAAGCACGCCCCAGTATCTACGCCGAGAATTACGAGAATAAACGTGTGAACCATCCTCTTCCATTTTTAAATTCCCCCTTCCTTTCAAAGCATGGCCGCCCACTTCTTTTCGTTTAAAATTAAACTCCCCTGATAAAGAAAATGGAAGAGTGAAGTCCTCTCTAGTTTCGACTTTTCTCAACGCAAATAATCAAATAAATCGATCCCGTTCGTTCAAAAAAATAAAATCATGGCGAACGAAAGGATAATCGCGATGACAAACTCGCGGAGGGCATGTCAGGGTTGAGGCGATTGGGCCGTCAGGATCGAGTTTTTGGGGGATTCCAGCTAGCGCTCGCGTGCGCTGCGACAGGGGAGTAGGGTAGTCATTTGATCTGGACCGACGAGGCGTTCGCGATGGGGTTGCGAGGCGCGCGCGTGGGTGAAGCCAGCGTGAAGGTGGAGCTCGAGAGGCGTTCATTTTCGAGCACGCAGTGGGGAGGGTTCGCTGATGTCAACTGTCGTGAGCAAAGGTGAAGTCAGGTGATTGGGAGCAACGTGTTCGACTGGGATGTAGGCGGCGCTGGAGGGTTCGACGAGGTGGTGGTTGCGATTTGGGGTATCGCGATTGGGGTAAGGCATCGGCAGTTCAGGCAATTGAATGAGTGTGCTCGCGAGGGCTGGTGGAGGGTTTGGCAGACGAATTCAATGCGTCAACTTTGATTTTTGACAAGTGAGGTAAAGTTTTTACAGTTTTTAAAACTTTTAATCAGCCTTAATTTAGTTTAAAATCTGAGATTTTATATGAGGTCAAATGAAAACAGATTTTTCAATATATATATATATATAAGATTGTAATGTGCAGCAGTTTAAAATTTGAGTAATTTTTAGAGAAAATTAGCAGTAAGTTTATAAGGCAATTTATTTATATATATATATATATACACATATACAGTAAAGTAATCACTGTGGTTATATACAGGAAATCAAAATAGGATATATACAGTAAGTTTGTAAAACGTTGATTTACATATGTGTATATATTATACCATAAAGTAAAGTTATTTTGAAATTAAGATTTTTGTTAAATGAAATTATTTAGAGAGATCGGTTGAAAATAAAGATCATTAGTTCAATAAATTTATTAAGGACAAAATTGGTTTAAAACTAAACAATTAGTTAATTAAATCTATTAAACGATAATTGGTAATTCGAATTATTCGAAATTTGATAAATTGTATAATTGTTTGATACAAGGTGTAAATCGAGAAAACGAAAGAAGAATTGGATTGGATTGCAAAATAAAAAGCTAAGGTGAGATTTTTCTCACTCGATTGAAAAGTGGAATTTTCAGTTATTTGTTGCTTGATTTGATTGCTATATTGGATGTGATATTAGATATAGTAGGATATATCTATATATATATAGCAATATATACATATTGGCATATGTATATATTGGATTGATGATTTCCCGCCTCGTATAGCGGATGAGACCCTATTGCGCCGTTAGTAAGCGAATTTTTATAAAACCCATATACCGCGATAATTCCGTACTGGAGCAGAATTGGTATTGTGCTGACATCTTTGGATGCAGGGAAACAGGTTGGAAGGATCCAACTGGACCCCTCACATTGATTGAATTTATTTCTATTGTGATATGAATCTGTGAATGATTATAGTGATGCTATTAATCATATTGATATCTGGAAATTGTTTGAAAGCTAAAATTTAGCTGAATGGATGTTTGACATCATTGGATTCCAAAGATAAACGAAATTGAATTTTTGAAATTCAAGTAGAAAATTTCTAAGTGAATCAATTTTTGAAATTGAAGAAATTTTGAAGAAAGGAATTTTTAAAGTATAAAAAGTAATTTTTTATAATCGTATTGAATAAATTCCAGAATAAAGTGAAGATGTTAAATAAATGAATTTCGTATAATAGTGATTTTTAAATTGAAGAATTCAATTAAAATTGGATTTCTAAATTGTTTGAAAAAAAGATAAAGGAATTTATTTTCTTAAAGAGGAATTTATTTAAAAGGAGATAAGTTGGAAATCCCTTTAGGAATTTAATTGGTAAATTGAAACAAATTGGGAAATCAATGTAAAATGATTTCAAATTGAAGAATCCATTGTTAAAAACAGAATATTGAATAATTTGAGGAAAATAAGGAATTTACTTAGTAGTGATAAATAAATTTTTAAATCAATATCGAAATTGATTTGGGATTGAAGTTTTTTATAAAAAGAATTGGAATTTATAAAAGTTGTTTATAAATCCGAAATCACTTATTCTGATAAGTAAAATATAGAAGTTGATTAAAAGAAGATTTATAAGTCGAGTTGTTACTAAAATAGGAATAGAATTTATAAACGTGTTTATAAATTCAAAATCAGTTGAATTTGAGAAATTAAATATAGAAGATTTTTAAAGAAGGTATATTCGCGATTTTGGATAGCGAATTTTTATTGAGATAAAAATGTGTAGAAATGATTGAAATTGGGTTAAGTGAATTATATTCACGATTTTGGACAGTGAATATATTATTAAATAAAATGGATTTATTTTTGAAGAAGTGACATTAAAAATGAAGTTAAACATTTTAAAGATGTTTTAAAATGTATTATGAATCGAAAGCATAGATTTCAACATTCATTGTTGAAATAGACGTTTTCGAGAAATTTAAGGAAATGGTGGACTATAACACTGTTGTTATAGTAAATGATTTCCGGAAGGAAATGTTTTATATAGTATTGGGATTTACACATCTATCTAAATTCTGAATCCCTATACTAGTGATTTCGAGTCGTCGTAAAGATGTTTTACGCAACATTCGTTTTGACTCAAATAGATGTTAAAATTTATGATTTCCTTAAAGAATGAACTATATACTTAAATTGATTTAAGTATATCGAATATTTTCAAATGTTGAAAATAAATGATTTGTGAAATACTTATTTTTAAATAAGTATGGAAATGCTTTTCCAATATGAAATGAACTGTTTTGAGATTTTATCTTCAAAGATAAATTGAAATGTGAATATTTGAAATTTGTTTTCAAATGGTTAAGTGTGGAAATTTTATATCTAGTAAAGATATTTTTTGAAGATGAAATAATTTGGGAAAATTATTTGGAATCTGATGATGTTGCGCATCTTTATTGATAGTTAAATAACCGACTATCAATAATTACCTTGAATTGGTATTTGTTGTGAATTGGATGAATTTGAATGCCACACTTATTTTTGAATAAGCGCTCACTATTCGGGTTAGCCGGGAAAGGACCATGGGGTCGTATAACCCATTCCGAATATGTGATACGTCGTTATGAATTGCATTCGAAGACCGGTGTTGAAGACCGGATATTTTTGAAAACGGAAGGATTACCGTCGAGTTACTCTACATCGGCTGATCTCCGGTTTAGAGGATTTATCACCCTTAGTGACGGGAAGTCTGGACGTGATTAGAAAATTTATCCGGATATGCAAGGGCTTCGTGAGAAGTGCCTTCGGTTCTGTTCGATCCCGGAACAGACTTGTATGGATTGTGTATGTGACGTTACAATTTGAGATATAAAGCTGATTTCTTTCAAATACATTTCTGTTGGTGGCGGAGAATTTATTCTCTTAGCTTAACACCCTTCTCTGAGACGTACGAGCTCAGAGGTTATGTAGTTGAAATTTATCAGCGATATATCCCAATTTGGTAACGTGGCATACTGAGTGTTGCTGTGAAATGATCAGTGTTTGATCATTTGCGATATGATCATTTGTTTGATCTTATATCTTTGTGATCATAGGTTGATCATTTTGTTTGACCCGAAGCAGGGATTTTTGAGAAAGCGTAGCTTTGTGGACGAGACTTCATCGAGCCTCACACCCCGGAAATGGTCGAAACAGGAAGGATGCGGCAAGGTTCTAGGGAGTAGCGCCCCTTAGTGTATGTCATTCCTTCTGGATAAAGGTGGTATCATGGTATGGAGCCCAGATACTTAACCTCTGTGGTTGCTGCAAATTTATTACTTTGTGGTTGTTGCGAATCGGGGATCCTCGGGAAGATCGGTGACGATCGGGGGATGGCATACGCGTGTCAGTAGTTACCTATTTTTGCAGAGGTAACCCGGCCTTGTGTTGGCAGAGATCCGGTTAGGTTCTCGGGTCGTCTATTCCAGGGACGTACCCATCGTGGATAGGAAGTTCCTTAGCCTGACCATTTGTTGGAAATCCAAAGAAACAATACGAGCCTTTACGATTTCAATTGTATAACCTGTCTCCTCAGGAGGCAGCTATAGCAGGCATAATATAATGGTACCTATGCTGGCTAAGATTTATATTCTACTTTCGAAATGTTTTCCACTATGCACTAATAATAATATCAAAAAGAATTTGATTTTTGCGTAGTAAGCATCTTTGACTATCATAAGAAAAAATCTCCTCCAAGTCTGCGTTTGCATTGTGTGTGTGGTGGGAGGTCTTATGGTAGTTTCATTTTCCAAAAGCATTGCGAATTGACATTAAAGTTTTCCTGTTGTTTATTTTAAAGAATAACTGTTTTACGATCTCACACCAGTCACCATGACTGACTCGGAGTTTATTGTTCCCTTCTAAACTCTGGGTGCCCACAAATTTTCCACACGGGCAGCCTAGAGTTATGTTATCAGGATAGTCTGGATATTCTGGAGCTTTGGAGATAAGCTGGATGGCGAGACGTAGTATTTGTATCTGATAGTATTTATTCCGCTGTGTATTCTGTATGAGGACAAGTTATATAACTGTCCATTGTTGTATATTGACTCTGATTGATGTATGTATAAACTGATATAATTCTTTGTTTTAAAAGACTAGTGTTTATTTATTATATATTGTTCCGCTGCGATGTGTAAGATTCTGATATTGTTTTCTGCTTCTGTATCTGATGTTGTGTTGTTGTTCTTCTTTCTTTTTCTTCTATCTTCTTCTTCTACCTTTTTCTTCTTGCTAAAACCCTCACTATTGGAGTTTCCGGCACTCGATTTCTCGGCAGTCGATAAAGTGAGTATCGATGTCGAATTTTCGAAAGTCGAAAATTTCGGTATGTGACACTCGACATGTATATTTCTAGTAACAGTATTCAATAACTGAACCTCCTAGGGTAGACCCGCTGATGATGCAAACCCCAAACTTAAGTTAGCCTATAACAAATAGGTCTTGGACCTAGGGATTGCCCAAGTTTATGTTTTGTCTACATTAGACAAACCGTTATAAGGAGAGCACAAAAACATGATTGTCCATCAAATTTTCGATAGCCTTAAAGTTCTATTTAAGGAACAGTCTCGTTCTGCAAGGTAAGAAATTATGACAAAATTGTTCGTTACAAAAATGGGGAAGGGAGAAAAGGTGGACGATTACGTTCTATTGATGAATAGCTATTAGCGCCAAAATTTGTCACTAACACCCAAATCCAGATGAAAGCACCAACCAACAGTTATAGATAACAGATAGAATGTATGTAGAGAGTATAAATATAAAGAACAGTAGAAATTAAAAGGAAAGCAATAATAACAGAGGATTTATAGTGGTTTGGCTGACTCCGGCCTACGTCCACTCCAGAAATTTCCTTTTTATTGATGTCAGAATCAATTACAGTTACAATCCAGAGTTATTAGAACAACAATGGTAGAGCAGCCTTAGTATAGAAGACGAAGAGAAACAAAATGAAGATCCTTTTTCTGAAGCCCCTCCTGCTGTATTTATAGACAAAACCTGAGTTACTGGGCTTCCTGAGTGGCCCAGGCCCATCAAGATCATAGCCGACCCAAACCTCAAACGCCACGACCGACCCCGAGTTCATAATACGTCGACCCGATATCCCCCGGGCATGACTCGAAGCAGGCCAATCCAAGACTCGGAGTAAACTAGGCTAGAACTCGGAGCATAATGAAGCCGATCCTATCCACTCATTCAATGCTGATTCCCTTCCTCATCGATCCAAAACCAAACTGCCAATCGCGTCTCCAAATGCTTTCCGAACCCAGAACGAAATGCTGACCCACACACGCCGATGGACTTATGCCGACCTACCTTGACCGAACCATAACCATACTCCAACACTGAGCCACTCCCGACTCTGATACCTCCCAAGCATGCCGATCCACTGCCAAATATGCCGAACCACATATGTATACCCGATCCACTCGTCATGACCGAACCACCTCCACTGCCGAATCACTCCAATAACCGACCCGGCTTCCTACCGATCCAAAACCTTCACAACACCCACCCACTTGTATCGAGCCATACTCACCGAGCCAGTCGCACCGGGCCACCCTGACTGAAGCACCATGACCGAACCATTCATGATCTCTTCTCCTTGATAGAGCCATGTACGACCGAGCCACCATGGTCGCACGACCGACCCACATGGCCGAACTCCAATAACCGAACGCTCATGACCGACCCATGCTATGCCGAACCATGACTTCGTAATCATATTTATCATCCGTGATTGATCGTCTATCCATCAAGTTGACTCAAACCCATCGTATTCCAGCCTTGATAAACGAGTAGTCGATTTAGTTAAATCGGCCTATCCACGGCCTTGCCAAAAGGCGGGTTAACAATAGCTATATTAATAGACTTGCTCAATTGGACATTTTTATAAGCAATGAGCTGCAAGTAGATCTGATCTTAGGGTCTCTTACTCCATAGTTTGAGCGGTTCATATTAAACCATAGCATGAACCAATTGAACGTAAGCCTCATGGAGCTGCTCAATCTGTTGAGATCAACCGAGTCATCATCCAAAGATCAGAATACAGTGCTCGTAGTTAAGGGGAATGCATCATTTTTGAAAGGTTCGAAGAAGTGAAAAAGGGTTAATAAAAAGAACAAGAAGATCGCTCTTGTTGATATAGGTGAATGTCATCACTGTCATAAGAAGGGTCGGGAAATAGAATTGTTGAGAGTACTTAAAGAGTGTCAGAAAGAAGAAACAGAATGGTTCTGCTACTCCTACAGGTATATTTATGGTTCAAAATTGTTTTGCAATTAAAAATTGTCTTGAGTTTTAGATACTTGATCTGAAAATCACATCTATAATTCGTTATAGGTGCATAGAAATAGGCCTCCAATGGCAAAGGGAGAGATGACGCTTCAAGTTGCTGATGGATCTCTAGTAGATGCAAAGGTAGTTTGACATTTTCATTTAAGTTTGCCTAGTGGATTAGTTTGATATTAAATAATTATTGTTATGTAAAAGACTTTATTCGTGGGATTATTTCAATGTCCAGACTATCTGAGACTGGTATTATTTTTCACTATGCTAATAATGTTATAAACATTATGATAGATGGTAATAAAGTCCATGATGGTATTTTAGATAACGATATTTATGTAATCAATACTTATTATGTCTGTGCTACGAGTAATTCTTCAAATGATGATATAAATAAAAATTATCTGTGGCATTGTAGGCTAGGTCATATAAGTGAGAAATGACTACACAAATTGAAAACCATGAGTTTATAACCATCATTTGATTTTAAATCATTTGATATGTGTGAGTCGTGTTTCAAAGGTAAAATGACCAAGTACTCCTTTAGTGGGAGCATTGAAAGAGTTAATGAACTCTTGGGTCTCGTACACAGTGATGTATGTTGCCCTATGCATATGGTCACTAAGGATAATTGTTCTTATTTTGTAACCTTTACGAATGATTTCTCAAGACTAGGGTATGTGTATCTTATGAAGAACAAATCTGATGTCTGTGATAAATTAATTGAATATAAAAGCGAGGTTGAAATCAGATGAACCATAAGATTAAAATACTTCGATCCGATCGAGGAGGTGAGTACATTAGACAAGAACTCCAACAATACATAAAAATAATGGAATTTTATCTCAAGTTACTCCATCGTACTCTCCACAATACAACGATGTTTCTGAGCGTAGGAACCAAACCTTATTAGATATGGTTCATTCCATAATGAGTAAGCCTGGGTACCTTTATCCTATTGGGGATATGCGCTAGAAACCGCAATATGTAACTGAATTAGTTACCCACCATGTCTAGGTCTTAGACGTCATATGAAATGTGGAATGGGAAGAAACCCCACCTTAATTATTTGAAGGTGTGGGGCTGTCTAGCCTACATTAAGAATATCGGTCCCAATATGATTAAGGCAAGATTGGTCTTGTGTAAACTCATAGGATGTCCCAAGAAATCCATAGGATATATTTTCTATAACACGGAGGAACAAAAGATTATTGTTTTTTTAACATGTTGTCTTTTTGGAAAAGGAATTTTTGTTCAAAGACAACGAAGTTGTGGAATTAGATGAGATCCAAGAGTCAGACATGGATGCTGAACTAGTGGGAGAACCAAGTTCATCCATATACCAAAACATGCAACCTATTAGAAGGTCTAGTTGGGAATCTTGTGCACCCGATGGATACTACGGTTTTCTCAAGATGGCGAGAAGGAGGGCTCTGTCTTAGATGATGACAATCTTCTATCATTTCAATAAGCACTACAGAGTAAATAATATGCACTTTGGCTTAGAACTATTAAATCCAAGATGGATTCCATGTATGAAAACAAAGCATGGACTTTCTTTGACATAATCGAGGAGATAAAACCCATCGACTGCAAATGGATTTGAAGAAAAGCTAAATGCAAATAGACTAGTAGAGACTTATAAGGCATAGCTAGTTGCAAAAGGATTTTGCCAAATTCAAGATGTTGATTATGATGGGACATTTTCTCCCATTGCAATTTTTAAGTCCATTTGAACAATGCTAGATATTACTGCATTATATGACTATGAAATATGGAAAATGGATGCAAAGATGGCGTTTCTAAATGGTGATTTAGAAGATACTGTTTATATATTGCTACCTGAAGGTTTCGAGGTCAGTGGGAGTGAGGGCAAGGCTTGCAAGTTGTTAAGGTCCATTTATGGACTTAAACAGGCTCCGAGGAGTTAGAATAAGCGCTTTGATGAGGTAATCAAATACAATGGTTTTTATCAAGACATGGAGGAAGCATGTGTATACCGAAAGGAATAGGGAAATGCCGTCATGTTCTTAGTGTTATACATTGATGACCTTATATTAATTTGCATTGATGTTACATTATTGCAATCAGTGAAAGCTTGGATTTCCAAGAACTTCTCCATGAAGGATTTGGTTGAAGAAGCCTATATATTGGGTATAAAGATCTATAAAGATAGATCTAGGTGGCTTTTGGGATTGTCCTAATCCCTGTACATAGATATCATACTGAAAATGTTTGATATAGAGAATTCCAAGCTTCGAAATGTTTCAACATAATCTAGCTAAGAAGGATGCCTCTCAAACTTATAAGGAGAAAGAGCCTATGAAAAGGATACAATATGCTTCGGCAATCGGTTCTATAATGTATGCTATGCTATGTACTAGACCATATATGGCAAACGCATTAGGATGTGTAAGCCAATACCAGTCTAATCTTGTAGAAAAGCATTGGACAACTATGAAATTTATACTTAAGTATTTAAGAAAACTAGGGACTTATTCCTTATATATGGGAATGGTGACATATTTATGAAGGGGTATACCAACTCTAGCTTTCAGAGTGATATCGATGATAGTAAGTCAGCGTTGGGTTACGTCTTTAATATTTAAGTTTAGGTTATCGGTTTGAAATTTCCAAATAGGAAACGGTAGTTAATTGCACGATGGATGTCAAGTACATCACCCTTAACGAAGCAACTAAAGAAGTAGTCTGGACACAGAAGATTTTAAGTGAGTTAGGAGTGACTCCCGATATTGAGAATCCAATGGCACTGTTTTGTGACAACGGTGTGCTGATGCATATCACAAATGAGCCTAGAGAACATAAGAAATCACGACACATTTTTCGAAAGTTCCACATAATCAGAGAATTAGTTAGTAAGAAAGAGCTGTGATATAAAGAGTAGATTACAAAGACAACATAGTAGATCCATTCATGAAGGGTCTAGTTAATTCGGTTCTCATCAGCTGATCAAAGAGATGGGATTGAGATTCCGTAATTGGCCCCAAGTGCAAGTGAGAGATTGATAGAGTCAAGAGTTGCCCAAGGGGCAATTATGTAATTCATTGTAGATTATTAACTCTGTAATAAAATCTCATTCGAAATAATGTTTTTTTTTCTATTATATGCTTTTTATAATGTTTTATATTAACTAATAATATAGACTAAGTATATTTAATAGAAAACCCATAAATGTTGTGTTTTGTGATAGTAATTACAATGTGTTGTAATCATAGGCAATTTATCATAATATAATAAACACATCGTTTTAAATATTCATAGTTAAGATATATAGAGACTGGATATCGATACATCCATTCAAACTAGAGTATGTAACACTCTCAAAATGTTGGGCAGTGTATCACGGATGCTGGGGACACCAAGGGTTTACGTACTAATAGTTATTGGATAACTTTATAATGACTCATTAGATAGTTTTCTATTGGTTAATATAACTAAAGTAAAACTTAAAATATCGATGTGATGATATTACACAATTCTGTCGACTTAAGAATAACGTCGAGCTTCAATGTGAAAACTCTACGTTCATTATAGTTAAATCATGACACGACATCATCGAACGGATATAGTTGGGTCGAGTGGAAATATTGGAAGTGAAACACTATTCAATAGAGAATTCGTCTCCTTAGTTATACGAGGTTGCTATCATGGTTAACTAAAGTCAACTCAAAGTCAAATTCTCTGGTTAGAGAATTTCAATTAATAATAATTTATATTATTGAACCAAGGACTTTGTGTTTAGATTATAAAGTTAAACGTGGACTATTGAAATTTTGACCATTACCAAATTCCATAAGTCCTAATATGATATAGTTTTGACTAAGAGAATTGGTGTAAATAATTGTCATTATCGGGTAACCCTAAAAATAAGTAAAACTGGATTTTACCGAAGCTATATAAGTGATAAATTTGACCATAATGTCACACTACTAGCTAGTGCGATGTGTAAATATTAATATTCGAGTTGTTCAGTATTAATCGCTGACCGAATTTATGCCTAAGAGTCACACAACTGAAATGATGAATACTACATCTACCACCTAATTTAATTAAACTATAATTGTTATGAACTAATTAAATTAATTAATATTTATAAAATATTAATTACAAAATTTATTTGATTTGTGTTGATCAGTATTGAAAACAGTGTTTATATAAAAGTTGTATACACATGTATCGATATACGATATCGATGTATGTTTAAATTAGATTTAAATATATATTATTTGATCGAGCTTGAAATAGCATTGAAGCTCATATTGAGGCAAGGATGACCAGCCATAGGTGGGTAAATAAGGAATTGGATTTATTGGAACCGGACTAGCCTGCAATGGAAGTTAAGGGTGAATTTCAAATTTTTTTTACCTTGGGCATATAAAGTCTAATTTATTTAGAACACTTCTAAATTTAAATTAAATAAAATCATATATTTCATTTAAATTCATAAATTGTTGATAGAAATTTATTTAATTTATTTTCAATTTATATATAAGTATACATATGTGTATGTGTGTGCATGTGTAACATGATATTCCATGCAAGGTGTAACATGATATGTTGGGATTTACATCGCAACTGCCATGTTAGTGTAACGACCCTAGATTTTAAATTAATCTAATTTAATAATTTATTGAAATTTTGAATAAAAATAGTAAATTAATTGATAAAGTAAGCGAGTTTCCCCGGATCAAATAAATTCTGTATAAATCCTTTAAGTTTAAGAATATTGTATACGTGTGAGTTGGGTTTAAATTTCAAATAAATGGTTTAGCATATTAACAATATAAAGCAATAAAAACAAAGTATAGAACCAAACATAAAGTATACAGCCTGTAAATAAGTAGACAAGGCAAGAACAAAGTTTAAAAGAAATAAGACAACTTTATCTACATATATTTAGCTTTCAAGCAAAAGAAGTACATATACAAATCATTTCATCCCACCAAAATATAGCTACAGCCCAAAAACAAAATGTATGGGAGCTGCCAGGCATATAAAATATGTAGCCTATAGGGTAGAATGCAAAGCTAAAGTTGAAAATAAACTGACAAAACTAACACAACATCATCTCTAGCCAAGATAGGTATCACTTCAGCATGTCTGTTGTACAAGAAGATCACCCTGTCAAATCTTCAGCCATACCTTTTGTACCAAACCATATTATATCCTGTAAGCTTCATTTTCTTATACATCAACTGCCACAACTTAGTTCGTTCGAACATAAATTAAGCAAACCGGGAAAAATACCACCATTTTACAAACTTAAAACATCTCAGTTTAAACAACAATCTAATTCAACTCAAATCAGAAATCAAGAAGAAGAAGTCTTCCAGCTAATAGTTCAACCAAGTTTTCAACTTTCAATTTCGAAAAGCTTAAACCCTCAAACTTCAAATTTCTGGAAATCAACATGATCAGGGTGAGTAAACATCTTTATCTAAATTAGTTAATGAATGTTGCTGTGAAATATTTGTGATAATGATAACTTGCATGTGTATATCTACGTATATGATTCTGTGTGTATGATGATATTCCTGTGTGCATGTCTGATGTAAATACATCAGCTCTGTTCCATATTACCGACTTAACAATTTAGTTCCAATCCATTCTTTTCCCTTTGATCTCTATTGTGGCTTAATTTTCAGACTAGGATTGTTTGTTTAGTCTTAGATTAAAACCTAGAAATGGAGTTAAGGGAAATATATTTGGATGTTAACTGTAAAAATAGAAAGAACAGGGAAATTCTTAAAACTATGTTAAAACCCATCATGGAAATTTGTTGTTTCAGGATGTTAATTCGAATATACTATGCAAATTAGGATTTTTAAAATTAAAATGGAGATTTTTAGTTCTGTATTTCAAGAGTAATTTGAATTCGAATAAAATTTGCATTTTCACCATTTTCTAACATTTGAACCAATTTAAAGTGTTGAAATTTTGCTTGAAGCTTGTTCGAACATCATTGATGTTGAGAAAATTATCAAAGAATTTTTCTGTTTCATAAATCAAAGGAACGAGATCGAAGTAGGGTTTGGTGCAAGCTTTTGGTCATGTCTGTAAATGTGACGAGTTCGATTTCTCCACGTGATCGAGCTTCGCGATGCTTCGGGGAAGGATGGCTTGGGATGTTGGCGTGGTATGGCCGAAAGCGTGGATTTTCTGGTGGTCGGTGCGAGGAGAACGAGGCGAATTGTTCTGAGATGTTCGAGCATCAGTTTTCACGAGAGAGTGAATTTTCGTTTTCGAATTTGCTGGGTCGAATCGAAGCTCGATTTCGTGGTTATGTGGAATTCTCGACTTGCTGGTGATCGCGAAGTCCACCGGAGTGGCGGCGCGATGATGTGCACGTGCACGTGCATTTTTGGTACCTGGGTTGTTGATTTGGGGAAGACGAGATTTGATCGTGTGTTGCTCGAAAGTCTGGGAGATCGACTCGAAGTTCAGGTCGGGGGTTTTGGGGTATAACTCGAGTGCGAACTCGAGTAATTGAAGAAGAGGCCCGAAGTTTTCTTTGTTCGACTCGAAGCATGTTTGGGTAGCCTCGGGTCATGATGGTGATGCCAGTTTTAAAAGCCTGGCAGTTTTTAAAGTTTAAAATTTAAAACTGGGATGTAAAAACAAGTTTAAAACCAAATTTTAAAGATGGATTCAAATTATTTTTGTCTCCATAGTTTTAAATAAATATAAGATTTATAAAAATTAAATGTGTTGACAACTTTTTAATGTTTAAAATAGATTTTTGAGTGTGTTAAATTTTGTTAAGGTAAATTTGGATTTATCTTGAATATAAGGTGAAATGAAAACTTGATCATTTATAAGAAATATTTTATCCCTAAATAAATGAAACTTAAGGATTTGAAAATATTAAGTAAATGAATAATTAACTAATTTGATTAATTAATGATTGGATTAATTAATTTAGTAATTAAAGGTTAAATTGGTTAATTAAGGTTTAAGAAAATAAATTGGTAATAAATGGATGATTAAGAATCATTAATTAAATAAGAGTTGAATTTTAATTTATGATTATTAATTAAGTAAGTAAGAATAAATTAAGTTATATTGAATACTTAGTTAATTAAATAACTGAGGATTAATTAATGAGTATTAAAGATGAAATTTAAGTGTAGTTAATAATAAATCTTAATTAATTACTTTAAAAAAGTAATTTAAGAAGTGTAAATAATTAATGAAGGTTATTAACTAGGATGATTGAATAATAAATTAATGTGGTTAATTAATTAAGATAATCAAATTAAGAACAATTAATTAAAGGTTAATTAACTTATGAAAGAAATTAAAGGATGTTTATTAATTAATAATTAATTAATTAAAGTTAATAAATTAAATGATGAATTAAATAATCAAGGTAATTATTTGATAATTAAAAGTTGATGAAATAATAATTAAAGGTTAATTAATTTATTATTAATGGTTGATTAATAAATGATTAAAGAATCATTAATCAAAATAATTTGTAATTTATCGATGTTAATTAACCAGGATTAGTAGTTCATAAGTAATTAATCTAATTTGAATAAATTAGATATTGATTGATCTTGCTTATGTTTGGATTCTATTGGATGATTTGATTGTTTGATCTCCCTGATATATGATGCTTTGTGATACATCCTGATTTATGTTGTGATTTGTAATTTACTTATCTGTGATATATATATATATATCTGTGATCTGTGAATGAAGATGAGCGTTATAGTTTGTATCGCTTATCAACTATATTTCTGTATTCTGATCTGTGATGAGTGTATGATGTGCACTATTGTGTGTAAAACCCCTGGACCACACTCTTACACACACAAATATGGATTTCACGTGGAAATCGGTTAAGTCACAGATAATTTAAATTTGATGTTTTTGAAATTGAAATTTAAATTTCAATTGATTTTGAAATTGAAAATTTGGGTTTAAAGTGAAAAGCTTTTGAAATAGAATTTCAAAAATAAAAGTTATTTTGAATAACTTAATCGAGTTTTGAAAATTTAAATAATTTGATTTAAATTTGAATTCAAGTTTGAAATTGAATCCTATGATTTGAAACTAGGGATTTAAGATGCTGTACAAGATATGAATTTAAACCATTTTAAAAGTAAAATTTTGAGAATTTGAATTTAACCCAAGGATTTCAACTCGTATAAATGAATCAGATTTCCCGAAATGAAAACTGTTTGTTTTCAAATGATAAAAGCTTTCAGATAAGAAATGAAATTCCAGTTTAATTAAAGGAATTTCAAGATTGAATTGAAAAATGGTTTTCCAAGTTATGAATAAATTCTTTTTGAAAGCTATGAATTGAATCTGTTTATTTTAACAGATTTAAAATGATGTTTTGTTTAAACCATTTGAAATGGAATTGTTTTGAAAGCTATAAGTTAAATCTTTGGTTTAAAGATTTATCAAGTTAATCAATTGAAATGGGAATTAATTTGGAAAATCTATGAATGAATCTTTTGTTTAAAAGATTAAAGTGTGAAAATTGTTTAAACCGTTGAAGGTTGTTAAAATAAATCTTTTTGTTTAAAGATTTGAAAATGGTAATTTGTTTAACCATTTAAAAGAAAGTTTGGGTTTAAGTTGTGACTTAATTGAAATCCCAATATCCGTATATTTTTAAATATTGCGCTCACCATTCGGTTTAGCCGGGAGAGGACCGGTGATACGTCGTATATGGATAGCATATAACCCATTCCGAATAGTGATACGTCGTATATGGATAGCATTTGAAGACCGGTGGTGAAGACCGGATATTCACAAGAACGAAAAGATAACTCGTCGATTGTCTCTGCACTGAGTCGCGCCGGTATAGAGATTCCCTAAGTGATGGGAAGTCCGATCGGGATTGTGAATACCCGGATTTGCAAGGGCTTCTTCGGAAGTGCCTTCGGTTCTGTTCGAACCCGGAACAAACTTGTATGGTTACATGTCTGACATTACACTTTGAGATATAAAGCAGATTTCTTTCAAATACATTTCTGTTTGGTGGCGGAGAATTTATTCTCTTAGCTTAACACCCTTCTCTGAGACGTACGAGCTCAGAGGTTATGTAGTCGAAGGTTATCAGCGATATATTCCCAATTTGGTAATGTGACATGCTGAGTGTTGCTGTGTGATGATCAGTGTTTGATCATTTGTGATATGATCATTTGTTTGATCATTTATTTTTGTGATCATAGGTTGATCATCTGTTGACCCAAAGCATGGTTTTGTGACAAAGCGTAGCTTTGTGGACGAGACTTCGTGAGGGCCTCACAACCCGAAAATGGTCGAAACAGGAATGTTGCGGCAAGGTTATGAGGGTCGCGCCCTTTAGGGTATGTCATTTCCTTCTGGAAAGGGGTGGTATCATGGTATGGAGCCCAGATACTTACTCATGTGGATACACTTATTTATTATGTGTGATGTTGGTTACCGAGTGCTCGGATAAAGGTCCCAAAGGACCGGGAGGTGGCATATTCGTGAGTTACCTATTACAGGGGTAACCCGGCCTTGTTGGCAGAGAGCAGTTTGTCTCTCGGGACGTCCAGCCAGAGGCGATCCCATTCGGTAGGAGGAAAGGAAATTCCTTAGCCTGACCATTTGTTGGAAAATCCAAAGAAACAATACGAACCTTTACGATTGCAATTGTATAACCTGCTATGGAATGTGGCGGTAACCTGCTATTGAACATAGTAACTATAGTAGGCATAACGTGAAATGCTTATGCTGGCTAAGATTAATATTATACTTTTGAAATGTTTTCTGCACTATGCACTAATAATAATAATCCAATGGTTTGCGTAGTAAGCATGTTTGACTATCATAAGAAGAAATCTCCTCCAATTCTGCGTTTGCATTGTGTGTGTGGCGGGAGGTCTTATGGTAGTTTCATTTTCCAAAAGCATTGCGGATTTCAATGTTTAAAATTCTGTTGTTGTTTGTTTTAAAGATAAACTGTTTTTGTTGCTCACACCAGTCCCATGACTGATCCGGAGTTTATTGTTCCCTTCCTAAACTCTGAGTGCCCACTATTTTCCACACGAGCAGTCTAGAGTTGGGATTCTTAGATATTCAGGTTGAGTAGGTTATCTGGAGCTAGTCAGTCCTTGGACGACTGACCTTGCTTTCCGCTAGCTATGGATTGGAGCATTCTATTGGAGATATTCTATCTGCTGCTGGTGTTATCGTTTTCTTTTCCGCTGCTATTTCTTGTATCATATCTCTGATGTATATAGGTATTCATTGTATCATCATTGTATCTGGATATTGTATCAGATATTGTATATCAATGTATTATTCTTTTTCTTCCACTGTGTTATTTACTTAATTGTATTATAAGCTCCGGCGAATCGGATTTGAACGGTCGAATCTACGGCATTCGAGTACGATGTAAAGTATGGATGTCGATTTTCGAGCGGGCAAAATCTGTATCGTTACATTTGGTATCAGAGCTAAGGTTGAACTTTAGCTCAGGAGTATAACACGTTAAGTAGCTCATTAGAGATAAAGTGAAGTAAACTCTAGAATGAGTATATCCCTAAGATATCAGTTTGAACGCCTCAGTAAATTCTCTTGCTATCCACTGATAGTGAGTATGAGTGCAAGAAAAGGACGAGATAGGGGATAGAGAAATACGACTATAAATGGTCAATGCCCTGCAACAGTGGAAACAACTTTCATATCAATCTTCTTTGATTTGATTCCCAATTCTTTTGATTTCTTCGTGACAGCTGCAGAAAGAAGTTTTGGTGTGATGATGGTCCAACGAATCGTTGTAGAAAAAATCCTTACTTCGTATTTCATCGGTTTCTTATCAGCTTTTTGATTTAAACCTTAATGGATTTGAAATTCGAAATTTTAATTTGAGGTAAATTAATTAATAGAATATGAGGATAAAATTGAATTGAATCGATAAAACGATTTCGTTTGAAACCAAATTTGAAATTCTATTGTAAATTCTTGTGAATACCAAAGTCCGAAGAGGGACAAATTGGTATGTATTCTGAGATATTCCGACTTGAATTCGGAATCCGTATCTTGTGTTCGAGGAATTATAGGAGATCGAATCTGTCTATCTCTGTCTTTGTCTTGTGCGTGCGAATTTCGAGGACGAAATTCTTTTAAGGAGGGAAGTTTGTAACGACCCTAGATTTTAAATTAATCTAATTTAATAATTTATTGAAATTTTGAATAAAAATAGTAAATTAATTGATAAAGTAAGCGAGTTTCCCCGGATCAAATAAATTCTGTATAAATCCTTTAAGTTTAAGAATATTGTATACGTGTGATTTGGGTTTAAATTTCAAGTAAATGGTTTAGCATATTAACAATATAAAGCAATAAAAACAAAGTATAGAAACAAACATAAAGTATACAGCCTGTAAATAAGTAGACAAGGCAAGAACAAAGTTTAAAAGAAATAAGACAACTTTATCTACATATATTTAGCTTTCAAGCAAAAGAAGTACATATACAAATCATTTCATCCCACTAAAATATAGCTACAGCCGAAAAACAAAATGTATGGGAGCTTCCAGGCATATAAAATATGTAGCCTATAGGGTAGAATGCAAAGCTAAAGTTGAAAATAAACTGACAAAACTAACACAACATCATCTCTAGCCAAGATAGGTATCACTTCAGCATGTCTGTTGTACAAGAAGATCACCCTGTCAAATCTTCAGCCATACCTTTTGTACCAAACCATATTATATCCTGTAAGCTTCATTTTCTTATACATCAACTGCCACAACTTAGTTCGTTCGAACATAAATTAAGCAAACCGGGAAAAATACCACCATTTTACAAACTTAAAACATCTCAGTTTAAACAACAATCTAATTCAACTCAAATCAGAAATCAAGAAGAAGAAGTCTTCCAGCTAACAGTTCAACCAAGTTTTCAACTTTCAATTTCGAAAAGCTTAAACCCTCAAACTTCAAATTTCTGGAAATCAACATGATCAGTGTGAGTAAACATCTTTATCTAAATTAGTTAATGATTGTTGCTGTGAAATATTTGTGATAATGATAACTCACATGTGTATATCTACGTATATGATTCTTTGTGTATGATGATATTCCTGTGTGCATGTCTGATGTAAATACATCAGCTCTGTTCCATATTACCGACTTAACAATTTAGTTCCAATCCATTCTTTTCCCTCTGATCTCTATTGTGGCTTAATTTTCAGACAAGGATTGTTTGTTTAGTCTTAGATTAAAACCTAGAAATGGAGTTAAGGGAAATATATTTGGATGTTAATTGTAAAAATAGAAAGAACAGGGAAATTCTTAAAACTATGTTAAAACCCATCATGGAAATTTGTTGTTTCAGGATGTTAATTCGAATATACTTTGCAGATTAGGATTTTTAAAATTAAAATGGAGATTTTTAGTTCTGTATTTCAAGAGTAATTTGAATTCGAATAAAATTTGCATTTTCACCATTTTCTAACATTTGAACCAATTTAAAGTGTTGAAATTTTGCTTGAAGCTTGTTCGAACATCATTGATGTTGAGAAAATTATCAAAGAATTTTTCTGTTTCATAAATCAAAGGAACGAGATCGAAGTAGGGTTTGGTGCAAGCTTTTGGTCATGTCTGTAAATGTGACGAGTTCGATTTCTCCACGTGATCGAGCTTCGCGATGCTTCGGGGAAGGATGGCTTGGGACGTTGGCGTGGTATGGCCGGAAGCGTGGATTTTCTGGTGGTCGGTGCGAGGAGAACGAGGCGAGTTGGTCTGAGATGTTCGAGCATCAGTTTTCACGAGAGAGTGAATTTTCGTTTTCGAATTTGCTGGGTCGAATCGAAGCTCGATTTCGTGGTTATGTAGAATTCTCGACTTGCTGGTGATCACGAAGTCTACCGGAGTGGCGGCGCGATGATGTGCGCGTGCACGTGCATTTTTGGTACCTGGGTTGTTGATTTGGGGAAGACAAGATTTGATCGTGTGTTGCTCGAAAGTCTGGGAGATCGACTCGAAGTTCAGGTCGGGGGTTTTGCGGTATAACTTGAGTGCGAACTCGAGTAATTGAAGAAGAGGCCCGAAGTTTTCTTTGTTCGACTCGAAGCATGTTTGGGTAGCCTCGGGTCATGATGGTGATGCCAGTTTTAAAAGCCTGGCAGTTTTTAAAGTTTAAAATTTAAAACTGGGATGTAAAAACAAGTTTAAAACCAAATTTTAAAGATGGATTCAAATTATTTTTGTCTCCATAGTTTTAAATAAATATAAGCTTTATAAAAATTAAATGTGTTAACAACTTTTTAATGTTTAAAATAGATTTTTGAGTGTGTTAAATTTTGTTAAGGTAAATTTGGATTTATCTTGAATATAAGGTGAAATGAAAACTTGATCATTTATAAGAAATATTTTATCCCTAAATAAATTAAACTTAAGGATTTGAAAATATTAAGTAAATGAATAATTAACTAATTTGATTAATTAATGATTGGATTAATTAATTTAGTAATTAAAGATTAAATTGGTTAATTAAGGTTTAAGAAAATAAATTGGTAATAAATGGATGATTAAGAATCATTAATTAAATAAGAGTTGAATTTTAATTTATGATTATTAATTAAGTAAGTAAGAATAAATTAAGTTATATTGAATACTTAGTTAATTAAATAACTAAGGATTAATTAATGAGTATTAAAGATGAAATTTAAGTGTAGTTAATAATAAATCTTAATTAATTACTTTAGAAAAGTAATTTAAGAAGTGTAAATAATTAATGAAGGTTATTAACTAGGATGATTGAATAATAAATTAATGTGGTTAATTAATTAAGATAATCAAATTAAGAACAATTAATTAAAGGTTAATTAACTTATGAAAGAAATTAAAGGATGTTTATTAATTAATAATTAATTAATTAAAGTTAATAAATTAAATGATGAATTAAATAATCAAGGCAATTATTTGATAATTAAAAGTTGATGAAATAATAATTAAAGGTTAATTAATTTATTATTAATGGTTAATTAATAAATGATTAAAGAATCATTAATCAAAATAATTTGTAATTTATCGATGTTAATTAACCAGGATTAGTAGTTCATAAGTAATTAATCTAATTTGAATAAATTAGATATTGATTGATCTTGCTTATGAATGTTTGGATTCTATTGGATGATTTGATTGTTTGATCTCCCTGATATATGATGCTTTGTGATACATCCTGATTTATGTTGTGATTTGTAATTTACTTATCTGTGATATATATATCTGTGATCTGTGAATGAAGATGAGCGTTATAGTTTATATCGCTTATCAACTATATTTCTGTATTCTGATCTGTGATGAGTGTATGATGTGCACTATTGTGTGTAAAACCCCTGGACCACACTCTTACACACACAAATATGGATTTCACGTGGAAATCGGTTAAGTCACAGATAATTTAAATTTGATGTTTTTGAAATTGAAAATTTGGGTTTAAAGTGAAAAGCTTTTGAAATAGAATTTCAAAAATAAAATTTATTTTGAATAACTTAATCGAGTTTTGAAAATTCAAATAATTTGATTTAAATTTGAATTCAAGTTTGAAATTGAATCCTATGATTTGAAACTAGGGATTTAAGATGATGTACAAGATATGAATTTAAACCATTTTAAAAGTAAAATTTTGAGAATTTAAATTTAACCCAAGGATTTCAACTCGTATAAATGAATCAGATTTCCCGAAAGGAAACTGTTTGTTTTCAAATGATAAAAGCTTTCAGATAAGAAATGAAATTCCAGTTTAATTAAAGGAATTTCAAGATTGAATTGAAAAATGGTTTTCCAAGTTATGAATAAATTCTTTTTGAAAGCTATGAATTGAATCTGTTTATTTTAACAGATTTAAAATGATGTTTTGTTTAAACCATTTGAAATGGAATTGTTTTGAAAGCTATAAGTTAAATCTTTGATTTAAAGATTTAACGAGTTAATCAATTGAAATGAGAATTAATTTGGAAAATCTGTGAATGAATCTTTTGTTTAAAAGATTAAAGTGTGAAAATTGTTTAAACCATTGAAGGTTGTTAAAATAAATCTTTTTGTTTAAAGATTTGAAAATGGTAATTTGTTTAACCATTTAAAAGAAAGTTTGGGTTTAAGTTGTGACTTAATTGAAATCTCAATATCCGTATATTTTTAAATATTGCGCTCACTATTCGGTTTAGCCGGGAGAGGACCGGTGATACGTCGTATATGGATAGCATATAACCCATTCCGAATAGTGATACCCATTCCGAATAGTGATACGTCGTATATGGATAGCATTTGAAGACCGGTGGTGAAGACCGGATATTCACAAGAACGAAAAGATAACTCGTCGATTGTCTCTGCACTGAGTCGCGCCGGTATAGAGATTCCCTAAGTGATGGGAAATCCGGTCGGGATTGTGAATACCCGGATTTGCAAGGGCTTCTTCGGAAGTGCCTTCGGTTCTGTTCGAACCTGGAACAGACTTGTATGGTTACATGTCTGACATTACACTTTGAGATATAAAGCAGATTTCTTTCAAATACATTTCTGTTTGGTGGCGGAGAATTTATTCTCTTAGCTTAACACCCTTCTCTGAGACGTACGAGCTGAGTGTTGCTGTGTGATGATCAGTGTTTGATCATTTGTGATATGATCATTTGTTTGATCATTTATCTTTGTGATCATAGGTTGATCATCTGTTGACCCAAAGCATGGCTTTGTGACAAAGCGTAGCTTTGTGGACGAGACTTCGTCAGGGCCTCACAACCCAAAAATGGTCGAAACAGGAATGTTGCGGCAAGGTTATGAGGGTCGCGCCCTTTAGGGTATGTCATTTCCTTCTGGAAAGGGGTGGTATCATGGTATGGAGCCCAGATACTTACTCATGTGGATACACTTATTTATTATGTGTGATGTTGGTTACCGAGCGCTCGGATAAAGGTCCCAAAGGACCGGGAGGTGGCATATTCGTGAGTTACCTGTTACAGGGGTAACCCGGCCTTGATGGCAGAGAGCAGTTTGTCTCTCGGGACGTCCAGCCAGAGGCGATCCCATTCGGCAGGAGGAAAGAAAGTTCCTTAGCCTGACAATTTGTTGGAAAATCCAAAGAAACAATACGAACCTTTACGATTGCAATTGTATAACCTGCTATGGAATGTGGCGGTAACCTGCTATTGAACATAGTAGCTATAGTAGGCATAACGTGAAATGCCTATGCTGGCTAAGATTAATATTATACTTTCGAAATGTTTTCTGCACTATGCACTAATAATAATAATCCAATGATTTGCGTAGTAAGCATGTTTGACTATCATAAGAAGAAATCTCCTCCAATTCTGCGTTTGCATTGTGTGTGTGGCGGGAGGTCTTATGGTAGTTTCATTTTCCAAAAGCATTGCGGATTTCAATGTTTAAAATTCTGTTGTTGTTTGTTTTAAAGATAAACTATTTTTGTTGCTCACACCAGTCACATGACTGATCCGGAGTTTATTGTTCCTTCCTAAACTCTGGGTGCCCACTATTTTCCACACGGGCAGTCTAGAGTTGGGATTCTTAGATATTCAGGTTGAGTATGTTATCTGGAGCTAGTCAGTCCTTGGACGACTGACCTTGCTTTCCGCTAGCTATGGATTGGAGCATTCTATTGGAGATATTCTATCTGCTGCTGGTGTTATCGTTTTCTTTTCCGCTGCTATTTCTTGTATCATATCTCTGATGTATATAGGTATTCATTGTATCATCATTGTATCTGGATATTGTATCAAATATTGTATATCAATGTATTATTCTTTTTCTTCCGCTGTGTTATTTACTTAATTGTGTTATAAGCTCCGGCGAATCGGATTTGAACGGTCGAATCTACGACATTCGAGTACGATGTAAAGTATGGATATCGATTTTCGAGTGGGCAAAATCCGTATCGTTACAGTTAGCTTATCCTATATGTATTTTATGTTGTCCAAATATGTGCATATATTTATACTAATTATATATAAAAACCCAAGTGTCTGTATATATATAATAGATATATATAATATGTATTATGTACCTACTGCAAATCGCTTTTTATGCTTATCTACTGATGAGGCGGGTGCTTCTTTTTCCAACGAATGCTCTGCTCAAACTTTTGCTGTTGACATTCCACATACGACAAGACCATAATCATAAAGATGGTACAAGGCTTCATCACCTATGCTTGTTCAAAGCCATACCTCCGAAATTCCTCAACCACAAGCTCTACACATTGATCCCCCAATCAACTATGAACAACATCCCTTACCAAACACACTTCAGCAATCCCAGACCATCATGTACACCTGATTGCCCCATCACCCAATCATGATCTTAAATCTGCTGCTTTGGATGACTTTGCACCTGCACAAGAAATATTTGATGAATGGTAAAATTTTATCGATGAAATCACTCAACACATAAACGAAGTTGGAAAACTGGATGATGTAACAGCAAATATATCCCACATGCTTGAGGCTGATAAAAATTATTAAGAAGCATCAATAGAAAGCACAATCTACCACAACCTCTCCTAAAAGGCAAACTAAGGGCTCATCTTCTATTAAATGACCATTTGTGCATGGAATGCGAGAGGTTTGAATACAGACAGCATATAAGAGGTTTGAATAACGATATAGGGAACATGAGCAGGATTTTTGTCATCATCAATGCAAACACTTAGAGTGCTCACATCTCACCTAAAAGTTATCAGCATATAACTACTGTTATAACTAGTACTGATGGCTTTTGATGTACTATCTCTTTTGTCTACTTCAGAAATTCTTACTCGAAAAGGGAGAAACTATGGGACATCCTAATCCGTGATTCTTCTTCAATTAATATGCCTTTGATAACACTAAGGGACTTCAACAATGCTTTAAACCCTAAAGATAAGAAATGAGGTCTTCCCATACCTCTTTCTTATCTTAATGGTTTTAAAAACTACTTATTTCAATATGGCCTTAACGAATGTTCCATGCAGAGATGTATACTTGGCCAAAGCAAGGCACGGTTACTAACATAGACAAAGTTTTGGTAAACCAGGATTTACTGCAAATGTTCCCTTACCTGAATGCAATTGCTTTACCAACAGAATTAAGTGACCACACACCATTGCTAGTAACCCTCAAAGACATTAAGCCTCGAAATAAAAATATGCATTTTAGGTTTATAAACTCTTAGAGTACTATTGAGGGTTACGTGCAATGTGTTGAAGTAGGCATGCTGACTACTACATGGGGAGAATTTACTTACAATTTTATTGCCAATTTAAGGAAGGTTAAAGATAATTTAAAAGTATGGTCCAAAAAAATCCGACAGAGTGATGCAGTAAAGCAACTATAGGTGGCCTACAATCAACTGTTTGTGCAAATTGATAATGATCCTAACAATACTACTTTGTATGATAAATTGTTAGAAACTACTGTAGAGCTACGAAGACAGAGGCAGCTTCAATACAAGGATATGATTCAAAAAAGTAAAACCTTTTGGCTACAAGAGGGTGATTTGAATTCTAAATTAATTTTCTCTTGAATGACAAAGAGATTTTATCGAAATCAAATTCAGGCCTTACTATCTTCGGTTGAAGAATATGTATATAATTCAAAATCAATAGTTCAAGAATCTATGAACTATTACTCCTGCCTATATAATGGCCTGAACTCTTTTTATTTCCCACATATAGAATCGGGAATGCTTATAAATCATGAAGGACAAAGATACTCATATGCATTAGTTAATATTGGAGAGATTAAAGCGGCTCTATGGTCTATTCTAGATGCGAAAAGTCCGGGTCCAGATGGCTTCTCAAGGAAGATTTTCAAGCTTCACTATGGTTTGCTGCAGGAAGAACTATTACTTGTCATTATAGAAATATTTTAGATTGCCAGACTTGCAAAGGGAATAAATCATACATTCTTAACTCATATTCCTAAAAAAGAAAAACCACAAACTGTTTCGGGTTATAGACCAATTGCTTGAGCTAATGTTATATACAAGATTGTAGCAAAAATTATTTACAATAAAATAAACTTTTTCTTGCCTTATTTGATTGCAGATAACCAATCGACGTTCATACCAAGATGAAATATTGTGGAAAATACACTATTGGCACATGAGCTTATTAGAGATTTTAGAAAGCCAGGCAAGCCTAAAATGTGTATCAAGTTAGACCTACAGAAAGTGTATGATATGATAAATAGGGAGTTTTATTTATCATATGATGGCGGTTATAGGCTTCCCTTACTCTTTAATTAATCTTATGTATGAATGCATTAGCACTCCTACATTTTCAATATTGATAGATGGATGTCCTTAGGGCTTTTTAGAATCAGACCGATTCTTACACCAAGGCGAACCCATGTCACCTTATTTATTTTGCATTGCTATGGATTTTTTATCTCTCCAAATGGAAGATGCAGTGCTATATAGGCTTCTTAAGCCTATTTCCAAGGTAAATCCTATTATCTCTCATCTATTATACGTAGTGGCGCAGCCAGGATTCCAACCTGGGAGGGTCACATATAAAAGAAAATTGGAGTTTTCATTGACGATACCTACGATTATTTTAGCCTTTAATTAAAATAGTTAAAAAAAGGAGAGAAACTAATCAAAAATATGCTCATAGCGGTAAATAATTCATAATAGATTATCAAACAATCATAATTTAAATGCTGATATAATAATTTATTAAACAATAATTTTAAAGTTACAAACCAATTTAAATAATAAGAATGCAATAATTTATTAGAAGAAAGAATATATGATTTGTGTTTTGATATTTTCCAAATAATTACAATTTCAAACTCATGAATGAATTAATGGTAAGGAAGGCAGGGTAACCAAATAGAAATGATGAGTTCTGTAGGATCGATTTCACCCTGGGGGGGGGGGGGGGTGAATAGGGTGATACTTTTAATTATCAAAATTATAAAAAAATTCTTTGGCTTGAATAGCGTGAATAGTTTGTCCCTTAGTCACACGACTAGTAAATACACAATTTATAAAAAATTACAAGAAAGAAATAAACAAAGCAATTAAAAAATCAAAGCCCTTTCTAAAATAAAAATTGCTTAGCCCAAAATAAGAGCCAGCCCAAAATAAATAAGTGATAATTCTTTTGTTTTTATTCCTTAGGCCTGACTCCTTCTTTTATTTCTCTGGCCTTTAATTCTTTGAGTTAAAAATGGCAGCTTCATCTGTAGCTCGTTCTTTTCTTCTTTGCTCTGAAATTAGGGCTTTGGAAATTTTAAAGATGCCGACTTTGTTCGATCGAATAGATGTTTCTCGTTCCTTGCTTTTGTCGATCGTTTGTCTCTTGATATGCTTTCGGCTTCTTCAAAATTGATCGAGTTCGAACTTGGATTCGGTATGTAATTTATTGCTTTTGCTTTACTGTTTTGCTTGCTTGAACTCGATGCTTTTACGGCCAATGATGTTAGACATTTATATAGGGTTCGAATTCCTATTTTTTCGTTCGTCTAATAATTTGCTTAACTTCGTCTCAGCCACTTGATTATGTTTTGATGCTCGTGATGATTTCTGACTTGTTCAAGTTTGTATAATTTCGTGTTACTTGATTGACACGGTTTCGATTGATTTCTTGGCCACCATGGTTTCGAATTTCTTGCGTGTTCGACTTTGGCCATTTGAAAAACTCCTGTTGAACTTCTGGCTTTGACTGGTCATTACGACTTTGCCTGGATTGTGTATATATGTGCACTTGCATCATCACTGAACTCTAGCCTCAAATTCTATATTCTGCTTTTATGTATTCCAACATGTATAGTGCACTTTCACTTTGTGCTTCACTTGTTCACTGAACTGTTGTATCACTTATGCTTTCCATTATCATGTATATATATGCATTCACGTATGTATATATGTGTTTGTTGTTGCACTTTGATCCCTCTGGCCTGCTTCCACTTTGCCTGTACTCTGGTTTTTGCCGGTTTGTGTGTATTTGGCCTCAAATTCATTTTTTGACCTCTGAGTTGTGTATATGAACTATTTTGTATAAATGGCCTTTAGTTTGGCCTTTCATGACTGGTTTGAGTTTATACCTGACTGAGCTCTTTTCTCTGATTCACACATGGTTGGTCTTTGATCATTTCTTTTATGGATGTTCTGGCCATTTTTGGGTCTGAAATGATTCACTTTCGTGTGCCTGGTCTCTTTGGTCTTTGACTTGTGAACTGCCTGGTTCATATTGCATTGTGTTGAGTTGCTTTTTGTAATTGTATGTATCTTGACCCATAGTTTTGTATTGGCCTTGAGTTTCATTTTGACTTCACTTTGAATCTCATGTGTAGTTGCAGTATCATGTTGTCAGGCTTGAGTTCTGCCTATCAGGTTCACTTGAGTCTTGATACATTGTTTTATACTTGTTTGCTGCCTGATCGACCCTTGTAGTTCACTGGTCTTTTTTTTCATTTGATTGTTATATGCATAGCATATATATATATATATGTCTTTGATCATATCAACATGTTGCCAGGTCTGGTTTCTTTTTATGAAGTCTTCATTTGCTTGTATACTTCACCGAACCTTTTTGGTCGAGACTTGTTTTCGTTGTCTTGACCATTTTCCTGAACTTGTACAATTTGGTATTTGAGTTCATTTGCCTTGGTTTTCATGTATGTGTGCAATGATGGTCTGTTGGCACTTGAATTTGGTCTGCACTTGTGCTGAATCCAGCTTTTGATTTGGGTTTGACCTTGTGCTTACCTGTCCCTATAACTTTATCAAGTGTATATTGGTGTGCACGGCCTTGTGGCATGTACAGTGATACACTGTGCATGTCACAAGCTGTTCGTGTTTGATGAATTCAGAATTAAATGATGACGAACAACCCAAATAACTAAGGCAAATAATATTTTCAAAATACATTTTATTTTACACTGCAAAAATATCTTATTTTCAATTTTACTTCGTCAGTGTATATTTTTGCAGATTGCTCAGATGCTGGATTCAATCTAGACTGAAGTTGAAGGTAAAATACGAGTGAATGAGCGATATGTAGTGAGGACGTTTGTAAATGAAAAATTGTGATGTAATCAAAATTGTATTGTAATTGAAATTGTATATATATAGTGAGAGCTTGAATTTGTACTATTCAAAATTGTAATAAATATTTGTTTGAATAAAATATCCGTTTGAATTTAAATTCTGTATTATTTATTTTATTTAGCAAATATTTATTTATTTATGTGAAAAATAAAATAGTACATTAACAAATACATTTAAATGAATATATATATATATATATATGTTTATTATCATCAAACAAAAATCATATACTCGCATATTCAACAAGTTCATGGTAAGAAAGCATAAGCTGCTGGGAGTAGAACATGCAAAATATCTTATCTGAGTACAACAGATTTGTCTTTTCTTCACATACCATCCCTTTCAAAATTTGGGGTTCAAACCAAAGAAAGTATCTTCAGTTCATTCGAAAATAATACTCAAGATTTCTGGCAGGGTCACTTGCCCTTCCCTGCCATAATGTGGCTCCACCTCTGATTATACGCGGATGATGTTATGTTATTCTTAGAAGCTACTACTACTAATGCACAACACATAAAGGGTATTTTAAATCTTTTGAAAGATACTACCGGACTGCAAGTTAATCAAATAAAATCCAAGGTATATTTTAGTAAATCTGTACCTTTAAAACCTAAAATTTTACATATATTAGAGATGGATGAAGGGAATTTACCTGTTAAATACTTGGGTGTGCCTCTATGTTCTGACTACATAAGTGCAGATCAATGTGTACCATTGATGCAAAAAATTATAACAAAATTAGACAGTTGATATAGTAATCTCCTATCTACCGCTGGCAGAGCTCAATTAATTCATAGTGCTATCATTCCTATTATACTATACTGGCTCCTTATCTATAACCTACCTACTTCTATTGCTAAAAAGATAGAAGCTTTATGTGCCAAAAATTTTATGGTGGCAAGCTTCACAAAATAGCATGGAGTATTTTGTGCCGGCCTAAAAAAGAAGAGGGGATTGGACTACGTAAACTTACAGATCTGCGTACTACTGCTATTCTAAAACTTACATGGAATCTACTGGCCAAGCAAACTTTATGGACTAAGTGGATCTATAATAAATATTTATCTCATTAACATTTTTGGTCTACCTAGATTAACAATAATTTTTTGATATATATGAAGCATATTCTACGACATAGAGATTTAGCCAGCAAAGTATTTACTAAGGTGATTGTGGATGGAAATATATGTCTTTATGGTACGATCCTTAGATAAAACTCTAGTGGATATTTCGGAGTGGCATAGAATTGCAATTTTTAATTCCGCTGATGCAAAAGTTGGTCAAATAGTTCAAAATCATCAGCTCCATCCAAGCTTACTTCTAGAAACCAGGGAAATTAGGCATTTGATACTATTTGTTCCAATTAACACAGAAAAGCAAGCAGATTTATGGATGATAAATGACAAAGATCAATTTGTTTTTTCAGAAGTATGCCAGGGAATTCGTGAAAAACATTCAACAGTAGACTGGTACTCTATTATATGGAATAAAATGAATGAAAATAAATGAGTATTTGTGCTTATAAAGCTATGCTAAATCGCTTACCAACAGTGGATTGACTGTTAAATTGGGGCATGAAAATGACAGTCGATGCCCATTATGCCGCCGAGAAGCCGAATCACATGATCATCTCTTTTTTCACTACGCTTTCAGCAAATATATTATTTCGTACATCAAAATTAAGCTGGATGTCTCTCCCGTAAACACTAGTGCTTTACGTGATGGCGTTCGCTTCTTCACTCAGACCTTCAATAACAAGGATTTCAAGCAATGATTCGCATTTGTCGCCCTTGTTACAACTATATACCATATATGGGCGGAACGAAATAGATGAGTTTTTGAACACAAGGAAACTGGAATGCTTCAGCGAGCTCGTTTAGTGGAAAAGGACGTGATTTTCCAAGTAGAAAGATCAACCAACCGACGCCATTATTCTGTAGAGGAGATGAATTTTTTGATATGTTAGGGAGTAGAACTTGTAGATTGTGGGTAAAGGTGATTTTAGGTTCTGAATTATGTTTGTTTTGGGCTGTTTGGGTGGGCTTTGAATAGCAGGCAGGGTTGCGCTATTTGGTGTATATTGTATTCATTAGTGCTGTAGTGTACCGATGTATTGTACTGCTCTCGTTGGGTGTTGCACTCTTTTTCCTTACACTTTGGTAAGGTCCTTTAAGGAGAGAAGGCCGTCGATGTTTTTTATATGTCACTGAACAAAGAACCCATTTTCGAAAAAAAAATATTATGAGAATATATTATAGATATATTTACTCACAAAATATTATAGTGTTAAGTATTGTATATAAATATGTATGTATGTATGTATATGTATGTATTAAAGTAACATAATTACATTTATATAATAATTTGTATATATAAATATAAATATAATAATTAATGTAAATATGAGTTAGTATAGTTTATATAAATATATAAATTACAAAATTAATTTTTTTTTTTAAAAATTCCAAATCGAACACACAGAAGATCCAAATTCAATTATAATTTTATTATATTAATATATATATATATATATATATTATGAATTAATTAGTTAAACAACAATAAATAAATGATATAAAATATTTATATATTAGATATTTCGAATTTTAAAATTTTAGAAAATCAGGAATCATATTTTATAGCTTACGAAAAAATTTTAGATTCTTCTAAGTCAATTTTTTTGTTAATTAAATACTTTTGAACGAATTTAAAATATTTTTAAAAATATAAAAATTGGTTTGAAAATCTGATTTTTTGACCTAGACCTACAATGATGATAAATTAATTTTAGAAAATTTAAAACAGAATTTTCAAAACAGAATTTATTTTATATCAATTTATCAATTTATACAATGATTAAACGAAAATAAAAATATTAAATAATTACTAAAAAATTATTTACAGTCACTAAAAATCGTAATTGATGTAAATATACATTTGAAAAATATTAGTTTAAATATTTATGTGATATAATTGTATAGTTTAATACAAATCATATAAATAAATTAGTTAACATATTACTATATGTATATATTAATTAATAAAAATATTAGTAAATAATATATGATGGTTTTGGCTATGTATATTAGATCCTTAATGAAAATTTTGTTTTTTATTATTTCATAAACATGTACACATAACCAATCAATATATGACAACATCAATACTTATTGGAATCTACCTAACTAATAATATAATAATCACAATATATAAATATATATAAACAGTATATAGTCATACAGAGGTTATGCATCATCTATAAACTAAAAACATACCTAAACTAATGCCCTTAAGTCTACCTTGTAATGACGAGTTCTTTTCTCTTTGAAACCTTCTCGATTCGATAGATTGTTAGTCCTTGAACCGCAGACCCTTTGCAATTAAATAACTGATAATTTGAATTGACTTTATTTGAGTTTTGTTGGAGCTTTAGGAGGTCTAGTTTGGCCAAAATGATAGAGATAGGAGGCAGCAAAAAGTCCTTGCAAAGTTAGAATTAGGGTTCCTTTTGTAATAGTTGAATCAGAGAGAAAAGTGGATCACATCACTTACCTTTTCTCACAAAATCTTAACTATCCATCACACACCCTTTTACCTTATTTTTGGCCACCCCCTACACCATATGTTTGCTACCAAAATATTCCTCTAACATCATGGGATAATAGCTCATTTAAGCCCATGTAAATATATGTAATTAAATCTAATTTAATTCCTTATAGATATCTCGTATCGATCGATACAGTTATAACTATTATAAATATATTTACAAAAATATTTATTCTTCAAGTCATATTAAAATTTTATAAATATTAATTAATTTATAACAATTATAGACTAATCAAATCATTCGGTCTAAAGAGAATTCATCATTTCGATTGTGTGAATCATGGGTGTAAATTTGATCAACGATTAACATCAAACTATTCGAATGTTAACGTTCACACGTCACTTAGTAGGTGGTGCTACATTTTGGCCAAATTTATCTATTACTTAGTTTCGGTAAAATCCAATTTCACTTTATTAACCATTACCTGGTTGTGATATTTATTTACACCAATTCTCTTCATAAAAACTATATCACTTTGGACTTGTGGAATTTGGTAATGGTCGAAATTCCAATATCATCCATATTCAACTCTATAGTCCAACCACAAAGTTCTTAGTTCGATAATAACAATTATTACTAATAAATGCTCTAGCCAGAGGCTTTGACTTTTATTTGACTTGAGTTGACCGTAATACTAAACCCATATAATTGAGAAGATGAATCCTCTCTTGAATAGTGCTTCACTTCCAATACTTTCTCTCGACCCAGCTATGGTCACTCGATGAACGCCATGCATGATTTGACTATAATCAAAGCGGAGCTTTCATATTGAAGATCCAAAATATTCTTAAGTCAAGAGAAATGTGTAAATCAGTCACATGGATATTTTTTGTTTGACCTTAGTTATATTAACCAATAGAGACCTATCGAGTGAGTCGTTCCATAGCTATCCAATAATTATCAGTATGTAATCTCTAGATGCCCCCAACAGCCATGAGTAATATACCGCTTAACATTTGGAGAGTGTTACATACTCTAGTCTCAACGGATACATCGATATCCAGTCTCGATGCATCTTGACTAGGAACATTTAAAATGGTATATTTGTTTTCATTGTGATAAATTACTCACGGTTACAACACTTTGTGACTACTACAGAAAACATACCATTTATGGATTTTTTTTATTAAATATACTTTTAATGAAATTAATTAATTAATATAACCACATTATTTCAAGTATATAATAGAAAGAAAATACATTTGATTTCGAACAAGATTGGTTATTGAGTTAGATATATGTAACAAATTGCATAATTGCTTCTTGGGCATACCCCTAACTCTATCCATCTCCCACTTGCACTTAGGGTCAATTATGGAATCTTATTCCAATATTTCCAATTAGTTTCCTTAAAACCGATCAAGTTAGATCCTTGGTGTGATGGGTATGCTATTATGTTTTAATTATCTACTTTTTCAATCAACTCTCTTCGACACTGATAAACTACCTTTATCATATGGAACAATTCAGAGTATGTCTCTCGACTTCCTGTGAGCTCTAAGTTTTTTATGAACTATATAGCGACATTATTATCATACAATAATTTTGTGGCATTCTCAACATTTGAAATCACCTCGGCTCAGTTATAAATTTGTGCATTTATATTTATATACATTTCTTTATTGTTGCGCTATTCAAGATGATGTACTTAGCCTTTTCAATGGAATCGACTACAGTCTTTCATTTGGAACATTTTTAACTAAAAGACTCTTAACTTGAATTTATTATTGATATATCATAATCAATATCACTTATGAAACTTTGAGTCTGAATACTTGTTCATAAGGAATTCATTGTTTCTGTAAACAATTCTCTAGTATTTCATAAATACACAAGAACACTCTAAACTACCATTTAGTGATATCAATTTGGATTTAATATTTGCTTTATGTATCAAATACATGAACAAATCATGATACCGTAAACAACATAACATGTATGATAATTCCTATTATCATGCATAAGAAATTCATCTCATGTGATGGCCCAAATTTTCGACCTCCGAAAATCGACATCAATACATCCACTGTATTACATGCCGAGCAATCGAATGCCAGAAATATTAGATCGTTAGGGAAAAGAAGATGAGATAGAAGAAAAAAAATAGAAATAACAACACAGAATCTCACAATCGTAGCGGAACAATATACAAAAGATAATAACATGTCTCTATACAAAATGAAACTACAACTGTTATTTATACATTACATCATCAGAGTACAATACATCAATAACACAACACCGGACAGTTATAATAACTTGTCCTCACAAATGCTGAATATACAGCCTACAATACATAGTGTAATAAATCAAATACGTGTAATACATCTTTCATTATCCAGCTCGTCTTATGAGCTCCATAGCATCCTATCATGTATCTGTAATACTCGGTCTGACCCGAGCATTATAATAAAATAACACCCGAGTCAGTCTGGAATATCAGCGTGAGAAAACACACTCAATTTGAATTATTAAAGTTGTCAAAAATCCTTTGAAAATCAAAGGTATCTCGTAAGACCACGCCACACATAAAAACGACGGGTTTTTACCTTACGATTACCAAAACATTTCATATCAAACCCTCTGATATTATAGTAGTGTCTAAATACAAATACTTATTCAAATAGCTGAAATGCTTGCATCTCACATTCCGGCATAGTTAGGCACAATCAAAACCGTACGGCGCTTATTGGAGAATGGATTCCATACGATGACTAGGTACTAGGGTACCACCTATCACGGTACACTTCTAGAAGCATGTACCAAGGACCTCTCCGGCATCCCCTACAACACAAGACCGGCCCTATCCCTAACCTGGATAAAACCGAATATGTTATCACCCCGGGTGTTTCCACCCTTACCGAGAGCTCTTTTGCATGCATCGTATCCATCTAATATAATATATCCGAGGTTATCTAGAAAGGTGATAACATACCCTAATTGGGTATGACCCACTTAGCCTTGCTACATACCCCATGGTTTTCAGCCATTCCCGGTTGATGAGGCTAGAGGCTACGATTACCTTTTTAAGGAATTATCACTTAGAATGCTCATTGTCCTCCAATGACAATGTATTGATAGCATTCATCCATACAAGTCCGTTCTGGGTTCGAACGAAACCGAAGGCACTATTCCTACTACATCCATTTTGGAAAATCCTCAGGATTAGAGCGATTAGCCCTTGTACTTCACTGCTCCATCTTCGACTCCATGCTCTTGTTTCCCTTTCGAAAACGTACTCGTTGGATCGAAGTGGTTTTCAGATAACAATCCGATCTCGGTCTCTTCGAAACAACGTTCGATATTTTCGGTAAACTCAACACCGGTTCTTTAGGAAATAAACAGACGAAAATAAGATCGGAGATCACCTCCTAACCGTTAGTGGATGGATTTCCTTATAATCATCCTAGTAGAACGAAATGAGTTTATATGTATAGTATAGCACCTCGAACCGTAACTGTACCATATAATCCCCGTATTTCTTCTAGATATTCCCAAAGTTATATTTTTTATCCAGATTTTTGATAGTCGGTTATTTAACTATCAAATAAACAATCATTCAACCAAGTAATTTATTTTCCACCGAAAATACAAAATGACTTTTAATTTAATTTTAATAGATTAAATCTCTTTATCCAAAATATATACTTTTCTTACCGAATTTAGTATATTCACAAACTATTCTTTTCAAAGATATTTGGAAACCTTTAAAATAATTTGGAAAGTACCACTGTGGTATCGACCATGGATTCACAGCTCAATGGTTACGTCTCTATCCCAGAGAAAATCCAAGACTTAACTACAGGCACTCACTGCCTCCGATTTTGCCATGCAGGTATACCATTACTTCCTGAAAACTTTATTTAAGAATTTTCAAAATAGTACTTATGAAATTTCTATAATAATTTTCCAAGTTAATTTTAGGCAATTACTCTTTAAAATAAAAGTTATTATAAAATAATATTAATATAGAATAATCTATCTCTTGAAATAATAATACTGACTAATTTAAAAAAAAATTAACTTAATACCAACCATTTATAAAGCTACTTAATTAATACTTAAATATGTTTTAAACAATTTTTAAAAAAAATAATAAATTTTATGAAATATTCTTAAACACTTTTAAATTTTCTAGTTAATACTTAAAAATCCTCCCTTTTCAAAATAACTGAATTTCTCGATAAAAAATATTTTCCAATTCCAATATAACCAGTCTAACATTTATAAATCTCTTTCGATTTATTTCCAATTCGATTTACATCCCAATTCGGTAAATTCCCTTTCCACATTTCTAAAAATAAATCTACCATTTATTTTTAAGCCGATTTACCCATCTCCTTATAAATCCTCACCGTTAATTTTTCTTCTTCAATCAATCCACTGATAATCACTTTACTTTATTTATAAACCTTATTTATAAATTCCATAGTCTCATTTCCCATTTATAATGGTTTCACAATACTCAACCGATTTTAAATCAATTTCTAATTTAAATTCCATTTTTAAATTAATTTCTTAAATAACCCAAATATCCCAAAACCCAACTAATTCCGATTCCACTTCCATTTCATAAATTTCAAATCTTATTTAAAATCTAGTATAATAATTCCATATTTTATTTTCAAATTCCCTTTACCTTCCCAAACTATTTAAATTTTGATTTTAAAAATAAATCCCTTTTTATACTTAAACAAATATCGCTTAAGTTTTGTTATTTAAAAATATTTTCATTTACATTTTTTTTTCAAAAACCTCTATTTTCCATATTCCAAAACTGGCAAGTACAATTTAAAACCAAACAATTTATTTTGCCCAAATTTATTTCTTTCAATTAAATCCAAATTTTGCCATAAATATTTTACTTCAAATTTTCTTTTTATTTTCTTTCCAAATTAAAAACATTTATTTTCGGTATTAAACACCCAAAATCCAGGCCAAACTACCATAGCATTCAATACATTCAAATTACACTATAATCTACCACAGATTATTCCAACAAATTATATATCAATATATGAAACTAATTCAACATTTTTGAGGAATCCAGTTGGATCCCTCCAACCTGTTTCCCTGCATCCATAGATGTTAGCACAACATAAAAATACCAATCCTACTTCGAGGGGGATACCGTAGTATATAGGGTCATCCGCTATTATGCGGGGCGCATAGGGTCTCATCCGCTATATATATATGCGGGAATATCAATCACTCCAATATATATACTATATATAATATCACATCCAACCGATAATAATTTATCAATTCTATCAATCAATCAATAATTAATTTTAACTATTTAAAATTAATTACGGTAATCCAAAATTGAGTGAGATTAACTCACTTTGATTTCCTATCGCTTTCGCGTTCCATTTCCGATTGGATCCGAACGCGTTTGAAATTATCTGAAGCTCCAATTTTGGCCAAACCTTTTCCTATGCGTAGATGACGACATCACGATCCTAACACAACTTGAATCGCCTGAATTGGACCTCGTGAGAGAGAGATATACATTTTTATAAGTTATCGATATCTTAAATTGATAAAAACAATTTAATTACATTTTAAAATAATCCCATACCCAATTACCCGGCCCAAAGCCTGCACCCCCCTTCTTCTTCTTCCTTTCACTTCTCTGTTCTTCCTGTAGCTGCACGTCTACGCCGTGCACGTGTGCACCTAGCACAACCACCCACTGCCCTATTTGCTTATCCAAAAACATCGACAGGTTCCCCTCCACGCTCTTGACCATATGGCATCACCGCCGTTTCGTCCAAGCCTTCACAACAGAATGGGACCGAAGTCCTTGACCTGCTACCCTCTAATGTCGCGACCATCACTGCTCCACCACATGCCACCAGACTATGGCCATGCGTGCGCCTCGCCATCAGAAACCCATCCATCCATACCTCACGGCCTCCCATCGACCATGGCGCGAGATATCCCTAACCCTAGTTCCACTGTACAAAGTTGAGCAACCTAAACCACGGTCGCACCCCTTAACACTTATGCCAGATTGTAGAGATTGAAGAAATAGGATTTTAGGATTCCGTTTAGTGAATTTTAAGTAAGTATCTGATGAGAAAAAGATTTTTGAAGTTTTCGTGCTTTTCATTTTTTTCTTTTTATCTTCCTGATGCTCGGCCTTGCATTTTTAAAAGGAAAGGGAAGACACAACATTAACGTGTTTGGAGAGGGAATGGTACAGTGATGTGAAGAGAATGGTACAGTGATGTGAAGTATTGAAAATAATATATATACATATTATTTTAAATCAAATATCTCATTTCAAAAGCAGCTTACAATTTCGAACTCCTATCCAGGCATGCCGCTAGGTGTCTATAATGTTACACCCCTATTCTGAACGCAATGGAAAATGTTTCGAGTCCTAATTCGATCGTATGGAGAAGATAGCTTTTTGGATCCAATTATTATATTGAATTTTCGATATAAATTTCAGCGCGTTTATATACCGTACGACCACACGATAACTCCAAACACTATAAAATTTGAAATCCGATAATAATACACTATTACGGATCCAATGGAACTAGTTTCGTCAAAATCCGAGACTGTGCCTCGGAAGGATATTTTTAAATGTAAATTCAAACGATTTACTTTTAAAACTGAACAAATCACTTTTAAATTCAATTTTAAAAAGTTTTTATTATCTTCAGTATTGTAAATATAAATTTTATAAGCCTTCAAATTATTTTTATCAAGCTTAAAACTCAAGATTCAATATTTTAACTAATTTTCAATTATTAATTCGAAAATAAAATTATCCAATAATCGCCTTTATTTGAAATTCAAGTTAAAAATTACTTTTAAATATTTAAAATCAATTAAATATTCCAATTTCAAATAACCAAAATTCTGGGTCGTTACATCTCACCTGTTCTGTATTAAAAAATTAATAAGGTGTCTTTGCATATCGATTTGGGACATTCCCAATATCTTTTGTACTCACCATAAAAGCCATCATTTACACATCTGATGTCGAGTATTAAAACAACTAAGGCTTATTTTAATACAAGTACATCGTTAAAATCAATAATGTGTTATTTACTTACAGTTTAGAAATATCAATGTACCTTTTAATGTTTTTTCTTATGAACACATGCTTCATCTGCATTTTGATGGATAATCAAACTATTTGATATTTCTATCAAAATATTTGTTCAATTCCAATGCTTATAAAATGATACTTCCTATCATTTCTTGGATCATATCCAAAAACTCAGAAAATCAATATCGCTACTACTGACTTCGAGACATTTTTGTTATTATGTGTAAATAACTTGCTATAAATTATTATTTAGAATTTCTTGTTTCAATACATATTTACCAAACATAAAGTCATGCTACGTGATAATTTTGCGAGTAAATCCAAAATAACTTGAGCACATTGAATACCAAATCTATTAAGGTAATTTTGACAATTGAAATTTGTGATTTATTCTTATCAATGTTGCTCATTATATTCCAACTATATTAGTCTTGCTCTCGAAGACACATTCGCGGTCGATGGATCATATCCCTTTTGGGTACATCTACCAAAATCATATTTTGATAATGTACTTGGAATCTATTTCGGATCTATGTATCATACCATATCATAGAGTCAACACTCTTAGTGGTTTATTTAAAGAATCGAGGATTATATATTTTGGACATTGATAAGAAACTCGTAGTTACTCTTCAACGTGCGAGAATACTTATTAGGCACTCTAATGCAATGTGTTCATTTAGGTTAGTTAATTTCATTTCATCTCATGTAATCAGTTTTATCATTGGATCGTATCCAATTCCATTTTACTACCAATAATTTCTCAAAGAAATTGCTTCACTATGAAGTTGGTATTTCTTGAAACAACAATAGTTTCTCAATGCATTGGAACATGTATTCATAAACACTTTATGAATTGTGTTTTATTTAAAACTGATTTAGTTTTAGTTTATAAAACTTATGTTCAAACCATAAATATGTTATCCAATGACAGTCCTTCCCATACTTCTTTTAGGGAGATTCATACGAGATCCCTCACGAACAATTATTATGTGCAAACTTTCAACTTGCACAACACCAACTACTTCGCCTAGGATATGTTAGGGTTTCTTATGAACCCTTATCTTGTATGATTTTGTAAACTATTATTTAGATGAAATAACATTAAACTTATGTACTACTCTTAAGTACATGATCTTATATAAAGAAATTAACTCAACTTCACTCACAATTAATCGTACTTTGTCTAATAAAGTTTGATTACTCGTTATCGATACATCATTATGTATTATAGGAAGGAGTGACTTTTGAGATTGAATCTTTATACATTTTTAGGTAAGTTCGGATCCTTTTCCAATATACTCACCCATTCGATCAAATCGAATCATTCCTATCGCATGTTACATTATTTACTTCCGTTGTATATTCTATGAGTTTACATAGACATACTATATATGTATCAAATACACATATCCATGTCGGTGATAACTCATTAGTGAATAAGACGAAGTACATGGACCGTTTTGGTATTAATAGACCTACGATTATATGTATCATCCAGAGAGTTCATCAACTCTTATGATGCTCCCACTAAATGGGTGCATAGCCCTTTATTGTTTGAGATATAATTTACCAATATCATATTATTCATAATCATATAACAAAATTATTTTTGAAAACCGCGACTTAGTCTATAATTCCAAAATAACTATAAATAATATTAAATACTTCTGTAATTTCTAATGCATCACTTTTGTTGTGAAAAAAATACACATTACATTTTTATTTCATTACGAATATTCACAATATTCACAGTGAAATATAACTATGTCTATTTTTCAGTCGACACTAAAAAATGGTCATAATGTTTGGTATGTTTTATGAATTTTTTTTTTCATAATTTGATGCAAAAATAAGTGCTACATGGAATGTTCCCACTATTTCTGCCATTACTGTAATAGCATACTAAATTCGGAGATCCATCATTCACTTAATATAGGTTATTTATTTCATATACTGCAACTGGTTTATAACAGAGAGTTCTTTGATAAATATCTTGAACTAAGAGAAATAAATCTCATAGAAAGCAATTTTCTATATGAAAATACATTTCGGAATAGAAACCGTAATCCTCATTCTAATGTTAAGTATCAATTTTATTACTACAATTCTCATTTTGATGTTTCGTTATGAAGCAAAGTGAATATTCACTCTCTTCATCCCAGCTATACCTTAAACCACATCTACTCTTGTACATTCGTTTTTCTTTCTAAATGGTCGACCCATTCAAAAGAAAACCTCACCGCTACATCTTAACAAATGTTTTACAAAGATGCATTTGATCATCCTTAACATTTAAGGACATCAAATATGATGAACCTTATGTAAATTGATCAAACTAACATTCCAGTGATCGAATTCTTCGTTTTTTCTTGTAGTTTGGGTCTAGTGTTATATTAACACAATACGATCCTTTTGTAATCAATCAAATTAAACACTTAATCTCATAGTACTGTTATTGGCTTATTTTGAATGAACTAACTTCACCGAAGTATCGTACATTACGAATTGTGACCGTTCCCTATATAACACTTATATGCGATAGTATATGGATCAAATATCCATAATCTTGTATTGCTTTTAGAGTTCGAAACTCATAGAATGCAATACACGGTCTCGACCAAATAAACATGTAAGTGACCAAACTATGAATGTATTTAGTAGTTGTGAAATCAGGCGCTTGCATAGGTGTAGAAATGTTAACATGCAATAAATATTTATTAGTAAGTACCTTTTATATTTTTATCCGTCAATCTTCAATTTGGTTTACTTGTATATCTTAATTGATAAAAAATTTACCAATCATTTTAAATGCATAAATTTATCATAGTAGTTTATTATAACATTATATAGCATATATTCTTACAATATTAGAAAGGTTAAATGTTATCATTTCATTTTTCTAATAAGGCTCCCACTAGTCTTTTATGTTTCACTAAACCCTAAGCGAAACATAGAAGTCTTTCGACTTCACTAGTAGGTGTTAGGACTCGTTTGTCTTGGGATTCTGACCTTGAGTCTGCTCAAAAAATCATAGTCCCACAAACGATGGATAACTCCTTATTGGTTGTATCACATACAACTCCTAACCCATAGTTACCTTGTCCTAATTCCGCTTTGACCTAGAGTTTGCTTAACAAAGTGAAACAAAATTATTCATATGTACCTACCATATCGCGATGGCCTAAGTATAGTATATGCACCTTGAGTTTGCTCAAAAAATACATATAGTTATCTTATCTCGTCTATTCTATATATAAATAATATTGCACATAACATCCCTAGCTTGAGTCTGCTCAACAACTAAGGAGTATGCACATAATTTATTAATATATATGGTAGAGGACAACATTTATTGAAGATTCATAATCTTCAATATATCATATTGAGTGATATCAACTTAGGAATAATGCAATTCTTATTAATTACCCTCATGATCCAAGTGTCGGACACACCGGAAATCACGATTTACATACGTTTACGTATATATTTATTCCTTAAGTCTAGTCAGGGTTTCTTTATTGTTCCACCTTTAATTATACATTCATATTATATAAGTTTTATTATTATATAACCCTGATATTTTGTATTACTTATATAATTGTCTTATGTATAACATTATAGTAATTAAATCTTTATTTAGTTATTGAACATTTTAATTAATTTCATATTATTGTAATATATTATTTATATTATATATTTATTACATACTATAACTTTTATAGTATTATACATATATCTTATATATGTGTGTATTCATTTAATTAATTAACGTCTAATTAATTTATTAAATTAACTAACCTTTAATTAATTTATTTAAATAATTTTAATTAAATTATATTAATTTGAAAATTCAGTTTATATGCTTACATGTATACTTATGTCATTTTAAACATTTTAAAACAACATAACATATACCATAACATATAATACATATATGCATTTATTAATTAATTAACTTATTTAATTAATTTATTCTATTAATATTACTTTTAAAATTTTAAATTTTTAAATCAATTTCTATTATTTTTCAGACATTTTGAAAATCTTTATACTGTAACTTTTGTAATATTTGTAAATCTTATTTTAAATTTAATTTTTAAATTTAAAATCTTATATATTTGAATTTTCAAACAATTTTGAAAATTAGTCCAATGTTATGCAGTTAACGCATTGCAAAATCCTCGTTGTAGCGCGTAGCGCTCTTCGACTGCTACGCTTTTTCAATATAGTGCTATTAACACAGTAGAACCATTTTAAGCCCCGCTATTTTCTGCTACACCCGCTAAATCAACACTTTTTAGCAACTGCTTTAGCAACATTAAGATAAAAGGTTGATTTGGCTAGTTCTCTTTTGAACTAAAGCAATAAAGTTAGGGTAAAGACCTAATTTTAAGGCATTTGTGTTCAATATAAGTTAGAAATCGATTGTAGTCACCAAATTTGGATTTCATAATCATGATATTCTTTGGTATTATTATATAAGATTAAACAATATTTATTTTTCATACACAAATGATGTGAGAATGAGAATAAATTAACTTAAAATATTTGGTTTATATCTAATGAAGCTTTTTTTCCGCTATATCCCTACTATAAACTTTTTGCATCTCCATAGCAATTAAAATATTTGGTTTATATCTAATGAAGCTTTTTTTCGCTATATCCCTACTACTGTAACGGACTGCTATTTTGGACCATTCGCATCCATTATAAGTGTATAGGTAGACACACATGTCGGAGTTGAATTGCTCAAAATACCGCGTTGTTAATTTAAATTTGGCAAAACTGAACATATACAGTAAATAAATAATCACAGATCACAGACACAGAGTAATAAGTGCAGCGGAAATAAAAGAGATAGTAGTTCATGAAGCTACTATATAAATGTATAAGATACATCAGAGTTTACAACAGAAGAGCAATATGATACATCAGATACAAATCTGAATACATCACTGGAATCATCGAATATTGAAAGCAGAATAGATGGCTGGATCTTCAAGCAAAGCTCCAACTCCAAAGGTGAGTCTCGAATACTGGTACACTCAGTCTGACCCGAGCGTAAAGCAAAATACAAAACACTCGAGTCAGGATTAAAATTCTTATATTAATAAATCCAACTCAAGTGAAATAGCAATTGAAATACAAGTAACTCAAAGGATGTTTGGAATAACCATCCTTTAAGGATCCGTTAAACTATCTAATAGGTAGTAATGTACGCTAAGTAGATAATGTCTATCAGTAATATGTAAAGATATCAAAATAGTGTTAAGTCATGGCCCATTCCACCCTTAACACATTTTTATTCCCAAAAGCATATACAAGACTGTAGTTTCCCCAAAACCGGAAGTCACCAGAGGGCAATCCATATACTAAAGGTACAAAACAAATTCGTAGTGGTCGCAAATAGGGAATACAAGTATGACAAGGCACATGAGGCAATACCCAAGGTAGTGATACTACCATTTTCCTGATCCGGACTGGTGAGAACGCAACGCCGCAGCACCCGCAACACCGTAAAACAACACTCCCAAAATCAAGGGTGCACCAATCGACAACAAGTAATGAGTAGTTCGAAGAAGTGTGTCCACTTGAGGTAGCTAATCCTCCATTGGCCCGGCCCGGCTCCTTTTTTAGTCATTTCCAATTTGACACAAGTGTCAAGGCTATCCATTATCGTTTTCTTTCTTCAGTCATCACGTACATCATTCCAACCACTTCATTCTGGATCATCACTCCACGAATGTTAGTTATTAAAGTGGTTTTCGATATCGACAGAGAGTATGTCCATATCAGATCCCGGTCTCTTTAATAACTACGTATTATTACACCGATTGGTCGGTTTTTATTTCAAAACCAAATCAATTTCAATTTCAAATAAATTTGTAAACCAACATTTCATTTGACCTTTCGAAATCAATTTCCAAAATTTACGTTTCAAAACTTCCAAATTCATAATTTCAAAATCTTATAATTCAATTTCAATTTTTATTTAAAACACTTCAAATATTGATTCAAGTTCGTATATCAGTTTCTGTTAGCACCAAAATTGGTCACTAACCTCATTCAGAAAGATTAAGTAGAGATATAAGTGATGAAAGTAAATTAAACAGAGAAGACAATGCTAATTTAAATGCAGAAAGTAAGAACACCAAATTTATAGTGGTTCAGCGTAATTGCCTACGTCCACTTTGTTCAACTTTATTGATTTCCTTTATGGTTGATTACAAATACAATTCGTGAATCAAATGCTCAAGTGAAGTCGTTGAGTAGAGAAGATGAGTCTTGAAAATGGCAGAGTCTCCCCGGTGTTTTCTCTCCAAAAAAAGGATCCATTTCACTGTGACACTGCCCCTCTATTTATAGGCAAATATGGGCTGGACTTCCCAAGTGGGCTGGATAGCCGAACGCTCAAGCCCTAGTGCAGTGGTCGCTGTATGCCGAACCAGGTGTGCCGAACGCCGCTACGCCGAACCATTCCTTCTATGCAGAACGGTGTGTTGGTGTCGTGGGAAGTGCAGGAAGTTTGTCTGTTGAAGCCGAACGCTCTTCTGGATGCCGAGTACTCCAGATGCTGCCGAGTTCTCCTTGATACCGAGCAGTCTTGATGCCGAGCACTCTCGTATGCCGAGCAGTCTTGACGTCGAGCATTGGTTGACGCCGGATACCATGGGATGCCGTGCGTTCTTGTAGCCGAGTTCTAATGATGCCGAACACTAACTGGCGCCGAGTCTCCTGATCGCCGAGCACTACGGATGCCGAACGCTGTGGATGCCGAGTCCCACTGGATGCCGTGCGCTTCGCCGAGTCCTCCTGGATGCCGAACAGTCCTTCATGCCGAGTTCCAGCTGATGCCGAGTACTACACCGAGTGCTCCTGGATGCCAATCAGTCCTTCGTGCCGTGTAGTGGCCAATGCCGAGCACTCAGTTGCCTGGTCAAATCTCCAGGAAACACTTTCCCCCCAAAGTGTATCGCGTGACCGAACATGGTACGCTTTGAATCATACAATCTTTTCGTCTCGTCTTAAACCCTTGGCTAACCTCGAGCGGAGATGCCACCTTTGAGTATTCCAGCGATTCAGGTGTGTGCCGAGCGTGTTCCTACTGGCGAACGAGACATTCGTAATCGGACGATGCCTCCTAGCCGAGCAATACTTCAGTGCCGAACCATTATGCGCCGAGGCCGAACGCTATGACCTTGACCGGTTCTACCGGTCATGGCCTTTTCGACTTCTACCTCCCTCTATATAACCAGGCGCCCTTCCACCATTTTCCCTTTATGCTTTCTCTTCTGTCATTCCCAGAGACTTGCAATTCTTGCCACCCTATCAGATATAAAGTCTAGTTGATCCTTCCTCAACTTCGATCGTCGAACTAGGTATCTTTCCCTCCACGATTACATTACTTCAACTTTAGGTTCATCACATGGGAACGGGGTATTTCTATGGTTGTACAATGTGTGGCTAGTAGAAGTGGTTCGCACGTTCGGAGTCGCCGAACGGTGCATGGTAGTTAGACCTAGCCCCTTTGTGCTGATCAAGATTGGAAGAAAAAGGAAGATGGGGTGTCGAACGGCGTAACCTTCGTCGGGCGATCTGTCTCTATCGTTCGGCGTAAATGGAGAAAGAGCAGGGCAGAGTTATGATCGAGGGCGGAGCGCTACTTTAGCCGAACGAACTAAGGCCGAACACTACCCTTATGCCGAATAGACATATATGCCGAATAACATCTAGACCGAACGACATAATTGCCGAACAACTGTCATGCCGAACAGTTACATACCTGCCGAACAATATAACTGCCGAACACTATATTCGCCGAACACCAAAAATGCCGACCAATATAAATGCCTAGGCCGAACAATATACGTGCCGACCTATACTTAGGATGAATCAATACAATTGCCGAACAATAACTCAAGCCGAACAACATTCAAATGCCGAACAAACATATACATGCCGAACAATTTCAATGCCGAACACTTGACAATGACTTAACCGAACCAAGATACATGCCGAACTCTTCTCAGGACGAACAATGCAACTCAAGGTGAGCTTTTTGAGACGGTCAGCGATGACGGTCTTCGAAGGCGATGATTCGAAGCTAATTATTATATCTTTAAAACCTTTAGATTCTTATTGCCTGTAGTTCACACACCACACGGGGGGAAAAATCGTGTTGCTAATTCTAACGTTCAACGTTTTTTAAGTATAGCTTTCTCAAGCATTTAGCCAGGTTCATTATTTATTCGGGATGTCGAGAAAATCTAGTTCTGCCACCATATCTGACAGGCCTGGGCCGTCAGCAAGGCAAGGAGCCGCTGATACTTCTAACCCGTCAACTTCTCCCGCTCATAACTTGGCGCCTGATGCTCTGGAGGCAACCATCTTACTAGACAATCCGATCGATTCTCAAGCCTCGAAGATCAACGAAGCTGCTCTGCGACGGATATGCTCTATTCACGGGATTCCTTTTGCCGACGTGTTAGTTCCTTCAAGACATGATCGCCCTCATCTACCCCCAGTCGGGTACACTACCTGCAACAAGTTCATGTGTTGGATGGGCAGCGTGCCTCCATTCAACTTATTTCTCCGGGATGTACTGCAGTACATAGACATAGCTCCGTCGCAGCTGCACCCGAACGGCCATGCATTTCTATATGGGACTTATCTACTTTTCATGGCTGTCTTCTCCAGACCTCCAACCGCCGGTGATATCAGATATATTTACATGTTCAAGAGATGGAAAGACAGTCCTTCTTTTATGTTCCTCGAGCCATACCACAAATGCCAGATCCTGACAGGGGCATGTAGCAAATTCGCCCTGTACAAACAGGAATGGTTCTATGTGCGCTGCCCTTCTGGTTTCGCTAGGAGATGGGTTGAAGGCAGTAAGTCTCTCTGCTGAATCACTATTCGTATTTAATCGGAGTCATGCTTTTCCTAACTCTTCATTTCATCTTTTCAGGTATCAACCCGCGTCCGGAAGGCCGAGGATATTCTGAGGCTGTTGAAGCCATTAGAGCTCTTCCTGCTGAGGATCGAGACATCCGAACTATCATTTCAAATGAATCACTGTCGGGGTTTGGCTTGCTAGCCCCTGGTCGTCGGATCAGCCTTCCAGAAGGTGTCACCATTCCCAAGCCTTCGTCCGGTAAAGGGAAAAAACAGGCCGGACCATCGTCGCGCCGCACTCCCGATACGCACGGAGAAAGCGAGCGTAGAGAGGATGATGCTCCCAAGACTCAGGGCGAGAACGTGGGTCCCGCTTGGAATCCGGCAATCGAAGTTCAGGATATTGAGACATCATCCTCCCCTTCGAAGGGAAAGAAGAAGTTGAAATATACGGTTCAAAAGGAGAAAGTTGGTGGCACCTCAAAAGTTACGCCTATCCCTCCTGAGAAAGAGGCTTCTTCACAGCATCTGGAAAGTTCTCTGAGGGGTCTGTCCAACCTGTCCATCCCCGATGATTTACTTAATTACGGGTTCGATGATCCTGAAGCTCTCAAATTCTCTTCGCCCGCTAGAGGCAATGTAGGAGTTCAACTCCCGGCTCAAGGAGACAACACTCCGATTAGCAAAGATAAACGAACGGGTCCGTCGGGGGGAACACTAGGACACACACGCACATGCGCATTCCATAATATACTTCAAGTCTTTTTTAGCTCTTGAATTCTCCTTAACTCGTTGTTATCTCCATTCTTTGCAGGTGATATGGGCCGCTCTCACGGACTTGATCGCCTTCAGGGGTCTTCTATATTCCATCACTCTGGACGGGATTCCGGTTCAGGCAGACGCAGGGACCGAGGTGATTATGAAGATAGGGACAATCGTCCTCGCGAGTCGTCTCACCGCAAGAAAGCACATTCTCAATCTTCCCAGTCCCGCGATCTTCCTCCTCCAACTGAGCCGGATAAAGAGAAGTCTTCGCAGAAGGGTTATCAGTCTGATGCTGCTCGAGAACAACACTCCAGTTCATCGAGTATGAGGCAAGTTCGAGAGCAACGTAAAAGAACGGAATTCTCAAAACCTCCTCCTCCTACTCCTGCAGTGGACCCAACTGTTGCGGAAAAGATGGTCGACCTTAAGGCCAAGTTTCCGAAAATCTGTTTTGACGGCTTGAAATTCCTCCCAGCCATCCATCACATTCCTGGGCACGTGAAGCAAAGTGCCATTGCCTGCAACAACGACGTCTATGTTCAACATGACGCGTTCGTGCACTTGGTGGAGAAGATCTCGGAAGTGTCCGTCGAGCGTCAACACGAGATTGATCGCCTGAACCTAGAGGCTGGCAGCGATAAGAAAATCATCAAGCTCCAAGACGAAGAGCTTGCCTCGTATAAGTCGAAGCTAGAAGCCGCTGAACAAAGCGCAAAAAATACTGCCGAGGCAGTTACTCGTTTAGAGGCGGCTCACAAAAAAGAGCTTGACGAAGCAGTCCAGCACAGCGGTGTCCTCGCCCTAGAAAAAGACTCTGTCCAAAAGGAAAGGGACGCACTTGCTACTCAAGTCAAGGAGCTGAAGGAATCACTTTCCAAGGAGAAGGAAGACAAAGTAGCCGCTCAAGAAGAATCGCAGCGATACTGTGATGAGATCTTTGCTACCCGACTTCTGAAAACGAAGCTCGATGACGAACTCGCTGGGGTCGAGAAAATGAAGGACGAGGCCCGTGAGGAGGGCAAAAGAATGGCTGTGGAAGAGCTTGATTCTCGCCTCGAGGCGGCCGCAGAAGTCGGCAGGGAAGAGGTCAAAAGTATGTTTGACCCGTTGATCGCCGAGTATGGAGCCCGCGTCCTTATGCACCACGACTTAACATTTCTAGGTGACGGCTACTTCGAATCCCTGGCTGAGGCGTGGGAAACTCTGATAAGGATCAAGAAGGTCGAGTCGGGCTCCAACGAGGTCGATGAGGATGTCTTGGTGAAGGAGTTCCTAAGGGGGAATGAGCCATCGGACTTATCCGCAGCATTGGCACTTTATAGCAGAGGCTCTTCCCCTCCGAAAGAGAAGAATGACGAAGCTGGCCCGTCTGGGGCCGATGCTACTACTCCTCACATTGCCGCTCCTTACGCTGCTCAATCGGCCGGTCGGCCAACACTTGATCCATTCGAGCAGCATGCTAGTTATGATCCCGAAGATCCCGGGCTTGGTGTTCATGTGCTGTCACCTATCCTAGAGGGTGAAACTCCTCGTGCCACCGATAGCCAACCGGACCCTGGTAGGAAATTCTTCTTTCTCTAGAAATTGAAGAGATCCCGTCATTTTTCAGCAGTGGCTACTCGTTCTAATGCTCATTCCTTATGTTTTCGTACAGGTTGCTTTGACGCCAAGCCAACTCCGAGGAGCGATGACGCCAAGGAGGAAGCAAAGAAAACAAGCAACGTTGCTCACGCAGGAGTAACTCCCGATCCAGACGCTCAAGTGATCGGGGCGCTAGATGATGACAAACTTGATACTTCGTCTCCTGCCGAAGGAAGCGATGAAATTGAAATCACTGGCGCCTCTGAGCATACTTCAGAGATGAGCATGAAGGACCGTCTTGCCGACGAGGAGAAGAAAAAAGTCAAAGTCAAAGTCGAGTCTGAAATACTGGAACTCACTGACCCGCGGAACAGACCTTTGAAAATCATTCTCCCGGGCAGGTCCAAACCACTAGATGTTCCGTCTCCTACTCCCGACTCCGTTTCTCTAGCAAGCAAAAAATCCAAGAAAAAGCGTGAGGGAGAGGAGTCGTCAGAAACAACGAAGGAAGACAAAAAGAAGAAGTCGAAGAAATAATCGATACACTCGTTCAACGATTTTTTTGCCTAAGTCTTGTAATTGCTTTTATCTTCCACAACTTGCAGTTTGTATAGAGAGGTCTGAATTTTGTAGGAGTGATCATGTATCCCCATTTTGGACTTATCGAATAAAATTTAGTTTCTTTTTGTTTGAATGATTCTCTTGTCTTTATTTGGTTTGCTGACACTGTGCTCCGGGGATTTGGAGACTTGAGACTGTTTATACTCTAGTCCGCGCTCCGGAGGCTTGGAGTACTCCGATCCGCGCTTTGGGGATTCGGAGATTTGAAATCGTTTATACTCTAGTCCGCGCTCTGGGGACTTAGAGTACTCCGCTCCGCACTCTGGGGATTCGGAGATTCGTATTCGTTTATACTCTAGTCCGCTCTCTGGGGACTTAGAGTACTCCGCTCCGCACTCTGGGGATTCAGAGATTTGAAGTCGTTTATACTCTAGTCCGCGCTCTGGGGACTTAGAGTACTCCGCTCCGCACTCTGGGGATTCGGAGATTTGGAATTCGTTTATACTCTAGTCCGCGCTCTGGGGACTTAGAGCACTCCGCTCCGCACTCTGGGGATTCGGAGATTCATAATCGTTTATACTCTAGTCCGCGCTCTGGGGACTTAGAGTACTCCGCTCCGCACTCTGGGGATTCGGAGATTTGAAATCGTTTATACTCTAGTCCGCGCTCTGGGGACTTAGAGTACTCTGCTCCGCACTCTGGGGATTCGGAGATTTGAAATCGTTCGTACGAGTCTGTATGTCGTGCAGGATAATGTAATTTATCATCCAATTAAGAGATATAGAAACTTCATAGAAAATATGGCTTCAAGCCTTTATTAATGAAAATCAACTAAATTGCTTGATTACAACTTTCAAAAGGAAACTAAGTCATTATTGAATGGAAACATGCAGGAAATAACAGTGCCTACAATAAGAAAGGAAAACATGCTAAATGTAATAGTGCCGCAAATGTTCACTGTTCCATGCTCGGGGGAGTGTCGCGCCATCAACGGTCGCTAGCTTGAATGTTTTTTCTCCAAGCTTCCGTTCAATGGCGTATGGACCTTCCCAGCTGGGATTCATGCGTGATGGTACCGAGAAGACTCGTTTCAGAACGAGATCACCCACATCAAAGATTCTTGGGCGGACTCTGCCGTCATAGTAATGCTTGACTCGATGTCTGTGCGCCGCCGCCCTTAATTCAGCTTCTTCACGCTTTTCGTCGATGCAGTCCAGTGATTCCAGCAAGAGGTTTTGGTTCGTCTTGGGATCATAGTATGTCACTCGGTGTGATGGAACTTCAAGTTCCACGGGTATAACGGCTTCAGAGCCGTATGCCAAGGCGAACGGAGTGTGGCCGGTCGCGGACTTGTGGGTAGTTTTATACGCCCATAATGCTGTCGGGAGTTCATCTACCCACTTGCCTCCAACCTTCTCCAGACGCTTCTTCAGTATGGACTTGATTATTTTGTTAATGGCCTCGACTTGTCCGTTAGCTTTTGGGTGTGCAACGGCGGCGAACTTTTTCTCGATGCCGTACTTTAAACAGAACTCTTTGAACTCTCTACTTTCGAATTGCGTTCCGTTGTCTGTAATGATGGTGCATGGAAGGCCAAAGCGGCATATAATGTTTCGTACAACGAAGATAATGACCTTCTTAGAGGTGATAGTGGCCAAAGGTTCTGCCTCAGCCCATTTCGTGAAATAGTCGACTGCAACTATTGCGTATTTCGCACCACCTTTGGATAGAGGCAAAGAGCCGATTATGTCAATTCCCCAGATCGAAAATGGCCAAGGACTGATCATTTGTGTGAGTTCCGTTGATGGAGCCCTCGGGATTTTCGCATATCTTTGACACTTGTCGCATTTTCTTGCGTAGTCCGCGGCATCCCGGTTTACGGTGGGCTAGTAATATCCATAGCGGAGGATCTTCTTTGCTAGCGTTTGCCCCCCAGTATGGTCGCCACATTCCCCTTCGTGAACCTCTCTCAAGACTCGCTTTGTCTCATCATGAGCGATGCATCATAATAACGGGACTGAGAATCCTTTTCGATACATTGATCCATCCTGCATTATGTATCCCGCGGCCTTTCGAAGGACCTGCCGTCTTTCGCTTCTTTTTCCTGGTAAAGCCCCGGTCATCAGGTACACTTTGAATGGGGTTATCCACGATTCCTTCTCGATTTCTGTTCCCAACACGCGATCGACTTTCATTTCGTCTATGCTCGGGGCATGCAAGACTTCGACGGGATACAATCCCATTTGTTGCGTATCGTCGGTACTCGCGAACTTAGCCAATATGTCGGCTTCTTTGTTCTGTTCGCGCGGGATATGTGAGATGTCATAACGCTCAAGATTTTATAGTAGTTCTTGGACCTGAATGAGGTACGGAGCAAGCTTTCGTCCCTTTGCTTGGTAGTCTCCCTGTACTTGGTAAACTACCAACTGCGAGTCACAAAAGATTTCGACTGATTCGATCCCGAGTTCCCTGATGAGCTTTAAGCCAGCGATCAGTGCTTCATATTCAGCTTCGTTATTTGTAGCCGGGAAATCGAGCTTTAGGGCATAACAGATCGATCGGTTTTCCGGAGTTACAAGAACTACGCCCGCGCCGGAGCAACGGTCGTTTGATGCACCGTCAGTGTATAATTTCCATCGAACGGGGGGAATGATGTCGTGATCGTCCGGTTTGATGGGTATGGTAAATTCAGCGATGAAGTCTGCTAACGCTTGCCCTCGGATGGCTCTCCGTGGTAAGTACGCGATATCGAATTGGCTCAACTCGATGTTCCATCTTAACAATCTTCCAGAAGTTTCCGGCCGTTGGAGTACCTGCCTCAGGGGTTGATCGGAATAAACACCGATTGAATGTGCTTGAAAGTACGGGCGAAGCTTTCGTGATGCAATCACCAAGCAATAAGCCAATTTCTCTATTTTAGGGTAATTCCTCTCGGCCCCTATTAAACGTTTGCTAACATAATACACCAGCTTTTGGACTCGATCCTCCTCTCGAACCAAAGCCGCACTTATCACATGTGGGGATACGGCCAAGTATACGTACAACATTTCATGGTCAACTGGTTTTGATAGCATTGGTGGGCTCTCTAGATGCCTCACCAAATTCCGGAATGCTTCCTCACAGCTAGACGTCCATTCAAAATTTCTCTTTCCTTTCTTTATTATGTCAAAGAACGGGATGCACTTGTCAGTTGCCTTGGATATAAATCGACTCAGCGCAGCTACCTTTCCGTTCAAGCTCTGTACCTGCTTTATAGTCCTGGGCACTTGTACATCTCGAATAGCTTGGATCTTTTCTGGGTTGGCCTCGATTCCCCTAGCGGTGACGATGAATCCCAAAAACTTCCCTGATGCAACGCCGAAAGAACACTTCAACGGGTTGATCTTCATGCCAAAAAACCTGAGTATGTCGAACATTTCAGCCAAGTCTTGAATGTGGTCTTTTGACCGTCGTGACTTCACGAGCATGTCATCCACATAGACTTCCATGGTTTTACCCAGCTGGTCCTTGAACATTCGATTCACCAGACGTTGGTAAGTTGCTCCAGCATTCTTCAATCCAAAGGGCATCACTACATAGCAATACAGTCCGACATTTGTAACGAAGCTGGTGTGTTCTTGGTCCGGAATATGCATTGGGATTTGGTTGTATCCTGAGTACGCATCCATGAATGACAGTAACTCGTGTCCTGCGGTGGAATCGACCAACTGATCGATCCTAGGCAACGGGAAACTGTCCTTAGGGCATGCTTTGTTCAAGTCGGAATAATCTACGCAAGTCCTCCATTTCCCATTCGCCTTCTTTACTAGCACGGGGTTTGATACCCATTCAGGGTAGAGGGCGTCGCGGACGAAACCATTCGCTTTGAGTTTGTCCACCTCCTCTCCAAGAGCGGCGGATCTCTCCGGATCCATTCCTCTCCTTTTTTGCTTGACTGGGACGTATTTCGGGTCTATGTTCAACATATAACTCGTGATGGCGGGAGAAATCCCACAGATATCAGAATGCGTCCAGGCGAAAACATAAAGGTTCGCCCGGAGGAAGTCGCTAAGGTCTGCAGTCATTGCGGGGCCTAGCTATGATCCGATCTTCAGTATTCGCGAAGGGTCGTCACGGCTAACTGAAATGTCAATTGTTAATTCAGCCGGTGCCGCCTTCTCTTGCCTGGGTTTCTCATCGTCGTCTCTCGGATCTATATCTCCATAGATCCGAGAACTATGCCCGAGCTAGGGCTCGGGCACTACTTGTCAATTATCCGCATTGAGGATGCGGACGGGATTGTTCGCAACCTTTCCCTTCTCCCTCCGGTGGGCCTCTCGGAGCTCGGCCACATAACAGGAACGACCAGCTGCTTGGTCGCCGTGAACAATGCCTACTCCTTTGTCAGTCGGGAATTTCAAAGTTAAACACCACGGGGCTAACGCTGCCCTAAACTCTGCCAGGGCCGGCCGACCCAAGAAAACGTTATACGGAGAGTCCACATCCAAAACTACAAAGGGTATAATTCGCACTCTCCGACGCTCGCCTTGTCCCAGTTCAACTGGTAACTCGACATATCCCACTGCATCAGTTGCAGCGCCATTAAAGCCGTGAATACGAGCTTTGGATGGTTTCAAGTCTTTTGTTTCTAGCTTCATTTGATCGTAGGCCTTCTTGAAGATGATGTTGACTGAACTTCCATAATCAATCAGAATTCTTTTTACATATGCTGGTCCGATCGTTGCAGATATGACCATGGGGTCGATGGTCGGAGCCTCTACCCGATCAGCGTCTCTGCTTCTGAACACAATATCGTCTGTCATTACGCACTGCTGCTTAGCAGGGGCTCCGTCCTCCACGTTCGAACAACACTCAAAATCTGCATGCTTCAAGGAACTTGCATATCGCTCCATCTCCTGCCAATTCTTATCCGCGGGGTGAGGCCCGCCGATAATTGTATTTATGACCAGTCTACCAACGGTCCGGGCAGGTTCCTCGGGATGACGTGGGCTGGTGCACGACCTGGGTTGGACGTTCCCTGTCCTCCTTCTTGTGGATCCTTCACAAATTCTTGCAATTTCTTCTGCCTGATCAACTTCTCGATAGTGTCGTGCAAGTGTCTACATTCTTCCGTATTGTGTCCATAAGTCTCATGGAAGCGACAATATTTCCCGGTCCGCTTCTGTTCTTCGGTTGATTCTTTTGGATGTGGTTTTCTGTACTGAAAAGTATTGCAGGTGGATAGGTAAATGTTTTCAAGTGGGGCGTTTAGCGGAGTGTACTCGCTGTAGCTTGGAATTCTTGACTTCCACTTTCCTGCTTCTTTTCTTTTCCCTTGACTCCTTCCTCCGGACTCCTTGGGTTGCCCAGGCTTGTTCTGGACATTGACTTGGACCTTTCCCGAGCTGTCCCCAGATTGCTTCACAGCGATGTTGCTCTTTACTGACTCTTGGACAGGCCCTGGCGCCTTATCTCGTCGTACCCACCTAGCTTCCTCTCTTCTTATGAACTGGTGTGCCTTAGAGTAGAAACGCTCTAGCGTAGCTGGAGGTTTTCCTGCCAGCCAGTCTCCAAACTCAGAGTCTGGATCCACACCTCTCATTACAGCCATCAGAATTGCATGGTCATTGGGATTACTGACTTCAGTTGCTGCTACGTGGAATCTTTGCTAATATTCCTTCAACGATTCCCTAGGATTTTGGATTACACTTGACAAAGACATCACGTCCTTTGGGCGCGTAGCGTGTATCCTGAACTGCTCAATAAACTTCTTTGCCAACTCCTCGAAATTTGATACGGATCGCGGAGGAAGTCGGGTGAACCACATAGTAGCAATCCCAGATAGAGTAATCGGAAAGCACCTACACTTGGTGGCATCATTTGCTCTGGCTGAATCCATCATCCATTCGTACCTCATGACATGTTGTCTAGGGTCGGTCTTTCCTTCATATGCAGGAATAGTAGGCATACTAAACTTCCTGGGGTACGCCGCTTGCAACACATCATCCGTGAACGGAGTATGACTTCTTGACACTCCCCAATCATCATTCGATAACCCCTGATTTTCCTTCATCAACTGCCTGATCATGACTGTCAGATCTGGTGTCTGTATGGAAAGCGGAAGGTTGGAGTCTGTTCTACGCGCCTATCCATGCTGATGCCTCCTCTCTTGGCGATCTGCCAATCGTGCATCTTGAGGTTCGACATCGTTAGCATTTTGATGATCTGGGCCTCTATCTTCCATCTGTATCCCGGTCCTGAAGCTTCCAGCTCTTGCTTGGTCGCGGTCTCCAGCTGTTCGAACAGCAGCATCTGCTCGCGCAGCATCAGTCTTACGGCGTCTGCGCCTGGGAGGTTCATCAGAGGAAGTAGAGCTGTCAGATGAGGAGTAAGCAGCGGGATTGCCCCCAACATTCTGTTGCTGCTGTTGAGTAAGTTGTGCCATCAGGTTGGCATTGGCTTGCATATGCTCTCCTAGTTGTCTCCTACTTTCCCTGAGCTCTCTCATCAAGTCGTTGAACTCTATTCTGGTGACAACTGGAGTTTGGTCCTGAGTGGCAACTCCTGTATTTGGAATTGCTGGTTGATTGCTAGGCCCTGCTTGTTGCATGCTAGCAGTCTCGTGGGCATCCGCATTGTGAGAAGCTGACCTGGTACGTGGTCTTGCCATTGTAGAGTTATTGGTATGAACTCTGAGTAGAATCAACGGATGTCCTATCAGTGAGTCGGATCTTCTTTGGGGGATTTGTTCAATCCATTAGCTTCAAAGCAGATCCTTGAGGTCTGAGAATTCAATTCTCAGTGAAAGCACCAAAGTGTTAGCACCAAAATTGGTCACTAACCTCGTTCAGAAAGATTAAGTAGAGATATAAGTGATGAAAGTAAATTAAACAGAGAAGACAATGCTAATTTAAATGCAGAAAGTAAGAACACCAAATTTATAGTGGTTCAGCGTAATTGCCTACGTCCACTTTGTTCAACTTTATTGATTTCCTTTATGGTTGATTACAAATACAATTCGTGAATCAAATGCTTAAGTGAAGTCGTTGAGTAGAGAAGACGAGTCTTGAAAATGGCAGTCTCCCCGGTGTTTTCTCTCCAAAAAAAGGATCCATTTCACTGTTACCCTGCCCCTCTATTTATAGGCAAATATGGGCTGGACTTCCCAAGTGGGCTGGATAGCCGAACGCTCAAGCCCTAGTGCAGTGGTCGTTTTATGCCGAACCAGGTGTGCCGAACGCCGCTACGCCGAACCATTCCTTCTATGCCGAATGGTGTGTTGGTGTCGTGGGAAGTGCAGGAAGTTTGTCTGTCGATGCCGAACGCTCTTCTGGATGCCGAGTACTCCTGTTGCCGAGTACTCCAGATGCTGCCGAGTTCTCCTTGATACCGAGCAGTCTTGATGCCGAGCACTCTCGTATGCCGAGCAGTCTTGACGCCGAGCATTGGTTGACGCCGAATACCATGGGATGCCGAGTGTTCTTGTAGCCGAGTTCTAATGATGCCGAACACTAACTGGCGCCGAGTCTCCTGATCGCCGAGCACTACGGATGCCGAACGCTGTGGATGCCGAGTCCCACTGGATGCCGTGCGCTTCGCCGAGTCCTCCTGGATGCCAAACAGTCCTTCATGCCGAGTTCCAGCTGATGCCGAGTACTACACCGAGTGCTCCTGGATGCCGATCAGTCCTTCGTGCCGTGTAGTGGCCAATGCCGAGCACTTAGTTGCCTGGTCAAATCTCTAGGAAATAGTTTCATTCCGAAATCATTTAAATTAACTTAATTTAACATTCAAAACAATTTAAATCCATTGATCGAATTTATTCAATATTCATTAAGTAAATTTGTCATTCAAAAACAATTTCTATTTAATTCCCAATTCATTAAATCGATTACTTAAGTTCAACTCTATTATATCAAACTTACAAATTTCATTAAATTAAATTTATCAAATCAAATTATTTACATTTCAAGTCTTACATTAATTTCAATAAAACACATTTTATTTCTTGTTAAAGAAATTCAATTTCACTTGTTTACTTACTTAAATAATTTTCCAAAACTTAATTAATAAAGAAATTCAATTTCAATTATTTACGAAATAAAATTCACTTATTCAAAGGTTCAATTTCTCTTATCAAAGAATTCAAATTTTATTTAATTATCAATAATCAAATCTTATTTAATTATTAAATATTTCAAAACTTAATTATTAAATAATTTCAAAGTTTAATAATTTCAAACTTAATTATAATTTCAAACTTAATTATTAAATCATTTCAAAGTTTAATAATTTCAAACCTAATTATAATTTCAAACTTAATTATTAAATCATTTCAAACTTAATTATAATTTCAAACTTAATTCAATCATTTCTCAAATTAAACAACATTCTTTCATCAATTATATTGTTAATATTTTGTTTCATATTATTAAATATTAACAATTTCCTTTCATAAAAAATTCAAATTCCAACTTCATTTCAAAACCATATTATTTATTCAAATAAAATCTTCGTTAATTTTTAAATCAAATTATTGACCAATCGGGTTTTATTTAATTCTCTATCCTAGGTCAAAGTTTAAATTTGGGTATTTATCATTTCAACCCGATTCCAATTCAATTCAAAATCAAAACATATCAAAGGGAACTTGCAGTGTGATAACTGGGATGGTGTCAAAGTAAATAAACAAGCAATAACAACAAACAATAACAATCCAATAATTAATTTAAATAATCTCGAAATAATCGTATTAATTCGCATTGTTATTTGTACGACTTAATATAATTATTTCTAGAATCTACACTATCATTTCATGTAGATTAAAGATTATTACATTACGGTTTCCACTTGTCGTTCGATTTCAATTTTTATACATCATCAATTTAACAACATACATTCAGTGGTTCAAGGTGTAATTAACAAATCCTACGTGTCAATAAATTCAACAGTTAAAGGGGTCATATTATACAATGTCATTAAATCAAATTTAACATTTAACTATCCTATATCAAGTTCAATTGCATACTATTTATCATTGAACATTAACAATTTAACGTCCAATATAAACATCAACAATCAATAAATTATCAGCCAAACTGTATTATCATCGCATAAATAATTAACAGATAATGGTGTCAGATGTCACAGGTGAACTGATACAGGTAATAACATATACAACAGTGTAATTAACTAATAGCAGCATATTTCAATTGTCGTTTCAATTGAAATCAAATTTAATAAATAAAAGAACGTTAATCGTGAGTGAGTGCTCACCTTTCGGGGCTAGAGAAAGAACAGAATGAGGTGAGTTGCGAGTCCAAACACGAATCCCAAATCAAAGCTAGATTGGCATGAATTTGGACGGACAAAGCTGATAGATCGGAATTAACGAAATCAAATTAGAACCGATCGATGATGACAAGTGGTATAATCAAACTTCATATATATATATAACTACTTGAATTTCTAACAGATTGTACATATGCAGGATCTATATTCAAACCAACTTATATAAACTATGGTCGAAAGTACTTCCATACGAAAAATCATTTTGTTTTTGTTTGAACTGTTTGTTTATAAACCAAACTATACCTACCTTTAAAATATATAATATAATATATATTCCTAGTGCAGTACCTAGCATAAACAACACTCATGACTTAAATATCATCACCTAATATATCTAAATATCCTACTGACACAACTTTATAAACTGTCCCATAATACATGTACACGCAAGCCAACCTATACTATATATAAACAAAAAGTCATAAACGAAGTATAGATATATAAACTTAGATAACTTATATAAAATTTTACTTTATTACATAATTAAAATATTATAACAGAAAAACAAAATGTAAAGCACAAACAGAACTTACATCTACAATATAGGTAAACGAACAGATAGACCAATATATATAACTTATATATGTGCAAGAAGCTGCTATGGGTGGTGAACCAAGGCAAAAGGAGCGGAGATCAAAGGCTGCGTGGGCTGACTATGCGGCAGCGGTGGCTTGGCGCACGGGAAAGAGTTCAGGCGGATACGTGGTGGATGCTGAGAGCGGATGGAGCAGCGGTCATGGTCTGGTTGTGGGTGCTTGTCGATGAGGTCGGAGGATGTTGTCGGGTCGGAGAAGAGTGGCTCGGAAGTGGTGGTGAGATGAGGGCGATTGAAGTAATGATCGGGGATGAAGGGAAAAGTGACAGGTGGAGGGAACTTGCCTTTTGAAGTTCGGTTTCTATAAATTATATAAACTTTGTAAAATAATTTTCACAGAATAAAGGAGCACCACGAAATGAAGAAGATAGAATAGAGAGAGACCGAACCCAAGTGAGATAGCAATTTTATTGAACGGTTGGAATAGCAAGTGACAAAATTAAATTTCTGGAATATTAAAAAGTTAATGGCTATACAGTTAATACGGTAAATAATGAATGGACACCAGAACCCAAAAGACACAAAGCGGTTATCGGTATGGTTACGTTTCGCAGATTCCATCATTTCAGTCGCGTACCGGAACTCAAAAATACAGAAGTAAATATATCATAGATATCAGTGCGACGAGACGATCAAAATGATACATAGATATTGACGGTACGATTTAATTATAAAATTTCGAATTTTCTAATAGCGGAAAATGCAAGAAAAACGCTGAAAAATAAGATCGACAGAGCCAAAGATGTCCGAATTTGGAAAAACAACAAACTGACATCTTGCTCAGAAGATGGTTTAGAATTTTTCTATGTAAAAATATTTAGGTTTCAGAAACATTTTATTTTCATCGCTTTTTAACTGATTAAATTGAAGTAAATTTACGCGCGAAATAAACTTCATATTTTCGGACGAAAATTTACCAGTTGCTATGTTTAATTAGACGCATTTCAAATATCAAATTTTTATTTCAAATTTTATCGTTTAAAATTTCACAAAATTTTAACTAATTACGTTATTAAAATAGTCGAAATTTACGGGTCGTTACATAACCGCTAAGCACTTTAATTGCACAAGTCCAAGGCCCAATTAAAATTAGGCCTTTTCTATTAAGGGGAACCTTTGGGCTGTGGGCTTAATAGTTAACCCTAACATGACTAATTTAGACCGCGTAGGCTATTAGGCTTCGATACCATTGTTGGAACTGGGCCAGTCTACAGCGGAAGTTATGGGTGATTTCAAATCTTTTTACCTTATTGGATCTCTATTGGGCCTATGAAGTCTAATTGTTTTTGGAACATTTCTAAATTTAATTTAAATAAAATTATATATTTCATTAAATTCATAAATTATTGATAGAAATTTACTTATTTTATTTTCAATTTATATATAAGTAGATATATGTATCATATACAAATTTGTATGTGTGCATGTGTAACATGATCTTCCGTGTAAGGTATAACATGCCCGTATATATATGTTGGGATTTACATCGCAACGGACATGTTAGCTCATCCTATATGTATTGTATGTTGTCCAAATATGTGTATATATTTATACTAATTATATATAAAAATCCAACGATAAATAAATATATATATAATGAGAAATATTATAGATATATTTATGTGTAAAATATTATAGTGTTAAGTATTAAATATATATATATATAAATTCAAGATATAAGTATATTTTTGATTAGATATATATATGTATATGTATGTATTAAAGCAACATAATTACATATATACAATAATATATATAAATACAAATATGATAATTAATGTATAGGTTATATATATATATATATATATATTACAAAATTATTTTTTTAAACATTCCAGATCGGATACACAGTAGATCCAAATTTATTTATAATTTTATTATATATATATGTTATGAATTAGTTAGTTGAACAACAATAAATAAATGATAGAAAAATTTGAAATATTAAATATTTCAAAATTTAAAATTTCTTAAAATCATGAATGATTTATTATAGCTTACAAATTTTTTTTAGATTTTTCTATGTCAAATTTTTATTTTTTATCAATTAAATACTTTTGGCCGAAGTTCAAATGATTTTTTAAAAATATAAAAATCGTTTAAAAAATTTGATTTTTTGATCGAGAGCTTCTATAATGAAAAATTAATTTTAGAAAATTTCAAATATCGAATTTACAAAACATAATTTATTTTATATCAGTTTATTAATTTTTACAATTATTAAATGATAATAAAAATATTAAATAATTACCAAAAAATTATTTTCGTTCATTAAAAACCATAATTGATGTAAGTATACATTTGAAAAATATTAGTTCAATTATTTATGTGATGTAGTTATATAGTTTAATACAAATCATATAAATAAATTAGTTAACATATTATGTATATATTAATTAGTAAAAAATATTAGTAAATAAAATATAATGGTTTGGTTGTGTATATCAGATCCTTAATGAAATTTTTTATATTTGATAAACATATACGCATAACCAATCAATATGTGACAACATCAATATCTATAGGAATCTCATCTAACTAACAATACAATAATCATCATATATATAAACAATGTACAACTATAAAGGGTTTATCCACCATATATAAACTAAACAATTACCTAAAACTGATGCCTATAAGTCCACCTTGTAATGATGAGTTCTCCCATCTTTGAAACCTTCTCGATTCGACGGATTGCTAGTCCTTGAACTAGACCTTTTGCTATCAAATAGCTATTAATTTGAGTTTTGTTGGAGATTTAAGAGATATAGTTCGGCCAAAATGATGGAGATAGGAGGCAACAAAAAGTCCTTGTAAAGTTAGGTTTAGGGTTCCTTTTATAATTGTTGAATTAGAGAGAAAAGTGGATCACATCACTTACCTTTTCTCATCAAATCTTAACCATCCATCACACACCTTTTTACCCTCTTTTTGGCCGCCCCCTACACCATATGTTTGCTGTCGAAATATGCCTCTAACATCATGGGCTGAGAGCCCATTTAAGCCCAAGTAAATATATTTAATTAAATCCAATTTAATTCCTTATCGATATCTCAAATCGATCGATATTATTTTTGTAAAAGCCTACTCCAAAGAGTAGAGCTAAGGGATTCAGGTGGCCCGCCACAACCGACCCTCCTTTTTAGCCAACCTAACACAAAGCATCAATCCCCCAAGCAATCTCGCTTGGTCTAATGAGAATTCATCAAATATATACAACGATATTTATTCCTCAAATCATATTCAAATTTTATAATTAATATTTCATAAATATTAATTAATTTATAACAATTATAAACGATTTAAATCCTTTACTCCAAAGAGAATTCATTATTTCGGCTGTGTGACTCGCGGGTGTAAATTTTATCAGCGATTAATATTGAACTATTCGAACGTTAACGTTTACACGTCACTTAGTAGGTGGTGTGATATTTTGGAAAAATTTATCACTTACTTTGTTTCGTTAAAATCCAATTTCACTTTATTAAGCATTATTGATTCTGACACTTATTTACACCAATTCTCTTTGTCAAAACTATATTACTTTGGACTTAAGGAATTTGATAATGGTCAAAATTCCAATATCATCCATATTCAACTCTATAGTCTAAACACAAAGAACTTAGTCAATAATAACAATTATTATTAACCAAAATGCTCTGGCCAAAGGATTTGACTTTGAGTTGACTTGAGTTGACCGTGATACTAACTCCATATAACTGAAGAGACGAACTCTCTCTTGAATAGTGCTCCACTTCCAATACTTTCACTCAACCCAACTGTAGTCACTCGATGGACGCCATGCCATGATTTGACCATAATCAAAGTGGAGCTTTCATATTGAAGATCCGTAGCATTCTCAAGTCAAGAGAACTGTTAAATCAATCACATCGATAATTTCTGTTTGACCTTAGTTATATTGACCAATAGAAAACTATCCAGTGAGTCGTTCCATAGTTATCCAATAACTATCAGTATGTAATACTTAGGTGGCCCCAGCAACCATGAGTAATACATTGCCCAACATTTGGAGAGCGTTATGTACTTTAGTCCCAATGGATATATTGATATTTAGTCTCGATGCATCTTAACTAGGAACATTTAAAATGGTATATTTGTTTTCATTGTGATAAATTACTTATGGTTACAACACTTTGTAACTACTATCACAGAACATACCATTTATGAATTTTCTATTAAATATACTTCTAATTAAATTAATTAATTAATACAACAACATTATATCAAGTATATAATAGAAAGAAAATACCTTTGATTTCAAACAAGATTGGTTATTGAGTTAGATATATGTAACAAATTACATAATTGCCCATAAGGCATACCCCTAACTCTATTAGGATTTGATTCAAAGGGGTTTGAAATGGCAAGAGAAAACAGTGGATCTAGATCCACTTTTATCTCTTCTCTCTCTCTCTACTACTTAAACATCCTTAACCCCTCTTTTTCCATACTCTATTTTGGTTTCTCCTTCAACCATATCTAACCAAGTCTAGCTCCCCCCTCCTCCATTATCTCAAGCATCAAAAAACACAAATTCAAGTAAAATAGGACAATGGTGCATAGTACTTTCAATCGGGTAGCACTTTCTGAAAGGATTTGTATTTAGGTTCAAGCAGAGTCAAACGATTCAACATTCAAGGTGTAATCTTTGGGCAATAGTGAGGTAAATTTCTCAGTTTTGTATATATGTATAGCTTTGTGTGTGTATTTATTAATCATATGATTCATGTGTTTTTGGTTCAAATCTATTATCGTGAATCTTTATATATATGTGCTGTCAACATAGGATGTGAATATAATATGATACTACCAAACTTGATTACGAAGGCATGTCGACAACAAGGATGTCAAAACCAAAGAATATCGCAACATTGGAAGCACCTCGTACCAATATAAGAGTAGTTGATGTTGAACCTATTACAAGCAATACCGCCACTTAAGGAATATCACACATTATCAATGCGATATGGGAAGCCGCACTTCATTAGTATGAAAGCATACAATGATGTTGCATACCATCTACTCTGCACTTCACCATTGCGATAAAGAATGTCGCATCCCATCAATATAAGTAAAGAAGACTGTCACATGCCAACAGTACACGAAGGCATGTCGCATGCCATCAGTATGCTTGGAAATGTCGCATATCATAAATGCCGCATCCCATCTATATCGCATATCACCAGTGAATGATGGAGTATGAAACCAATGCTACACTTCATTAAAACAAGAATTGATGTCAAATTCTAGGTGATGCCGCCTCTCTTCAATGCTGCCTCCATTTGATATCGCATGTCATCAATTCAATAAAGGACTAATATATAATCAATGACGCGTCTCTTCAATGCCGCCTCCCTTCGATGCTTCATCTCACTGATATTGCAAGTTATAGATCTTGCAGCTCAACAATGTGGCAAAGGATGTCATATGCCTTTTCTCCTTGAAGTGATGGCGAAAGTCATCAACACATACAAGGATGTCGTAATCTTTCAGCATTTAAGTGATATCGCCTGATTTTACTTCTTGGGTTGATACCGAAAGCTATTAAGGCGGATGTGGATTTTAAGTGCTAAAATATGATCATGTAACTCATCAATATACAAAAGAATGCCGAAGATCATCAAAACAAAGCATAGCACTAGGCGCCATCGAGATAATTAATGCCGAAGGCCAAGCATGTCGCAGTGACACATGGCAACCATATCATACCACTTAATCCCTATAAATACGAACCAGCTGGCATGGAAGAATGCGCGATTCATTCTTTTCTCATGCTTACATTTTTAAAAAAATTTAACCCTAAATCAATTTGGAGATTTAAGTGCCAATTGTAATCTTGCGACCCTTATGAAAGTGACTAAGGAACATGCAATATAGAATATTAACTAAACTATCTACTTGTGCGAAAAAAATATAGAAGTAAAATAATAAAGTAAATGACACCAGAGATTTTTATACTGGTTCGAACTTCTCGTTCTACGTCCAGTCCCAGACTCCTTCTGGAATTCAACTATCAACCCTCACTTAACCCGGAGGAACATGTATTACACAGCCTGAGCGACTGAACAGGACTTCAACCGCCTAAGCTACATAATAGGACTTCAACCGCCTGAGCAACTGAACAAGACTTCCAACACAAATAGTAAAATTGTTCCTGACCGAGTATGCTCTTAAATAGCACTAATAAGTCAATAACGTACACCCTTCCTATAATCTTCTCCTTTGTGGTATATCGTGTAATTCGTGAAGATAGGAAGTTTATTAATTCACTAATGAAGTTTGCTTGAATGAACAAGTGATTAGAACGAAGTATTGAATGTTTAGATAACCAGATAGTTTAAAATATAAGAATGAGATTTAGAATGAATATTTGTAATTAAAAAAATGGATTTCATGGCTATTTATAGTGATTAAGAGTTACAATCATTTGTGAAAGGTAGCCATGAAAGGATATGGAAGCAACACTTGAATCAAGAGTTGTTTCTATTCGTTGAATTGAAGTGTCTTTTTAAAATATACCCGTTATGAAGATTTAGCCGTCTGAATAGCACGAATCAGCCAGCTAAATGGATTAAAAATTGATGCAGCAAGGAAAAAATTCAAAAACAACCCAATTCAGCCGGTTGAATATGCAAGGTCGGCGTCTGAATATTCAAAGTAAACTGTGCACATGCACAGAATTCAATCGGCTGACCATAGCCATTCAGCCGGCTGAATTATGTGTTTTCTGGCATATCAAAGAATGTTTTGAAAAACTTTAGCATATGAAATATGTTTTGAAGAACTTTAGCATATGAACATTGTTTTGAAAAACTTTAAATTGTGTGTGCGTGCATATACCACTTCGGAGAGATTTTAACATGAATTTACTACTAAACTCAGACCTTAGGTTAATTATTTTGCTGAAGCTTCAATCCAGAATCTGGTTTGCAAATTGTTAGACTATTTCTCGAGTAAAAACAACATCTTCTCCTACAAGTATGGTTAGTTCATATAATATTTACTTATATAATTGTCACAATCAAAACATTAAAATTCTAGGTTCTAACAATCTCCCCCATTTTGATGATGACAAATATGTAAGTTTTTAAAATCTATAAAGTAATTTACTCCCTCGACTGAATACTCCCCCTATCAATCATATTCTCCCCCTTTTCCATTGACAAAAAGGAAAAAATAATTGATATGAGTAATATAAGCAATTGACATAGACATATAAGCATATAGATATGAGAAGCAAATAACCATCTTAAAACATATAAGTATCATAAAAGTATGCCATACCTTAAATCACATAAACATCATAAACATCAAACACATATAAGCATATAGATATGTCATACCTTAAAACACATAAACATCATAGAAATAATAGCACTACAAAGTGTCATCAGTTAAATAGCATAGCAACGCTAAAAAAATTTAAAATTCTCCACTACCTTCTTCTTCATCTCCTTCTTCTTCCGAGGTCAACCAAGAGAATGGTACCGGATTTTCAAGAACACCGGTCGAAGTGGATCCGGAATAAGAAACCTTTTCCCAAATTTTATTTAAAGAACCCTTTATCGAGTTTAGTTTTGTTAGTTTTAGAAACGTTCTTTTCCATATTAGCTAAATGTGGACTAAGTTTGCTTTGATTCCATGATAACGTCACAAGAGCTTGCTTAAGAGGCACATCAATATGAAGTTCTTGAATTTTGTCGTCCTCTTCTTCTTGTTCAGGAACCTGAGAGGAGGAAGAAGCAATATTCGTGTCTCTCGGTTGAAGGAATTCTTGAAAGCTAATGACTTGTTGGTTTTCGGGACGCTTAGAAAGACCCATTAGACTTACAGTCTTGGAGTTAAGCTCTCATATGGTCATGAAATCAGAATCGGGCAATGGAACTCCAAAATTTTGTAGAATTCGCATAATGTAAGCTCCATAGTGAATCGTCTTGTAGCTTCTTTTATGATGGACGGTGAGAAATTCATCCAATATTATTTTTCCCCAATTTACTCGTTGGGACGAGTAAATAGCATATAAGGCTTGAAAATCCCTTTTCTAGACGTTTTCGTAACTTCCGGTACGGGGTTGTAAAGATCGAATAAGTGCACGATGGATGATTCTTGCCTTCGGACCTAAGGCACTAGATTTTAAAATGGTTAGATCATCCAATAAGAAGAGATATGATACTTCATCACGATTGTACATATCAACATCAACATCGTCAATATCCAACCCTTTGGATGGACATCTTAGAATATGGCCTAATCGTTGAAGAGGTAGATAAATTTTTACTCCACAAACTAATGTCCATATAAAATCATCTTTGTTTTGGGTATTTTGATGATCGAGGTTCATATTGGCATAGAAAAGCTTAATTAAAAGTGGGTTGATCTTAACATTATTGGAATCATACCCAATAAGCGAATCAAAACCGTGAGCTTCGGCTATCTCTCTAATCGCGTAGCCGTTGAAGTTGGGAAATTGCATGAATGCTCCTTCGAATAGCTTTGAATTTCTCATGCTACTGAATTTATTAACCACTGTATCATTGTATAACCATGCTCGAATTTGGCTTTTGGAAGGTCCAGTTGTTGATTCTCGTGCTCTCTTGATCTTGGAGCCATTTTGTTTTATGAACTTGGATGAAAAATTAGAATTTTTGATGAAGCTATGGTTTGTTTTTTGGGTTTTTTTGAATAGAGAATGGTTAGGTTTGTTGAAAATGAAGGGGTAGATGGGAATATGAAGTAGGTTTGATTGGGTTTTTGCATTGAAATTTGTGCAAGGCAATTTAAAAAAAACAGAAATCAGATGGACCAACTATCTAAAATGATGGAGGCAGCCGGTTGAAGTGGTCAGAAATGCAACACGCAAGTATGTAGTTCAAATTGGGCAATATTCAGTCGGCTGGATGAGGGACTTCAGTCGACTGAATTTTGAATAATTTTTAAATGCATATGAATGTTCAGTCGGCTGAATCTGTAGGGTCAGTCGGCTGAAACTGTTGTTTTTCTGAGGTCAAGCTTATTTTCAGTTCATTCTTAAATTAGTTAACAAACAAGCTATATATATATATATATATATGTTTTTCGAGCTTTATTCTCATGTTAAAATAAATATAATTTTTATTTGAATAAACATGTTACATGTCCAAATTACAATATTAAATATATGAACATAAATTTATAAAAAAATATAGATTTTAATTTTCTAAAGTCTTGGATTCGTCTGAGCTTGGTTCAACTTTGGTGATATCACATAATGGATCTAGAGGAGACCAAACATTACGTTGATCACCTTGTTTCCAAGAATTTGGAGACACGTGAGGTGGTTGAGGAGATGGATTGTGCACACCTTGCTTAGGATACGTTCCACAGAATTTGAGTGTGGATTGTTCAAGAAAATTTAAACGTCCACCATGGTGTTTTTGTTCATAATACATCTCACGTTGTAAACTTATAGTCTCATGTTGATAGTGATGAATTTCATCAATTTTTTCTTTGGTAGAAGGTGAGCCAAAGTCTAAGTTCTTCTTAGCTCATTTGTCGTTCGGTGTATATCCGGTATGATGATTCGGAGATGGAGTAATCTTCACTGGAATATACACAGGAGTAGATTTATTTGATGAATCTGAAGTAGGAGTGCTGAAAATAATCGATGAGAGATCGGAACTTTCTTGAGACATGTTGTAAAGAGAATGTGTATATATACTTAAAGTTTTTATATGAATAAAAAACAAATCTATTCATGTATATATATTGGTTTTATTTTCTATTTTAGGTTTTATATTTTATGGTTATCATTCATTAGTTAACTTCAGCCAATAGAAAGAATGTAAGGTTAAAATATATAAAACGATTGTAGCCGTATATAAAATAAAAGGAATGTAAGGTTTTAAAACAAGTAACACAATAGAACATTGGAAAGACATGTGGCTTCCTTCCATGAGTGCAGAGTTCGAGTGCCATCATTTCCAATTTTTGTTCTATTCAATTTTTATTTATTTTATAATTTTTTTACACTTTAAAATCAATTTATAAACCATGTAATGACATAATTCCTAGTTCACGTCTTAATTTAAGGAAAATATTTTCATTTAAAGGTTTAGTGAATATATATGCAACTTGAATTTCCGACGATACAAAATCAAGAGAGATATTAACTTTTTCTATGTTATCACGAAGAAAATGATATTGAATGTCAATATGTTTAGTTCTAGATTGATTTATAGGATTTTTTGATAAATTTGTTGCGCTTGTATTATCACAAGAAATTGTTGATTTAGATAAATTTATACCAAAATCTTGAAGTGTTTGTTGCATATATTTTACTTGAGCACATGCCAAAGCAGTAGAAATATATTCTGCTTCACACGTCGAAAGTGAAACATAATTTTGTTTCTTACTAAACAAGATACTAAAGATAGTCCAATGAATTGACATGTACCACTTGTACTCTTTCGATCCGTTCGACATACTCCAAAGTCGGCATCACTATATGGTACTAACTCAAAAGGACATTCTTTCGGGTAAATGAGACCGTAGTCTTTAGTCTTGCTTAAGTAGCGCAGAATTCATTTCACTGGCCGTAAATGTGATTCTTTGGGATTTGCTTGAAATCGTACACATAAGCATACACTCATCAATATATCTGGACGACTAGCAGTTAAGTAAAGTAGAGATCCAATCATACTTTGATATAGTTTTTGGTCAATACTTTTGCCATTTTCAACTCGATCAAGTGTACCGTAGTGCTCATAGGAGTTGGTTTAGCATAAGTATTTTCCATACCAAAACGTTTTAGTAGATTAATACAATATTTTTCTTGATTAATAAAAATTCCATTATTTAATTGTTTAATTTGTAATCTAAGAAAATATGAAAGTTCTCCCATATGAGACATTTCAAATTCTCTTGTCATAATATTTGAAAATTCTTAACATAATTTTTCGTTCATGGAACCAAAAATGATGTCATCAACATAAACTTGTTTTATTAAAATATCCTTTTTATATTGTTTTATAAACAAAGTTTGATCTACTTTTCCAATTTTAAAACCAGAATTTATAAGATAACTTTTAACACTATCATACCAAGCACGAGGTGCTTATTTTAAACCGTATAAAGCTTTCTTTAATTTATAAATATAGTCTGGAAAATTTTCATGTGCAAATAGAGTTGGTTGTTCTACATACACATTTTATTATATAAAACCGTTTAGAAAAGCACTTTTTACATCCATTTGATATAGTTTAAAGTCATGGAAACATGCAAAAGATAATAAAATATGTATTGCTTCTAGTCGGGCTATAGGGGCAAATGTTTCTTCGTAGTCTATTCCTTCCTCTTGATTGTTTCCTTAAGCAACTAATCAAGCTTTGTTTCGAATAATATTCCCTTGCTCATCGGATTTATTTTTTTAAACCCACTTAGTACCGATGACTGTTTGATTACTGGGTCTAGGAACTAAGTCCCAAACTTTATTTCGTTCAAATTGATTTAACTCTTCTTGCATAGCTATAATCCAGTAATCATCAGTTGAGGCTTCTTTACAATTTTTGGGTTCAATGTTTGATAAGAAAGCTACATGACCCATTTGATTTAATTAATTTCATGTTCTTACATTAGAATTTATTTCTCCAATAACATTTTCAGTTGGTGATTTCTAAGAAGTCTAGGTGAAGATCGAATCTCATTTTTATTAGGTAAATTATTGTTTTCAGTTTCAGTATTATTTTCAATATTTTCAATATCATCTTCTGTGATATGTGATTTAGGAATTATTTCTTTATCTTTAATTTTATTCTTTAATTTGTAATTTTCATTGAATGACACATGAAGTGTTTCTTCGATTATTTTAGTCCTTTTATTATAAATTCTATATGACTTGCTTTGTTCCGAGTATCCAATGAATATTCCTTCATCGGATTTTGGATACCAAGTTGGTCTTATGTATTTAATAAAAATCATTTTGAACCGGAAACTTTAAAATATGATATGTTAGGTTTTCTTCCATTAAAAAGTTCATATGGGGTATGTTTTGTTAATGGTCTAATGGAAACTCGATTTAAAACATAACAAGCAGTTGCTACAGTTTCTGCCCAAAAATATTTAGGTAGAGTGCTTCCATTTAATAAGGTTCTAGCGCATTCTTGAAGTGTTCTATTTTTCCTTTCTACAACTCCGTTTTGTTGCAGAGTTCTAGGAAATGAAAATTTGTGAACAATTCCTTTCTTATTACAATATTTTTCAGAAATATCATTATTGAATTCGCCACCATGATCGCTTCGAATGTTTTTAATTTTTATATTCTTAATATTTTGAATTCTCTTAGCAAAGATTTTAAAATTTTCAAAAGTATCACTTTTATTTTTCATAAATATTGTCTAGGTGTACCTTGTAAAATCATCTACAATTACAAAAACATATCTATTATGATTTATAGATTGAACTTGAGTTGGTCCAAAAAGTTTTAAATGTAATAACTCAAGTGGTTGTAATGTAGAGATAATTTTCATCGATTTAAAAGTAGATTTGGTTAACTTTCCTAACTGACAAGCGTCACAAATACTATTTACTTTAAAATTCATTTTTGGTAAACCTTTTACTAAATTATTTTTAGATAATTTGCTTATTGCTTTATGGTTTATATGACAAAATCTTTTATGCCATAACTAAGGATCATTTTCTTTGGCTACTAGACACGTATTTGTGTTATGATTAACTTTCGTATTTAATATGTATATATTACATTCTCTAGTTCCTTCAAAGATGAGATTCTTATATTGATCAAATATGTTACATTTATCTTTTGAAAATAATATATTAAAACCTTTATCGCATAGTTGACTTATATTAAGAAAATTATGTTTTAAAACTTTAACTAGTACAACATTTGTGATAAGTTAGATGTACCGTCATTGCTCACATCACCTTTGCCGATGATATATCCTTTGGAATTATCTTCCAATGTGACAGATCCTCCATCTGAGTAGATAATGTTAGTTAGCATATCTTTGTTTACTGTCATATGTTTTGAGCAACCACTATCAAGTATCCACTTCCCTCTTTTCTTAGTTGGTACCTACAAAAAAGTATAGAGATGACATTGGTACCCAATTTTTATTATGATCCTAAGAGTTAAGTATTAGAAAACCAAACCCAAGGGTTTAGACTTCCCTTTATCAGTAAAATTTTCATTTTTATGAACTGTATTTATAAAAGCTTTAATATACTAATTTCTAATTAAATTATCATTAGTTTTTGGTACCCAAATCTTTATATTTTTTGTGGTGTTACTGTCCTTCTTTTGAGTGAAAGCTTTTGGTTTTGGTTTTGCTTTTACAAAATTCTTATGTATATCGAAATTTTTATATAGTGAAATGTTTCTCTTTGAACTATATTTTGAGGAATTTGTATATCCTAAACCTTCTTATTGAAAGTGGTTTAAGAGTTATTAATAATTTTAGAAAGATTTTTTCTACCTTTATTAAAGTTAGAAACTTTTTTAGTAATATTTGCTAACTCGGTTTTGAGACTAGTATTGCTTAATTTAAGAATTTTGACATTTGATTTTAAATCGTGATTTTCTGAAGCTAATGTCATATTCTTTTCTTTTTGAACTTAAATCTCATTTGATAGCATAGTGAGTTGATAAGATACATTAGACAAAGATTCTTGTGTTTTGACAAGTTCTTCTTCTAAGATTTTATTTTCATCTCTGAGCATATCAATTTCTATTTCACTCCTGTTTAATTTTTCTAAAGCATCTTTATATTTTCTTTTAACATATTTTAGTTTATCTAATAGCTCAAAGTTTATATCAATTAAATCATCAAAGGTTAGATCACTTACTTCATCAGATGATGCCATAAAGCACACATTGGCTTGTTCGAAGTCATTGGCAGTGTCACTGTCTGATGAGGAAGACGATTCTGAATCATTCCATGTAATATAGAATGCTTTCTTCTTCTTATATTTGTCTCTTTTATTCTTGTACCTGTCTTTCTTTCAATCAGGACAGTCCTTCTTTATGTGACCCTTCTTATGACATTCATAGCATTCGAGATTTGAAGCTGATGGTTTGTTATTGTTGTCTCTCATGTTGTTTCCGAATTTCTTCTTCTTTCTAAATTTTAAAAACTTTTTGAAATTTTTAGCTTTAAATGCCATGTCATCTTAATCTGAATCTAAATCTTCTTGTTCAGCTTGGAATGTTATGGTCTTTCTGTCTTGGGCTTGATCCCTTTTTTGCTTGCAAGTTTACTTCATACGACATGAGATTTCCTATTAACTCTTCAGGTTTGATGGAAGAAATATCGTGACCTTCTTCTATAACTAAGACTTTCCATTCCCATTCATCCGTTAAAGAGTTTAGGATTTTTGAAACAGTATCAAAATCTGTGTATTTTTCTCCTAATGTCAAAAGTGCATGATATATATCTTGAAACCTAGAATACATTTCATTTATAGTTTCATCTTACTTCATTCTAAAATTTTGGAACTGGTTCTTAAGCATAGAAATCTTGCTTTGTTTAACTTTGTTAGTACCTTCATGTGTAACTTTAAGTGTACGCCAAATTTCATATGTCGAATTACACATACTAACTCTGTTGAACTCATTTTTGTCTAATGAACAAAACAACATATTCATGGCTTTAGCATTAGTAGTAGCATCTAATTTTTGTGTGTTAGATCATTGTGCATATGGTGTAGCAAGTATAGTGTATTCATTCTGAGTGATATTCCAAGTTTCATATTCGTTTGCCTACATATAGGTTCTCATGCGAGTTGACCAATAATTGTAATTTAAACCGTTAAATAGTGGTGGTCGTGTAGTGGATTGACCTTCAATAAAACTTGTGCTAGTGTTATTTTCCATATTAACCGAATATCAAGTAACCGTGTTATGGTTAAATGATGACCTTGCTCCGATAGTGACTAAGGAACATGCAATATGGAATATTAACTAAACTATCTACTTGTGCAGAAAAAATATAAAAGTAAAATAATAAAGTAAATGACACCAGAGATTTTTATACTGGTTCGAACTTCCCGTTTTACGTCCAATCCCACACTCCTTTTGGAATTTAACTACCAACCATCACTTATCCTGGAGGAACAGGTATTACACCGCCTGAGCAACCGAATAGGACTTCAAATGCCTAAGCAACATAATAGGACTCCAACCGCCTGAGCAACCGAACATGAGATCCAATACAAATAGTAAAATTATTTCTGACCAAGTATGCTCTTGAATAGTACTGATAAGTCAATAACATACACCCTTCCTATAATCTTCTCCTTTGTGGTATAACGTGTAATTCATGAAGATATGAAGTTTATTAAATCACTAATGAAGTTTGCTTGAATAAACAAGTGATTAGAACGAAGTATTGAATGTTTAGATAGCCATATAGTTCAGAATATAAGAATGAGAACTAAAATGAATATTTTGAATAAAAACAATGGATTTCATGGCTATTTATAGTGATTAAGAGTGCAATCGTTCGTGAAAGGTAGCCATGAAAGGATATGGAAGCAACTCTTGAATCAAGAGTTGTTTCTATTTGCTGAATTGAAGTGACTTTTCAAAATATAGCCGTTATGAAGATTCAGCCGTCGGAATAGCACGAATCAGCCAACTGAATGGATTAAAAATTGATGTAGTAAGGAAATAGTTCAAAAACGACCCAATTCATCTTGTTGAATATGCAAGGTCAGCCGTCTGAATATTCAAAGTAAACCGTGCACATGCATAGAATTTAGTCGGCTGACCATAGCCATTCAGCCGGCTGAATTATGTGTTTTCTGGCATATCAGAGAATGTTTTGAAAAACTTTAGCATATGAACTATGTTTTGAAGAACTTTAGCATATGGACATTGTTTTAAAAAACTTTAAATTGTGTATGCGTGCATATACCACTTCAGAGAGATTTTAAAATGAATTTACTACTAAACTCAAACCTTAGACTAAATATTTGCTGATGCTTCAATCCAGAATCTGGTCTGCAAATTGTTAGACTATTTCTCAAGTAAAAATAATATCTTCTTTTGCAAGTATGGTTAGTTCATATAATATTTACTTATATGGTTGTCATAATCAAAACATCAAAATTCTAGGTTCTAACACCTTATTACAAATAAGGACTTGTACTTTTACAATTGCATTGCATATGAAGAGACATGAATTATGACTTATGATTCTTATGATTTTGGCATGACCATGACTTCGCCATTGAAAGTGCATATGTCTAACAAGTTGACGTACGATTCTTTGAATTGTGACTTGTTTTCGAATTCTCAAGCACTTGTGATTTTAATCATAACTTGTTTTGAATTCCGAAAACACTTATGAATTCGAGATTAATATGAATTTAACATGGAGCATGTGTCTTCCTAGCAAACTAACCTATGATTATTAAAGTCTCTATTCGACTAAGTCTTACCTTCCTCACACTTTTGGGATTAACTAAGAAATTCGAACATGATATATATATATAATGATTTAAAAAAATGCATATATAGTAGCTCTTAGCCAGAACAGGGAAAAAAATAATTTTTGAATTTAAATAATAATTTAAAAAGGATTTTAAAACAAAACTTAACTTTTAATGTACAAATATATATATATATATATATTACATATAAAATTATGCTAAACCATATGCATAAAAGTATACAAAATTCAAAAAAAAATTATGAATATATATTAATTTACAAAACAGTGTGTGTACATATATATACACAAAAATAATGTATTAACTTAATTTATAACATATATATATATATATTATAAAACATATAGATATATGTTTAAAAAACAGATATATTTTAATATTGTGAATTTAAATTTTCAATTTTTTTATATTTTTTAACAATAATTAAAAAATTAAACAAATTTACCGTATGTTTTAAAAAAAAATTGTTTTGTCCGAAAGTGTATATATGAATATATATGTGTATTTATTCATTTACATTTTAAATATATACATCATTCTTTTATATTCGATTTTAAACATTAATTTCAATATATATATATATATTTACATTATATATATATATATATTTTAATAAAATTATATAATATATTAATTTCGTAAGACTATATATGTGTATTTATATTTATTATAGATAAGCCGCAGCCTTTAGGAAGATGAGGGTGAGTGGCAGACATACGATCACACTTATTTGAGTATGTGGAAAGGAAAATAGCGAGGACTGCCACCAGCAATGAGAGTCTATGGACGGGAGTGATGACCACGTATGCAATACCTCGTGGTCTTTTATCAATTACAAGCACACCAAATACGTTGGAGGTAAAGAGGATGAATAGATGGGCATGAGTCCCAAACACATCGGAGAGCACGTGCTCCTTCGTTGAAGTCCCTCCCTCTTCGGTTTTCCAACCATAACGACCCACATACAAACATGCCCCCAGCACAAGTTCCAATAAAGGGGCATGCAAAAGCGATAGTGACACCTAGTCCCCTTGCCCTTTCGTTTTTAGGAGGAGGGGCAGGTCTAATCCTAGGGTAGATCCATTAGTATCCTTATAGTCGCATTAGCTTAAATATTTGCATTTACTTTATATATCCTTGACCTAGCTACCAAGGTCGAAACTACCTCGACCTAAACTCCACCCTCGTAAGGTGCCACGAGCCTTCAACAGTAGAACCCCCAAATGAATAGGAAGGCACTACCTTATGGGGGATCATCATCATTCCGAGCTCCATGCTCCCACTACAAGAGCATGTTTATGTCCGCTCTCTATATTCTTCAGCGGCAATTGTCAGGTCGAACTCAGTTTGCTTCTATGAGTGGTCAATCACCGGTGAGGAGCTAGACCGCTTAAGTGGGCTCCATCCCACTTTTTTTTATTCCTAGGAGACAAAGCTTGTGGGAGGTCAGCAGGAACTGGTGTGGTCCATAAGTCTTCTCACGGCCTTGAAAATTAACCAAGTCAAACTAAATTATCTACTCCGAACATTAGCCGGGACTGATGCCGAGGTCCTTGGGCAATCGCACTGGCCTAAGTCTCAATGGATCAAGCATAGTTTGGAGTCAATTCTCAGCGCCGAAGTCCAAGAGGCTTTCCTGGTAAGATATACTTTAGGTATGTAACTTTTTTCCTTTCTCCTCTTTCTTGCTAACTATTTTTCCTTTGTAGGTCAGGTCATGTGCCCTTAGGATCCATCAGGAGATGGTGGTACTAAAAAAGCATATCATGGATGGGATAGCTACGAGGCATCTGAAGGAGAAGAAGAGGGAAGAGGCTAGGAAGAGGGCTGGGGAGGCAGATAATAGGCAGATAAATTATCATTTATAATCTAAGCAATCTAGTGGTGTTTACTAGAATATGTACACCTACATTTAACAATTTAACCAACCTATATAATAAGGGATAATTGTGATGACCCGGAATTTTTTAACATTTGAAATTGGAATATTTAATTGATTTTAAATATTTAAAAGTTAATGTTTAATTTGAATTTCAAATATCACTAATTATGGGATAATTTAGTTATTGGATTTAATAATGGAAAATTGGGTAAAATCGTGAATCATGATTTTCAAGCTTGTTAAAAATAATTTGAAGGTTTATGTGACGCCCCACCTCTATGCTAATAATAACAAAGAGTATTAAAAGAAATACTGTCTATTATTATGAAGAATAAGGCTAGATAGGAGCGGCCATCCGTAGTTGGCCTTACACTAATATTGGTTACCTCGATAGGAGTGGTATATACTTTTCATTTTTCATCTTATTTATTTACTCCCATCGACATACCCAATTACCAGTATAAAACAAACTACGATGGTTCATAATAGTTTAGGACATTAGATATAATAATAACACAGATAATATAAATGCGGAACACAGATAAAACAAAAGTCTCATATATATATATATATAACTGATGTCAGTTACAATATAATTGACACAGTACATATGATACAACTACAACTGTCGACTCAAGAAGTTATATATACAAGTACATTATTGACTAATATACATGAATACATATCATCCTATACAAAGACACGACTCTACAAAACGACGAAAACAGCTTCAGAAGATATAAAAAGTCTTCATAGCCCAAACAGCAACTCGAAGTAGGAAATCTACAACCTGAAATAACTCGGGTCTGACCCGAGTATTATATTCAAAAGAAAATAATACACGGATCAGTCTAATTCAAACTCAGTTATTAATGCGCAGAAGCAATAATAATCAATCTCAAATAGATGACAGTCATAGAAATCTCGTATATCCAACTTCTCGATAAGAGAATCGGATAACGGCAGATATAACACTAAACAGTGTAAATCAACAAATCAGCAATCTCAAAATGATCAATCACATCAAATTTCTGTGTGGCTGCAGTACACGCACGCGTGCACTACCTCGCCACACAGTACGTGAAATCATCACGACAGTGAATACTAACAGTTGTCAAAATTGCAGGGGTCAATATAAATGAACCAAAACAACCAAACTAACTAACTCAAATCAGAGAAACAAATTACATACGAATGCACCATGAAAGTTACATTCGTGTACAGGGTCAAACCCAAGTCTTTGGGACTGGATTCAACTCGCTGTATCATCTCAAAAATCAACCTAAAACCATCAAGAACCAACAAACCATTCTCAACCAATTCAAGCAAAAGGAAACAGTGAACAAGCAATACAAATGAATCAGACTACCCAAATATCACAAAGTCAAGTCTAATAGCCAAAGTTCAAATGACTCAAGTGAAGATCCAACGAGACCAGTTCAAATATTTATACATCTACAACAGACCAGGCCGTAATGAAGCAAATCACTGATTCAAGTACAATCAACCAGACAGCACAAGCTCGAGGAAATACAAGTGCAATGAGAACATGAAATGAATGCAACTAGTCAAGTATGCAGTGATATATCCAAGACCACAGACCAGAGTTCAAGTGATTTCAGAAGATACAACATGAACAAATGATCATCAAGCTACTGCAAATGAAATCAACCTAGACTAAACAAACCAATGAATGACCAGATGAACCAATGATAACAGTGTTCATCACCAGAATCAAGTGCACCAGTTCAAAATGCACAAGAGACTCAAGTACAGGAAACATGAAAAAGGGTACAACTCAAATCTGGTAACCACATCACAATTAAGTGCAGTGAAGTACAATAGTGAATCAAGACATGTACATAACCAACTGCTCATAGCAAAACAAATCAGAGGGGCAACGGTGAAACTGGACAGTGCCCGCCTTCAAAAACATCAAACTCGAATACTAATGTATCACTGAGACACGAGAAGACCAACAATGCAACTGAATGTAACTGTCTCGAAGCAAGTAGCATGTTTAGAATTATGAATTGCATATACCAGAATGCAACATTGAATTGCAACCCACGTGAAACACAGAATCAATGAACGTAGAAATGGATGCAACTGAATTCGAGTGGATGGTAATAACATGTACTCGATACTAAACAATCCCAGTGAAACCCAAAGTTTACCCAATGCAGACATACAATGAAAACATAACCTACATATGGTTATAGTGAAGATAAAGCTAGGACTACAGTGGTGCTATATATACAGAAGGGTCAATGACTAACATATATGCTATCAACCTGAGAACTGCAATATAACAATGAAATCAAAATTCGAGTCAAAGCCGAAGTCGACAAATTATTGGCCACAATCGAGCACAAAACGAATCAACATTATCAGAAAATTCACGAAAACAAAATGCCCAAAAGCCAAAACCGTGACCAGTAAGGGAATCAACCCAAAATAGTGAAGTACAACAACAAGATTTCAAAACATTAACTGTTGTAATAAAATCAGGCAGCAGTTTTGAACAAACATGCCAAAGCCTAGAAAACCCTTCAAATGGACGAAGTCACCAAAATGTCAGAAATTAAAACCACTATTGGCCAAAGAAATCAACATTTGGAATCGTTTCAACCCCATGGTAGCAAATAAACTCAAGCAAAATACATACGAATTGAAACAAGACAGCAACCATCTCGAAGACAGTAACCATCTCGAACATTCAAACTAGGATCGAATGGCCTAGAATGGTATTGTGGACTAAGTAGAGGTCAACAAAAATCAAAATGACCGTAGTCACAAAGGACCAGCAAGTTCAAAGCCATGCGTATCAAATAAGCAAACAACAAAAATCACGAAATTGAACAAGCCAGAATTTAACAAGAATCTGAATTAGATGTGAGTGAGGGGTCACTCACCTTTCGACGAGCGCAGATTGAAGGAGCCGAGGTCAATGTCGAACTCAACCAAAATAGAAGCTGCCGAAGAAAGCTACTAGGGAACGGTTGATCGACAGGCAAAGGAGCGAAAATCATCTTTCGATCGATCAACATGAATGCGGCGACACTAATTTCACGAAGCCCTACTTACGGTAAAAAGAGGAACGAACGAGACGAGCCGCCATTGTTTATTTTCTTTTTGGATTTAGGTTTTTCGAACTAAAAATGAACGGGTCAGGGGAAAAGAACAGGTATAGATAACCATCTCGGCAACACAAAACAACACGGGCCAAACTAAATTTTTAAGCCCGCATAACAATTTATACAAACTTAAAAAGAATTTCAATTCGATTCAATTTTCAATAGCAAGCTGAAGAACGATTTAAATCGTCTAATGACGATGATTAATCGATATGAAACCCCGGGTTGTTACAGACACCCCTCCTTATAAAAATTGCGTCCTCGCAATTTTCATAATTAAGGACGTCAACAACTATTATTTCTGTAACATAAACTGGTTAAGCTAGAGAAATAAAAGTCAAGAACACAAACGCCAAAGAAATCTTTTAATTCCAATAAAAGAAATTCACAATTTCTCCACAAAAATCTAATTATCAATTAGATAATCAGAAAACAACAAAGCTGAATAAATGTAATCATCGGCAATATACAATTATCAATTAGATACTTAGAATGCAGAAATCACAAAACAACAATATCTAATTATCAATACGATAATTAGAAAACAACAAAATCTAATTATCAACAAAGATAATTATGAAACACAAATCGCAATTCGTAAAACTGCCAATATTTAGTTATTCACAATTAACTAGAAAACACGAACTTCATATCAGCAAACTCTAACTATCAACAGAGATAGAAAGAAAACAGTAATTCAATAAAATCAGCATAATCTAGATTCAATTAGAGACTAGAAAATCTCGTATCAATAAAATCAGCAAACATCCAATTATCTAAACGATAGTCAGAAAACAAATCAACAATTATTAAATGTCAAAAACGATAATCGAATTTAAATCAACAAATATTCAATTATCAAAACGATAATCAAATTTAAATCAACAAATATTCAATTATCATAAATGATAATCGAATTTCAAATCAACAAATATTCAATTATCAAAAACGATAATCGAATTTAAAACAACAAATATTCAATTATCAAAAACGATAATCGAATTTAAAACAACAAATATTCAATTATCAAAAACGATAATAAAATTTAAAACAACAAATATTCAATTATCAAAAACGATAATCAAATTTAAATCAAAAAATATTCAATTATCAAAAACGATAATCGAATTTCAAATCAACAAATATTCAATTATCAAAAACGATAATTAAATCTCAAATCAGCAAATATTTAATTATCAAAAGCGATAATCAAATCTCAAATCAGCAAATATTTAATTATCTAAAGCGATAATTAAATCTCAAATCAGCAAATATTTAATTATCTAAAGCGATAATCAAAACTCAAATCAGGAAATATTTAATTATCTAAAGCGATAATTAAATCTCAAATCAGCAAATATTTAATTATCTAAAGCGATAATCAAATCTCAAATCAGCAAATATTTAATTATCTAAAGCGATAATCAAATCTCAAATCAGCAAATATTTAATTATCTAAAGCGATAATTAAATCTCAAATCAGCAAATATTTAATTACCTAAAGCGATAATTAAATCTTAAATCAGCAAATATTTAATTATCTAAAGTGATAATTAAATTTCAAATCAACGAATATCTAATTATCACAAGCGATAATTAGAAACAACAAATATCCGATTATCAAAAACGATGATCAGAATCTCAAATCAACAAATATCTAATTATCACAAGCGATAATTAGAAACAACAAATATCCGATTATCAAAAACGATAATCAGAACTCATATCAACAAATATCTAATTATCACAAGCGATAATCAGAAACAACAAATATCCGATTATCAAAAACGATAATCAGAACTCATATCAACAAATATCTAATTATCACAAGCGATAATTAGAAACAACAAATATCTGATTATCAAAAACGATAATCAGAACTCATATCAACAAATATCTAATTATCACAAGCGATAATTAGAAACAACAAACATCCGATTATCAAAAACGATAATCAGAACTCATATCAACAAATATCCAATTACCTGCAGATAATTGGAAACAACAAATATCTAGAAATCAATTAAGAAGACTAGAAAATCAACATAAAAGCTTGGATCGATCCCATCAGATGGCGAGTTTTTAATTCGCCGCATGTGCATCAACAAATGACCGAAGCCTACCAAGTACTCAACATAATTTTGGCGCCCATCAGATTGACCCGAAGGTCCGCAGAGTGACCCGAAGGTCTAGTACTGGTATTTGACCCGAAGGTCCTCATATGACCCGAAGGTCCTCATAGTGGCTCGAAAGCACACGAAAGCATCAAATATTTCAATTAACGAGTCCGGAATTAACCGAAATAGCAAACGCACATGTCCCATACCACGTGTTTTACTAAATCGTTTGATTCTCTTCATCGTTTCCTTGAAAGTGCAAAATTGTGTATTTTGTAAAAATACACTTTACATTCTCAAACGGACAAGTCCGGAATTAAGTGAATCTGTAAAAGAAAGGGGTCATAATCCTCGATTTTGCTGAAACGTTTAAATCGCTTCCTCATTCTTTTGAAATCGCAAACTGTAAAATTTCTGAAAACAATTTTATTTATTTTGTAAAAATAACAATTCACATTCTCAACTGGACAAGTCCGGAGTTAAGCGAATCAGTAAAAGAAAGGGGTCATAATCCTCGATTTTGCTGAATCGTTTAAGTTGCTTTCTCATCCTTTTGAAAGCGCAAACTGTTAGAAATTTATAAAAAAAATTCATTTTAAAACGATTTTCCAATCACGTGATTAAAACAGCAAATCAGTATCAATTTCGATAAGGAAATTGTACTTCTCAAAATACCGTAAAAACGGGTCACAAAATCAGCATTGCGGAGTATCCGCTTGAAAATCCACCTTTAAAATTTGACGGTTACTGAAGCCAAAGCGACAGTAATTTTAAAACGTCAAAATCACATCAAAACAATTTTCATCAAAAATGTAATATCAGTGAATTTTCATTCATCAAAATGCCACAAAACACCGTGCTTCAAAATCTAGCATTAGTGTAAAATCCCGTTATAAAAATAACGGCAACAAAATACGTTTCATAACCAAGCATCGGTTCAACGTAAAATAAATGCAATAACGTGCAATTCGAATTTTGCACGTACTACAAAATGAACAAAGAAATCATTTGAATGTATCTTCAATGAAGATAATTCAAAACAGCAAAAATCTAATCAACATATGATTAGCATAAAAGAAAACCAGCAAAGATTTCAATAAAAATCACATAACTGCACTTGGTTCGAATCCTCAATTCGGATTTGAATTTCTCAAAGAAACAAATAAACACAGCTATGTAAACAACAAATGAAATTCTATTTCAATTTCACATTTTGATTTTTAAATCAAAAGATTATCAGCTGTATTCAGCGAAGACAGTTTCACTGTTTCCCCTGCGTACTCTGATAACAAAACACAAATCAATCAAATCATCAAAGCACAATTTCACTTTTATTTTTAAATAAAGATATTTAAAAATTTCATCAGAATTTCAAAACTTTAGTTTTGACTCAAAGCACAAATAGAAACATCGACCAATAGTTGTAACATATGTTCCATCTAGGTTATGTTTTATATTATGTCCATAAATCCCAAGCTCTGATACCAACTGTGACGCCCCACCTCTATGCTAATAATAACAAAGAGTATTAAAAGAAATACTGTCTATTATTACGAAGAATAAGGCTGGATAGGAGCGGCCATCCGTAGTTGGCCTTACACTAATATTGGTTACCTCGATAGGAGTGGTATATACTTTTCATTTTTCATCTTATTTATTTACTCCCATCGACATACCCAATTACCAGTATAAAACAAACTACGATGGTTCATAATAGTTTAGGACATTAGATATAATAATAACACAGATAATATAAATGCGGAACACAGATAAAATAAAAGTCTCATATATATATATATATATATATATATATAAGTGATGTCAGTTACAATATAGTTGACACAGTACATATGATACAAATACAACTGTCGACTCAAGAAGTTATATATACAAGTACATTATTGACTAATATACATGAATACATATCATCCTATACAAAGACACGACTCTACAAAACGACGAAAACAGCTTCAGAAGATATAAAAAGTCTTCATAGCCCAAACAACAACTCGAAGTAGGAAATCTACAACCTGAAATAACTCGGGTCTGACCCGAGTATTAAATTCAAAAGAAAATAATACACGGATCAGTCTAATTCAAACTCAGTTATTAATGCGCAGAAGCAATAATAATCAATCTCAAATAGATGACAGTCACAGAAATCTCGTATATCCAACTTCTCGATAAGAGAATCGGATAACGGCAGATATAACACTAAACAGTATAAATCAACAAATCAGCAATCTCAAAATGATCAATCACATCAAATTTCTGTGTGGCTGCAGTACACGCACGCGTGCACTGCCTCTCCACACAGTACGTGAAATCATCACGACAGTGAATACTAACAGTTGTCAAAATTGCAGGGGTTAATATAAATGAACCAAAACAACCGAACTAACTAACTCAAATCAGAGAAACAAATTACATACGAATGCACCATGAAAGTTACATTCGTGTACAGGGTCAAACCCAAGTCTTTGGGACTGGATTCAACTCGCTGTATCATCTCAAAAATCAACCTAAAACCATCAAGAACCAACAAACCAATCTCAACCAATTCAAGCAAAAGGAAACAGTGAACAAGCAATACAAATGAATCAGACTACCCAAATATCACAAAGTCAAGTCTAACAGCCAAAGTTCAAATGACTCAAGTGAAGATCCAACGAGACCAGTTCAAATATTTATACATCTACAACAGACCAGGCCGTAATGAAGCAAATCACTGATTCAAGTACAATCAACCAGACAACACAAGCTCGAGGAAATACAAGTGCAATGAGAACATGAAATGAATGCAACTAGTCAAGTATGCAGTGATATATCCAAGACCACAGACCAGAGTTCAAGTGATTTCAGAAGATACAACATGAACAAATGATCATCAAGCTACTGCAAATGAAATCAACCTAGACTAAACAAACCAATGAATGACCAGATGAACCAATGATAACAGTGTTCATCACCAGAATCAAGTGCACCAGTTCAAAATGCACAAGAGACTCAAGTACAGGAAACATGAAAAAGGGTACAACTCAAATCTGGTAACCACATCACAATTAAGTGCAGTGAAGTACAATAGTGAATCAAGACATGTACATAACCAACTGCTCATGGCAAAACAAATCAGAGGGGCAACGGTGAAACTGGACAGTGCCCGCCTTCAAAAACATCAAACTCGAATACTAATGTATCACTGAGACACGAGAAGACCAACAATGCAACTGAATGCAACTGTCTCGAAGCAAGTAGCACGTTTAGAATTATGCAATTGCATATACCGGAATGCAATATTGAATTGCAACCCACGTGAAACACAGAATCAATGAACGTAGAAATGGATGCAACTGAATTCGAGTGGATGGTAATAACATGTACTCGATACTAAACAATCCCACTGAAACCCAAAGTTTACCCAATGCAGACATACAATGAAAACATAACCTACATATGGTTACAGTGAAGATAAATCTAGGACTACAGTGGTGCTATATATACAGAAGGGTCAATGACTAACATATATGCTATCAACCTGAGAACTGCAATATAACAATGAAATCAAAATTCGAGTCAAAGCCGAAGTCGACAAATTATTGGCCACAGTCGAGCACAAAACGAATCAACATTATCAGAAAATTCACGAAAACAAAATGCCCAAAAGCCAAAACCGTGACCAGTAAGGGAATCAACCCAAAACAGTGAAGTACAACAACAAGATTTCAAAACATTAACTGTTGTAAGAAAATCAGGCAGCAGTTTTGAACAGACAAGCCAAAGCCTAGAAATCCCTTCAAATGGACGAACTCACCAAAATGTCAGAAATTAAAACCACTGTTGGCCAAAGAAATCAACATTTGGAATCGTTTCAACCCCATGGTAGCAAATAAACTCAAGCAAAATACATACGAATTGAAACAAGACAGCAACCATCTCAAAGACAGTAACCATCTCGAACATTCAAACTAGGATCGAATGGCCTAGAATGGTATTGTGGACTAAGCAGAGGTCAACAAAAATCAAAATGACCGTAGTCACAAAGGACCAGCAAGTTCAAAGCCATGCGTATCAAATAAGCAAACAGTAAAAATCATGAAATTGAACAAGCCAGAATTTAACAAGAATCTGAATTAGATGTGAGTGAGGGGTCACTCACCTTTCGACAAGCGCAGATTGAAGGAGCCGAGGTCAATGTCGAATTCGATCAAAATAGAAGCTGCCGAAGAAAGCTACCAGGGAACGGTTGATCGACAGGCAAAGGAGCAAAAATCATCTTTCGATCGATCAACATGAATGCGGCGACACGAATTTCACGAAGCCCTACTTACGGTAGAAAGAGGAACGAACGAGATGAGCCGCCATTGTTTATTTTCTTTTTTGATTTAGGTTTTTCGAACTAAAAATGAACGGGTCAGTGGAAAAGAACAGGTATAGATAATCATCTCGGCAACACAAAATAACACGGGCCAAACTAAATTTTTAAGCCCGCATAACAATTTATACAAACTTAAAAAGAATTTCAATTCGATTCAATTTTCAATAGCAAGCAGAAGAACGATTTAAATCATCTAATGACGATGATTAATCGATATGAAACCCCGGTTTGTTACAGTTTATAAAATTTATATAAATAGTACTGAAGGTAATAGAACTTTTGAAATTGAATTTTAGGTGATTTGTTCAGTTTTGAAATTAAATCCTTTAAATTGACATTTAAAAATAGCCTTCTGAGGCACATTCTCGGAATTCGAAGAAACTAGTTCCATTGGATCCGTAATAGTGTATTATTATCGGATTTCAATTTTCGTAGTGATTGGAGTTGTCGTATGATCGTACGGTAGACAAACGCGCTGAAATTTTATATCGAAAATTTAATAAATAACTGGTCCAAAAAGCTATCTTCTCCATACGATCGAATTAGGACTCGAAACCTTTTCCAGTGCGTTCGGAATAGGGGTTTAACATTATAAACGCCTAGCGGCACGCCTCGATTGGAGATCAAGTTTTTGAGTTGCATTTATCGAGACGATTTGAATTTGAATTTAAAATGAATATATATATATATATATATATATATATATATATTCACATACAATAGGCAATTTTAACACGTTTCCCCTTTACAACACGTGTTCCCCTTCCTTTCTAATTGCGTTCAGATGTCCCCTTCTTCTTTTATATTGCAACTGAGTATTTTAAAACCCATATCAAAAATAAAACAAGAGAAAAAATCGATATCAGTTTCAAAAATAAATGAAGCTCGGATCGAAATTAAAAATGGCCGACACTTCAAAATCTCGTCTTCCCTCTGTTCGATTCGATGTCGAACGTGCTTAAATGGCGGAATAGTATTCGTGACGAATTCGAATTTGGAAATAAGAGGGGGGGGGGACTTCGTGTCATCAATAGTCGCCCTCCCTTTCGAATTCAAGTCGGAGCTCAGCTCGTTGGATCGCGTTGTTTTCTAGAAGCACGCAAGCTTGGTGGTCGCGATGGTGGGGCTTGCGGCGTGGGGTAGTTGGAGGATGTGGTGAAGTGCGACAGCGATCATTTTGGAAGTTGAGCGGAGATGACTTCGACTTCGTCTCTAGGGGAAGGTGGTTTCGAAGACGAGTGTGGGTAGCGACCGGAAGAGGAGGCGTTCTACTGGGGCTAGGGTTCGTACGCGAGAGTGGTGACCGCCGCGACTTTGCGTGTGTGCGATTCTGGAAGCAGTAAGGTCAAAATCTGAAAGAAAGCAAGCCGGATTTGAAGTTGGTTGCCAACAAAAATCAAATGTGAGTTAATCTCACTCATTTGGATTACCTTTTAAATTTAAATAGTTAAATTTAAATTATTGGTTGTTGTTTGAATTGATAATTTATTATCAGCTTGGATGTGATATATTATATATATAGTATATATATTGGAGTGATTGATTTCCTGCATTATATAGTGTAACGACCCAGAATTTTCGACCCCGAAAATTCCAGATAGTTAGGAAAAAGAAGAAAAGAGATAGAAGAAGAAACATAAACAACATAGAATCTCACATTCGCAGCGGATCAAAATATAATATACAAATAGTAGCATTTACACAAAGAAAAGCTGTAAATGTCAATTTACATACAATATATCAGAGTTACAACCATTCACAAATAAACTGGCCAGTTATAAATAACTTGTCCCAGTCTACAATAATATAACACCAATACATAGCGGAAAATACTCCATATGTTCCTGCCATCCAGCTCGCCACCTGAACTCCAGAACGTCCTTACCTAAAAATCTGTAATGCTCGGTCTGACCCGAGCATTACAATAAAGTAACACCCGAGTCAGGATGGAAACCAGCGTGAGTAAACCCATTTAATTTGAAATACTAAGGTTGTAAAGCTTCTTTGAAACCCCAGGGTAACTCATACCTCACTACGAGTTCTTATCTTATTTTAGTCAAACACTTATTTCACCAAATAATATCTAAGTACCATTTCTTAGTTTCAAAGGTCCAGTTACTTAATTTATTCCATTCCAGCCTATTCGATTTACAAATCAAATCTATAAAGAATTATAGATTACTAATCGAAGTGGTTCCGGATATCGCTGATATCCGATCCCGGTCTCTTCAAATTCAATACCATCTTTTATTAATCCAAGTTGTTTAAGTGAAAGCAATTCAATTCATATTTAGAGTAACATATTCACACAGCGATTCCATTACAGATTGATAATCCATATTATCACAGTTCAACCCAAACAAATCATCTCACGTAGCATCACAAATCATATATCAGAGATATCAAATAATCCAAGGCATTCAATATCATTAAATCATTCATAAGCAAGATTAATTAGTCACACCATTTCTAATTAATTTAATTAAGTCAAATTAAATTAATCACTTAAGAATAAATCACCTAACCCTGCTTAAGTAATCATTAATTAACTATAATCATTTGAATTAATTAATCATTCTTAATTATCCAGCTTAAGTAATTATCCTTAATTACTTAATTATTTCTTAATTAATCACATTAATTAACCTTTGATTAATTAATTACAATAACGAATTAACCCTTCAATTACTTACATTAAGAAATTACCTTTTAAGTAATTTAATTATCTCTTAATTATTTCCATCAAGTAATTATCCCATAATCACTTAAGTTAATTAATTAACCCTTAATCACTTTCATTAGTTAATTATCTTTAACTAATTACATTAATTTATTAACCTTTAATTAATCACATTAATCCATTAACTATCCTCTAATTAATTATATTCAGTAATTACTCTTTAATCACTTATACTAAGTAATTAACTATCCATCTTAATTAATCAACCTTAATTAATTATTCTTTAATTACATTAAGTAATTAGCCTTTAATTAATTACATAAATTAATTAACCTTTAATCATTCATATTAATTAATTACTTAGTTTCATCATTACTTATTTGAATTCAAACGTTTGAAATTAATCCATTCAAACACCTCATAATTAAAGTTTTTAATATACTTATATTTTGAAACCTGTTTGATAATGGTTTTGAAAACTTGTTCATTTCTATTTGCTTTGAAAACTGGTTACAATTTTTTTTTGTTTTTAAACCTTTAAAATTTCAAAGCAAACCCGATTTCCAAATGAAAATACCCGAGCCACATTACAAAATTCTCGAGTAAAACACTGAGTTCCCTTCAATAAAACTCGCGTACGACTCCGAGTAAAACACTAACTTCCCCGATGCATTCCTTCTTCTCCGATTCCCTAATCAATACAACAACTACCAACCTGACACACGCACACACATTCACGTGCACATGCCAACGCCGATGCTCCGGCCACTGCCTTCATCATCCACAAGTCGCTGGTGACCTCGCCGACACACCCGACCACCCAACTCCTTCAACTTTGCCTGAAATTAGAATCAAGCTATTCAACACTACCTAGAGCCAAAAACTGATCAACTAGATCCTCCTCGTTCCGTCGATCCCGACCACCAGAGACCACGCGATCACGAACAAAGCAACGCCACACGCCAACGCTTCGATTCCACCCCTCGCGATCGAGCCCGATCCAACCTTAATGACGCAACGACCCCATTTCTGATGTTAACTAAAAACTGGGCTTAAACCCCAAACCGATGCCGCTCCACCACTCCGACGATTGATAAATACCCCGAGTATTTTTTTTTATTATCCCTAGACCTCCACCTACCTCCAACAACGAGCACAGCATGCCACCCTTTGCCGATCATCGAAATTTGACGATAATACAAAAACCGATCAACTCAAGAATTCCCATCGCATACAATCTTAAAAATCATTAAACTATGATCAAAATTCATATTTTTCTAATTCGAATCTGTTACTATAATCAAATCTTGAAATTGGAATGATCGATTTCTGCCTTATTTTGGATTATTACTGTAAATTCTATATTTAAAAATGATTACTCGATATAAATACTTGAAACTATTTTTAAAATTTATATTACATTAACACAAACAAATTCCTTTTAAAGTTCATATGCTAAAAGAGACCAGGGGAAGAGGAATTGATTTTTTTTGTGTTCAAAGCCTGTAACTTGAACAGAGATATACACAGTCATATATATATATGCACATACAAACATATTTATACCCATGCAAACTGATTTCACAACTTCATTTCAATATTTATCACATGCAAACCAGAATTTAACAGTCTTAAGCCTCGATAAGAATAGTTTACTCGCCTGTGAAGATAAACAGAGAAGGTATAAACTGAGATGCTTGAAAATGCTATGATGATCTTTTTTTGAAAACTGAAGCTTTTGATCTAGAAGAATACTTGAATGCTGGAAGAAAAATGTTTGATCTTTGAATGTTTGAAACTGGAAACTTGTTTTTAAGACTGAGATGATTTAGATTTAGCTTTGGTGATTTCAGGTTGAAAATTTGCTGCTATATTATTTGAGGTAGTTGAAAATGTAAACAAGCATTTCGTTTTGATGTGGTTTGAGTTGTATATAGGTTTGTTTTAATTTTTCTCAGGTTTGAATATTAACAGTCTTTGGCTTACTTGCTTTTGAAATTGAGAAGATAGAAAAAGAAGTGAAGAGAAGAGATAGATGTATATATAGACTTTAGTCTGATTTATTAAAAAATTTAGGAAAAATAAAATAAAAAAGTGACACTTGTTTATTCATCAAACATTTGTCATTTACATTTGTTTATCACCTTACACATGTTATTAACAAGCTTTATAAACTAACACTTGTAATTATGCATGAGTTTATTAATTTTTAAATAATTTATAAAGCTTTCATATTTAATTTCCTAATTAATAAATACTTTTCTTAATTTATATAAATAAAACCCTTTAAAAAAAATATAGAACTAATTGTATACTAATAAAAATCAAATATATATTATTTTTAAATCCTATTTATTTTAAAATATTTATCTTTTAAATTTCAATCTCAAATTCAAATTCAATTTAAACTCAACTCATTTATATATATATATATATATTTAAACAAACACATATTTAATTTGTTTGAAAATAATAATTTTGCAAATTTTTAATAATTATATTAGGAGATTATCAAATAAATATTTATCCAGATTTATTTGTTTTACTTATAAATCGGTGTTTCTACTAATTCAATCCAGTTAATTATCAATTAACAAATGTCCAAAAATCCGGGTTATCACATTCCTCCCCCCTTTAAATCTTTTCGTCCTCGAAAAGGAACAAAGCCAGAATTTACTAAAATGCTGATTATCAGAAAAATTACTCTTTGGTCACTTTTTACTATAAACACTTTTTATTAAGAAATTTTAAAACACTTTTAAAAATTTATATATATTGCCAAAATAGTTTTATAAAAATACTTTTTATAACTCGATGTCTCAACCAGTCCATCCTCGTTCTCACATAAATTCGGTCATACGTTGATCAGGCGTAAGACTGAAAATCTATAAGTACTTGGTAAACCCATTTTCAACACCCAGTGAAAATACTTGGAAAACCATTTTCGAAAACTTTGTGAAAATATAGAAAACAATTTTGAAATAGAGGAAATATCTTTGGTGAGAATGCTCTGGAAATCATCACCCCCATCCATGGTCGCAGTTAACCCGATGGTTACGTTGCCATCCCGGCTAAATCCATAGATAACTGTAGGCACTCCGCGCCCCTCGATTACTCCATGGAACCCGCTACAGATCGCAGTTACATCCTGGGTTACGTTGCCATCACAGCAAAGTCCATGTAACTGTAGGCAATAGCGCCCTCGAATTTCGCTGCCAAAAGAATGAAACTTCTCCACTCCCACATAGGTCGCAGACTACATCAGTCAAGTCCCAATGTAGCCTTAGGCTCTCAAGGCCTCCCAACTTTCGCTATGTATTCATAGATCGCAGTCTACTGATGTTACGTTTCCATCCCGGCAAAATCAAACGTAGACCGTTGGCTCTCAGCAGCACACACGACTTCCGCTATGGTCCGCAGTAGATCGCAGTGACATCGAGCTACACTGTCGTCACAGCATAATCCAATGTCTCTGTAGGCATCAGCGCCCTCAACTTTCGCTACCCACTACACATAATCCTCAGGAACTAGTTTGTCCGGACTCCTCACAGGATCAACTTTAGAACCCCCCTTAGGGTTCAAGGCAGTACCACCCTGTGGCACTCTTGAGAAGTTCATTTCAAGGAAGCGCCTTTTTCCCCAGAGTCAATCTCAAAACACTTTATACTATACTCTTATAGTATCTTTCAAATCATACCCTTTATGATTTACATCAAAATCTCCTTTACACAAAATCGATATCTCAAATCGATAGTTCCAAACTTGGCTTTCCAAATTTCCAAAATTGATTTTTTTCCCAAAAAATCAAAAGCCTTTCCAAAATCCATAGGTTCCAAAACCTTTTCCAAAATCATTCTCATAAAACCCCTTATATATATATATATATAGATATATAACTTTGAAAATCTTTGGATCACTTCATACTTGTATAAATTCCCTTTTTATACTTCAAATACTTTCAAAAACCCTTTTCTTAGATTCAACAAGGGGAGTTTATCATATATAACAAAGATATATAACTTTGTTTATTCCAAATCAAATATTCAAATTTGATTACTCTTTTATAAAGTTATTAACCATATCACTTTTCTATAAAATGAGTTCTAATCACAGAAATATTCAACTCCTATTTTATTTCATCATTTATTTCTCAAAATATACCCTTCCATTCACTACAACAAAAAAGACTTTTCACAGCGTTTGAAAAACGCAGTTAAAAGTTTTCACAGCGTTTTTAAAAACGCTGTATAACGACATGCGGTCGTTGACCCTAAATTTTTAACTGCAAAATATAAACGCTGTCAAAAACCCACTTTCTACAGCGTTTTCTAAACGCTGTTAATAATTTTTCTACTGCAAGGTATAAACGCTGTTAATAGTTTTCTACTGCAAGGTATAAACGCTGTCGTAGGGATATGCATTTTTTTCCCCAATGAATTGACAGCAATGTATAAACGCTGTCGTAGGGATATGCATTTTTTTCCAATGAATTGACAGCAATGTATAAACGCTGTCGTAGGGATATGCATTTTTTTTCCAAAGAATTGACAGCAATGTTGTGTCATTACAATATTCACACATATCATTAATATAAACTACATTTAATTATATTTTAATCAGTTAATGTACATAACATAAACAAATCAAACTAAAAATTGTAAAATAAAAGCATAACTATTAATCACTTCCATAAAATAAGTTGAACACAATATCCATGAACAAAGTTTACATAAACCCGTAAAGAGAGATAAAATTTATAAACCAACTGCATACAAAATTAGACAAATGCACAATATCTAGAAAGCAAGTTTGCATCTAATATTATCGACAAAACGTGCATAAAAGTAGTTCAAATACAGGCTGAAAATGAAAAGTGGCAGTACGAAGATAGTTAGACATTGGTTTACTGAATTGTTGCCAACAGGGCAGTCTGAACTCGGCAAGATTCCTCCTTCCGTCTTTTTTTCTTGACTTTTTGTTGTTGAGCTATCACTAACCATGGCTTTGTCAACATCCTGTGAGTAGTAATTACAGTAAGCTTTAGACGTATAACTGTTAGTTAAATATAAAGAGTACAATTTCCAGTTGAAAAAAAATGTGTTTTTCAATAAACATGTAACTGGAAGTTCTATGTAATATTTGCACAGTGATATATTTAATGCATATTTTTCAAGTTGCAGTAATTTTATCAGTCACATACTTTTACTTGATAAGGCAGTTCTAGTGAATATATCAAATCGGTTGAAACGTCAACCAAGTTCCAGCTATGTTGATGGGCAATAGTGTACAGAAAATTATATCAACGAATGCCTAGATAATAACAGAATTATTCATTCATCACACCATGTGTGTTGACATATATCAGTGTTAGAAAAATTGATGGTATCTTTACCATATTAATAAATATGAAATCATAAGCATTCAGTACAGTATTTGATAATGAAGTGTACAACTATCAGGAATTTAATTGGATTAGTATGCTTGTTATATGAGAATAACTATATTTATTTTATGGAGGAATTTAATTGGATTAGTATGCAACTTACAACTTAGATGAACTTGATTTGGAGGAAGAGGCTGAACTTGAAGGGTGTGCTAAGAAAGTAGGTGGCCATTTATTGTCTCAGCCACAACCTCTGCCACCTTCAAATTCAATGTGCATGTCACATAAAATGAAATAAAAGAATCCTTTATTATATATATATATATATATATATAACAAGGAAGCTTCATACCTTAGAACTCTCAAATTCAAGGAACGCTTAATGCTTCGATTTAAATATATATATGATAAATGCTGCATTTAAAAATTTATCTGAATATTAAAGATTAGTGTGGGTACATAACATGTAGGGGGAACCAAGTACTAGAAACCAAAATGTGTTCCACCTTATGATCAAGGCTACAACCACGATACAATGGATATAAAACTAAAACATATGTACATTTTAACGGCTTGTACACATGATTATATACAGTTTAAAAGAAGGGAAGGAGATGATTAAACATATAAGGGGAGATTTGAGGAATTTTTCATAGAAAACCCACGTGCAATGGAAAAAATATCGAACAGTCGGGTGACGAAAAGTAGGCATGGTATACATGCTTCAAAGAAGATATACATACACTGATAAGATAATTATATAATGTATAGTTATGTAAGAAAAGTAATAATTACCTTCCAGATATCCTTTGATTAAGGTCATCACCTCCAATCCTAGTAGAACCTAGACTACCACCCAGCCATCGAGGTCTCCAGTTAGGGATAGTTCTACCACGCTCGACGTCGACAAGAACTCTTCTATTATCTAGCTTTCTCCATTAGCTTGTTTGTAGGTAGCTGCACCATGTAGAAAAAATTATGAGCACTTGCTTTTAAATTGAGGAGATATAGCATGTCCATCCAAAAAACTGATGATTGAAGCATTACAAAGCCATCGCATGTTTTCAAATGTTAGAAACTTATAAAAAGAGAAATATAATATCTGAAATTCCTGCCAAATTGAAACAATGATCAAGTTAAAGATGAGGACTAAGAAGATACTTGCCAAAATCCAAGAGCATAAAAATTGAAACTTAAAGAGAAATAAAACTAGTGAGCTCACTTGAAATGACCCTCCTATTTCCACCCTAATTTCATAAGGATTTTTTTTTTTGATTAGAGATGATATACAGATATATCATTCTTTACAAATATATTTCCCAGGGTCATTTTCTTTTTCTAATAAACAAAATATATCCAGGATCAAAATAACTTACCAATATAAATATATCAGTGTATATCTAATAACATACACATACATATGAAGATGTATGTGTTCTTCTTGTTTAAATTCAGATTATATACTTTATCTTTTTTTTTGTACAAGAACATCCTGTTTGATTTAGATTTTTAGCACTTCAGATTAATTATTGCACCCTGATTTTTGGACCTAAAATCCACTGGAAACATGTATTTTAGACTGTCATTATAATTTAGAAATGATCAAGTAATAATCAGTGGTAAACAAGCTTTCAATATAGATGATTGTGTTAAAGTCTGGATAGTATCAAATTCAGTATAAAAGAAAGTGGATCCTAAGTGAACACAAGCAACATCTAGGCGTAATGGAAACGCGCCTAACTTATACACAAGAGGTCACTGGTTCGAGTACTATGCAGGTCGGTTCAAACACAATTTTTGTTTTTCTTTTTTTTTTTTCCTGTATGGTTTGTAATCTGATATCTACCTATCTTTGTACATATATTTTTAATGTTTGCCTATAACCTAACATACAAAACAATTCTTCTTACTTTACTATTTTTGAATCCCATTCCTATAGCTGTTCTAGGAATTATAATTATATTTTTGCTCAAATATCAACAGGTACACAGATATACATGTACATGTCAATATCTCTGCTTATTTTCCAGAAAACTGGGTAAAACAATTACTAAAGGTACTAAGCTTTGAAATGCACTTTTATTCTCAGAATACAATCTATCATGATCAACCAATACTTCATTCATTTGGAGCTGGTTAACTCATGGATCCTGTATCTACCACATTAGTTCAAAGCAATGGAGATACCTTTCTTTACATTCTGTCTGAAGCTTTTAGAAAAACATTTTACTTTTCTCAATACAACTCAGAAATGAATTCAAACTTATTTACAAAGCATTTCAGTAAAAAGAAAATAAAATCCTTTAAGTTTTCTTCTTGCTACTTTTTGCTAAATCCAGATTTTAGTTCTAAAACTCAGTGCTCTGTTATGTCTCAAGGTTAACTAATACATAATATAAATTATACAAAACAGTAGCTCAACTACATGTGCATATTTCTCTTCCAAACATTCATATCAATAATTAAAATCATTTCATTGTTTCCCAGTCAGATTTTTCCTTTGAGATTTTAAACCTTAGTGCATAACAATATATTTAACATGATACAACTAGTTCATCTAACCATAATAGAATTCATTACATGACTGGAAGTCTTAGAAACATAATATTTTTCCTGAATACATGCAGATATGATCAATTTAAACTCTTATTGAGACTAGCTAGCATGTTCATTCACTCCTCCATAAAAGCCATAACTTCATTTTTACTTAGTGCCTAGGATACCTGAAAGAGCATGAGTGGCTACCTCATTTTAAAATGAGACACCCCAGATGCCATGAGCAAACAAGGGTCAGATCTATGATCTGGTATGAGTAACATCAATTCATTCATGATATTAAGCAATAGAGAATGTAAGGGTACTGACTTGTTATTTAAGCAAGTTTCTGCTATCAATTACTCTAACATAGTATAATTAAGTTGATTCAGGTATGATATATTCATCTATCATTCCTTCACTTGCATACATAATCATACAAACATAATTATCTACTGGCAACAATTTCATTCACTGGAATCATCTTGGTTCCATACCATTCAACCTAAGAAATATCCACATTCCTATTTCTTCATTTACAGGTTGTAATATTCAATTTAAATCCCTGCCTCATCTGCTATTAAGGAATCACTGGGACACATTGCAATGAACTAATTCACATCATTGCACAAAGATCTCAGGGCTTAAACAAACCATGTGCCAACTTGCATACTTCAAATATGACAAGCATTCCAGCAGTCATCTTGGCCTTCCCTTCCCTAGTTTATTTACTAGTGTATTGTCTTAAATCCTAACATCAAATCTGCTAAGTGAACATGTCACTGCAAACATGGAAACATCCATAATTTCTTCTAGCATAATTTCCCCTCAGAAATAATCAGACAGTCATTTCCTAAATGGGGTCAATATGTCTTGATCTTAGTAAATATAAGAACATTTTCAACTGTAAAAGAGGCATGGCATGTTATACTGATCTGCAAGCCTTTATGATTGATTCAGATTCAAGATCTGGTTCAATCATAATTTTAGCTTGTGGGTTTTTTTTTTGATTAAGGGCTCAGCACTTAGAAAATTTCTATTGCACCCTTAACATTTTTTCTTTTCAAGCCTCAGCACTTATACCAAGTATAATGTAGCTCCAATCATTTTTATAAGGTTTCCATGCCATAGATCTATAACAGTTGAGAGTATTCTCTATATAATTTTTAAGATCCTAAACTTTAACATTTATGAGTATAAATAAAACAGTATGATACTCATCCAAAGACAAATGTCTCAACCAATCAAAGATCATCAAAATCATCCATATTAAATCATATCAGATTTAAAATAAAACATCCAAAAAGCATTGATGAAATCATATACATCAAAACCAGAAATACATAAATGGCAATATAAAAAGTGGCTGCCTCAACTCAGGTCTTAATGCCATGAACTCAGTGAGATTACTCACCTAAATGTTTCTTCTTATTAATCCAGAAAATTCTTGTTTGAGTGTTTTCTCCTTCCTTTCAATATTTTCTTCTTCTTTTCTTATTTTTGTGCAGCCCGGGGTAAAGACAATTCTACTGCCTATTTATATGCATTTTTCCTCTAGGGTTTTGTTGAAACAGAATTCCATTTCTGTCCTGGCTATCATCATGCATTTTTCATTCATAATACCCCGGCCATATTAACCAATTTAAAGGCTGCATTTTCTTTCTTTTACTTTTCAGAAAATGGCCACTCTCCTAGTCATGTTAAAAGTGTGACTATCCTATTTTATATTTTAATTATTTCTGAAAATCCCCTTTGCTATTTTTGCCTATACAAGCTTATTAACTTGTATCACATTTCATGTCATTTTAATGTCATAGTTTTTACTTGCTTATATATATATATACTTTTCAGTGCTTAAAACATATATATTTGTACACATATCTTATCTAAGCTTATTTTAATTCCTCTTTTAAATTCAGAAACATATGCACCTATATGTATACAAGTTTACAAATATATATATATTATTTTCTTTTCTGGGTTTTAAATAAATTTGTTTACTGATCTAAAGTAAAACTTACTTTTCTTATTTTCTAAGATGACCCATAAAATCTCAGAAATCAAATAACCATGTTGCAAAATCATGTTTGTATTGCTCTTTAATTCTTGTTTTAAATCCAAGAAATCTGGAGTTCTTTCTTGTGCCATTTCAGTGTGCACGTGCACACATATACTTGCACACTATTTATTCCAGAAATTTCACCATATTTAAATCTAAATATTTCAAAATTAAATCATTTTTACAAAAATGATTTTTCACAAAATTTTGGGGTATTACATTCACCCCTCCTTTTAGGAATTGTGTCCTCACAATTTTTCTGACATTTAGTAAGCATCATTTTTCTTTTCTGAAAACTTATCAAATATATGCATAAGCAAACAAATTCAACCATATCAACCATGCATAACAAATAATTTTTCCAGAAGAAAAAAAAAATTACCTTTTAATTTGCAAAAAGCTTAGGATAATCCATTCTAATCTTATCCTCTAACTCCCATGTGCAGTCATTAGGATCACTACTCCACTGGATCTTAACTAGTTTCAAGGTTTTGCTCCTTAATTTCTTTTCTTCCTTGGCTATAATCCCCACTGGTTCTTTTTCATAAACCAAGTCAGGATTTATTTGAATTTTGGTAGGCTTTTCCAAAATGTCTTCCTTATCATGTACCCATTTTCTAAGTTGGGACACATGAAAAACATTATGCATTGCTTTCATCTCCTCTGGTAGTTCTAATTTGTAAGCCAATGAACCAATTCTTTCCAGAATTTTATAGGGTCCAACATACCTTGGTGTAAGCTTACCTTGCTTGCCAAATCTCATGACTTACTTCATAGGTGAAATCTTGATGAAAACAAAGTCTCCCACTTCATATTCCACTTGCTTTCTCTTCCTATCTGCAAATTTCTTTTGCCTATCTTGAGCTGCTGCTATTCTTTTTCTTATTAACCCAATTTTCTCTGTGGTTTCTTTAACATATTCAGGTCCAAGAATAGCCCTTTCTCCAGCCTCTACCCAGCATATAGGTGATAAACATGGCTTGCCATATAAGGCTTCAAATGGTGCCATCCCTATGGTGCTTTGGTAACTGTTATTGTAGGTGAATTCAGCTAGATGGAGGTGGTCTTCCCAGTTGCCTCCAAAGTCCAGTGTACATGCTCTCAACAAATCCTCTAAGACTTTGTTCACCACCTCAGTTTGACCATCTGATTGTGGATGGTAGGCAGTGCTTAAGCACAATTCACTCCCCATAGCCTCTTGAAAACTTTTCCAAAATCTTGAGGTGAAGATGGTATCCCTATCACTCACAATGGTTTTGGGTATGCCATGCAACCTTACTACCTCTTTCATGAATATTTGAGCCAATTTTGGAGCATTTCTTTCTGTTTTAACTAGGATAAAATGTGCTACCTTAGTTAGCCTATCCACTATTACCCATATACTTGTGTTTCCCTTCTTAGATCTAGGAAGACCATCTATGAAATCCATAGATATATCCTCCCACTTCCACTGTGGTATACTAAGGGGTTGCAATAGTCCTGATGGCCTTTGTGTCTCTGCCTTGACTTGTTGGCAAGTCATGCACCTTGCAACATATCTGGCCACATCTGACTTCATCCCCTTCCACCAAAGATTTCTTTTCAAATTTTGATACATCTTGGTGCTACCTGGGTGTATGGAGTACTTACTCCTATGGTACTCATTTAATATTTCCTCTTTCAATTCTATATTTTCTGGAACACATATCCTATTTTTATTCCTTAAATAACCATTTTTATCAATTTGATAATTTATTACTTCCTCCCCTTTTGATATGAGCATTTTCTTTTCCATCATGTTTAAGTCTTGTTCCTGCATTTGTCCAATCTTAAGAAGTAAATCTGATTGCAGAGATATCATACTTAATTTTCCTTTACCTTTACCTTCTTCAATAGGCATCATTTGTTCCTCACTGTTTTCCTCAATTTCCAAATCAGTAAGTATAGACAAATCCCTAAACTCTTCCATCATCAACATGGCTACCTTGGCATGTTGTCTACTCAAGGCATCTGCAACTTTATTTGCCTTGCCTGGTGTATACAGTATATCTAGGTCATAGGCAGCTAGGAACTCTACCCATCTATGTTGCCTCATGTTCAAATCTTTTTGTGAGAATAAATATTTCAGTGCCTTATGATCAGTGTACAAAATGAATTTGGCACCTAACAAATAATGTCTCCAAAGTTTCAAAGCATACACAACTGCTGCTAGTTCAAGATCATGGGTTGCATACCTGGTTTCATGTGGCTTTAATTGCCTAGATGCATAGGCTACCACCTGGTCTTGCTGCATCAACACAGCCCCTAACCCAGAGCCACTTGCATCAGTGTACACAACCAAATTTTCATTTCCTTCTGGCACTCTCAATACTGGTGCATCAATCAGGGCTTCTTTTATTTTGATAAAAGCTTGCTCACATTTTTCTGTCCATACAAAGGCTTGGTTCTTTCTAGTTAAATTGGTAAGTGGTGATGATATTTTTGAGAAATCTTTTATGAATCTCCTATAATATCCTGCCATCCCCATAAATGATCTAATCTCACTGATGGTGCTAGGCCTTTTCCATGCTTGGATTGCCACTACCTTGTTAGGGTTTACTGATATTCCTTTGGCAGAGATGACATGCCCAAGGAAATGCACTTCTTCTTTCCAAAATGCACATTTTGAAAATTTTGCCTTTAAATCATTTTCCCTTAGTCTTGACAAAACTAAATGCAAATGATTTTTATGCTCTTCCACTGTCTTAGAATAAATCAAAATGTCATCAATAAAAATCAGTACAAACTTGTCTAGATAATCTCTAAATATTCTATTCATCAAATCAACAAAATATGAAGGAGCATTTGTCAAACCAAATGGCATGACCAAAAATTCATATAAGCCATATCTTGTGTTAAATGCAGTATACTTAACACTTGAGTCTTCAACCTTCATTTGATGGAATCCTGATGCTAAGTCTAGCCTAGAAAATATTTTAGCTTCACTGAGTTGGTCAAAGAGATCATCTATTCTAGGCAATGGGTATTTATTCTTGATGGTTACTTTATTTAGTTCTCTGTAATCTATGCACATTCTCAAGGTACCATCATGTTTTCTTACAAACACTACTGGAGAACCCCAGCAAGAATTGCTTGGCCTTATAAATCCCTTGCCTTCTAATTCTTCCAACTGATTTTTCAATTCTTTCAGTTCACTTGGCCCCATTCTATAAGGTTTCTTGATTATTGGACTTGCTCCTGGAATGAGATTAATTTGGAACTCAACTGGTCTGTGGTGTGGAACACCCTTAACTTCCCCAAACACATCCAAGTATTCATTAACTATGGGAATTTCTTCAATGGTTAGTTCACTCAGATCTTTTTCTAAGTCAACTAAATGATACAATTTCCCTTCCTTAGCTATTTCACATAGAACTGTGATTCTCTGGCCTCTAGAATCTTGCAATGATATGGTGGATGAGTCTAAATTAATTATGGCTTTAAACTGCCTTAACCAATCTACCCCCAATATAACTCCTATATTTGGGTAATTTAAAACATATAAATTGGAAATAAAAATATTTCCTCCTATGTTTAACTCCACATCCACACAATTCATGTTCAAAACACTAGAACTCCCTAGGGGACTTTGTACAAGCAATGGGGTTTCAACCAATTTGCAGTTTAATTTTAACACTTTAACTAATTCATAGGAAATCAAAGAGTGTGTTGCTCCAGTATCATATACTACTGGTATGGGTATGGCACAAATGAGTAATGTACCTTCCACTTGGCCATGATTTTCAGCATCAATTTTCACTGCAGATTTGCCTTTTCCTTCCAAAGTTGCCAATTTCCCTTGCTGCTTATTCTCAGGACAGTTCCTCTTCATATGCCCCTCTTTCCCACATAGGTAGCATTTGAAGGCTCCTCCTTTTAACTCTGGGCACCTTGGTTTGATGTGTCCTTCTTTTCCACAATGATGGCAAACCAATTTCTTCTTAGTATCATTGGCTTTAGTATCTTTACTCTTCCTGTTGTCTGCCTCCTCCTTCTTTTTATCATAAGGGTGATATCTTCCCTTATCCTTCTTGTTGTTGCTCTTAAAATTCCTATATTTCTCTCTTTCTTTGTCATGTTGTTCCAGTTTCAAAGCCAGATCAATTACTTGATCAAATGTTCTATCTGCATATGGTAGCATAGCTCTGCTAAGTCCTGGGTTCAGCCCTTTTATATACCTATCATTCTTGGATGCTTCATCTGCCACTAGCATTGCTCCATGATTAGATAGCCCCTCAAACTTTTGAGTGTATTCAGTGACATTCAAAGTTCCCTGCCTAAGTTTGATAAATTCTTCAAGCAAAATGGTCTTGGCTGATGCTGGTACAAATCTTGCCTCCAACATCTCCTTGAACTGATTCCAAGTGATTTCATTTTCATTTCTTCCAGCTATGATCACCTCCCACCAGCTTAAAGCTACCCCTTTCAGTTGTCTAGAAGCTACTTGCCTCTTTCTTTGGTCATCCAACTGCATGTCATTGAAAATCCTATCAAGTGTTCTCAACCATGCTTGAATTTCCATCACACTCTCTGTTCCTTCAAAACTCTTGCCTCCCAAATTGGAATAAGTCTTCAGTAGTTTTGAAAGCTCTTCATGTGGGTTCTCAGGCCTATGCCCAATTCCATCTCTTAAAACCCTCACAAATTCTTGCATATCAAGCATTTGAGGTGCACTGGTTCCTACATTGTGATGAGATCCTCTTCCTACCATGTTCTGCTAACTAAATTCTGGGTAAATGGTATTAGTATATTATGAGTGCTTCTATAATTTCTAATTTCTTATCTAAATTATTTCATCCAAAACAAACAGACATTATACATTTCTATAATACTTAACAATCAATGCAACCAAGTGCTCTGATACCAACTGAAATGACCCTCCTATTTCCACCCTAATTTCATAAGGATTTTTTTTTTTGATTAGAGATGATATACAGATATATCATTCTTTACAAATATATTTCCCAGGGTCATTTTCTTTTTCTAATAAACAAAATATATCCAGGATCAAAATAACTTACCAATATAAATATATCAGTGTATATCTAATAACATACACATACATATGAAGATGTATGTGTTCTTCTTGTTTAAATTCAGAGTATATACTTTATCTTTTTTTTTGTACAAGAACATCCTGTTTGATTTAGATTTTTAGCACTTCAGATTAATTATTGCACCCTGATTTTTGGACCTAAAATCCACTGGAAACATGTATTTTAGACTGTCATTATAATTTAGAAATGATCAAGTAATAATCAGTGGTAAACAAGCTTTCAATATAGATGATTGTGTTAAAGTCTGGATAGTATCAAATTCAGTATAAAAGAAAGTGGATCCTAAGTGAACACAAGCAACATCTAGGCGTAATGGAAACGCGCCTAACTTATACACAAGAGGTCACTGGTTCGAGTACTATGCAGGTCGGTTCAAACACAATTTTTGTTTTTCTTCTTTTTTTTTCCTGTATGGTTTGTAATCTGATATCTACCTATCTTTGTACATATATTTTTAATGTTTGCCTATAACCTAACATACAAAACAATTCTTCTTACTTTACTATTTTTGAATCCCATTCCTATAGCTGTTCTAGGAATTATAATTATATTTTTGCTCAAATATCAACAGGTACACAGATATACATGTACATGTCAATATCTCTGCTTATTTTCCAGAAAACTGGGTAAAACAATTACTAAAGGTACTAAGCTTTGAAATGCACTTTTATTCTCAGAATACAATCTATCATGATCAACCAATACTTCATTCATTTGGAGCTGGTTAACTCATGGATCCTGTATCTACCACATTAGTTCAAAGCAATGGAGATACCTTTCTTTACATTCTGTCTGAAGCTTTTAGAAAAACATTTTACTTTTCTCAATACAACTCAGAAATGAATTCAAACTTATTTACAAAGCATTTCAGTAAAAAGAAAATAAAATCCTTTAAGTTTTCTTCTTGCTACTTTTTGCTAAATCCAGATTTTAGTTCTAAAACTCAGTGCTCTGTTATGTCTCAAGGTTAACTAATACATAATATAAATTATACAAAACAGTAGCTCAACTACATGTGCATATTTCTCTTCCAAACATTCATATCAATAATTAAAATCATTTCATTGTTTCCCAGTCAGATTTTTCCTTTGAGATTTTAAACCTTAGTGCATAACAATATATTTAACATGATACAACTAGTTCATCTAACCATAATAGAATTCATTACATGACTGGAAGTCTTAGAAACATAATATTTTTCCTGAATACATGCAGATATGATCAATTTAAACTCTTATTGAGACTAGCTAGCATGTTCATTCACTCCTCCATAAAAGCCATAACTTCATTTTCACTTAGTGCCTGGGATACCTGAAAGAGCATGAGTGGCTGCCTCATTTTAAAATGAGACACCCCAGATGCCATGAGCAAACAAGGGTCAGATCTATGATCTGGTATGAGTAACATCAATTCATTCATGATATTAAGCAATAGAGAATGTAAGGGTACTGACTTGTTATTTAAGCAAGTTTCTGCTATCAATTACTCTAACATAGTATAATTAAGTTGATTCAGGTATGATATATTCATCTATCATTCCTTCACTTGCATACATAATCATACAAACATAATTATCTACTGGCAACAATTTCATTCACTGGAATCATCTTGGTTCCATACCATTCAACCTAAGAAATATCCACATTCTTATTTCTTCATTTACAGGTTGTAATATTCAATTTAAATCCCTGCCTCATCTGCTATTAAGGAATCACTGGGACACATTGCAATGAACTAATTCACATCATTGCACAAAGATCTCAGGGCTTAAACAAACCATGTGCCAACTTGCATACTTCAAATATGACAAGCATTCCAGCAGTCATCTTGGCCTTCCCTTCCCTAGTTTATTTACTAGTGTATTGTCTTAAATCCTAACATCAAATCTGCTAAGTGAACATGTCACTGCAAACATGGAAACATCCATAATTTCTTCTAGCATAATTTCCCCTCAGAAATAATCAGACAGTCATTTCCTAAATGGGGTCAATATGTCTTGATCTTAGTAAATATAAGAACATTTTCAACTGTAAAAGAGGCATGGCATGTTATACTGATCTGCAAGCCTTTATGATTGATTCAGATTCAAGATCTGGTTCAATCATAATTTTAGCTTGTGGGTTTTTTTTTGATTAAGGGCTCAGCACTTAGAAAATTTCTATTGCACCCTTAACATTTTTTCTTTTCAAGCCTCAGCACTTATACCAAGTATAATGCAGCTCCAATCATTTTTATAAGGTTTCCATGCCATAGATCTATAACAGTTGAGAGTATTCTCTATATAATTTTTAAGATCCTAAACTTTAACATTTATGAGTATAAATAAAACAGTATGATACTCATCCAAAGACAAATGTCTCAACCAATCAAAGATCATCAAAATCATCCATATTAAATCATATCAGATTTAAAATAAAACATCCAAAAAGCATTGATGAAATCATATACATCAAAACCAGAAATACATAAATGGCAATATAAAAAGTGGCTGCCTCAACTCAGGTCTTAATGCCATGAACTCAGTGAGATTACTCACCTAAATGTTTCTTCTTATTAATCCAGAAAATTCTTGTTTGAGTGTTTTCTCCTTCCTTTCAATATTTTCTTCTTCTTTTCTTATTTTTGTGCAGCCCGGGGTAAAGACAATTCTACTGCCTATTTATATGCATTTTTCCTCTAGGGTTTTGTTGAAACAGAATTCCATTTCTGTCCTGGCTATCATCATGCATTTTTCATTCATAATACCCCGGCCATATTAACCAATTTAAAGGCTGCATTTTCTTTCTTTTACTTTTCAGAAAATGGCCACTCTCCTAGTCATGTTAAAAGTGTGACTATCCTATTTTATATTTTAATTATTTCTGAAAATCCCCTTTGCTATTTTTGCCTATACAAGCTTATTAACTTGTATCACATTTCATGTCATTTTAATGTCATAGTTTTTACTTGCTTATATATATATATACTTTTCAGTGCTTAAAACATATATATTTGTACACATATCTTATCTAAGCTTATTTTAATTCCTCTTTTAAATTCAGAAACATATGCACCTATATGTATACAAGTTTACAAATATATATATATTATTTTCTTTTCTGGGTTTTAAATAAATTTGTTTACTGATCTAAAGTAAAACTTACTTTTCTTATTTTCTAAGATGACCCATAAAATCTCAGAAATCAAATAACCATGTTGCAAAATCATGTTTGTATTGCTCTTTAATTCTTGTTTTAAATCCAAGAAATCTGGAGTTCTTTCTTGTGCCATTTCAGTGTGCACGTGCACACATATACTTGCACACTATTTATTCCAGAAATTTCACCATATTTAAATCTAAATATTTCAAAATTAAATCATTTTTACAAAAATGATTTTTCACAAAATTTTGGGGTATTACATCACTCTTCATGTCTCTTGTATGCATGTACTAAATAAAGGCATATCCCCAAGGCTTATTAGTCTCAACATCTGTCACCAAAATCCAAGAGCATAAAAAATTGAAATTGACAGCCGGCATTGGAGGCTGCTGCTGCTAATTCCTTGTGGAATGCTTATTACTGCACATCTATACTTTAAGCACCTTCCATCTAAGTTCTACGCATCATCTTGCCTCTGTAACCTCATCCTAATCTTTCAGCAAACGCGGTAATTTTATCTTTCAGCAAAGGTAGTCATCTTGCCCTATGGATCAGAAGTAATAATTGACAGTAAGAAACTTGAGATAAATAAAGAAAAGTAGACAAAATGTAAGAGAAATTAAATTACCTAAAACTGCAGGAGAATGGTGAATCTAGGGTTTAACACATGTGGTAACTTAGTCGGAATTAGGATTCAGACTCTTGAGAATATACTGCTTTGGCTTGTTTCATTACAAACTTGTTCATCTTTAAAATATTAATACAAACAAAATTGTTAAGTGAGCATTAATAGGTACCTGAATCATAGAATTGGTATGCAAAGAACTCCCACAAGGGCATCTAACTTTAACACATGTCCCCTACGAACCCAACAGATGAGAACTATTTGCATCTTCCCTTGGTTTTACATGGTTAGCATCCGAGCTGGTTTAGCTTCTTGAAGTCACCTCAGTCATCCTTGGAGTTTGCATCTTCCTGCACAACCGGAAAATGTTAACACACAGAAACGAACCATTATTCCATCGCTGATAATAAGTGTAAAAATTACTCAAGTCTTTTTGAACAAAGAAATCGTTGGTTGCAAAACATTCGATAGTACATGTATGTATCATCAATAATTCTCGCAACTTGGTTTTTTTCAATAGATTGTTTCTTTGCCCCACCATTTGTATTTGAATAGGTGTCATAAAATATGCAGCTCATGGTTGGAACGTTTATAGCTAGATTTGCAGCGTGCAAGTAATATATCAAACTCTAAAAACTAGTAAAATAATGTGGATGGGATGCACTTCAATAATTGGAGTAAGCCAGTAAGGTGTGGTTGGAACATTTATGGCAGGAGGTACTAAATGGCTATACTTCATTTATATTTTGTTATTGTTCTATGTTAAAGAAATTTATTAGCCTTTATTTTGTTTATCAGTGTATTAACCAAACACTATTGCTACTACATTCATGCCTCTTAATCATGGAAATGTGACCAAGGAATCAATTCTCATAAACAACAAGGTATACAGACAATTTTTCCAATATTAATTGTATGAATTCTCATAAACAACAAGGTACTACATTCATGTATGTAATAGCATCTAGGTACCAACTTTCAAAAAAAAATCAACATTTAATATAATGGATTTTCTTTCCTTAACAGCACCTATAACTTTGTATTGGATGGATTTGCTACAACCTATTTAACTTGAATTACTGGCAATATTCACTATAGTTATCCCTCATAACCAAAATGCATTTACTGTGTTAAATATTTGAATATAAATATTACGTATGTATCTCATACAAACGGTTGTTGTTGCCATTTAAATGAACGTTATATTACATAGTCAAATTTGCATTAACAGCCAAATAACTTGTATTTAGTGCAACATTAAATGTTGCATTAGCAGCCATACACAGCTCATAAACACTAAAAAGAAATAGGTAGTAAGTGCAACATTAATTTAATTTCACACAACATATAAACTCATATTCAGCATATCCACTTAACTTTTAGTAGCTTATATATTATTCTTTTTAGTTCCATTTTTTCTTCTTCTTGAGCTGCTTCTTAAAAATCTGCAGTTTACTTTCATGAATATAATACATATAAATTGTGAATAAAGTGATAATAAATATATTGATCCTATGGTGTTGTTTTTATGGGGGTTATAATTTGTTCATTTTTCGGATACACTCAAAGAAAAGGAATAGGTTTTTGCAAGAAAAATTGAATGATACCATCTTCATTCACTATAACAAGAAATTGGAGTGTCGATATGTGCAAAAATATAAGCATAACCTTGACTATGAGAATCCCATTTTTTTGAAAGGGGTTGAAGAAAACGACGAAGGGTGATTCCAATGGACCGTGATGATCTAACATGGACACAATTTAGAGAGGCAAGGACAATTGTTGATAATGCACCAAGATCTTGGAGTAGAAGTCAAATAGCAAATCAACCTTCCTCGTCTAACGAAGATGGAAATGAAGAAACAATGGAGATAGATGCAGGTTTAGAAAATGCTAGGGATGATTTTGAAAACCATGTAACAGAAGGTGGAGAAGAAGAAAGTACTGGAAATGTTGATTATTTTTAGTTTTATACTTTAGGTTTCATGAACTTATTTTGTACTACCGATCTTAGAATGAATGGTTGTTAACTATGAACAATTTGATATTATGACTTTAGTATTTATTATTTTGCTTACTGCATGATTTTTTGCATTTATAGCTTCATGTTAACATGATCATTATTTTCTCCGTTATCATCTGATTTAAATAATGTGTATTGATACGTGTCAGATATTTAGCTGATATTGATATTATAACATGTCCGATATTTTAATGATGTTATCCGATATTATCTCTGATATTTCAAATTTTCGCATATTGGTACTTGACCGATATACGACTGATACCGATATTAACTAAATGGCATATACCTGAGATATCTAAGGTTAGAGAACACATCTTCCAGGAAACTTTATAACATAGATTCAATACAAAATATAACATGAATTTATTTATTTTTGTAAAAAAAAAACCTTACCATGTGCAGTAGAATCACCATATTGCAAAGCAGGTGTGCCGCCAATACTCTCATAGATAGTTTGAATGTTGATTATCCTCCTCATGCTCATATACCTCCTGAGGTCATACACAATTCCCAGCCATCACCCTATATCATTTCATTCGGGTTCAGGATACGTATAGGTTATGATACTGAAATTGGCCATGGTCGCTAAAAGATTAGGGAAAGGAAAAATAATAAACATCAGCATTCAAATAACAAACGCTGTACCATTTTGCTGTTAATGATTACTTTTCTTGTGCACATCAATCATTTTAATAAACTAGCAGAACTTGATGTGCACATCAATCATTTTAATATCTCATTTCCAGCAACCTCTTCATAGCTCTGTTCCTGAAATTTACAAGTACCCATAGATGTATATTAGATTAGATGCTTAATATTTCTTTATTAATTATATATATATATATATATATCTTATTATTTACCATAGTCTCTAGGTGCATTGCAGCGAAAGCACTCATGCCTGCTAGCAAAGTTGTGCTCATTACAGCCAAACCTGTTAAAACAAAATGAAAGACAATACATCATGAAAATGACTAGATAAAATAGAATTTTGCATGTAATTTCATTTATGAACTTGAACAAAAACATGTTAATCACATCAAAGTGACTAGAACTTGCAAAAAACTGCACTGATTTCACAATTATCAATTATTTGTCAGTTGGTAAAAATCACATATTAGAAAACAAGCTCATTATTAGAGTATTAGTGGATGTACTTGGAGGGCTTACAACGTGCACAGAGGGCATGCAGATGCAAAGTTCAATGCTTGGTGTGAGCTATAATGCTTATGCAAGTGATTTTTGATACTATTATATATATTAACCAATATGCCTACATGATTGGCATAGCTAGACTGCCAGTCAGTCTTAATTTCGTATCTTTACTTCTCTATCTTTGATACTAACATAGATAATTCGATAGTAGGATTTCCATTTTTTATTTTTTAAATTTCGAAAATAGCCCATATCCATCAATGAATTCTCATCATTGGTTTGTAATTTTCACCATTATTCTCCCTTCAATCACCAATCAACGAAATTTTACTATTAATTTACAGTCAACACAACAAACAAAACTGTTTTAAATAAAAATGACGTGACTATCGAAGCTTTTGCATTTATAACACACATTCGTTTTATTAAATAAAAAGTAAATATTTTTAACTATTATATGCTTTTATGTACATTAGTTCCACAAGCTAAAAAAATTTGAATTTGATTTTTTCTGTCACATTTGTTAGCTTGTTTGTGCTCCATAACCGTTAGTCCATTGAATTAATGGATCATGCCTGCTGATCTGATTAAATATGAAAATGATTACGAGTGAAATATGTAAATATTATTGAAAACTAGTACAATTTTTTAATATTGAAAACCACTACGGTTAAAAAATAATAAGAAAACCACTGCATTTCTTTTAAATGAATGAAGATATCTGTTATTAAAGATAAAGCATGTTTGTATATATGTTAGATATCTATTAATCTGATCGGTCAAACGTTCCATTATCTTTTGTGTAACAGAGAAGATGCGCATCAAGTTTGATTATTAACAAAACGATAAACCTTGAAGTTTATTATTAAAATTCATTTGTATATGCATATGTTATATGCTGCATTTACATTTAAGTTTCAGTTTACAAGTTCATGCTGCCATAAAATGGTTAACGTTCCAACTCTTGGCAGTCGAAAATACAGGGAAAACTCCTGTGGTGTGATACAATAGTTTATCAATATTTTATATTTCCTTTAAATTAAGAATTTTTAAAACGGTCCATTAGCCCAGTTGGTTTTATCTAATTTCAATCTAATGTGCACAAAATCTATTCATTTTTTCTTCTTACATAGAAAAAATATATATGTCAATATCCTATAAATGGACTGAAGTTAGATAAAAAAATCCACTGAATTGCATTAAAAATTTGGTTGTGCCCATAATTAGTATTGTCCCTTGGCCAAATTGATACTATCAATAGCAACACCCTCAAAAAATTGTAGCACACAGTCAGTAGATTCAGTACCTTATGTGAGTAATGTCAACACACATGTTTCTTTAATACAAGTGGTGAAAAAAAAAGGCAAACGTAAATCATGTTGTGCTGCAATGAAAACTGACTGGTGAAGAAAGAAGACCAACTGAAATGAAAACAAACCGTACTAAACTTCAAATTTTTCAAAAAAAAACTCAAGCTTTTTGATGCAACTTAAATCAGTGCAATCCATATGCCAAATTTATATGTTTGCGAAAAGCAAAGTTAAATTTTGCCTTCTAAAAGCTCTTTATTTTTTATCATATAATTGATTTCGGAATTATTATTATTAAACTAATAATTGGAGGAATGAAGCAGCCGGCTGCTGCTATAACCATTTACACGACTCTTTTTTCTCTTACATTGATATCCACCTTTGTACCTTATTGTCGTTGTTATCAAAAATAGAAAAAGATGTGAACAAACAGAACATGGCTCAAAGGTCCAAGTCATGCTGACTAACATATGATTCTAGCCCGTTAAATTCAAAATGGTACGGCTTATGCACATGGATCATTATTATAGAATAAATGAAATGGCCCCGTTAAATTACAATCAAAATACAGTCAAGTAGAATTATATGGTAATGATGTATGATATGGATGCAAGTGAGAGGAAGTGGAATACATGAGGCAGTAAAGAAGCAAAGGACTCTAGTAGAATTATATGATGTGTCAACAAAGATGAATAACCTCCAAGTACAGAAGTTCAATCAAACAAAACTTTGAACTAGAACTGAATGGCCTAAAACGACTCTAGGTGACAGATTAGAAGGTGAAAGATATATGATTCCATGCTTGAAATTTTTAATCAACTAAACTATACATGATGGCCACAGTCTGAAGGTAAATTGCAATCTGAGTGAATCCTAGAAAGTAGTTCTTAAAGAGTTTTTCCTTCATAATCAGATAACAAAATAATTTGTGCAGAAAAAAAATCACGAGTTTGCTAATACCTGATAATACTAAAAACCAACACAATATGTAGAGTATTACCCCATGAGCATTACACCTACACAAACTCTAATCAGATATCTCCTATCAATCACTATAAGTATCAACCACATTATGAGACAAAGATTTTAATGTAACACTAATCCAAAATATATTTACGGATTATTTCTTACATATTAATTTAAATTGGTTTTTTTTATAAAAACTGCTCAAAATAAATGTTTCCAAGTTGATAAAATAATGTCACGGTTCATAACAAATAGTAGACAAGTTTATGGATACCAAGAACCATTCCATAGTACTGAAAATACTCCAAGTTGCCATAGGAATGGGATAATTGACAAAGATCACATTGCAAGTTGTAGCAGTTTTAGAAATATTGCTTCTGGAAGAATACAATTCTCAGAGTATATAATTTGAGTAAAAATATCATAATGAACAGTTTTTTCGTAAAATATTCCTTATGTGACTTTTCTTTTAATCTTGCACTAAAATGCTATTAACGCGCCTTAACTTAACACACCCTTAAAATGCAATGAAGTCTGATTTGATCAGTGAAGGAATTTAGGCAGATTTGCCATAAAGTGTGACCAAATCGATGTGCTAAAGAATATAACTGATATTACTTGCAAACTCAAAGAAATGTTTTATTTGTAGGCACAGAATTTTCTCACCTTATCATAAACAGCCCAGTTGATTTCATAAGAAAAAAGCTCCTGCTTGGTCTTTGGTATCATGCCAATTAATTGCTTTGCATCTAATAACTTCTTATTTTCTAGCTTTGGCTTATCTTCCCGATCCCTATCATAGCTCTTATCATGACCTTTTTCCTTGTTAACTGTGAAGATGACAGTAAATTTTATATCACATGCATATTCATCCAATCTTGTTTGATCAACTATGAACTTAATTTTTATAAAGTCAATTGTTACTATTTTTAAAATAGGGATGCGATTCTTATGAACTTAATTTTTATAATCTAGTTAATTCTAGAGTGCATTCTAGAGTGCATATAGTTAATTTCATTTTTTGTACAATTTGAAAGCAACATGTGTAATCTAGTTAATTCTTATAAATTTAATCACTTTTATAAAACTTTGTTAATTAGTTAAGTTTATAAAACTTAGTTAAATAAACACCAAAACAACAACAATTCCTGTAATATTAAACAAACACACTAGCCCTACAAGAAAGCATCAAACTGTACAATCAAACAACCTGGTTCATCAACTATGAAAGCATAAATAAATTACTTTATGCTGCAACAAGTTAAGAAACCTAGTACACACATCCTGTTTCACATTTATGGCCACACACACCATCCTCATTCCCCACCCAATTTTAATCCCATTTCCTTTTTCAAAAGTTCACTCTTCAAAATAGTAACCATCTCTCGTCTTGTAAAACCTTAACTCTTTACATCCCCAGCAAAAAAGACTTTGCAAAAAAAAATTACCGTACCTGAGTGAGATCAAAGTCTGAATCAAAACCTAAAAATCCATGTCAGGATCAAAATATGAATCGAAGTTTGAATCAAAACTGAAGACTTCTGGAATTAACCTTCTAACAAAAACTAAATTAGTATACGATCAATGGATACAAACATCAGAGAAAACAAGACAAATTTGAACTGAATCGGTCAACGTACCTGAACGAGAGAATTAGGGCACTATGAAATTGAAAAATAAGGGAAATAGAGAACGACGAAATTGAATGGAAGGGAATTTGGGCAGGATGAAATTGAGGAACGAGGGAAATGAAAAGAAGAGGGAATAAGAAGAGGGAAAGCAATTTTTTTCACAAAGTTTAATAATGAGAGAGGCAGTGAGAAATGTTTTGAACTTAACGTTATGTCAGCGTTTTGACGAAAACTGGTTCGTTTAAAATAATTTTTAACTGCATTTGTTTAATAAACGCTGATAATTGTTGCTGTTAAAAGTGATTTTTGTTGTAGTGATTTCAAAATCATTTTACCGTTTTTATCCACAAATTTTCAATATTAATTTCATTCAAACCCGTACGATGTACACATATCATCCGTACGCAATATAAATCCGATCGCTCCCTCAATCACACAATTTCTCTTCTGAACTAGTATCATCCACCCGACTTCTTAGTGCGGACTTAGATATGGTTTCCTGATCAGAAACCGTCATTCTCCTTGCATAGCCATAACTATGATAGAGAATTTCCAGAACCAATCAAAATCCATATCCAGGTTTGCCGTCGAAAATCGAGTGAAAAATCCCAACTCGGATCGATATACTATCTCGAAATTCTGTGCTCGAATCTGGATCAAATCACTATGCGAATAGAATAATATACGTACATCCTACGTATTTATCATCATTGATTATTAGCTAAATCAATTTCCTTTTCCATTCACATTTTAATTTCTATCCACTTATTCTCAATTGCCTCAATTTCCATTTGGATTAACACCTCAATTTTTATCTCAAATGCTTATTTAACCATAAATAGTTTGCACTCTGACCAGCTTATATTTTTAGAAAATAGCTTTAAAAGTTTAAAATAGATAAGTAGTTGAAAAATAATTATTAGTTTTTAAAATAGCTATAAAATAGTTAAGTAATTGTAAAATAGTTATAAAATATTTAGATAATTGCAAAATAGTTGTAAATAGTAATTAGTTATAAAGTAGTTGAAAAAAATAGTAATTAGTTTATAAAACAGTTGTAAAATAGTTAAATAGTTCCAAAAGTAGTTATAAAATAAGTATAAGATAGTTTGGCTTTAAAAAGAAAGGTTGTATAGAGTAAATAGCTTGGAAAAATAGATTTAAGAAAGCTTATATTAAAAATACTTTATTTGGAAATAGTTTCAGAGCCAAACTGTTCCACTACCCAATCTTTATTCCAATCAATTAAATTTTGAATTTCCACTTCCTCTTAACATTGATTCAATCCCAAATCAATTTAACAACTTCAATTCCCACTCCAAATTTAACTTTATTCAACTTCGATTTCAATCTCAATTTATTCAAATAAATTTCAAATTGAACAAATTTTCAATTTCAATTTATTTCAACTCCTGTTTGAACTAATCCCAATTCAAGTTGAATTAACCTTGATTCTTTCCAAATTCAAATCAAATTCCATTTGAATTTGAAACTATTCAACTTTAATCACAATTCCAATTAATTTAAATCAAATTCAATTTGAACTAATTCAATTCAAATCTCAACTTAAAACTATTTCGAATTTCATAAATTCGAGTTAAAATTTTAAATGTTGATTTAATCCTTTAAATCAAATCAACCTTTACTTTTAAATTAACAACTTAAAATATTTAATTTTTTTAATTCTGAGTCCAAATTTCAAAACTCCATTTTAAAGTATCTTTACTTAACTTATTTCAAAGTTCAAATTAGAGTTCAAAACTTTTTAAATGATTAAATTTTCAAAATCCAATCAACCTTACTCAAATTTGAATTCTCCTTTTCTAATTTTAAACTTCTTATTAATAAACTTCCCACTTAAGTATAAAAACTTATCACATTTCTGGGAAAATTCAAAACTCAACACTTAGTGTTTACTTCCAATCAACTTTGACCTTATGTATATCCCACATATATACATATTTATTTCATTTGCACTTCAAGTCGTACTTTAAATTTTAAACCATTCTTGGTTTTTAATTTCAAAACAAATTCCTTTAAAACAATTTCAAGTTTTCTGGACTTAGATTTAAAACTTCACAATTTTAAATTATCTTCAATTCCAATTTATATGTCATACTCACCTAAAAGTTTACTTCCCTAAAACATTTCATTTTGCTTAATCATTTGCAACATTTCATTATTAAACACGACAACCATTTATGATAATAACCAAGATTATCATATGTGGAAACCAATTCATTATTATCTTTATTCTGAAAACACTTCTACAAATTCAAGATTTTAATTTCAGTTTGGATCCATTTCAAACTTATCTTCATTCAATTTCAATTTGGTTGTATAACTATTACCACTTAATTCTCATTATTTTATTTTATTCCAATGATTCAACAACCAATTTCTTTAATATATTTAATAATTAGGAAAAATTATTTCTTTATATATATCAAAAGATAAACTTATACAAAAATTATTTATTTTTAAAACCATTTTAAAATCTTTATATAAGAAAATAACAAGTACGCTATCATATATAATACTCTCAACTCATTTTATGGTACTATTGACCTTATCCTTAATGAGTAAATCCCACCAGAGCCAAGGTTCTTGCTTAACCTTCTGCTCTGATACCAACTGTAACGACCCGGAATTTTCGACCCCGAAAATTCCAGATAGTTAGGAAAAAGAAGAAAAGAAATAGAAGAAGAAACATAAACAACACAGAATCTCACATTTGCAGCGGATCAAAATATAATATACAAATAGTAGCATTTACACAATGAAAAGCTGTAAATGTCAATTTACATACAATATATCAGAGCTACAACCATTCACAAATAAAATGGATAGTTATAATTGACTTATCCCAGTCTACAACAATATAACACCAATACACAGCGGAAAATACTCCATATGTTCCTGCCATCCAGTTCGCCACCTGAACTCCAAAACGTCCTTACCTGAAAATTTGTAATACTCGGTCTGACCCGAGCATTACAATAAAGTAACACTCGAGTCAGGCTGGAAACCAGCGTGAGTAAACCCATTTAATTTGAAATACTAAGGTTGTAAAGCTTCATTGAAACCCCAGGGTAACTCGTACCTCACTACGAGTTCTTATCTTATTTTAGTCAAACACTTATTTCACCAAATAATATCTAAGTACCGTTTCTTAGTTTCAATGGTCCAGCTACTTAATTTATTCCATTCCAGCCTATTCGATTTACAAATCAAATCCATAAAGAATTATAGATTACTAATCGAAGTGGTTCCGGATATCGCTGATATCCGATCCCGGTCTCTTCGAATTCAATACCATCTTTTATTAATCCAAGTTGTTTAAGTGAAAACAATTCAATTCATATTTAGAGTAACATATTCACATAGTGATTCCATTACAGATAGACAATCCATATTATCACAGTTCAACCCAAACAAATCATCTCACATAGCATCACAAATCACATATCAGAGATATCAAATAATCCAAGGCATTCAATATCATTAAATCATTCATAAGCAAGATTAATTAGTCACACCATTTCTAATTAATTTAATTAACTCAAATTAAATTAATCACTTAAGAATAAATCACCTAACCCTGCTTAAGTAATCATTAATTAACTATAATCATTTGAATTAATTAATCATTCTTAATTATCCAGCTTAAGTAATTATCCTTAATTACTTAATTATTTCTTAATTAATCACATTAATTAACCTTTGATTAATTAATTAAAATAATGGACTAACCCTTCAATTACTTACATTAAGAAATTATCTTTTAAGTAATTTAATTATCTCTTAATTATTTCCATCAAGTAATTATCCCATAATCACTTAAGTTAATTAATTAACCCTTAATCACTTTCATTAGTTAATTATCTTTAACTAATTACATTAATATATTAACCTTTAATTAATCACATTAAGTCATCAACTATCCTCTAATTAATTACATTTAGTAATTACTCTTTAATCACTTATACTAAGTAATTAACTATCCATCTTAATTAATCAACCTTAATTAATTATTCTTTAATTACATTAAGTAATTAGCCTTTAATTAATTACAAAAATTAATTATCCTTTAACCATTCATATTAATTAATTACTTAGTTTCATCATTACTTATTTGAATTCAAACGTTTGAAATTAATCCATTCAGACACCTCATAATTAAAATTTTTAATATACTTATATTTTGAAACCTGTTTGATAATGGTTTTGAAAACTTGTTCATTTCTATTTGCTTTGAAAACTGGTTACAAATTTTATTTTGTTTTTAAACCTTTAAAAATATCAAAGCAAACCCGATTTCCAAATGAAAATACACGAGCCACATTACAAAATTCTCGAGTAAAACACCGAGTTCCCTTCAATAAAACTCGCGTACGACTCCGAGTAAAACACTAACTTCCTCGATGCATTATTTCTTCTCTGATTCCCTAATCAATACAGCAACTACCAACCTGACACACGCACACACGTTCACGTGCCCACGCCAATGCCGATGCTCCAGCCGCTGCCTTCATCATCCACAAGTCGCTGGTGACCTCGCCGACACACCCGACCACCCAGCTCCTTCAACTTTGCCTGAAATTAGAATCAAGCTATTCAACACTACCTGGAGCCAAAAACTGATCAACTAGATCCTCCTCGTGCCGTCGATCCCGACCACCAGAGGCCACGCGATCACGACCAAAGCAACTCCACATGCCAACGCTTCGATTCCACCCCTCGCGATCGAGCCCGATCTAACCTTGACGACGCAGCGACCCCATTTCCGATGTTAACTAAAAACTGGGCTTAAACCCCAAACCGATGACGCTCCACCACTCCGACGATTGATAAATACCTCGAGTATTTTTTTGATGCTCCCCAGACCTCCACCTACCTCCAACGACGAGCACGGCATTCCACCCTTTGCCGATCGTCGAAATTTGACGATAATACAAAAACCGATCAACTCAAGAATTCCCATCGCATACAATCTTAAAAATCATGAAACTATGATTAAAATTCATATTTTTCTAATTCGAGTCTGTTACTATAATCAAATCTTGAAATTGGAATGATTGATTTCTGCCTTATTTTGGATTATTACTGTAAATTCTATATTTAAAACGATTACTCGATATAAATACTTGAAACTATTTTTAAAATTTGTATTACATTAACACAAACAAATTCCTTTTATACTTCATATGCTAAAAGAGATAAGGGGAAGAGGAATTGAATTGTTTTGAGTTCAAAGCCTGTAACTTGAACAGAGATATACACAGTCATATATATATATATGCACATACAAACATATTTATACCCATGCAAACTGATTTCATAACTTCATTTCAATATTTATCACATGCAAACCAGAATTTAACAGTCTTAAGCCTCGATAAGAATAGTTTACTCGCCTGTGAAGATAAACAGAGAAGGTATAAACTGAGATGCTTGAAAATGCTATGATGATCTTTTTTTGAAAACTGAAGCTTTTGATCTGGAAGAATACTTGAATGCTGGAAGAAAAATGTTTGATCTTTGAAAGTTTGAAACTGGAAACTTGTTTTTACGACTGAGATGATTTAGATTTTGCTTTGATGATTTCATGTTGAAGAGTTGCTACTATATTATTTGAGGTAGTTGAAAATGTAAACAAGCTTTTTGTTTTGATCTGGTTTGAGTTGTATACAAGTTTGTTTTAATTTTTCTCAGGTTTGAATATTAACAGTCTTTGGCTTACTTGCTTTTGAAATTGAGAAGATAGAAAAAGAAGTGAAGAGAAGAGATAGATGTATATATAGACCTAAGTCAGATTTATTAAAAAATTTAGGGAAAAAATAAATAAAAAAAGTGACACTTGTTTATTCATCAAACATTTGTCATTTACATTTGTTTATCACCTTACACATGTTATTAACAAGCTTTATAAACTAACACTTGTAATTATGCATGAGTTTATTAATTTTTAAATGATTTATAAAGCTTTCATATTTAATTTCCTAATTAATAAATACTTTTCTTAATTTATATAAATAAAACCCTTTAAAGAAAATAATATAAAACTAATTATAATAAAAATCAAATATACATTATTTTTAAATCCTATTTATTTTAAAATATTTATCTTTTAAATTTCAATCTCAAATTCAAATTCAATTTAAACTCAACTCATATATATATATATATATAAACAAACACATATTTAATTTGTTTGAAAATAATAATTTTGCAAATTTTTAATAATTATATTAGGATATTATCAAATAAATATTTATCCAGATTTATTTGTTTAACTTATAAATCGGTGTTTCTACTAATTCAATCCAGTTAATTATCAATTAACAAATGTCCGAAAATCCGGGTTATCCCATATAGCGGATGAGACCCTATGCGCCCCGCAAAATAGCGGATGACCCTATATACCGCGATATTCCACCTCGAAGTGGAATTGGTATTTATATTGTGCTAACATCTGTGGATGTAGGGAAACAGGTTGGAGGGATCCAACTGGATTCCTCAAAATGTTGGAATTTATTTCCATATTCGGTGATATGTTTTATTTGATAATCTGTGATTTATTATATTGGAATTGATGTTATTGATTGCTATGGTTGGCTGAATATATTTGGGTATTTTAAGATATCAAATATATGGATGTGGGGTTTTTTTAAAAGGAAAATAAAATGGGAGTTTTGAAATAAAGATTGAAATTGATGTTTCAGATTTAAATAAGGATTTTAAATCTTAATAAAGGGTGAATTTGTTGTTAATGGATTTTGGAATTAATTTTGGATAGATCGAGAAATGAATTTTAAAGGGTCTTTAACTCAGGAAATCGATTTGAAATCGATTAAGTGTTTTTGGAAACTGTGATTTAAAGGAAATGAGAAATGAGGATTGGTAAACTGGGTTTATAAATAAAGTGAAATATTTATCAGTGGATAAATTTGGAATAATAAATTCACGGTGGGAATTTATAAGGAGATGGGAATTGTGTTTTTTTAAATAAAAGTAGTTTTGGCTTAAGTTTTATTTGGAAAATTAGTATAGAATTTCATAACTATTGTTTTAAATTTAGAAGTATTTATAGTAGCTTTATTTTAAAATGATAACGTATATAATTTTGGGTAAAGTGATTTAAATCTATTAAAATCTAATTTTTATAAGACTTGGCGTTTTCAGTGGGAATAAAATAATTGGCTGAATTGATTGTTTATTTGATAGTTAAATAACCGACTATCAGATTTGGACCTAATAAGACTTTGGAAATATATAGGAAGAATACGGGAATTATATGGTACAGTTACCGTTCGAGGTGCTATACTCGTATAAACTTGTTCTTTCTTCTAGGACGTTATAAGGAAATCCATCCACTAATGGTTAGGAGGTGATCTCCGATCTTGTTCTCGTCTGTTTATTTCCAAAAGAACCGGGGTTGAGTTTACTGGGAAATAGCGAACGTTGTTTCGAAGAGACCGAGATCGGATTTGTAATATGAAAACCACTTCGATCCAACGAGTACGTTTTCGTGAGGAAGACAAGAGCTTGGAGTCGATGATGGAGCAGTAAAGTGCAAGGGCTAATCGCTACTAATCCTAAGAGTGATTCCAAAATGGATGTAGTAGGAGTAGTGCCTTCGGTTCCGTTCGGACCTGGAACGGACTTGTATGGATGAATGCTTTCAGAACATTGTCAGAGGACGATGAGTATTCTAAGTGAATGTGTGTGCTAAAAAGGTAACGCATAGCTGTAACAACCCTGAGATTGCAATTACCGAATAATAAATTAAAATTATGATTTTAAGTTGAAAAGGGAGCTAAACAAAAATTTGAGAATTTAAATTTGCAATTGGTTTGCAAATTAAAGTATTTTGGGTTTAAAATGGGGAAATTGATATTTTTGGAATTTAATATTTAAAAGGGGAATTTTTAAATGTGATAATGGGATTTAATTGGCTAATGAGACAATTATATGGTTTTGATTAAAACTAGGTTGCTACTTAGGATTTTTGTTCACATGATAATAAAATCAAACATAGTTGGACTTAGAACATTTTTAAATTTACATATGCACTTAAGTAATTGAACTAAGTCTTATTGGGTTGTAAAACCCTCTTAACAAACCCATTAGCCTACCCACTTCTATATAATATCTTAAACCATTCCCTAAACCCTAACTCTCCTCTTCATAATTTCTAAACTTAGATCTAACTCAAACTAATGGCCTCCCTTTGGTAGAAGGTCCATCTCCTTCTCTACATGGCTAAACTTGTTTGATCCTAGCAAGGTAATGCAATCCTAGGCCTAATCACCTTCTAATATTTATTTTAATCTTTGAAATCTCTTTGTAATCCTTGGTTTTGTTCTCTTTTTAATTTTGAAGCTCTCTAATCCACATCCTCTTTGCTTTGAAAAGTTGCACTTGAGGTGTTTGCTTATTTGCTTGATTGGTAGAGGTAATTACTATTATTAGTAATTATTGTTAGTATAATTTTAGTGAAAATTTTGATGCCAAAAACTAAAAAAAACACCCCTAAATCACCTAAATCATCAAAATCAACTGGATGGTATTGTGCAGGCTGAAACCAGAACCCAAAACAGTCCTGGGTGCACCAGAACAGACCTGGGTTGCACCCAGGCTGATGCAGGCTAGCACAGGTGGGCTAGCCAGAAGCAGACCAGCCCTTAGTGGGCTGGCCGCATGCACAGGAACCCCAGCCCGCATGGGCTGGCACCAGTCCCCAGCCCGCCTGGGCTGGGGAACCAGTCCCCAGCCCAGGCGGGCTGGGGCTGCTGCCCTCCCCAGCCCAGGCGGGCTGGGGAAGGCTGACGCGGGCCGGGGCCCGTGAAAAAAAAAAGAAAAAAAATCCTGTTTTCAGATTTTTATCTTCAATCCGCGATGCTTCCACGATCGCATCCGAAATCAGAATTTGACGTTTTTGCCTCGTTGGAAAGGTGGAGTTTCGAACTCCATCTCTGGAAAATTTGGACAACATCGGAGTTCGTTTGGTACTTCGAATTTCGTATCGAAGTTGAACTCTGGTCGCTGTTGGTAAACAGTGTGAATCTTGTTCTGGGTCCAACTTTGAGACGTCGCTGCCACTTCGTCTCAACTCGGAATCGAGAAATTCTTTTTGCATCTTAAAGTAGAGATGTTGGACTACATGCCTGAAAATTTTAATGACATTTGGACACTGTTTGCTGGTCCAAATAAATTGCCGAACTTGGGTTCGCAGCTGTTTTTGAATGTTTACAAACACTTGGAATAATTTTGATGATTTACTGGTTTTCATTGATTTCTTTGAGATTTGCCTCTAGATTTCGTACACGGGTTTTATGAATCATTTTCAAAAGATTTTTCACTCCTAAATGGCTTTCGAAATTATTATATAATATTATTTTAATTATTAAATTAATTACTCCATAATAGGAGAGTTTTCAAAAGCCGTTTTAAAGTGTTCTCAAAATCAATTATAAATCCGTTTAGAACCATTATTTTCTATAATAAAAATCTCACACTCACTTTTTAGCACGTCGAGCGAAGTGGAAAGGTGCTTAAACGGTTAGGAAATATCCGGCCTATGGAACCGTGTGTATTTTCTTTCCGGTTAATCCCCGACCTATTCGATTGATCGTTTTGACCTTTGGGTCTAGTTAACCGATGATACGAGGTGGAATTTTTCTTGTTTGGAGTATGAGCTTGCTATTGGTTAGGAAACCGTTTAGTGCGAACGTGGGGTATGGGACTCATTGTTAACACTTTACGGGTTCCTCTCCAAGAAGTTTGTGACACATTAGCCTCTGGGCGGCCAGTACTGGACCTATGGGTCACCACGCCTCTGGGCAACCGTCTCTGGACACCTGCTCTTTGGAGCAGTTTATTTTTCGGCATGTGCCTCAGGGCCTTTATCCTTCTGGGAAGGATCTTGCCGTCTCGCGCGTTCCGCATCTGTGCGAGTGATCGATCACAACTCTACAGTACTTGACAACAACGACTCTGGTCGGTGCACGTGCAATATTGTTATTATTTGATGATTTTTACATCCATTCGAGTACCGCCATTCGGTGTTGGTTCTATGGATCCATACGATGTAAGTGCGATTACCTTGTGGATTCACAGTGTCTCTGGACACTGCTTTTCAGTGTTTGATTTCATTGACTTTTCAGTATATCCCCATTGCTCTTTGGAGCATCGATCTTTGCTTGGGCATTGATTACAGACTCTGGTCACTCTTGGGATTATTGCCTATGGGCATCTTTTTATAGCTTTGGCTACGCCGATGATATGAGGCGATTTTATTTATTCTACACTTTGGTGTTGATTTCTCTTTGGAGATTTTTATTGTTTATTGATGATTAGGGATCGTCATTATATTCATGTGGTTCATAATATACTTCTCTTTGGATAAGTACTATTTTATTTATGTACCGCATTATTCTATATCTCAGTTATTACTGATTGTTTAGCTAGCCTGACCCGAGTGTTTTCGCTCGGGTCAGACCGAGTTGTTTCAGGTTAGGTCTCTGGACTTAGCTTCTGTGCTTCCGCTTGGACATTATCTGCTATGCTGATAGATAGCGCTTTTATTTGTCCACTATTTCGCTACTCTGTTATTATTCAGACTTTGATATGTACATATTTTTGACTCACATGTGTGAGCAGTGGCTTTGTACCCACTTATAGTATTTGGATCTGTATTGACGATGTATTGTTTTGGGATTTTACATCTGTTATGTGATTCTGTTCTGTGATGTTTTATCATTTATTATTGTGCTTTGTCCTGATAGATCTTTAGCCATTTGTAATTTCGTTATAAGTATTTACCGAATATGTCGAACCACATGATTGAGAAAAATTTAAATAGATTCCACCTTTCGACGTATTCGGTAGATAGTTATAGCTTGATTACAAATGGTCGCTTCCACTATACTCTATTCTCCGCTTTAACAGACAGTATTACTCCCGTAATACTCTTTGTTACAGTGGGTCTCAGAGTGGGGCGTTACAGCTTGGTATCAGAGCCTGATTTCAGGAATAAGCATAACAAACACATAACAGATACACTTAGTACAATACATTTTAATTAGATCCGAATTAAATCAAATCCCTTCCTTATGTTATTGATAGATAAGTTAGGAATATGTATAGGAATCCGTTATATTCCGTAGTATTCCTTAATTAATTATCTATCATTGAATCATGGCTACTCTGCTGGATTGGCTTGCTCAGTACGACGCCAAAATCATTTGTTCGGAGCGGATATTATTCATTCATCACCCTGACTCGTCCTCTCCGTTAGCTATTGTTCTTCAAGATGTTGGGCTTTCTGAGGTTACTTTATTCTCTCTCGATTCACGAGATGAGGATTTGAACTTATCTCATATTCCTATTGTTCGGGATTTCCCCGACGTTTTCGAGCCAGTATCTGGACTGCCGCCAAAGCAAGCTATTGAGTTCCGCATCGATTTCATTCCAGGCTCTCATCCAGTTGGGCGTCCTCCTACGAGAATGTCTACTAAGGAGAATGAGGAACTCAGGAAGCAGTTAGTTGAGCTTGAAGCGAAGCAGTTCATCCGATCCAGTTCTTCACCATGGGGTGCTGCTGTGGTCTTCGTTAAGAAGGCTGATGTTTCTCTTAGGCTTTGCATTGATTATCGCAAGCTCAATGAGCTGACCATCAGAAATCGCTACCTACTTCCTCGGATAGACGACATGTTTGACCAATTGAGCGGTGCGAAGGTCTTCTCTCAGCTTGACCTTGCCACCGGATTCCATCAGCTACGAGTCACAGAAGACAGCATTCCTCTTACAGCATTTCGCACTCGTTATGGTTCTTTTGAGTGGTTGGTCATGCCGTTCGGCTTGACGAACGCTCCGGCTTTCTTCGTCGATCTCATGAATTGAGTATTCCGGGAATACATCGATAGATTCGTTCTGGTTTTCATCGACGAGATTCTTGTTTATTCTAGATCCGAGGCAGAGCATGCTCGTCATCTGCGGATCGTCTTGGATACTCTTCGTCAGCATTAGCTTAAGGCCAAGCTCTCCAAGTGCCATTTCTGGGAGAGTAAGGTCAAGTTCTTAGGTCATATTGTTTCTTCTGAGGGTATTTCTGTTGATCCTGTCAAGATTGAAGCTATTCAGAATTGGAAGCAGCCTGAGAACGTTCATGATATACGCAGCTTCCTTGGGCTGGCGGGTTATTACCGTCGATTTATCAAGGATTTCTCTCGTGTTGCACTTCCCCTCATGACTCTAACTCGTAAGGGGGTTCTCTTTATTTGGTCTGATAAGTGTGAAGTTTCTTTCCAGCGATTGAAGGAACTCCTCACTCATGCTTCTATCCTTGTAGTTCCTGAGAGTAACCAGGATCTTGTTGTTTACACCGACGCTTGTGGTAGCGGCCTCGGTGCTGTGCTTATGCAGAAGGATCAGGTAGTTGCTTACGCTTCTAGGCAGCTATGTCCGAATGAGGTTTGCTATCCTACTCATGATCTTGAGTTGGCTGCTATCGTCTTTGCCTTGAAGACGTGGCGTCATTATCTATTGGGAGAACGTTTCATTCTCTACACCGATCACAAGTCGTTGAAGTATCTTTTCAGCCAGAGAGATCTCAATATGAGGCAGCAGCGATGGCTTGAGTTTCTCGCCTCATATGACTTAGATATTCAGTATACCACTGGCAAGGGTAATCGTGTGGCTGATGCACTCAGTCGCAAACACTCGGCAGTAGTTTCTATGATGATAGCCAAGTGGGATATTCTTGAGACTCTTTCTATGTGTGATATTCGAAATCGAGCACCGTCTTCTGATCCTCAGATCTTGCTATTCAGCTTGGAAGCTCGACCTATTCTATTGGATTGCATTGCCCATGCTCTGCGGCAGGATCCAGACTTGTTGCGATATATTCATCTCCTTGAGTCGGGATCCAGTGATGAGACATTGTCGGATTATTCTATTGATTCTCATAGGTATCTCTGTAGGAAGAACCGTATTCTGGTACCATATGATTTATCACTTAGGCGTGACATTCTAGACGAGTGTCATCGCACTAAGTACACTATATATCCCGGGTCGAGTAAGATGTATGCCGACATGTGTCGCCTATTTTATTGGGAGGGCATGAAGAGTGATGTTGCAAGTTATGTAAGCCGTTGCATGACTTGTTAACAGATCAAAGCTGAGCATTAGCATCCATCTGGTCTTCTTCAGCCGCTAGAGACTCCATTATGGAAATGGGATCAGATATCCATTGATTTTATTGATGGTCTGCATCGACCGAGGTCAGGCCATACTTCTATTTGGGTCATCGTCGATCGCTTGACCAAATCAGCTCATTTCATTCCTATTAAGTCCACTCGGACTGCTCCTCAGCTTGCCAAGCTATATGTGAAGGAAGTCGTTCGACTTCATGGCATTCCTAGCTCTATCGTATGTGATCGAGACACTATCTTTACTAGTCACTTCTAAAAGTTCCTACAGTCAGCTTTGGGCTCAAAGCTGAATTTCTCGACTACTTATCATCCTCAGACCGACGGTCAGACAAAGAGGGTGAATCGTGTTTTAGAGGATCTTTTGCGCTGTTGTATTCTGGATTTCGGAGGTAGTTGGGAGGATCACTTACCGCTTGTAGAGTTCTCCTACAACAACAGCTTTCAGTCTAGTATTGGCATGGCTCCTTTCGAGGCTCTTTACGGAAGGCCATGTCGTTCTCCTTCTTGTTGCTTAGAATCTGGCGAGAAGCTCCTTCTTGGTTCAGATTCAGTTCTGGAATCTTCTGAGAAGATTATTCTTATTCGTCAGAGAATGAAAGAGGCGTAGAACCGTCAGAAATCCTACGCGGACAACCGTAGGAAGCCTCTTGAGTTCTCCATTGGTAATCATGTCTTTATTCGGATATCTCCTATGAAAGGGGTTGTGCATTTCAGCTCTACAGGGAAGTTGGCTCCTCGCTATGTCAGACCATTTCCTATTACGGAACGCATCGGCCCCGTTGCTTATCGTGTGGCTCTACCTACTCATTTCTCTAGAATACATGATGAGTTCCATGTTTCTCAGCTTCGCAAGTGTGTGCGCGACCCTGATTCTATTATCGAGCACACTTATCTCGGTTTTCTTCCATCTTCTTCTACGGGTGAGAATTCTCTATTTTATATTTATCACTTCTTTTGTGGATTTGACGTTATAGACGACATCTATCTTAAGGAATTGCGAGGACGCAATTTTCTTAAGGGAGGGAGTCTGTAACAACCTTGAGATTGCAATTACCGAATAATAAATTAAAATTATGATTTTAAGTTGAAAAGGGAGCTAAACAAAAATTTGAGAATTTAAATTTGCAATTGGTTTGCAAATTAAAGTATTTTGGGTTTAAAATGGGGAAATTTATATTTTTGGAATTTAATATTTAAAAGGGGAATTTTTAAATGTGATAATGGGATTTAATTGGCTAATGAGACAATTATATGGTTTTGATTAAAACTAGGTTGCTACTTAGGATTTTTGTTCACATGATAATAAAATCAAACATAGTTGGACTTAGAACATTTTTTAAATTTACATATGCACTTAAGTAATTGAACTAAGTCTTATTGGGTTGTAAAACCCTCTTACCAAACCCATTAGCATACCCACTTCTATATAATATCTTAAACCATTCCATAAACCCTAACCCTCCACTTCATAATTTCTAAACTTAGATCTAACTCAAACTAATGGCCTCCCTTTGGTAGAAGGTCCATCTCCTTCTCTACATGGCTAAACTTGTTTGATCCTAGCAAGGTAATGCAATCCTAAGCCTAATCACCTTCTAATCTTTATTTTAATCTTTGAAATCTCTTTGTAATCCTTGGTTTTGTTCTCTTTTTAATTTTGAAGCTCTATAATCCACATCCTCTTTGCTTTGGAAAGTTGCACTTGAGGTGTTTGCTTATTTGCTTGATTGGTAGAGGTAATTACTATTTATTAGTAATTATTGTTAGTATAATTTTAGTGAAAATTTTGATGCCAAAAACTGAAAAAAAAACACCCCTAAATCACCTAAATCATCAAAATCAGCTGGCTGGTATTGTGCAGGCTGAAAACAGAACCCAAAACAGTCCTGGATGCACCAGAACAGACCTGGGTTGCACCCAGGCTGATGCAGGCTAGCCCAGTTGGGCTAGCCAGAAGCAGACCAGCCCTTAGTGGGCTGGCCGCATGCACAGGAACCCCAGCCCGCATGGGCTGGGGCCTGTTCTCCCCAGCCCAGGCGGGCTGGGGCATCAGTAAACCCCAGCCCGCACGGGCTGGGGCTTCCTCAGCCCATGCGGGCTGGGGCACCAGTCCCCAGCCCGCACGGGCTGGGGTACCAGTCCCCAGCCCATGCGGGCTGGGGCACCAATCCCCAGCCCGCCCACCTGGGCTGGGGCACCAGTCCCCAGCCCGCCTGGGCTGGGGAACCAGTCCCCAGCCCGATTGGGCTGGGGCACCAGTCCCCAGCCCAGGAGGGCTGGGGCCGAACCGGACCCCAGCCCAGGCGGGCTGGGGCCGAACCAGTCCCCAGCCCAGGCGGGCTGGGGCTGCTGCCCTCCCCAGCCCAGGCGGGCTGGGGCAGGCTGACGCGGGCCGGGGTCCGTGAAAACAAAAAAGAAAAAAAATCCTGTTTTCAGATTTTTATCTTCACTGCGCGATGCTGCCACGATCGCATCCGAAGTCGGAATTCGACGTTTTGGTCTCGTTGGAAAGGTGGAGTTTCGAACTCCATCTCTGGAAAATTTGGACAACATCGGAGTTCGTTTGGTACTTCGAATTTCGTATCGAAGTTGAACTCTGGTCGCTGTTGGTAAACAGTGTGAATCTTGTTCTGGGTCCAACTTTGAGACGTCGCTGCCACTTCGTCTCAACTCGGAATCGAGAAATTCTTTTTGCATCTTAAAGTAGGGATGTTGGGCTACATGCCTGAAAATTTTAATGACATTTGGACACAGTTTGCTGGTCCAAATAAATTGCCGAACTTGGGTTCGCAGCTGTTTTTGAATGTTTACAAACACTTGGAATAATTTTGATGATTTTCTGGTTTTCATTGATTTCTTTGAGATTTGTCTCTAGATTTCGTACACGGGTTTTATGAATCATTTTCAAAAGATTTTTCACTCCTAAATGGCTTTCGAAATTATTATATTATATTATTTTAATTATTAAATTAATTACTCCATAATAGGAGAGTTTTCAAAAGCCGTTTTAAAGTGTTCTCAAAATCAATTATAAATCCGTTTAGAACCATTATTTTCTATAATAAAAATCTCACACTCACTTTTTAGCACGTCGAGCGTAGTGGAAAGGTGCTTAAACGGTTAGGAAATCTCCGGCCTATGGAACCGTGTGTATTTTCTTTCTGGTTAATCCCCGACCTATTCGATTGATCGTTTTGACCTTTGGGTCTAGTTTACCGATGATACGAGGTGGACTTTTTCTTGTTTGGAGTGTGAGCTTGCTATTGGTTAGGAAACCGTTTAGTGCGAACGTGGGGTATGGGACTCATTGTTAACACTTTACGGGTTCCTCTCCAAGAAGTTTGTGACACATTAGCCTCTGGGCGGCCAGTACTGGACCTCTGGGTCACCACGCCTCTGGGCAACCGTCTCTGGACACCTGCTCTTTGGAGCAGTTTATTTTTCGGCATGTGCCTCTGGGCCTTTATCCTTTTGGGAAGGATCTTGCCGTCTCGCGCGTTCCGCATCTGTGCGAGTGATCGATCACAACTCTACAGTACTTGGCAACAACGACTCTGGTCGGTGCACTGCAATATTGTTATTATTTGATGATTTTTACATCCATTCAAGTACCGCCATTCGGTGTTGGTTCTATGGATCCATACGATGTAAGTGTGATTACCTTGTGGATTCACAGTGTCTCTGGACACTGCTTTTCAGTGTTTGATTTCATTGACTTTTCAGTATATCCCCATTCCTCTTTGGAGCATCGATCTTTGCTTGGGCATTGATTACAGACTCTGGTCACTCTTGGGATTATTGCCTATGGGCATCTTTTTATAGCTTTGGCTACGCCGATGATATGAGGCGATTTTATTTATTCTACACTTTGGTGTTGATTTCTCTTTGGAGATTTTTATTGTTTATTGATGATTAGGGATCGTCATTATATTCATGTGGTTCATAATATACTACTCTTTGGATAAGTACTGTTTTATTTATGTACCGCATTATTCTATATCTCAGTTATTACTGATTGTTTAGCTAGCCTGACCCGAGTGTTTTCGCTCGGGTCAGACCGAGTTGTTTCAGGTTAGGTCTTTGGACTTAGCTTCTCTGCTTCCGCTTGGACATTATCTGCTATGCTGATAGATAGCGCTTTTATTTGTCCACTATTCCGCTACTCTATTATTATTCAGACTTTGATATGTACATATTTTTGACTCACATGTGTGAGCAGTGGCTTTGTACCCACTTATAGTATTTGGATCTGTATTGACGATGTATTGTTCTGGGATTTTACATCTGTTATGTGATTCTGTTCTGTGATGTTTTATCATTTATTATTGTGCTTTGTCCTGATAGATCTTTAGCCATTTGTAATTTCGTTATAAGTATTTACCGAATATGTCGAACCACCTGATTGAGAAAAATTTAAATAGATTCCACCTTTCGACGTATTCGGTAGATAGTTATAGCTTGATTACAAATGGTCGCTTCCACTATACTCTATTCTCCGCTTTAACAGACAGTATTACTCCCATAATACTCTTTGTTACAGTGGGTCTCAGAGTGGGGCGTTACAGCTTGGTATCAGAGCCTGGTTTCAGGAATAAGCATAACAAACACATAACAGATAGACTTAGTACAATACATTTTAATTAGATCCGAATTAAATCAAATCCCTTCCTTATGTTATTGATAGATAAGTTAGGAATATGTATAGGAATCCGTTATATTCCGTAGTATTCCTTAATTAATTATCTATCATTGAATCATGGCTACTCTGCTGGATTGGCTCGCTCAGTACGACGCCAAAATCATTTGTTCGGAGCGGATATTATTCATTCATCACCCTGACTCGTCCTCTCCGTTAGCTATTGTTCTTCAAGATGTTGGGCTTTCTGAGGTTACTTTATTCTCTCTCGATTCACGAGATGAGGATTTGAACTTATCTCATATTCCTATTGTTCGGGATTTCCCCGACGTTTTCGAGCCAGTATCTGGACTGCCGCCAAAGCGAGCTATTGAGTTCCGCATCGATCTCATTCTAGGCTCTCATCCAGTTGGGCGTCCTCCTACGAGAATGTCTACTAAGGAGAATGAGGAACTCAGGAAGCAGTTAGTTGAGCTTGAAGCGAAGCAGTTCATCCGATCCAGTTCTTCACCATGGGGTGCTGCTGTGGTCTTCGTTAAGAAGGCTGATGTTTCTCTTAGGCTTTGCATTGATTATCGCAAGCTCAATGAGCTGACCATCAGAAATCGCTACCCACTTCCTCGGATAGACGACATGTTTGACCAATTGAGCGGTGCGAAGGTCTTCTCTCAGCTTGACCTTGCCACCGGATTCCATCAGCTACGAGTCGCAGAAGACAGCATTCCTCTTACAGCATTTCGCACTCGTTATGGTTCTTTTGAGTGGTTGGTCATGCCGTTCAGCTTGACGAACGCTCCGGCTTTCTTCGTCGATCTCATGAATTGAGTATTCCGGGAATACATCGATAGATTCGTTCTGGTTTTCATCGACGACATTCTTGTTTATTCTAGATCCGAGGCAGAGCATGCTCGTCATCTGCGGTCGTCTTGGATACTCTTCGTCAGCATTAGCTTAAGGCCAAGCTCTCCAAGTGCCATTTCTGGGAGAGTAAGGTCAAGTTCTTGGGACATATTGTTTCTTCTGAGGGTATTTCTATTGATCCTGTCAAGATTGAAGCTATCCAGAATTGGAAGCAGCCTGAGAACGTTCATAATATACGCAGCTTCCTTGGGCTGGCGGGTTATTACCGTCGATTTATCAAGGATTTCTCTCGTGTTGCACTTCCCCTCATAACTCTAACTCGTAAGGGGGTTCTCTTTATTTGGTCTGATAAGTGTGAAGTTTCTTTCCAGCGATTGAAGGAACTCCTCACTCATGCTTCTATCCTTGTAGTTCCTGAGAGTAACCAGGATCTTGTTGTTTACACCGACGCTTGTGGTAGCGGCCTCGGTGCTGTGCTTATACAGAAGGATCAGGTAGTTGCTTACGCTTCTAGGCAGCTACGTCCGAATGAGGTTTGCTATCCTACTCATGATCTTGAGTTGGCTGCTATCGTCTATGCCTTGAAGACGAGGCGTCATTATCTATTGGGAGAACGTTTCATTCTCTACACCGATCACAAGTCGTTGAAGTATCTTTTCAGCCAGAGAGATCTCAATATGAGGCAGCAGCGATGGCTTGAGTTTCTCGCCTCATATGACTTAGATATTCAGTATACCCCTGGCAAGGGTAATCGTGTGGCTGATGCACTCAGTCGCAAACACTCGGCAGTAGTTTCTATGATGATAGCCAAGTGGGATATTCTTGAGACTCTTTCTATGTGTGATATTCGAAATCGAGCACCGTCTTCTGATCCTCAGATCTTGCTATTCAGCTTGGAAGCTCGACCTATTCTATTGGATTGCATTGCCCATGCTCAGCGGCAGGATCCAGACTTGTTGCGATATATTCATCTCCTTGAGTCGGGATCCAGTGATGAGACATTGTCGGATTATTCTATTGATTCTCATCGGTATCTCTGCAGGAAGAACCGTATTTTGGTACCATCTGATTTATCACTTAGGCGTGACATTCTAGACGAGTGTCATCGCACTAAGTACACTATACATCCAGGGTCGAGTAAGATGTATGCCGACATGTGTTGCCTATTTTATTGGGAGGGCATGAAGAGTGATGTTGCAAGTTATGTATGACGTTGCATGACTTGTTAACAGATCAAAGTTGAGCATCAGCGTCCATCTGGTCTTCTTCAGCCGCTAGAGACTCCATTATGGAAATGGGATCAGATATCCATGGATTTTATTGACGGTCTGCCTCGACTGAGGTCAGGCCATACTTCTATTTGGGTCATCGTCGATCGCTTGACCAAATCAGCTCATTTCATTCCTATTAAGTCCACTCGGACTGCTCCTCAGCTTGCCAAGCTATATGTGAAGGAAGTCGTTCGACTTCATGGCATTCCTAGCTCTATCGTATGTGATCGAGACACTATCTTTACTAGTCACTTCTAAAAGTTCCTACAGTCAGCTTTGGGCTCAAAGCTGAATTTCTCGACTACTTATCATCCTCAGACCGACGGTCAGACAGAGAGGGTGAATCGTGTTTTAGAGGATCTTTTGCGCTGTTGTATTCTGGATTTCGGAGGTAGTTGGGAGGATCACTTACCGCTTGTAGAGTTCTCCTACAACAACAGCTTTCAGTCTAGTATTGGCATGGCTCCTTTCGAGGCTCTTTACGGAAGGCCATGTCGTTCTCCTTCTTGTTGCTTAGAATCTGGCGAGAAGCTCCTTCTTGGTTCAGATTCAGTTCGGGAATCTTCTGAGAAGATTATTCTTATTCGTCAGAGAGTGAAAGAGGCGTAGAACCGTCAGAAATCCTATGAGGACAACCGTAGGAAGACTCTTGAGTTCTCCATTGGTAATCATGTCTTTATTCGGATATCTCCTATGAAAGGGGTTGTGCGTTTCAGCTCTACAGGGAAGTTGGCTCCTCGCTATGTCAGACCATTTCCTATTATGGAACGCATCGGCCCCGTTGCTTATCGTGTGGCTCTACCTACTCATTTCTCTGGAATACATGATGAGTTCCATGTTTCTCAGCTTCGCAAGTGTGTGCGCGACCCTGATTCTATTATCGAGCGCACTTATCCCGGTTTTCTTCCATCTTCTTCTACGGGTGAGAATTCTCTATTTTATATTTATCACTTCTTTTGTGGATTTGACGTTATAGACGACATCTATCTTAAGGAATTGCGAGGACGCAATTTTCTTAAGGGAGGGAGTCTGTAACAACCCTGAGATTGCAATTACCGAATAATAAATTAAAATTATGATTTTAAGTTGAAAAGGGAGCTAAACAAAAATTTGAGAATTTAAATTTGCAATTGGTTTGCAAATTAAAGTATTTTGGGTTTAAAATAGGGAAATTGATATTTTTGGAATTTAATATTTAAAAGGGGAATTTTTAAATGTGATAATGGGATTTAATTGGCTAATGAGACAATTATATGGTTTTGATTAAAACTAGGTTGCTACTTAGGATTTTTGTTCACATGATAATAAAATCAAACATAGTTGGACTTAGAACATTTTTTAAATTTACATATGCACTTAAGTAATTGAACTAAGTCTTATTGGGTTGTAAAACCCTCTTAACAAACCCATTAGCCTACCCACTTCTATATAATATCTTAAACCATTCCATAAACCCTAACCCTCCTCTTCATAATTTCTAAACTTAGATCTAACTCAAACTAATGGCCTCCCTTTGGTAGAAGGTCCATGTCCTTCTCTACATGGCTAAACTTGTTTGATCCTAGCAAGGTAATGCAATCCTAGGCCTAATCACCTTCTAATCTTTATTTTAATCTTTGAAATCTCTTTGTAATCCTTGGTTTTGTTCTCTTTTTAATTTTGAAGCTCTCTAATCCACATCCTCTTTGCTTTGGAAAGTTGCACTTGAGGTGTTTGCTTATTTGCTTGATTGGTAGAGGTAATTACTATTTATTAGTAATTATTGTTAGTATAATTTTAGTGAAAATTTTGATGCCAAAAACTGAAAAAAAAACACCCTTAAATCACCTAAATCATCAAAATCAGCTGGCTAGTATTGTGCAGGCTGAAAACAGAACCCAAAACAGTCCTGGGTGCACCAGAACAGACCTGGATTGCACCCAGGCTGATGCAGGCTAGCCCAGTTGGGCTAGCCAGAAGCAGACCCGCCCTTAGTGGGCTGGCCGCATGCACAGGAACCCCAGCCCGCATGGGCTGGGGCCTGTTCTCCCCAGCCCAGGCGGGCTGGGGCATCAGTAAACCCCAGCCCGCACGGGCTGGGGCTTCCCCAGCCCATGCGGGCTGGGGCACCAATCCCCAGCCCGCACGGGCTGGGGAACCAGTCCCCAACCCATGCGGGCTGGGGCACCAGTCCCCAGCCCGCCTGGGCTGGGGAACCAGTCCCCAACCCATGCGGGCTGGGGCACCAGTCCCCAGCCCGCCTGGGCTGGGGAACCAGTCCCCAGCCCGCCCACCTGGGCTGGGGCACCAGTCCCCAGCCCATGCGGGCTAGGGAACCGGTCCCCAGCCCGCCTGGGCTGGGGCACCAGTCCTCAGCCCGCCTAGGCTGGGGCACCAGTCCCCAGCCCAAGCAGGCTGGGGCCGAACCGGACCCCAGCCCAGGCGGGCTGGGGCAGGCTGATGCGGGCCGGGGCCCGTGAAAAAAAAAAAGAAAAAAAAAATCATGTTTTCAGATTTTTATCTTCACTTCGCAATGCTGCCATGATCGCATCCGAAGTCGGAATTCGACGTTTTTAGTCTCGTTGGAAAGGTGGAGTTTCGAACTACATCTCTGCAAAATTTGGACAACATTGGAGTTCATTTGGTACTTCGAATTTCGTATCGAAGTTGAACTCTGGTCGCTGTTGGTAAACAGTGTGAATCTTGTTCTGGGTCCAACTTTGAGACGTCGCTGCCACTTCGTCTCAACTCGGAATCGAGAAATTCTTTTTGCATCTTAAAATAGGGATGTTGGACTACATGCCTGAAAATTTTAATGACATTTGGACACTGTTTGCTGGTCCAAATAAATTGCCGAACTTGGGTTCGCAGCTGTTTTTGAATGTTTACAAACACTTGGAATAATTTTGATGATTTTCTGGTTTTCATTGATTTCTTTGAGATTTGTCTTTAGATTTCGTACACGGGTTTTATGAATCATTTTCAAAAGATTTTTCGCTCCTAATTGGCTTTCGAAATTATTATATAATATTATTTAATTATTAAATTAATTACTCCATAATAGGAGAGTTTTCAAAAGCCGTTTTAAAGTGTTCTCAAAATCAATTATAAATCCATTTAGAACCATTATTTTCTATAATAAAAATCTCACACTCACTTTTTAGCACGTCGAGCGAAGTGGAAAGGTGCTTAAACGGTTAGGAAATCTCCGGCCTATGGAACCGTGTGTATTTTCTTTCCGGTTAATCCCCGACCTATTCGATTGATCGTTTTGACCTTTGGGTCTAGTTTACCGATGATACGAGGTGGACTTTTTCTTGTTTGGAGTGTGAGCTTGCTATTGGTTAGGAAACCGTTTAGTGCGAACGTGGGGTATGGGACTCATTGTTAACACTTTACGGGTTCCTCTCCAAGAAGTTTGTGACACATTAGCCTCTGGGCGGCCAGTACTGGACCTCTGGGTCACCACGCCTCTGGGCAACCGTCTCTGGACACCTGCTCTTTGGAGCAGTTTATTTTTCGGCATGTGCCTCTGGGCCTTTATCCTTCTGGGAAGGATCTTGCCGTCTCGCGCGTTCCGCATCTGTGCGAGTGATCGATCACAACTCTACAGTACTTGGCAACAACGACTCTGGTCGGTGCACTGCAATATTGTTATTATTTGATGATTTTTACATCCATTCAAGTACCGCCATTCGGTGTTGGTTCTATGGATCCATACGATGTAAGTGTGATTACCTTGTGGATTCACAGTGTCTCTGGACACTGCTTTTCAGTGTTTGATTTCATTGACTTTTCAGTATATCCCCATTCCTCTTTGGAGCATCGATCTTTGCTTGGGCATTGATTACAGACTCTGGTCACTCTTGGGATTATTGCCTATGGGCATCTTTTTATAGCTTTGGCTACGCCGATGATATGAGGCGATTTTTTTTATTCTACACTTTGGTGTTGATTTCTCTTTGGAGATTTTTATTGTTTATTGATGATTAGGGATCGTCATTATATTCATGTGGTTCATAATATACTTCTCTTTGGATAAGTACTGTTTTATTTATGTACCGCATTATTCTATATCTCAGTTATTACTGATTGTTTAGCTAGCCTGACCCGAGTGTTTTCGCTCGGGTCAGACCGAGTTGTTTCAGGTTAGGTCTCTGGACTTAGCTTCTGTGCTTCCGCTTGGACATTATCTGCTATGCTGATGGATAGCGCTTTTATTTATCCACTATTCCGCTACTCTGTTATTATTCAGACTTTGATATGTACATATTTTTGACTCACATGTGTGAGCAGTGGCTTTGTACCCACTTATAGTATTTGGATCTGTATTGACGATGTATTGTTCTGGGATTTTACATCTGTTATGTGATTCTGTTCTGTGATGTTTTATCATTTATTATTGTGCTTTGTCCTGATAGATCTTTAGCCATTTGTAATTTAGTTATAAGTATTTACCGAATATGTCGAACCACCTGATTGAGAAAAATTTAAATAGATTCCACCTTTCGACGTATTCGGTAGATAGTTATAGCTTGATTACAAATGGTCGCTTCCACTATACTCTATTCTCCGCTTTAACAGACAATATTACTCCCGTAATACTCTTTGTTACAGTGGGTCTCAGAGTGGGGCGTTACAATAGCCTCGAGCCTCATCAACCAGGAATGGCTAAAACATGGAAGGTGCACGCAAGGCTAAGTGGCTAGCAACCAATTAGGGTAAGGTCATCCCTGTCTAGATGTTCCTTTTTATTCGGCTTAGTGGGCAGTTGCAGATCCCAACCGCGGGGTGATCTTATTCGGACTATCAAGTAAGAGGTAGCTTCGGTCTTGTGTAGCAGGGGATCAGGGTGGATCCTCGATACAGTGATCTAGACCACGTACTGTGACGGGCGGTACCCCAGTAGCACTGCCATTGAAGGAAACCCATTCTTCCTACGTGCTTTTACGGTTTTGTTTGTAGACCTATTATGCTGGAATTTAATAATGTAACAATTTCGGCTATTTGAATAAGTATTTGTATCTAGACACTATTATAATATCAAAGGATTTGATAAGAAATGTTTTGGTTATCGTAAGGTAAAAACCCGACATGTTTATTTGTGGCGTGGTCTTACGAGATACCTTTGATTTCAAAGGATTTTGAAAACTTTAATAATCCAATTGAGTGTGTTTTCTCACGCTGGTTTTCCAAACTGACTCGGGTGTTATTTTACTATAATGCTCGGGTCAGACCGAGTATTATAGGATACATGATATGATGTTGTGGAACTCAGGAGACGAGCTGGATGGCGAGACGTACTTCCGTACTTGATATGTATTCCGCTGTGTATTTAGTTATGAGGACAAGTTTATATAACTGTCCTGCATTTGGATATTGATTGTGTTGTTGATTTGGGTTGTACTCTGATGATGTAATGTATAAATCAGTACAGATTTCTTTGTGTTTTTAAGCTGTGGATATATATTATATTTATTCCGCTGCGACTGTGAGATTCTGGTGTTGTTTCTATTTTCTTCATATACCTCTTTTCTTCTTTACCCTAACAATCTGGAATTTCCGGCATTCGATTGCTCGGCATTTCTACAGTGAACGTATTAATGTCGAATTTTCGGGGTCGAAAATTCCGGGTCATTACATTTGGTATCAGAGCTGAAGGTTAAACGAGAACCTTGGCTCTGGTGGGAATTACTCGTTAGAAATAGAGTTTGTAGTACTCTAGAATGAGATTGAGTGTATTAATAGATATGAGCGCGTATTTGTTAGTGAATATAAAAATTTTCTTTATATTGTGTTGACTTATCGGTTGAGTGTTTATGAATTTTGGTCGATATGTGGGACGCCATGTCATCGATAGGGATTTCTAAACTCTTAAACAAGATAAACCGACACAATATTATTTTAAAATAGGGTAAATGAAATAATTTTACCCAAATAATTTTTGTATATAAAAGAAATAATTTTCTGTAAATTATTATAGTTATATAAGGTTGCGTGGTTGTTAGGAAGAGATAATATAAATAATTGTCATTGTTGTATGGAAACTGAATATAAGAAATAATGGTATAACCAAAGTTAAGAATTAATTCATATAACAGGATGAAATTTATAAATGTGAATTATAATGTGATTTATAATGAGATAAAATCCCAGAGTAATATTTGAATATAGATTAGAAGGAATTGAAATTTGAAAATGTGGGGATTAATTTTCCTTGAGTTCAAAATGGTTTTCAAAAGTTTTGGAGAAATAATAGTGATATTATTTCGGAAATATTTTTGAATTGGATTTGAAATCCAGTGAGGTTTGGAGTAAAAAAAAAACTTGGAATCAATTTAAATGGTGTTAGGTAAAGTGAAGTCGTAGAATTTGTTCGAAGGAACTAAAAGAAGTAAGAATTTGGAAACAAACTTTTATTTGAGAAAAATTGAAATTGAAATTTGGAAATGGAGTAATTAATTAAATTTGTCAAGTTGGACTAAATAAAGCAAAGTATTGAAATAAAATTAGTAAGTAAACACATTAATTAAACTTGTAAATGAAATTGAAATTGAACGCTGGGATTGGGTAAAGTAAAGTGAACTTGTAGAACTAGTTCTAAGTGAACTAAAATAATAAAGTTTGGAAGTAAAAATGGTTTGAGATAGGAATAAATTAGTAAGTGAAACTAATTTAAAGAAATAGTTAGTTAAGAATGGGTTTGTGATAAGATGAATAGAATTCAATATTTAGTTTGAATTGGAAATAAACTAAGAATTGAAGATAAAATTTAATTCAGAATAAAATTGAAAATTTAAGTTAAGTAAATAGATGTGAAAGCTTAGGTGGTGAAGTAAAAATAAATATTAAAGTATATAAATATTTATAAAGAACTTAAGTAAAAATTTGGAATGGAGAAATATTCTAAATTAATGTTGAATAAAGGTTAAGTAAAGTTGTAGAATGGGATAATGGTGAATGTGTGTATAGAAATCAAAATAAATAAAAAGGAAATTGATATAGCTAATAATCAATTGGGGATAAATATGTAGGATGCACGTATATTATTTTATTCGCATAGCGATTCGATCCAGAATTCGAGCACAAAATTTTGAGATAGTTATATCGATCCGAGTTGGGATTTTTCACTCGATTTTCAACGGCGAACCCTGAATATGGATTTTTGATTAATTATGGAAATTCTCTATCATAGTATACAGCTATGCAAGGAGAATGACGGTTTCTGATCAGGAAACCAAATCTATGTCCGCACTAGAGAATCGGGTGAACGATACTAGTTCGGAAATGAATTGTGTGATCGAGCGAGCGATCGGATTCGATATTGCGCGTACGAATGATATGTGTACATCGTACGGACTTGAATGAAATAGATATTGAAATTTTGTAAAGAAATTGATAAAATGATTTTGAATTCGATGATTAGATATTATTGCTAAGTAGGATATACAGGTATTTTATGAGGAAAGGGGAAATTGGTTTTGATTTCAGAAGATAAATTTGAATTGCCCAACATAAAGGTATGTATTTAAATTGGCATATGAAATTTGGTGATTTTCTGGTCTAGCCACTTGGCATTTTTTTTTTTTCTTTTGAAATTTGGGGGCTCGTAGAGGCATTTTGTAGTTGTTCCGAGCTAGCCGCACAAAGGAGATGCTGGCGAAATTTTTCAAAAATTTAAAGACTTAGAAAATTTTTAGAAAATTTTGATAAGTTTAAATTTGATTTTATATTATAATTTGAATGATTTAGTAAATAATTTTGTTTGAAAACTATGGAAGAGTTTAGGAAGTTAGTAAGAGGGTTAGTGTGTCGTTAATAAAAGAATTGTTTTGAAAAGTTATTGAAACCGTTCGGTTTTGGAAAATGATGAACGGGTAACGGACCATTCTTCCTAACTAGTAATTTCGAGGACGAAATTCTTTTAAGGGGGGAGGAATGTGACGACCCGGAATTTTTGAACATTTGAAATTGGAATATTTAATTGATTTTAAATATTTAAAAGTTAATGTTTAACTTGAATTTCAAATATCACTAATTATGGGATAATTTAGTTATTGGATTTAATAATTGGAAAATTGGGAAAAATAGTGAATCATGATTTTCAAGCTTGTTAAAAATAATTTGAAGGTTTATAAAATTTATATAAATATTACTGAAGGTAATAGAACTTTTGAAATTGAATTTTAGGTGATTTGTTCAGTTTTGAAATTATATCGTTTAAATTGACATTTTAAAATAGCCTTCTGAGGCACAATCTCGAAATTCGACGAAACAAGTTCCATTGGATTTGTAATAGTGTATTATTATCGGATTTCTATTTTCGTAGTGATTGGAGTTGTCGTATGATCGTACGGTAGATAAACTCACTTAAATTTTATATCGAAAATTTAATAAATAACTGGTCCAAAAAGCTATCTTCTCCATACGATCGAATTAGAACTCGAAACCTTTTCCAGTGCGTTCGGAATAGGGGTTTAACATTATAAACGCCTAGCGGCACGCCTCGATTGGAGATCAAGTTTTTGAGTTGCATTTATCGAGACGATTTGAATTTGAATTTAAATTGAATATATATATTCACATACAATAGGCAATTTTAACACGTTTCCCCTTAACAACACGTGTTCCCCTTCCTTTCCAATTGCGTACAGATGTCCCCTTCTTCTTTTATATTGCAACCGAGTATTTTAAAACCCAAATCAAAAATAAAACAAGAGAAAAAAATCGATATCAGTTTCAAAAATAAATGAAGCTCAGATCGAAATTAAAAATGGCTGACACATCAAAATCCCGTCTTCCCTCTGTTCGATTCGATGTCGAACGCGCTTAAATGGCGGAATAGTATTCGTGACGAATTCGAATTTGGAAATAAGAGGGGGGGCTTCGCGTCGTCAATAGCCGCCCTCCCTTTCGAATTCAAGTCGGAGCCCAACTCGTTGGTTCTCGTTGTTTTCTAGAATCTCGCAAGCTTGGTGGCCACGATGGTGGGGCTTGCAGCGTGGGGGTGGCTGGAGGATGCAGTGAGGTGCGGCAGCGTTGATTTTGGAAGCTGAGCGGAGACGACTTCGACTTCGTCTCTAGGGGAAGGTGGTTTCGAAGACGAGCGTGGGTAGCGACAGGAAGAGGAGGCGTTCTACTGGGGCTAGGGTTCGTACGCAAGAGTGGTGACCACCGCGACTTTGCGTGTGTGCGATTCTGGAAGTAGTAAGGTCAAAATTTGAAAGAAAGCAAGCCAGATTGGAAGTGGGTTGCCAACAAAAATCAAAAGTGAGTTAATCTCACTCATTTGAATTACCTTTTAAATTTAAATAGTTAAATTTAAATTATTGGTTGTTGTTTGAATTGATAATTTATTATCAGCTTGGATGTGATATGTTATATGTATAGTATATATATATTGGAGTGATTGATTTCCCGCATTATATAGCGGATGAGACCCTATGCGCCCCGCATAATGGCGGCTGACCCTATATACCGCGATATTCCACCTCAAAATGGAATTGGTATTTATATTGTGCTAACATCTATGGATGTAGGGAAACAGGTTGGAGGGATCCAACTGAATTCCTCAAAATGTTGGAATTTATTTTCATATTCGGTGATATGTTTTATTTTATAATCTGTGATAGATTATATTGGAATTGATGTTATTGATTGCTATGGTTGGCTGAATATATTTGGGTATTTTAAGATATCAAATATATGGATGTGGGATTTTTTTAAAAGGAAAATAAAATGGGAGTTTTGAAATAAAGATTGAAATTGATGTTTCAGATTTAAATAAGGATTTTAAATCTTAATAAAGGGTGAATTTGGTGTTAATGGATTTTGGACTTGATTTTGGATAGATCGAGAAATGAATTTTAAAGGGAAGTTAACTCAGGAAATCGATTTGAAATCGATTAAGTGTTTTTGGAAACTGTGATTTAAAGAAAATGAGAAATGAGGATTTGTAAACTGGGTTTATAAATAAAGTGAAATATTTATCAGTGGATAAATTTGGAATTATAAATTCACGGTGGGAATTTATAAGGAGATGGGAATTGTGTTTTTAAAATTAAAGTAGTTTTGGCTTAAGTATTATTTGGAAAATTAGTATAGAATTTCATAACTATTGTTTTAAATTTAGAAGTATATAAAGTAGCTTTATTTTAAAATGATAAAGTATATAATTTTGGGTAAAGTGATTTAAATCTATTAAAATCTAATTTTTATAAGACTTGGCGTTTTCAGTGGGAATAAAATAATTGGCTGAATTGATTGTTTATTTGATAGTTAAATAACTGACTATCAGATTTGGACCCAATAAGACTTTGGAAATATATAGGAAGAATACGGGAATTATATGGTACAGTTACCGTTTGAGGTGCTATACTATACGTATAAACTCATTCGTTCTTCTAGGACGTTATAAGGAAATCCATCCACTAATGGTTAGGAGGTGATCTCCGATCTTATTCTCGTCTGTTTATTTCCAAAAGAACCGGGGTTGAGTTTACCGGGAAATAGCGAACGTTGTTTCGAAGAGACCGGGATCAAATTTGTAATCCGAAAACCACTTCAATCCAACGAGTACGTTTTCGTGAGGAAGACAAGAGCTTGGAGTCGATGATGGAGCAGTAAAGTGCAAGGGCTAATCGCTACTAATCCCGAGAGTGATTCCAAAATGGATGTAGTAGGAGTAGTGCCTTCGGTTCCGTTCGGACCTGGAACAGACTTGTATGGATGAATGCTTTCAGAACATTGTCAGAGGACGATGAGTATTCTAAGTGAATGTGTGTGCTAAAAAGGTAACGCATAGCCTCGAGCCTCATCAACTGGGAATGGCTAAAACAGGGGAGGTGCATGCAAGGCTAAGTGGCTAGCAACCAATTAGGGTAAGGTCATCCCTGTCTAGATGTTCCTTTTTATTCAGCTTAGTGGGTGGTTGCTGATCCCAACCGCTGGGTGATCTTATTCGAACTATCCAGTAAGGGGTAGCTCCGGTCTTGTGTAGCAGGGGATCAGGGTGGATCCTCGGTATGGTGATCTAGACCACGTACTGTGACGGGCGGTACCCCAGTAGCCCTGCCATTGAAGGAAACCCGTTCTTCCTACGTGCTTTTACAGTTTTGTTAGACCTATTATGCTGGAATTTAATAATGTAACAATTTCGGCTATTTGAATAAGTATTTGTATCTAGACACTATTATAATATCAGAGGATTTGATAAGAAATGTTTTGGTTATCGTAAGGTAAAAACCCGACATGTTTATTTGTGGCGTGGTCTTACGAGATACCTTTGATTTCAAAGGATTTTGAAAACTTTAATAATCCAATTGAGTGTGTTTTCTCACGCTGGTTTTCCAGACTGACTCGGGTGTTATTTTACTATAATGCTCGGGTCAGACCGAGTATTACAGGATACAGGATATGATGTTGTGAAACTCAGGAGATGAGCTAGATGGCGAGACGTACTTCCGTACTTGATATGTATTCCGCTGTGTATTCAATTATGAGGACAAGTTTATATAACTGTCCTGCATTTGGATATTGATTGTGTTGTTGATTTGGGTTGTACTCTGATGATGTAATGTATAAATCAGTACAGATTTCTTTGTGTTTTTAAGCTGTTGATATATATTATATTTATTCCGCTGCGACTGTGAGATTCTGATGTTGTTTCTATTTTCTTCTTCTACCTCTTTTCTTCTTTACCCTAACAATATGGAATTTCCGGCGTTCGATTGCTCGGCATTTCTACAGTGAACGTATTAATGTCGAATTTTCGTGGTCGAAAATTCCGAATCGTTACAATAATAGCCTATAATATGTCGATAACATTTAAAAATTAGGTAAATATAACAATATTTCGAGTTTACAATCCCGATAGTAAATTATTTATATGATTACACTACTATAACACAAAGAGTGTACAATCTCGATGGTAAATCATCTATAAAACTACATTACACTAACACATTGAGCATACAGTTTCAATGGTAAACCGTCCTACACATAATATGTTACTATAACACATCGAATGTATAACCTTAATGGTAATCCATCCTATAGCCAATATTATTTAACTGATAACATACATGGATGGAATAACAAATCAGTTCCCCGTTAGGTACATCGGTTGACATAATGTAAACCCTGCTATATGGATATATTCATTCTTCCAGCGATCCACATACTGAAATGTGCCATTGGTGGTGCTAACAGTAACGATAAGAGCAATCTAAATGCGATATAATTGCACGCCTAAGCTTAGTGCCACGTTATACAATATCGAAATATTACGAGGAGCTTCAGGACATCGAGCGAAAAACCTCAAACTCGATACAAGGCCTAAAATAGGTCGAGGTTCAACCTGCATTAAGTCACCCGATTGGTTGAATGTGAAACATCAATCAGTCGATTGTTTGCATGTGTATTTTTTATTACAAGGTGTCGATTGTTCAATCAACTGATGGAAATTTTCAATCGATTGTTATCCCTTGTATTAAAATATTTTTTCTCGGTTTTTCCATAGGTTTTCTCGAGTTCGATCGACCGATTAATGAGTTGTGGTCAATCGACTGTATTCCTATTGTGGAGTTTTCAACACTCCAAACTCCATTGACTTTGTCCAATTTTGCTAGTTCTCTATTCTACCTTCTTTCCGGACTTCGAAAGCAATGTATAATTTATCATTTGTTCATTTTAAACACTAATTAATTTTCATTAACATCTTTATACACCCAAATAGTTATTGGTTCATTATTTCAATCATAATTGAATTTTTGATGCAATTTATCGATATGTCCATATAAACTATACTATGATCAAAATATCCATAGAATTAACAATTATTCATCATAAATGGGTATCTATTCACTCTATTAATCATTTTTCATAGTTTAAGGTGAAATTTACATCTAATTTACCCCCTCTAAGTTCATATCAATTACTTATCAAAGCGATGGTCTAGGGTTCCTCAATTTATCAATTTAATAATTATCACTAATGAGATTATCAAATCGGTCCTAAATCATGTTATTAAACTTTAATAAGATATATAAATGAAATTTATTGCATATCCAACTACATAAACTTTTCGTAGATAAACCCATTCACCTAGAATTGCTAATTTAACTTAAATCTTCAAGCTTTCTCCTTTGATCTGATTTGCCTTGCCAATTCTCTATTTTAATTTGAGTTCATATAGATTAAATCTAGTTGCTCTTGCTCTTCTCTTTGTTTTGATATATCATTTCATTGATTTGGAGTTGATTTGAGATAGAAAAGAGGAATTTAAGGGTTAGTGATCTATGGTGGCTATATAATAAAGAAGAAAGAGACTATAATGAGGTAAACTTAATTTTCCACTATTTTAAACCCTAGTCCTAAAATCAACTCCCTAGCCCACTTGGGCTTCCGAGCTGTTTGGTCCAAAAAGTGTGTTTCGATAAACTATTCATATCCTTTTCATTCGATATCCGTTTTTAATGTTTTATATATGAATTTGGAGCGGAAGAATCTACATTAATGCAATGGTGAAGTTAGATTTCCTAGATTCCTTGATTTGTAAAATTTACGTTTCCATATTTTAAGTCAAACTACCAAAATACCCTTTTAAGTAGATCAATTATTTTTATTAAAAATCTAAGTTATTGCATTCTCCTCCCCTAAAAGAATTTCATCCCCTAAAATTCCAAGAGGTGGAAAAATGTAACTCGTAGATAGACCATACAACAACAACCATGTGCATGTGCATTACGTGCACTCAAACCACAACATAATCAAATTAATCCAAACAGTTCCTATCAAACATATCCAATTCCCAACATTTCTAACAATATAAGATATGATTTCCATATAGATACCAATTATAACTTTCTTATAGATAACAATATAGTAGCAATAATATAATGTAAATAGATAATACACATCCATCAAATAAGCATATGGCATGTGGTAAAGGCATAAATGCAACTCCTATATGAACGCAAAATCATGGTGTATAAGCATGTGTGCAAAACATCCTAAAATAAACAGATGGTTTTTATATGTATGCAACATATATGTAAAGTCAAGTCACATAATAAAACATAAGCCACACAACAAAACTTACTACACCAACCAATTTCCTGATTTAAATAAATAACAAAAATATGGAAAACATACCAGAGAAGAGTGAGGGATGAGAAGCTCTAATCTTCTCTCAGGCTCCTAAGTACTCTTAGCCAGATCATTTCTACACTGGACAAACAATTTAATTATTTTGTTCAGAGTCATTCTATTCCATGCCCAATGATGTGAGTCAATGCATGATAAATAAGCGATTCTCTTTCAGCCTCAACCTTCTCTATCTGACTCAGCTTGACTACTATGGTTGAATCGTGTAAACATTTTTGCAAGTGTGACAAATGAAAAACATCATGAACTGCAGCCAAATCTTCAGGAAGTTTCACTCTATATGCTAACCATCCTACTCTTTCCTATATCAAAAAAGACCCTACAAACCTCGGTGCCGACTTTCCCAAGCTACCAAACCTCATAATTTGCCTTAGTGGCGAGACCTTTATAGAAACCATGTTGCTTATAGCAAATTCCAAATCTATGCATCTCTTGTTAACATATGATTTTTTTTATCCTATATAGTTTTCATCCTCCTGTGAATTAGATCTACTTTCTTTGAAGTCTCTCTGATTATCTCTGGTCCAAGAATAATCTTATCTGTAGTGTCTTAACAACAAGATGTAAACATGTATGGCCTCTCATACAATGCCTTGAATGGTGCCATCTCAATAATTAGTTGATAGCTATTATTATAAGCAAACTCTACTAATGGTTGGTGGTCTTCCTAAAGATCTCCAATATCCAAAATACACATATGTAATAATTCCCCCAATACTTAATTTACAAGCTCAGTATGTTCATTTGTCTATGGGTGATAGGCCATACTCAAATTCAGTTTTGTGCCCAAATCCTCCTGAAGACTCCATCAAAATTCACCAGAGGAACTTGATGTAGTCAAACTACCACTCTAACATATAAGTTTGCTGATGATATAGTTGTCCTTGTATTCCTAGTAGGAATAAAATGAGTTCATTTGGTAAATTGATCGACAATAACCCAAGCACTCTCATTTCCCCTTCTTATTCTTGGCAGTCCATTAATAAAATCCACTAAAATACTTTCACAGTTCCACTGGTATATCTAAAGGTGGCAACAATCCACCGAGCATTTTTTGCTCTGCCTTAGCTCTTTGACATGTCAAACACTTAGAAATGAACTCCACCACAAGCTTCTTCATACTTATCAAGTAAATTACCCTCTTCATGTATTGATATATCTTGTCCCCACTGGGATGAATAGTCATCCTGGAACAATGAGACTCATCAAGTAACAAGTCAATCATCTTTGTAATAATTGGAACACACAACCTACCATCTCTGCACAACCATTGTGACAACCACCCTACATCTCCGACACCCAATATATCTGTAGAGTGCACTGCTACGGTGCCTGACCAATGTATGATGATTGCTAAGGTTGTAAAGTAAATAAAACGGTCACATAACCTATCATATATTTCATGGCACATCGAATATAATATAATAATCATCATAGATATAAAACAGGCGAGATTGTAACAAATAAACGAACCACATAATTAAAGTCAGATGTTCATATAGTTATACAAAACAGTAATAGGTCTTATACAACTGATAAATAAACTCAAATAATAATTGTCCCTAATAATGCAGGTCAAACACTATCAAGGCTCCACAGTGTCGCATAGTGAAATAAGCAATAATAGGCCGAAGATAAAATCATGACAAAGCATCGCCTTCTACTAGTCTATCTACACAACTTCGTGTGTTGTCTACGCTTACTCGCTAGTCTACTCATTTAAGAGTACCCGAGATAATAAGAAGCAAGGCATAAAATCCCGAGTAAGAAAACAGTCTGGTTTGAGCGATGAACAATCTTAAATTATCACTATGAAAGTGGATATAGTCTATGTGACATAGGGTATGAAGCATCATACCCGACATTTCCTACATCCAAAGAGTTAGCACATAATAATATAGTAATTTACTAACATCATAAAGTGTACAAATATCCTGGTACACCATCAGGTGTCTAGGTATCGGCCTCTTAGATACCTATGCCCTGTGACATCCCTAGAGCGATAAATAAATTTGGCAAAATAACATCCATCAAACAATCTATACTTTCTCTTAATGCACTTTAGATATATGATAACTCGTATGACCATTCCTGTGCCAAGGATTAATGAAAAAAATATTAGTTTTCTATATATCCGAACACCAGCCCAAAGATGAGACTAAATCCCTTCCTCGATACAGATCCTTTTAATGATCCATGGTAGTCGACTAAGTACCCAATAAGCATCCTTACAATTCCCCATGCTTACGAGTACACTAGAAACCCCTTCAAGCATCTACGATCCCTTCGCACGTGTATCTAAGCCCTTCCTCACTCCATCTATTTCCACTCATCATTGTGGAACCCTTCAACATTCCACTCTCCATAATAGAACCCTTCAACATTCTATTCACAAGTTCCCTTCCTCAAACCCACCCTAGTGGATTATCATGGTGACTCCATTAAAATTGAGATGTCATTAGCGAAACGCAACTCCATCATCATCGAGTCGTCGTAATCAAAGTCTCAAATTCATTACATCGAAACATCATGTCATCGCTTCACCATCAAAATCGCTCATCGTAAAGCATGAAAATGAAAAACAAGAGTTTGTCGCACAAAAAACCACCACATCATGCTCCCCAAAGCTCCTCATCATCCATGCCAGCGATTGGTCATATAGGCATCATCAATAGTGATAGAAACCGACCATCTCTAAGTGATCTGTACTGACCACTTTGGTTGTGTACTTAGCCAAGTGAAAATGTTTGGCATCTATCCTGAAGTCTAAAACACATGCCAAAGTCCATCGCCTTTCGCCTTCAGATTGGTAAGCACACATCCTAGTATTCTTCCACACACTTATCCTACCCATTCAAGTTTCCATCATATGTATATTCAATGGATAAGCACAGAATTCTGTCTTATCATGTGAGTTCCCATCCATGTTCATTTAATTGATATACACGAAACTGTACTTTAGGGGTTACTTCCTAACTCTATATCGCTATTGATAGACATTTTCAACAAAAATAAGAAAAAAAGCATATACAACCAACAATCATACATATAATCAAAATGGCATACATACGATATATACAATACACCTATATCAATCGATTTCAGATTCATATAAAAATGGCTTAAATCTAGCAATTTTCAAAAATAGTACATCCTTATAAACCCATATGATATCCAATTAAAAACATTTTAAACACTTTAAAATTATTTTATAAAATTAAATGTGGTTTTAAATATATTAAAAATCATGTTTTAAAGTTGGAAATCACTTCAAAACATCGCTTTTATACTATACTAACAATCATAGTATGGCGATAGACAATATTACTCACCTCAATAAAAGCTACCAAATCCCATGCCAAGTGGTTGAGGGATCCAATACGAGTGCAATGCAAGAAATCACGTCCTAATCGAACCTCATACGCAAAAGATACGAATTATATAGGATATCGATATACATACATACATATATCTTAACTTACTTAGTTAATCAATAATTAAATTAACTATTGAGTTCTATAATTACCCCTTAAGCTTTCTTCCCACTTATGTAACTCCTGTAGCTCGTATCACTATGCCATCGTGCATGCAATTCCACGTGCACACCAACTGCCATCGCACTTTTCCCAATGCCGCCGCCAACACCACCACCTGCACCGCCTAACATCTCTCCTATCGCAACACCCATCTTCGGACAACCGCGACCGTTGTAGCCTCTTTATTTTCATTCTCACTTCTTGGCACATACCAAATGTCAATTACCGCTACCCGAGATCGCCCGACCCACTGCACGCACTTCTCCACCACCGCCACCCACTCCTACACTGTCTACCCATGAAAAAACATAAACAAACCCATCATTTTGCTAAACTTCTCCAGCTTCTTGCAACCACCACCTTTACTTATGCCTTAAACTAACTATAACTTTATAAAACCCTTACTAAATGAACAAACCCATATAAATGATTACCCATTCGGTTAGACCACCAAAAGTTCACCATTGGCGATCTTTGCAATCAACTTCGTTTTTCCCTTTACCGTAGCAAGAAACACAACCATTCCAATGCTACTTTGATCCTTTCTCCACTGTAAACACAACCGTACCCTCCAAATCCATACTAGTTAACCTCCGAAATCACTCACTTCGTCGAATTTGCATTTTTCGGTTGCCACAATCGGAGTTGGGCTGAACCGAGGCATGGTTATTTAGTTCTTAGAAAAATGGAGAGACACAAGTTTCGTTTTGGCTAAAACGATAACCATTTTCTTAAGAAAGAAGAGTGGGAGATAGGTTCATAAAGAGGAAAGAAGAGTATGTGAATGGTGGAATGAAATGTGGCTACAACAAATGGAATAGTATTTATAGGGTATGGATAGGGTTAGAGCTTGAAAGCCCTTTATTTTTTTTATTTCCAAACTTCCAATGCACATTTTATGGTCTAACGACCTTTTAGAATGTTTGATTGCGATGATTCTTTGACGACATGACTCGTCGTAGTTTTCCCATTCCAACGGTGTAGGTTTCATTAGAATCCAAGATCGTTCCCCAAGAGGCTATTTTTAGGCGTTTTTAAGTCGTATGTGCTACTGGAATGTCCGATCTCGAAACTTCTTCGACTGCGTGGATCATACATTTTTTCTTAACCAAAGGTCACTTTCCATTCATCGAAAATCTCTTACATCGATTAGTGCACAAATATCAATAAAATACATATGACTACTGAAAATGCCAAATAATATAAACCATGATCAAAATAGTCCAATAAAATTACTAAGGGTTAAAATGTCAATATTCAACATCACCCAAAATTATATCCAAATACGACCCAATATGGATTTAAAAATAATATTTTACAATCCTCCGGTATTTACATACGAGTCATTGCACTCTCCACTTTTTAACAATTTCACCTCTGAAATCCCCGAATCAAACAAGGAATGATCAAACATAGCTATCCAGCATGCCTAACAACCATAACAAGCAAAAGTAATCATATCAAACATCAAACATGCACACATAATATCAAACATCAAGAAGTAACATCCATTCCTATCCTAGCATGCATGATACTTATCTAATATAAAGCATTGAATATGATATCTCATGTGAAAGCTAACAATAAAAATGAAAACTTACCAAGTGGAGAGATCCGAACAAGCGGTCCCCCCACTCTCCTCCGTTTTCCTATGCAACCACCTTTGCTTTCACTCTACCGAATCTTTACCGCTTCATCGTCTTTATCCAAAGATATTTCTCATTACATAAAACTGTACGAATAGGCCTGTGAGATCTCAAAGTTTCTGGTTCAATCTTGATATCCTCTAGCTGATTCGGTGCCATCTTTTCCAGCACCTCTTATAAGCTCTTCCAAAATCCACTAGCGAATAAAGGGTCTCGGTCACTCACAATGCTCTTTAGCACATTATGTAATCACACTATCCACTTCACATACAACTCATCCAATTTGGATGCCGTTCTACCGGACTTAAAGGGTATAAATCTAGCACTCTTTCTCAATCTATTAACTATGATCCATATGCTATCATACACCCCCTCCCCCATGGACCTTGGCAGTCCACCGATGAAGCTCATTAATATTTGCCCCCACTTCTACTCAGAAACAGACAATATCCCATCCTTATAGAGTCAACAAACTCGGTCGGGTCCGCATTGCCACATATCCTTAGATTCTATTCCACTATCAATCTTATCAATAATATCTACTAGCATAATATCGTGCCTTTGACTAGTGTCGATCCGCTCAATCAAAGTAGGTATGATAGTAAAACTAGCCACATATCTGGCACTAGCTCACATCAAGGTCTAAAGTCATAATCAGCAATAAACTCAAGCTTTGTCCATTCTAGGAACATCGCCCCCAAACCAATATGTCTTCCACTCATAGTATCAGGGACTGCATTTCCCTTACTAGATGTATAGGAAATGTCAAAGTTGTCGAAGCCCAAGAATTCCAACTATCCCTACCGGCGAAGACTGAGATCCTTCTAGGAGGAGAGGTATTCGAATGATATGGGGTCAGTGATAAATACGAACCTCTCTCCTAATAGATAGTGCCTCCAAACCTCCAAAGTGAATATCATCGATGCCAACTTCAAATCATGAGTTGGATACTCCCTCTCATGCAGTTTCAGTTGTCTACTGGCATACGTGACAAACTTAACCTTTTGCGTCAATACCGCACCTAGTCCAGTACCACAAGCATTTGTGTATACTGTCTACTCCTCATTCCCACTTAGAATGACTAACACTAGTGAACTCGTTAAATTATCTTTCAGACTCACAAACACATATTGCACCTCGTGTCCCAAACAAAGGTCTGATTCCTCTTTGTCAAATTGGTTAACGATATCGCTATCTTTGAGAAGTCCTTGATAAAACATCTATGGTATTCTGCCAATCCAAGGAAACTTCTTACATCCATAGCCCTCTTAGGTTTGTCCCAATCATGGACTACCATAACCTTTGCATAATCTATAGTAATGACCTACTCCATAGCAACATAACCTAAGAATCTTACTTACCTCCTCTAGAGGTGACACTTTGAAAACTTCGTCTTCAATCGGTGTTTCCTCAATACCTCCATCATAATCCTTAAATTCGCCTTGTGTTATTATTCCATCTATGTGAAGTCAAGAATACCATCAAGAAACATAAGCATGAACCTACTCAACTGACCCCTTGAAACATGGCTCATGGGATCTACAAAGTATGTAAATGCATTGGTTAGCCCGAATGGCATAACCAACCACTCACCAAATCTAGATGGCATATGAAACATTGTAATCGACACACTCTTCTTTGCCACTCTTAGTTAGTGAAATCCCATCGTAAAGGCCAAATTAGAGAACATCCTCGCACCATAGAGCTGATTGAACAAGTCATTCATATGTGGGAGTGGATACTTGTTCTTCTTCATCACCTTATTCATCTCATGGTAATCAACACATAATCTCAAAGAGTCGTCAGCCTTAGTAGCAAATACTAATGGTCACCCCACTTAGATATGCTTCTACAAATAACACTTACCTCAGTAGGTCATCCGCTCAAATCTTTGGTTCCCTCTGCTCATTGGGTGTTATATGCCTCAAAAGCATAACTCCTGGTCTAGCATCTTTGATCTGATCGATACAGAACTTTATCTCCCTATGTGGTAGTAACCGGTCACATCATAAAATATATCTGAATATTCTATAGCTATATGCATATATGATAACTCATGCTATGGGACCCCCATCGAATATAGAAAGCTAACTATCACCTCATCCTCAGATGGGCAGCCTAACTATACTTTCCACCCATCTCAGTCCTAATCATCACCAACGGCCTCTCACAGTCCACTATTACTCCATATCTCTTCAGCCAGTCCATTCTAAGAATAATACCAAACACAATGAAACCAAAAACAAAGCACTCATAAACAAATGAACATCCATGACTCGATAACACTAAGTCTGGACAAACCATGCATAGGCTGGCTAAGCACCCTCTAGGGTTTGTCACAATTAAAGGTTAGTCAACTGCCTCTGGTCTCAATCTCAATATATCTACCGAATCACTAGATATAAAGGAATGTGAAGCCCAGTTATGGAATAAAACATGTATAGAAACATCATAAACGAAAGGCATACCTTAGGTAGCAATGCCCTTTCCCTTCTCTTCATCGACGGAGCAATTGATGAAGTCGGAATGGCATTGAATGCATAAGCCTTCACCGTTTTCCCCTACTTAACTAGTTCGGAATAGTCCTCCTACATTGGGTACATGCTCTCGCATCGTAAATCCTTCTGGATCAACTCCTTGAAGCTCTCATAAATGTGATCGATCAATCGCTTCCCAAGATGGTCATTTAACCTAATGATAAACTTTCCCTTCTTTTTGAGTGGAGTATCAATGAAAGATCGACCATACTTGGACAACATATCAAATTCAACCACATACTCTGACATAGACTTAACGCCTTACTTTAAGTCGGCAAACTTTCAAAACAAAACTGACTTCTAAACAGTTGGGATAAAATTTTCTTCGAAGCGAACTATGAACCGGTCCTAAGTAAATCGATCAACGGAGGTCGTGGATCTAATGGAATTCCACCATATCATAGCCTATCCTTGGAGTTATCTAGAGGTCAACCTCCACCTCATGTCATCAAACTCTAAGTCATCGAAGATCTTTTGCAAATATCCACTCAGGCTTAGACTTCTAGTTTTCCTCTCAAGCTAGAATAATCTCTATACAACTTAGAAAAGTAGACCTGAGTGCTACTACGTAAGCAGCATCGTCATTGGGAGCAACTTGGGCATTCCGAACCTTGTTTCATACCATCAACAAACATGTTCTATAGATCAAGGTAGACAGCCCCCAATCCTACTACCACCTCAACTCTAGAGATGGAGATCCTAGCAATGTTTCATGTATACCAAATCATTCTTAATCTATAATAAGAATGACCGGTCTCTCTTAAAGAAGAACCGCATCATTGGTACGCATGTGTGCAATGTGACTTAAATATTATATATAATGCTATATAGTTTTGAAAATAAAAATACATAACAAGTACGCTCTTTTTTATACTTCAGATTCGTTCTAGGGTGATAACTCATACCCTATCTCTAATGGATCCTGGTATCTCTTAGGTTAGCTATGCAACCTAAGCTATAGTACTAAATATAATGTCCAGCTTACACCTCTGACACCAAATTTATCTGTAGGTTGCGCTACTATAGTGCCTTGACAAATGTAAGATGATTTTCAAGGTTGTAAAGTAAGTAAAACAATCACAAAACCTTTCATATATCTCACAGTGCATCGAATAAAAAAATCATCATAGATATAAAATAAGCGAGATGGTAATAACTAAATGAACCACAGAATCAGAGCGCACATGTACATACAGTTATACAAAACAGTAATAGAGTTTATTCAACTTGTAAATAAACTCAAATTATAATTGTCTCTAATAATATTAAGTCAAACATTGTCAACGCTCTATAGTGTTGCATAATAGAATAAGCAATAATAAACCCAAAATATAAATATGAGAAAGAATCGCCTCCTTCTAGTCCATTTGCACAACTCGATGTATCGTATATACATGCTATGTAGTCTACTTATTTATGAGCATCCAAGATAATAAGAAGCAAAGCGCAAAATCTCGAGTCAGACAACGGTAATGGAAAAATCCTAGTTTTTTATGTATCTAAACACCAGCCTAAAGCTGACACTAGGTCCCTTTCTCGATCTAGGGTATACGGATCCCTTCAATGATCTGAGTCAGTTGCCTAAGTACCCAATGAGTGTCCTCACAATTCCCCTACTTACGAGTACACTAGAAATCTTTCTGAGCATTAATGACCCCTTTGCATGCATATCCAAGCCCTTCCTCGCTCCATCTGTTTCCGTTCATCATTGTGGGAACCCTTCATTGTTCCACTTTCTATAATAGAATCCTTCAACGTACTATTCACAAGTTCCCATCCTCGAACCCGCCCTGGTGGATCATCATGGCGACACCATCAACTCGAGCCATCAACATAGAAACACAACTTCTTCATCATCGAGTCATCATCATCAAAGTCTTGAAGTAATCACGTCAAAGAATCACGTCATCGCCTCACCATCGAAAATGCTTGTCATAGAGCAATAACATTAAAATCCAGAGTCGATCGCATGAAAAAACCACCATGTTATGCTTTTCGAAGCCTCCTCATTGTCCATGTCAAAGATTGGCTAAATAGGCCATCATCAACAGTGGTAGATACAAACCACTCTAGATTGGTCGGTACTGACCATTTTGGTTGTGTGCTTAGTCAAAAATGACAAAGTACAAACCAAGTGAAAACGTCCGACGTCCATCCTGAAGTTCGAAGCACATGTCCAAGTACATCGTCTCTTGTCTGTGGATCGATCGGCATGAATCCCAGTATTCTTCCACATACCTTTCCCATCCATTCTAGTATTTATCATGTGCCTGTTCTAATGATATGCACGAAACTCTATCCCATCATGTGAGTTCCCATTCCGGTGCATTTCAATCGATATAGACGAAACTCTATCTTATGGGGTATTTCCTAATGCTATATCGCCTTTTGATCGATGTTTTCAACCAAAACAAGCAAACAAGCATATATACAACCAACAAGCATAAATACAGCTAACATAGCATACATATGACATATACAATACACCTTTATTAACCAATTTTGGATTCATATCAAAACTAGCATAAATTAAGCGATTTTCAGAAAATAGTACGTCCATTAGGACATATGTGATATCCGATTTAAAACCATTTTAAAACACTTTAAAATTCTTTTCTAAAATCAGGTGGTTTAAAAATATTAAAAGTCTCATTTTAAAATTTAGAAATCATTTCTAAATATTATTTTTGTACTATCCTAAAAATCATAGTATGGTGAGAGGTAATATCACCCACCTCAACAAAAGCTATCAAATTCCATGTCAAATAGTAAAGGGCTCCTATATGAGTGGAACACAAGAACCACATCCAAACCGGATCTTATATGTAAAAGATATGAATTTCGTAAGATATATATATATATATATATTAATAAGTTAACTAACCTAATTAATCATTAATTAAATTAATTAATGACTTTCACAATCACCCTTTAAGCTTTCTTCTCACTTAAGTAACTCATGTAGCTCCTATCACCATGCCATCATGCATTCAACTCCACCTTGCAAACCAACTATCGTCGCACTTCACCCAATGCTGTCTCCAGCACCACCACCTGCACTACCCATCATCTCTCCTACTGGAGCCACCATCTCCGACCAACCCCTGACTACTGCATCCTCATTTTCTTTGCCCTCACTACCTGGCACGCTAACTACGGTCACCCGAGACTACCCGCACCGTCATCGCACCTCTCCACCGTCGTCGCCTACTCCAACCAATGCCAATCATCACCTGCACTGTCTATCCATGAAAAAACAAACCAATTATTTTGCTCGACTTCTCTAGCTTCCCACCACAACCATGTTCACCTATAGCTCAGACGACCTACATCTTTGCAACCCCCTTGCCGAGACGAACAAGCCTATAAAAATGGTTTCTCATTCGGGTAGATAGCCAAAAAGTTCACAATTTGCGATCTTTCCATTCAATTTCAATTTCTCCCTCATCGTAGCACAAAGCACGACTATTACAACCCCACTTTGATCCTATCTCCACTACGAACACAACCATATCCTCCAAGTTCACTTCGGCTGACCTCCTAAATCAAACTGTTATTTGGATTTACATTTTATGGCCACCACAATAGAAGTCAGGTCGAACCGAGCCATGGTTGCATAACTCTTAGTAAAACAAAGAGACCCAATTTTAATTTCGACCAAAACAGTTATCATTTTTTCAAGAAAGAAGAGGATAAAGAAGAATGGGAGATGGGTTCATGAAGAGCAAGGAGAAGTACATGAATAGAGGAATGAAATGTGGCTACAATGAATGGAATAATATTTATAGGGTATGGGTAGTAATGGTTTGAAAGCACATTATTTTCTTTCATTTCTAAAATTTCAATGCACGTTTTGTAGTAGTACAGCTTTTAGGAATGTCAGAATGTGATGATTCTTCAACAATGCGACTTGTCTTGTTTTTCCCATTTCAATGGTGTAAATTTCATCTGAATCAAATTGTGCCCTCAAGAGGCTATTTTTGGGCGTTTTAAAGTCGTATGGGCTGCAGATACTTCTAGTCTAGAAAGTTCTTCAACTGCACAGCTTGTACACTTTTTCTTAACCCAGAGACATTTTCCATTTGTCTAAATTCTCCGATGTTGATCGATGCATGTATATTCGTGAAATACATATGGCTACCGAAAAAGCCAGAAAATATAAACTAGGGTTAAAATAATATAATAAAATTCCCAAGGGTAAAAAATGTCCATACTCAACATCACCTAAAGTTATATTCAAATACAAACCAATATAGATTTAAAAATAATATTTTATAATCCTTCGTTTTGTAAAATACAAGTCATCACAACCTCCCTCTAGAATCAACGGAGTAACAGTCCAAATGACCTGAATGCTCACCTCTACTTAGCTACTCAAATAAGCCAAATTTCTCCTTTTCTTGCTTCTGACTCAAACTGACATGGTTCATAGGTGAAGCCTTGAACATCTAAAACTGCTAAGAACATTGGTGCTAGAACCAACAAAGGCCGAAAATCAAATGCAAAAATGAATCCTAGTGTCTCTACTCTAAAAACATAGAACTATGCGCCATGTGTCTTCTGCTCAAGGTTTTCTACAATATTGCCTTTGCCTGGAGTATACAAAATATCAAAATCATACGATGCTAAGAATTCCACACATCTCCACTGCCTCAAATTCAAATCTTTCTAGGAGAATAAACACTTTAGGGATTTACGATCTATAAACAACTCATATGGTTCCACTGAAAGATATTATCTTCAGGATTTAAGAGCAAAAAGAATACTTTCCAATTCAAGATCATGAGTTGGGTAATTTTTCTCATGTACTTTCAACTGTTGAATAACATAACAAACGAATACACCAAAACATCGCCAACCCCTATAACGCAATCATCAATATACACAGTAAACGACTTCAAACCATCAGAAAGTACTAGAATAGGTGCACTAATCAATAATTCCTTTAACTTAATAAAAGTATGTTTGCTCTACGAGTTCCACAAGAAAACTAAAATTTTCTTAGTAAGGCATGTGAAGGCAAAGAAATCTTCACAAAACCTTTAATAAACTTTCTGTAATTGCCAGCAAAACCAAGAAATCGTCTTACCTCTGTAACATTTTTCGGTACATGCCAATCTTGAACATGGCAACTTTAGTCGGATCGATCGAGAATCTATGCTTAGAAAAAAAATGATTGGAAAAGCGAATTTCTTTTGCACCAAAGTGATATTTAGAAAATTTGCTTTTAATTCATGCCTACGCAAAGATTGAGCACTTCTCTCAAAAGCAACTTGTGCTCTTCTTCGCTTTTCGAATAAGCAAGTATATCTTCAATGAATACCACCATGAAATTATTCAGCAATCCTATGAAGATTCGATTCATAAGTTTAATGAAATATGTTGGGCATTTACCAATCCAAATGACAAAAGTAACCACTCATAAAGTTCATTAGGTGTATGAAAAGAGATTTTCTAAATAATGTCCTCAGCCACATGCAACTAATGAAATTCAGTAGCCTAAGTCAAGCTAAGAAAATACCTTGAACCAACTAACTAATTAAATAAGTCATCATTATGCAGTAGTGGATAACAATTCTTTTATGTTAGCTTATCCAGTTCACGATAATCGATGCAAAGTCTTAATGAGCCATCTACTTTAGTAGCAAAGACAATAAGCATCCCCATTCTGAAATACGTCTCCGAATAACATTCTTCTCTAATAATTCATTCACCTATTTACCAAGCCAACATCTTTCTCTTAGGGTGCTTAAGTGGTAAAGCAATAGACTTAGCATCATTTTCTAAATAAGTCAGAAATTCGATCTCCATATGAGGATGAAGACCGTAGACTTTAGCAATAACATCTGAGAAATTCTGAACAACATGAAAAGATGATAGGTCATCTTGTGATATCTTTAGGGAATACAAATAGCTCAGCATAATTGAACTATTAGGCTCACAATAAACATCAAGGTTTGCCCACTACAAGTACCCAAGAGAATGACCCTCCTATGACAATCCATTACCTCCACACACATAGACATCCAGTCCATCCTAAAATTAAACCAATACCATAAAATCCTAATACAAATGCATTGCAATTGAATTAAACACCCAAAATATATAACTTCAAACCCCAAAGAATACCTGATAAATGAATCAATCCCCTAACGGGATTTGATACTATAACAGGGCCAGTGACTGTACCAATCTCTAAAGGTAAATCATCCAACTTGCTAGAAATAAATTAGCGAGATGCTCGGGTGTAAAATAAAGTGTGAATGGTTAAATCAGAAATAGTTAACACACCTTCCATGATGAACTTAGCTAGAGCTACACTTGAGCTAGGAATGGCATTAAGTGCATAACTTGGAACTATCTAAGTAGTAGTTATAGGTAAGGTCGGACACTCTTTGTTTATGTGCTTGGGGTGGTTGTAGTTGAAACACTTGATCTTCGAGATATTTACCCTATAGTCCTTGTGATGTTCCCTCTCATATTTCACCCTCTATGTTTACCTCCCGGTTATTTTACTTTGCCTTTAGCTTCCCTACCCGCTTCACCCTTGCATTTATTCTACTGAACTGGTCTTCCTTCTATCTTCTTAGGCTCTTCTCACTACACCAGAAAAGACTTTTGGTAGCGTTGAAAAAATGCTACCATAACTTATGGTAGCGTTTTAGAGAACGCTGCTATACGACATGCAACTAAAAGTCTAAAACTTTTTGTTGCGTTTTAGTAAACGCTACCAAAATTCACTTTTAAATGCAACTATAGGTATTTTCTGTAGGATTTAAAAAACGCTACCAAAAGTCACTTTTAAATGCAGCTATAGGTTTTTTCTGTAGGGTTAAAAAAACCCTACCATAAGTCTTCATTTTTTGGTTGCATTTTTTGTTTATATGCTTTTTTTGATTTTCAGTAGCGTTTTTAAAATGCAACTGTATAATTTCTATATTAGTTTATACAAACAATCAATCATATGATCATCATATTCAAATAATTGCAAAAACATGCTAATCTCAAAATCAAATATAATATCCATAATCAATTCGATAGTAGTTTTTCAACAAAATAAGTCACATACTACAAGCATTCACAGACAAGTTTCCACAAATGGTACTAACAAAATACGACAACATATATAACAATTAAATTCATGTTCGTTGCTTGATTACCAATAGTTCTTTGTTGTCGACAATCTTCGCTTCGAAATAGCTAATTACCTGCAAACGGGTTTAACAATCAACAATATATATATGTATGTATGTATGTATGTATGTATGTATGTATGTATGTGTTTCATTTTTTGAATCTCCTTCTTCAACAAGATCACCTTCCACTTCAGGTGCAGCTTTTGCATATCTTTCTAAGAACTCTTCTTCGGTTTCTTCAAGGTCCTCATAGTCTGAATCCTAGTATTTATGATAATTAATCCTTTTTTATAGATGTAGAAAAATTTTAAAAATCATAACAAACGCAACATTGATTGAGAGTAAGGCATTCAAAACTGTTAAAGGGATTTTTATGTCAATGAAAATACAAAAACTTGCTTACCTCATCATAGTCAGACTCTTCATCATCTTCATCTTCTCCATCGTCTCCATAGCTTCATTATTTTCTTCCTCCTGAACTTTTTTCAAATTAATAGTTGCCTTGAGTAGAGAGAGAGCATCGTCTATGCAAATAGTCTTTATCTACTTGGGATCTTAGCAGTCGCTCAACCAGCTTTGCTAATGCAATTGCTACATAACATTACAAGGTTATCAAAAAGAAAATCTTTACCATCCTCGTAAACTGGGCTACAACAGTTATACGGATGTAAACTGTTTGATAGGCAATAATTATGTGCATCCATATTTTAGGCAGCATTGTTTTGATTAATTTAGATGTTTTGTCCAGCATCTTTTTTGTTGAGAAGCTTATTTCTTAATTTAGTCCTATACTTGTTATGCTTTATTTTATTTAAGGCATAAGACAAACTTACCAGCTAATTTGATTTTAGACTTCAACGAGAGACAAGGTTCAGAATCGCAAACTGAAAATTCAGCCAAACCACAAGCCCAAGTCATGAAACCTTTATCTTCTTCCTTGTCGAAAACTTGCTCGATAACCTAAGGACAAGAAATATAACAAGATGAGATAGCCAATAACAAAGGTTTATGTATCCCACTAGACTTGCTGTGCACCATTTGAATACCTTTCAAGCGAGAAAATGCAGCAATTGTAAATGACACAACAATTGATTGCTTAATAGCTAGCGTATCAGCTGAAAATTTTGATACATGTAATAATTCATGCACACAAGAACATGCCCTCCTAGTAGCAGAAGGATAAGCATGAATACCTGAACTAACAAAAGATGAAATGCCTTCAATGATGGAATTCTGCGATAGTGATTTTTCCATGAAGAAATTTGTGTAATCGTCATCTTTATGCAGATTGACAGCTTCATGGATAGAATCAAAAATCGCCAGATCCTCTGTCTCTTCCCAATCATGCCAATCTGCAATCATGTGAGCCCAAACAACTAACAGTTCTCTCAATTGAAATTCTACAACGTCGTCTACAGATCTAACTGATAGCATGACAAATCCAAGCAACCGAGAAAGGTCATCTAAACATGAAGAAGATGGGAGCAAACTGGAAGTATTTGCTTCCTGATTTCAACCGGTAAAAAAAGAAATATATTATTCCTAAATAGTTAGAAAAATTAACATGCATGAGCATTGAGTACATTATACAATTTTCAGAACAAAAATGTACCATCAGTTCACATTGCATCAGCCAAGCATGTTGCAGTAAACTCGAAAATATTCTAGAGGAGGAAGCACAGCTCAAAAAATGGTCAGAGGCTTCCTGCAAGTCAATATCTTGAAGACAACCTTCCCATATTTGTACAATAGTAGCCAAAGTCGAAAGGCCATGTTCAACAACCTGGCATGTGAATAAATTACTCTTTGAAAAAGGCACACATTATCCAATTTTATTCCTAGTTTTGGAATATATATCAAATAATGACAATAAACAAAAGTTACGCCTTGTTTATCATCATTTTAACTTTACCCTTTTAAAGAATAATTACTAATTTGATTGTTTGACTATGAAAAGTTGAGACAATTTTACAATTATCGCACAATAATCTATCATAAAGTTGGAACAATTATGACCGACAGAATATAGATACATCTTATTGTTGCTAAGATGTCCAGTAAGCCTATAATAGTGTGATTCCTTGACATGAAAATATACGAGCCAATTTCACTTAATTAGGAACAAATCCCAAGTAGCAAAGGCTTATAGTTTTTATATATACGTTTTTGGATACTTAGCTACATCGATTGAATATGGCGCTACAAGTTCACTTTTACAAAAGAATCCATAGACGATTTAGCTTACTGGAGCAATGAACTGAGAAAGTGGTGCTCCAAACATGGTTAAGCTGATACAACAATCAATACGTCAGATAATTTTTTTTCACATTCGTTTGCACTTTTTTAATTTAAACCAAATGAAATGAGCCTAATATTAGCATAGTGATGTCTTACCTTGCCATTCTTTTTATGCATCCCATATCTCTTCAGGTATTGTTGAATTCAATGTAGTAAAACCATTCTCAATATCATTGATATGGAATCCCATATAAATGGAGATAATCATATCTTGAGTATGTGAACAACCGCTCACACTGTAATACAAAAGAAATTCGCACTGCAAAACTATGAATAAGAGAATTGAGTTAGATTAAAGCATCAAGTGCTTTCATCTCTTTCACCAAAATCCCTTTTAAATATCAGTGGTTTTTGTCTTGGTATAAGAAATATGGAGCTTTAATTACGAGGAACTGCTGAACATTGCTAAAAGTAAGTGGATTATAATTGTTAATTAATTAAAATCATGTTTCTCTCGAACGAATTGAAAATTCAGGATATTTTGGTTAGTAATCTACAAAAATACGCAAGAGCAACTACTTAGAGATTGAGAGGAGCATAGTAAAGTGTTTTTATGCCACTTGCTTTTTCAAAAACGGTCTATACCAAAATGAGCTTCAACCTATATCAATGAGCCTTTTAGTGATTATTTTATATTTTACTTAGGATATTAGAAGATATGATACTTAATCAAATATTATAATTAAATAACCTAGATTACGTCTGAGTTTAGTTCTATTTGAGCTTAATTCAAACTTGAACCGTAGTATTTCGGCTAACGCAAGGAACCCTACAGAAGATCCATCAGCAAACAGACCCTATATTTGTTGAATGAATAACCAGGCATATTGCTTATGCACACCAATTCCTCCACCGTGCTAAATCCACACAATCTATTTTCAATACTTTAATTATTAATTTAGTGGATAATCAATAAATAGCATAGATTTAATCTTAAATCAAGCACGGTACTTTCCAGTGCAACGTCAACTTTAAATTGACCTCTCCACAGCAGAAACACAGCAAAAAAAATGGAATCAGTTTTAATAGATTATGGAAAAAATTTGAAAGCCTTGTACGCATGGTTCCCATCATCGACAACTGCCAATGATACTAGTCATAATACATGTTAACACAAAATATATCACAGTTTGAATTATAAATCTTATTGATGACATATTTGGTGAAGGCAGCACCAATATTTATCCTTATAAGGTTGAATCAATAACACAACAATAATATACAAGTCACTCCAGTTATTGATATTATTTGGTACATGAATTGTTAAAATCATCTTATTTCTGTTCAATAAGTTTTAAAAAGGAAATTATATCGCTTTATATTGAGGTTTGGGTCTTAAAGATCTAGAAATATTTTGTTTAATCTTGCATAATATTGGTGTCTTTGTAGCATTATATAGAACGCAGCCCCTACAATGTGTATAGTGTAGCAGGTTGCATTATAGTGTAGCTTATAAGCTTGATCATATTGTCTATTCGAAAAATTGTTATTTCTACCTCAATAGCAAACTGAAAAGGGAAAAAATGAACATAAGATGAAATCAAGCATATGCACCAATATAGGAGTACATCCATGTAAAAGTATATAATTACCTGAAGTATCTTCACTTTACTCATTGCAGGCTCAATAACTCTTGCTTCTAGATCATTGCCAATATTTCCTTTTGCACGATTCAATCCCATACTGTAGAGTAACAAAGTTAATATGAAGTTGGCATTTAATAATTTCAACTCTCAAGTCAAGGTATATAATATATTATGTATTGTTTGAAGTGAAAATTTATCAAGGAAATACTAGCTTTACCATAATTCCTACAAACTACAACCATTATAGAATTTGAAGTTTTTTAGCAAATGGTTTTCTACAACATAAGGAACCATTTACCTAATTATTTTGTTTGTTAAGATTTAAGACTACTTTTGTATATGCACTTCAAATTACTACAAGTCTAAATAATAATAAGTTTATTATCATCATATATAGTTTAAAATAAGTCACATGATCAGGAACAATCTTATTCTTTTCTGCAGCACAAAATCAGAGCAATAAACCCTAACTCCCCAGTACTACTACGTAGTAGTAGCAATATTTTCATAACTTCTTCATGAAATTCTTAGTAAAACGTCAAGTTGTGAACAATTTATACTGGATTTTAGTAATTGCAACACGGTTATGGTGTATGCACGATATAGACTCGCCCCTTCTGTAGCATGTATCGGAAAATAGTACGAGAGACGTGGATATAAAATGTCACACGATCAGGGACCTTACACTAAATGAAAGGTGAATGGTTTTTACATTGCATCAAAAGAACCAAATTTGTTATATGCAATTAAACATAAATATTAGTGACATGAGAAATCAACCTATTATCCCTGGATCACCTCAAGAAAATTAGCCTGCTAACGATAAAAGTATACATGGAAAGGGCCCTGAACACATAATTGTAAGAAGTATGCAGGTGGGATGAATCCTTAGACATATTACACAGAACATGAATGTATAAACTAAGGTGCTTATGTCATTTAGTTAGGTTCTGATGTCTTATTATGGTTTTTTCTATAATAAATTATCAAATCCGGTAAACCATGAACCATGACAGCTTAAGTTTCACCCAAAGAGTTCGATCGAAAAAGAAATAAATTGCTTGAACCACATAAACAACCTGACAATAGCATAGCCTTTATGGATCTACTTGGGCACCTTTCTAGACAAGAGAGACAGAGCATATATCCTTAATGATGATGTTGGCTCTGGTAAGATGAGAACAGTAATATAGGACTATCTATTACAGATTAAGCAGAACTTCTTTTGGGCATCTATGTTAATACAAGGGAAAGAGGCGAGAAAGGCATTAAAATAAATGCTATCTGACCTAAACTAAAATCAATCATATAAGAAATATAACATTCAAATGAATCTTTGGAAGTATACAAATTGTCCTTGTAAGGAAATATAGAAGAGATGGAACTGCATTAGTACTATTAGAAGGGGAACAAGCAAAGAACCATCTCTACTGTTAAAAATTAAACACATTTTCAAATGAGTATGAAGGTGGTGATAGCAGAGAAATTGTAGATAGGACAAAAACTCTACTCAGGTCTTCCACCAAACACAGATGCCATGGTCGCTCTTAAAAATGTCAACTTTTTTCAAATTAAGGCTTAACCCACATTTATTAATGATTTTGATTTTTGGTTCTGTTAGTTTTAGTTTAGAAATTAGGTATCGGAATAGCAAAATTGGTATAAACTGAAATTGGTTCCAATAAAATACCTGAACTTTGTCGGGTTCTTGCTGCCATTACAAGTAACCAAATCTGTGTCTCTTTCAAAAGCTGGAAGTTACGTATGATGCATATTCAACAGAGAAGATAAAGTTTACAGAAGTTGTTTGCTTCGCGTAAAGTTTAATGAGTAAATTTAAGCGGTGCTTGGTTTCAATGTAAGGACTGAGAAGCAGGATATTCTTTTTGTTGCCTTATCCCACGCATTGCTCTAGGAATTAGTCTTGCCTACTTTGGTCTTGGACCGGGCCTTGGAAGAAGAGACGAGGTAGAAGTGGGAGATGACGAAGAAGGTAAAGGTGGATGTGGCTGTAGATGAGAACTAGGTCACGGAAGAAAAGCAAGAAGAGGGAAATGAAAATTTAATAGACTAGAAACCGATAAAAGTGCGGGCGACTGAAAAATTTAGGGGAAACTTCGCGGGGAAAGTTAAATGTGATTTTGGTAGCTTTGGTTTCCAATAGAGAAATGCCAATAGTTGCATTTTGGTAACAAACGCTGCCATATTGTGCAACTAATAACTAATTTTCTTGTAGTGTCTTTAGCGACTAAATTCATCAATGCCATCTTTGCTAAGCTCTTAAAAGTAACCCCATGGATACATGGCTCAAAGCTATATCTCTCGATGACTTAGTTCAACCCTTTAGCAATTTTTGTCACCTTCTACATTGGTGTATTAATGAGATCTAAGCCACATTTCACTAAGTAGTTGAATTCATTAACATATTCTTTAATTCTTCGATCTCCCTGGTCTAAATGAATAATTTTTCCAGTTCCGCCCCCACTCAACCTCTAATATGAAATTGACTTCAAAATGTCTCCTAAACTCCGTCCAATTAATCTCATTTTCCTCTTTCTTTGCAGTAACAATATTCCACCAGTTCAAGGCCTCTCCTTGTAAGTGCCATGAAGGCAAATGCCCCTTTATCGTATCATCTATACCCATTATAGCAAATATCCTATCATAGTTCCTCATCAATGCACATGTCTCAACAGATGATTCAGTTTTTGCATAGTTCTTTCCACCCAAACTGTAGAAATCCCAACACAGTTTGGAAAACTCAAAGCAGGCGGAGGGGAAGTAAACGCATCATGTGCTTGAGCGCAGGTCCTATATGGGATTAATTTTAGTCTGCCTCTTGCCTGAAGATATCGAGAGAACCACACTAGAACGTTCTCACCCTGAACCTCGGCTCTTGCCTCATAAGAACTATTTCTAGTATGATTACTCATTTATAATTATCCAGTAAACTAGAATCATTAACAACTTTCCTTGGATAATAGTTAGCATTAATGGAATAATATATGTATCCATGATATGCTTATATATATAATTTAAAATAAACAAGTACGCTCTCTTAGTACGTGCCTAATCCCTAAGGAACCTATGCGCCGATACTAGTTGTAGCAACCTGCCCTTTCGGAAACACTGATGCGATGTCTAAAAGAAATGTTCGAACTCGCATTATGCCAAGAAAGATGGATCATTAAGTTCAGATAGTTTGCATGGTATAGAGACAAACATAAATTTTAAACGTCTACACTTTTAGATCTCATAGTAGAAGAAATAAAACATGTATAACCGAAATAAACCAAATATCTTTGCTTAAACAAGTAGTGGCCAAATACAGAGAATAAACTAAGGAAATCCCTGGTAAACAACTAAAAAGACAAAAAAATTCTGTCTAACTAGTACAATAAGATACATATAGAATGACTATAAATAAAGTAACTCTGGCATGCATGGTCACCTTCTCCACATCTTACCCTAGTCACACCACCCTATAAACCTTATCAACCTATAGAGTGGGTATAAAGAGTGAAAGATGGAGGGGGTCGGACATAGTTTTGTGAGTAAGAAATATCACTAATGGTATTGTGTTAACATGCTTATAGATTATCAATTATAATCTATGAAATCTAGTAGTGTTTACCTGAATACGTACACCTACATATAACAAGTTAGCTAAGTTATATAATAGGGGATAATAACCTGTGATGTGCCGACAATCTGATAACAACCCACATGAATTTTGCCCAAAGGCTAAACATCCAAAACCTAGGTAAACCTAACAATATGTCTCGATAATAAACTATTTATATAATTACACTACCATAACACATCGAGTATACAACCTCGATGGTGGACTGTCTATAAAAATATACTACCATAACACATCAAGTATACAATTTTGATGGTAAACCATCATACACTCATTATGCTACCGTAACACATTGAGTAAACAATTTTGATGGTTAATTATCTACACCCACTATTTTTCAACTGACACTATACAGGGATCGAACAACAAATCAATTCCCCCGCAGGTACATCGATCAACACAACGTAAACCCTGCTATATGGATATTTCCATTCTCACAACGATCCACATAGTCAAATATGCAATTCACGACACTGATAGTAACGATTAGAGCAACCTAAATACTATATAATCACATGCCTAAGCTGAGTGCCATGTTATACAATGTTGGAAAGTTACGTGGAACTCTAGCACATTGAATGAAATAGGGGATAACTAACCCCAAATAGGATACAAGGCCTGAAACAAGTCTAAGTTTAATCTGCACTAAGTAAAATCGGTCGATCGACTATTAAACTTCGAACAATCAACTATTCACCTGTGTATATTTTTTCTTTCATGGTGCATTTGTTGACTGGATGAAAGTCATCAGTCGACTATTCGAATGCTTGACCGACTAATGGCAATTTTCAGTCTATCATTCTTCCTTAGCATTACACTATTTCTTCAAGGGATTTCCTTTGGTTTTTGTGAATCATCAGTCTATTGGTTCGTTGCGGTCAGCACAACATTTTCCTATTGTTGAGTTTTCAACACTCCAAACTCCATTATATTTTCCAGTTTTGCTCATTCTCTGTTCTACCTTCTTTCTAGACTTTGAAAATTACTTATAATTCATTATTAGTTCATCTTAAACACTTATTCATTGTTGTTAACATCTTTAATACACCCTAACGATTATTGACTCATTTATTCAATCATAACTTAAATTTTAATGTAATTTATCGATACAACCATATAAACTGTACCATGACTGATATATCTATAAAATTAACTTTATTCATCGTAAATGGGTATATACCTATTGCATTAATCTTTCTACATAGTTTAAGGTAAAATTTAGGTCTTATTTACTCTCCCCCCTAATTCACATCAATTTCTTATCAAAGCGATGATCTAGTGTTCCTTAATTTATCGGTTTAACAATCATCACCAATTAAATTATCATATCAATCAATCATGATATTAAACTTTAATTAGATATATAATGAAATGTATTGCATATCTAACCACGTATCCTTTTTGTTGGTAAACTCACTCGCCTAGAATTGTCGATATAATTGAATCTGGTTAAAAAATTTAAGCTTTCTCCTCCAATATGATTTTCCTTAGCAATTCTCTCTTTTATTTTGAGTTAATATTGACTAAATCTTGTTGTTGTTGCTCTTCTTTACATTTTGATATATTATTTGATTAATTTGAAGTTGATTTGAGGTTGAAAAGTAGGATCTTATGGTTAGGGATCTATAGTGGCTATGGGATGAAGAAGAAAGAGATTAGAATGCAACATACATATGTTTTTTTCTATTTAAATCCTAATCCTGAAATCAACCCCTTGCCCACTTGGGGTTTCGACCCGTCTGGCTCGGAAAGTGTGTTTGGCTAAATGATTCATATCTCCTTTGTTTGATATCCTTTTTTAACTTTTTATATATGATTTTAGAGTAAAAAATCTACTTGACACAATGATGAAGTTAGATTTCCCAAAAATACCTTGATTTGTAAAAATTATATTTCCGTATTTTATGTACAATTACAAGAATACCCATTTGAGTTGATTATATATTTTTATTTAAAATTGGGGTATTACATTTTCAGTTTTACTATAGTGACTTTCCTACAAGTTGCCCTATGATTGGCTCCGGAGGATGTTGTATTTTCCTCTCCAACTGTTGCTCGTGCTTAGGAGTACTTTTGCCGTTGGGGTTACTAGGGGGCACTTGGAGCCACTAGACTCCTTTTCTAAACAAATATGCATAATCCCTCCATCTTAGTATTGTCCTTGAAGAACCTGCACATGTATAGAGGACCCGACCCATTGGTCACCTCATCCTTTGTAGTTTCTTCGAATGAGTTAGGTTAGAATGTTAAAGGGAGGCAGAGCACATGCCTACCCCTTTTCAACGTCGTTGGTTTTCTTCTTCGCCCTTGGTTTCGCTACCTTAAACTTATCCCTTGTGTGATCCATGTTTTGAATCTCACTACTTGTCTAGCTTCCCTTAGAGTTTCGTTGGTGAGGTTGGTCTCGATGTTCCTCCCCTCTTCATGAAGCTCTATTATTCTTCTGTACATCTCTTTAAAGTGATCTTCATCGTCCCTTGCATATGGGGTATAACTTGGTATAAATAAAAAGGAAAAGATAAAAACATAAGTCTCGAACATAGAATATAGAAAATAACCATAAAGGATGGGGAAACTTAACGGGACTTGGAAGGTTATTTGGTGTAGCACTATATTATGTATTGCCACACTAACTAAAACAAAGTAGTGACTCTTATAATCAGAGACGAACCCTAGGTTCCATATTATTGGCATTCGTTACGGTAGTGCAAGCACTAGAAGCAATTGTCTCCCTAAGCAGAATCTTAGATATCATATGGATAGGGCATACGAAGCCGTGGATGACTCTCTTGATCTCGTGACAGTGAAAAACCACATAGAGAATGACTAGTATGTTATAAGAGTTAACAACCAACTATATGTGTAATGACTCACTATTGGGAAGTAATAAATTAGTAATTTAATAATAAAGATTAATTAATTAAATGTATTTTGAAACATTAATATGGAATTATGGGAATGATTTGGAAATTTGATAAGGATTATTTATTTAAATGATATGGATTTGATATGAAGAGAATATTGATTTAGTAATTCATTTGATTAGTTGAAATATGGAAACGTAAACTAATTATTTGGAATAAAATGTTAAATTGAATTTCATAATAAATGATTCAGGAAATAAATAAATTTGAAATTTATTTTGATAATAGAAAATATTTTACTAGAAAGAAGTTTGAATTCAATTAGTAAATGGATTTAAATAAAATTATTAAATTAAATAAATAAAATATAGAAAATGATTTTACAAAAAAGTTAATAATATGATTTATTAGTAAGATATTTAGTGTAGCATAACTTATTATGTATTTGGGCTTGAAACATGAAGATGTGTTCCATGAATTTAAGTAAGAAAAGAAAGAAATGAATTAGTTAATAAAGCAAGCCCAATATTCCTTAAGCCTAACCCAAATATTTGTTTCCTAATTTTTTTAAGCCTTAGAGATTTCCATCTCCAGACTCTTCATCTCCAATTATAAATACAACCCTAAATGATCACTTTTGTTGTTTTAGAATAAAACCTTTTCACCTCCTACCACTTTAAAAATTAAATAAAATCCAAATAAAATCATACAAATTCCTATAATCGAATTCAAGTTTCATAGCATCCTCTACACCAACTAGCAAGAATGATTCAAGCTTCATCAAATTGGAAAGAGGGGAATTTACAGTAAAGGGAATAGTGGGGATTAGGTAGAGTCTAGTGAAGTAATTGTGTTCATACAATCGAGGTGTGTAATTTTACTCACTACTATTTTTATTTTGATATTTTGATGTTTGGAATGGTGACTGTGCATCTATGAATTTAAATAACCTAATTATAGTAACATTGATTTCATGTCCTCTGATCTTGAATCGATTGATATTGGTAATTGATGATTGTTTGGACACGTATGAATCATAGTTTAGTAGTGAAAAATTGTAAACACCAAATGGTAGAAAGAAATGGTCAAGTAGGATAAGAAGATGGCCTGAATCGGGAAGACAGGCAAAGAAATACATAACACTGGAGCTTGATTGACTCCTCATGACCAACTGATCGACCGCTACCAATCGACTGGTGGCTGCGATAGGTCAGCACATGTATGCTCTATATAATTTTTTTTTAAAATATAATATAAATAATTAAAATAAGACTGAAATAAAACATAATAAAATATAAACATAATACATTACTTCATACTTATATTCTACACTTAGTTATATATATATATAATTTAAGTTGTTTGATAATTGAATGAAGTTGTTTAATAATATTATAATAATAAATTATTATAAAGATTTGGGAAATTCTTATTTTTAAAGTATCAAATGGTCATATGATGTTTGTTATGGACTTGTGAAAGTATTATATGGTGTTGTATATCTATTTGAATACCAATACACACACACACACATATTATATAATCCAATAATTTATCTTTTGCTATAAAAATATTATGTATGCTTTCAAAACAAGTAATATATATTTTTATATAATTACTTTTATTATTATATATGTGTTTTCATTTTTGTGTAATGATGAATTTGAATAAATGGATTAGTGATACCGTCTGGTATGGGACTTTCGGTGAGACTTTTCCTGTTATTCATTGGACTTGTTGCATAAAGATATTATGTGGGTTGAGTGTAGTTTTTGAACATTGAACAAATGGACTAGTAACATGCGGTAGTATGGGATACCATTGTGGTACTTATACGATTATTCATTATAAGTAAATAACACTCATAGGACGAGAATAAGGATGATGGTTTATACTTATATGAGGTGATGCTCATGCGATTGAGCAAACTCATGGATTTGAGTTAGGTGGAATACCTATGTATGTAGATATTATATGTTTATTTACCATGATGTACTCCCGGCTATTTGTGTGGAGTGAACTAGATGGCCAGATCCTCTCTGGCGGCCTGATCGTGCGGTCATGCCCCAGATCCATGACATCTTTATTGGATATTATATTAGATGTACATCACATGGTATATGCCCTTATTTGGTGAGTACTATGGGGTGTTTAACCATTAGGGTGATCAACCCTAGCCCCTTGTGCCACCTAGGCCAACAAAGCTACTACCTTAAGGGATGGAATTGGGTCGTGACTGGAAGTCCTCGCATTGATGAGCACACTGGTGGATATGTGTCACGATTACCATGGAGGTAATGGAACACTGTAGGAGCAGATCCGATTGGGCAACCCATGTGCTCCTGAAGTGGATTGATGGCCATTAGTCTCCCTTCAGGTTCTAACGGAGTGATAAATAGACATATATTATTGATACACCTCACCTAAGTATAGATACTGGCTGGGCATCCACATGTTGAGACATGACTCTACTTAGGACCTATGTCTGTCGTATAGTCAATTCTCATCGTCATTGGATTTATATATATATATATATATATGTGTGTGTGTGTGTGTGTGTGTGTGTGTGTGTGGATATGTGATTATGATTTCATATATGGATGAATGTTTGGTTATATTACATGACTATGTGGTTTGTTTGGATGATAGCTTACATATATCCATGGGGTTATTTTTATGATATACCATCTCTAACGTCTACCATTATTGACAGAGTCTGACTCGTGTGTTATTTTTAATACTCGGGTCAATCCGAAACATTTTAGGTTTGGCGACAAGACAACTAGTTTGTGGATGTTGGACAGTGATGGAGGTTAGGATATCATTATATAATGTCATTTTATTTATGTATACTATTGAGATGTATATTATATTCAAGTATTAGTTTTGGAGATAGTACATATTTGATTTATACATTGGATATATGTATATTTTTTCCATTATATATATATATATATATATCTGTGTGTGTGTATGCATGTATTCGCTCCATTAAGTGACTCTATGTTCTCTTTGATATTTATTATGTATTGTGTATTGTTCTATCCTTGAGCCACATATGTTTATTGTTTTGTACTAAGATAGTGTACATTTATGATGAGTTGTATATGATATGAGATATGTACCGGTATTAGTTCAAGAGAATATTCATACGTGTATCCCATATTGCATTATTCTCTGTATTATCTGACTATGTTAGTTAGTAATACTTTTGGCTAGTTTGGTTATAAATGTGGGTGTTACAGTATGGGCATGATCCTATTCTAGTTCAAGAAATTGAGGTAGTATTTATGTAGTGGAAGTAATGGTCCACACTGAAGAAAGATGAGACCCCTGGAATGTTTCTATTGGGGCATATGTTGGTGGTCCCTTAGGAGCCCTCTCCTAAATCCCATAAGGGTGATGCCTAGGTGGTCGAAAGCTTCCTTAAGTAAGATACAACTACTAGTGTGGTGGGTTTTCCCTTAAACAAGACACCCTCGGTATGGGGAACACTATAATGAAAAGTGTTATAGGTCATCTATGTTAATAAAAACAATAATACACAATGACTAAACTATCCCACTTATAAAATAAAATGACCCAAGATTAAAAGGGGTACTCCAACCTCTTCAAGGCCAAGGCCAATTGTCATACTCTGCTAACACCCGTAGGCAAGCCTGCAAGTAGTGAATTAATTATGACTAGACACTTGACTCATAATACCACTATCAAGCCTCTAATAAGTGTTGTGCACCACTGAACTATGGTAGTATAACTACTAGACCCCCAAAAATGAAGCTCATTATCGGGTTATGCCCACATGAGTAATTCAAACACTTTCCTTTAAATTAATGTCATTAATCACAATGTCGTTAATCACTCTGTTGAGATATTTAACAAGTTTAATCATGTACTAAATGGTACCAAGGGGCAGTGTTGAGACATTGCGCAAGGGTTATGGACGCTCACAACAAATAAACCGGAAAAGGTAAGCAATAAGACTTCCCATCCAATTTTGTTCAATGCTATGATTTCTTTAATTTCTACACAGGTAAAAACGATAGCAACTAAATATATTTCGAAGCCTGATTCAATAATTAATAGCACGAAAAGTAGGGAAAATTTAGCTAAAATGAGTGACTTTAGGATTCAAAATTACACCAATCAATGAAAAATGAGCTTGCATAGAAAATAAACGGAAAATGAAAAAGAAAAATGAAAGACGACTTACTATTTTTTGGCAAGAGAGTAGAGAGAATGTGTTATCTTGCATTTGTACCAAGTGATATCTTGGTGAACCTGGGCTATTAAGTGCTCATGAGATGGATCAGGAATAAAGAATGCAGATGAAATGCCAAAGCTTAGATGAAGTCCTTAAGGTCGGTACCGATCCTTGTGGACTATGAGAAAATACTTAGCTATTTTTGGAGAAAGCAAAGTGATGACATGCTAAAGAAGTTGAAGAATCAAAATCGAAGGATAGCTCGGTACCGATCCTTCATAACTCGATATCGATCCATTTTATGGCATATGATGAGTCAACCTGACTTGGTCAAAGATGAAGACCAAGCCAAAGTAAGGAACAAAGTGAAAAAATCAAATAACTCGGTACCGATCATTGTTAGTTCATGGTGTAGACAAGTTCTCTTACTAAAACTTCGAATCTGAAGTGCAGATCGTGGTTGAGCAAGTTTCAATGATTTTGGTGATCGATTTCGTCTATAAATAGTAAGACTGGTGCATTGAAAAAAGGATCTGATTTAATCTTTGTTATTTGACTCTTGCGTCTAAACTCTGTCAAATTCATACCCGAACTGTTTGAATATCGAGTTGTAATATCTTCCTAGTAAAAGAAAAGGATAATCAATAACAAAGTTTTTGGTGGATGTAGGCTATTGATTTTGGTCAAACCACTCTAAATTCTTATGTGTTCTTCTCTCTTATGATTTTATAATTTTTATAATTTTCGTTTGTTACTTTATTAGGTGTTTGTCTCATTTTTAGAGCAAACATTTTGGAGCTTTCATCGAGAATGATGAGATTCTTAGTTGTAGATCTAGCTCAAAACTTTGGATTTGGACTATCCATAAGGTAGATCTAAAGATTCTATGCTAGAAATCCATGGTTATTTAGATTTAGAAGGAATCTATCATTGGATCTAAGAGCAATTTACCTTAGGAAGGTTAAGGAGAAATCAACCACCTCAAGGCCTATCATTGAAGTGGAGAATGAAGACTCTTCAGTTGGAGAGGTATCAAATAAACCAACTTTTACTAAAGCCCCAAGTGCACCATAGATAGTGACAAGGATGGATTTGGATCGGATGATGACTAAAATAAGCAAGAAAATATTAGAGAGCCATAGTGTCCTCTTAGAGAAGATGGAAAGGAGTATTGTTATATTTGTCCATCCACCTGAAAGGTGGAAGAAGAGCTATAGAGATTTATCATCTTATGACTCCAAAGAAGAGACTTCGTCTTCATCAGATAGAAAAGAGGGATGCTAGAACATCAAAAATGGGACTTGAAATTTTTTTAGCTATACCTCGTGCTATAACAATCAGTTTTGATTAGTCACAACTAGGTATCAATCATTCCGACAGGGTTGTCTTTAGCGATTCTGAGGATGAGTTCCATGAGGAAGTTAATGTTGAGCAAGTCACGGATGGTTAGGTTAGTGGTGTTCAAACGAATACCATAGAGCTAGCCAGGAGAGAACATAGCCCGACCAAGCATAGACAAAGAAGGTCTACACGAATGGCTTCCTTGAAGATATGGGAGCCTAGATGTCATGCAACGAACCGAAAGCATTTGCAGAGTCAAACACTTTGAATTGTTCTTGATGCTCGCCTCTAGCTGCCCAATCCAGTGAGTAGTACATTGCTGATATGGTGAAGAGACTACTGAATGAAAATAAGCATAGAAACAATAAAGAATGAGGCTCCCCACCGATCTGAATCCCGTTCAAGAGAAAATTTTGAAAGAAAAGTACCAAAGGAGTTTGTGATGCCGACAATGTCATCTTATGATGGGACGCTGATCCAAGGTAGCATCTGTTGAAGTACGGGAGGTACATGGACAGTGCACGTGCTATAGATGCCATAATATGTAAGTGCTTTTCTATATTCTTATATGGAGATTCTACGATGTGGTTCACTCAGCTCACACCGAGGTCCATATCATCTTTTGAACAGTTGGTAAGGAGATTCATGGATCAGTTCAGGCTTTATACCACTAGACCAAAGGACGTGATGCATTTGTCAAACATTCACCAGAGTTCAAGAGAGACTCTGAAAGATTTTCTAAAAAGATTCAGTGCTACAGTTACCAAAGTGAGTAATTTGAGAGAACAAATTGTTTTGATGGCGATGGCTAATGGAGTTAACCCACAGACTGGTTTCGGTAGATGGTTGAAGAGAAATCAACCATCAACCACGAAGGAATTCAAGAGAAAGATGTACTAATTTCTTCGCTTAGAAGAGGTATATTAGGCCATTAGTTTGGTTCATGATGGTCATAAAGGACCGAGTGCTATTGTACAAAGCAACATTGCTATCAAAGAGTGCGGTGATGGTGCTGGAAACATTGCTGTGAATGTCCGAAACAATAATGCGAAAAGAAAGAACTAAGACGCTGTGGGAAGAAGCAAGACACTAAAATGTGCATGAGGTATGTCCGACCAGGAGATTCTAATCTGCTAAATGATTCTTTAGAAAACATCTACCTTGTCATGCAAGGGACTAAGTATTACAAGAAGCCGCCTCAAAAGGAGACAACCGAAGAGGAAAGGCACTCAAGGAAGTATTGTTGCTTCCATAAATGCATAGGCACAATACCAATAAGTGTTGGCATTTAAGACATGTGATTGAAGGCTTGAAAAGGAAGAAGAAACTACAACAGTATGTAAGGAACCCATAGGCTGGCAGGTCAACAGATGATAGACTAAAAGGGAAAATTACTCAACTAGAAACTAGATCGGTTAGGTCCAGTGAAGAGGGACCAAGACAGCTTGAGAAAAGAATTATGATTAACACCATTTCTAGATGACCTCATCCGACGTAGAAAATATGAAACAAAATGGAGAGGTATAGTAGTTCGCCGAAACATGTACCTTAGGAAACCTATTTTGCCATTGAAGACAAAACTCTAATAAAACAACATAGAATGATGAATGATGGCATGTTTTTAGGAATAGAGATGCTGATGGGGTAGAAGTGTTGATGCTTGATCCTATGGTTATTACAACCGTTGTTGGGCCAACAATAGTGCACCAAGTTCTGAGTGATTGCGAAAGCTCGGTTAATATCTTATTTAAGAAAACTTTTAATCCAACGTGGATCAATAGGCAGAATCTGAATCCCAGTAAATCTCACATTTAAGGATTTATTGAAGTGGCTATGGAGCATGTTAGCCGTTTTGACTTGTTATTGAGTTGGGAGAAGGAGACCGAAAGGTGGGGCGGGTACAAATGTTTATGGTGGTCGATGCAATTTCGACCTATAATGCTTTCTAGGCTAACCGTCCCTCCCAGTTTTAGAATAACCCTTGCACAGTGGTGAATGATGATGAAGTTCCCCACCAAGAATGGGGTTGTAGCTATTCAAGGCCACCAAAGTACCCATCGAGAATGTTATGTGACGGATCTCAAAGAGGTGAAACGACGTGACAAAGGAAAGAAAGAAGAGAAGGCTCTCTACATCAAGAGTGTTGATGCATAGTAACCACCGCTTAAGCCCTGGGTTGAGTCCCATAGTAAGTTCTACAAACATATGGACCCACGAAATAAGCCAGAGGATGCAAGGGAAGTGCTGGTGAAGCTGACAATCAACATCCCGATCGATGATGATGATCCCACTCGTTCTCAAGGTTAGATCTCAGCTCGACATAAAAATAAGGAAGGAGGTAGTGTATCTACAGGCAAACTTGGATTTGTTTTCCTAGACGTATTCCGATATGTGTGGAATCTTATAGAAGATAGCATGTCATGCACTGAACGTGGACCCACGATACCCTCCTGTGGAGTAAAAGAGGCGCAGTTTGGGTCCAGAGCGATCTGTTGCAGTGAAAAAAAGAAGTGGATAAGCTAAAGGAAAATAGCTTCATCCATGATGCACTATACCATGAATGGGTATCAAATCCTATGTGGGTCAAGAAGCCAAATGGAAAATGCAAACATGCATCGATTATTCAAACCTAAATAAAGCAAGTCGAAAAGACAGCATCCCGCGGCTTAGAGTTAACTAGCTTGTTGATGGAACCATTGGACATGAACTATTGTCCTACATGGATGCGTACTCCAACTACAATCAGATTGCAATGCACATTCCAGATCAGGCACATATGTGTTTCATCACATGTTTGGGGTTGTATTGTTGACGAGTGATGCCGTTTGGTTTGAGGAACGCTGAAGCTACTCACTAGTGATTGGTAAATTGATGTTCAAAGATCAAATCAAATAGACGATGGAGGTCTATATACATGATATGCTTGTGAAATCATAATGATCGATGAATCACATGGATGACCTCGCATAGATGTTCAATGTGCTACAGAAGTATGTGATAAAGCTTAATCCACTGAATTGTTCTTCCAGAGTCGCGTCTTGCAAGTTTTTGAGTTTTAATGTATACTAGAGGGGAATTGAAGCTAATCCAGAGAAGATTAAGGCATTAAAAAAGGTTATTGCTCCCAAGGACGAGGAGGAAGATGCAGATCTTGAATGGGATGGTCATCCCGCCGAGTCGATTTATTTCAAAGGCGATGGACAAATGCATACCATTCATTGAGGCCATCAAGAAGGAAAATGGTAAGTTTGTCTGGATAAAGGAATGTTTTGAACCTTTTCAGAGTTTTCTTGAGCATATGGAGAGAACACCAATTTTATCAAAGCCTTTAGAAGGAGAAGATCCATTCGTTTACTCGATAGTATATGCTCATGCGCTTGGTGCAGCCTTGGTACATGAGGAGTCTAGAAACCAAAGGCCAATGTATTCTATCAGCAGGTAGTTCATAAGAGCAGAAAATAATTATCTAAAGCTATAGAAGCTAGCCAACTATTTGTGGATTTCTTCTTTGAAGTTATGGACATACTTCTAGGCTCATTTGATAAAAGTACTAACTGATCAGCCAATGAGGTAAGTACTACATCGACCCGAGACGTTGGGAAGATTAATGAAATGGAATATCCAGCCGAGTCAATATGATATAACCTACCATCCTAGGAGGGAAACACAAGGGCATGTATTGACTCATTGTCGAGTCCACTATCTAGGATGGATAAATGGAAGAAGGTATGCTCCAACTATCCTAATGGTAATTGTATGTAGATGGAGCCTCCAGTAAGCGTAGTTCAGAGGCAAGGGTGATCTTAGTAACCCCAGAAGAACAAAGGATATGCTGCGCTTTGAAGCTAGAGTTCTCAACGACAAATAAGAAAGTTGAATATGAATCATTGATTGTAGGAGTCAAGATAGCAATGTTGGAACTAGGCTAACACACATCGGGTGTTATACCTATATTTTCCAAGCAGTGCCAAAGGAAGCATGATACAAACAACAAGCCAAAAGAATGCTCCCATAATAAAAGTTGAAATAAGGAAAAGAAACAAAAATGAAATCCAGAAGGTACCGCGCCAAAAAAATATGAAGCCGCGGTAAGGTATAACGACTAAACCTACTCATTCCATATAATGTCGTCACAATAATCTGAAATGGTTACAAGGTGTAGGGACCGTTCTGTAGCCTTCATACTTACTTTAATAGGTAGAACCGCGGTATAGCTTTTAAATAACAACGAGATGTAAAAACTATGTCATTGCCCCAAAAGCCACACCGTCAATGAACGACTGCGACACATCCTTTACTACATGCAAACGGGATGTAATGCATTATTTAACTAACATAAAAAGTGGTAGGTTTTCGCCATAATTTTGTATCAAAAGGCAATAAATATGCACCACAATTCTATGTCAACATCAAATTAATAAAGAATGCACCGCCGTTTTGATATGACAAGCACAAGGACCCAAAGGATGAGGTGATGGAAAAAGACCGTACTTCCACCAAGAGGTTGCAACTTCATCCCTAAGAACATTAAATCTAGTTCAAAAACAAAGCCGATGGCGCAGTACCACCAATGTCAAGAACAACTCAGAACTAGTTCACGAAAAGCAATCACCCTTCAAAATAGCAACTCAATCTCCTCTACTAAGTCATGCAACTCAACTCCAACTATCCCCAGTGTAGTATTATACACATATTGCAAACTGGATAATGCAGCAGAGCTTTATGAGTATCGGTGCAACTTAAAGGTTATATGGCATAACTACCCCGAGTCTGACAAAGGAACCGTTCCCAACAAAGTATAGCAAGATCCAAGAATTCTAATAAGGATGTACCTCTCCCTGAAGAGAGGAGCAATACCTCATCATAGATTCATTCACACACTTGTGCATTTCATAAGCCAATTGCCTTTTGGAATCAGAAACACACAACTCATTCAAATCCGAGTTTTCCACCTCAATTCCAAGCATTACCGCTTCAATTTCAAGATTCCCATAAAAGTTCAAAATCCAGCCACTCAGATCACAATTTCATGCTGAAGACCACGTCAATCATCCATGCCCATCAAATGCTCAAGATGAATGTTCGACATGTAGCACAATCCAACAGCAGAAATCAAGAGAGTGGAAAATCAACGTTGGCAATCCACGTGAATCTCTATGTATAATATAGTATATAGCACTATAGTAGAATAAGAAGGAATTTTCCTTTTCTCTTTTTGGGATAGACAAATAAAAAGTTGTACTTTTTCTACCATTTTTGTTTGTACCAAGAAATCAAGAAAGAAGAATTGACAGTTTACTTATGGACGTAGGATTCCTTAATATCTGAACCACATAAATTCTAAGCGTCTTTTTTATTTTTAGTATTTTACTTTACAGCTTTTAATTTGTCAGAAAGAAAATCGCGATAGATTCACTTTAACAAACTAATGTTCTGAACCTTCCTTCTTATAATTACATGAGCATTAAAGTAACATAATCACTCCTCTTTAAGGCATGATTAACATCACTTAATTTTGTTGATTCATAATCATAAAAGCATTCAACATCATGATTACTTCGTAAAATACTTTGGTGTTTCTAAGATGAAAAATCTCATTAACATTTTTGGCGCTGAAAGGAGAGCCACTTCTTTCCCTCTTCGGCAAATTTTACCTGCATTGTCTTACCGCAACTACTCCCATCAGATCGGCACGCTTACTTGTCACTACTGGAACTGCACCACCTTCACAAATCTTTCTACATGAGCTTCCTTGTCATCGATCAACCCTCACCATATAATGCATTTTTAGGAAGACCCGCACTGATTGACTTAAGGGTAGTTATCTGTCAGAAGGATCTACTCATGAAATTTCACACCACTAATGGAATATGATCGATTAGAGGGAGCAATTGTTAGCTAGGAATTATATAATGTAAAAATTAACTTTAGTAATAAATTTGTTCGAAACTATTCTGATGTCTCTTCTAATATTTGTGATAAGAGAAATAATAAGAAAAGCAAACTAGTTATTGGAACTGCATTAGTACAAAGCACTGAGGCTGATACTGAAACAGGACCTTCTACGGCCAAAGCATCAGTAAGGAAAGAAAAGAGAAAGTATACGCACACGATTGGGACTGGTAAGTATAATTCAGTCTATGCACAATATTTCTCCAAAGAAGCTCAGAAACAAGCACTCATCATCACCTCTTAACCCGAAGAAAGTGAAATAGACCTAAGATTAGGGGTAACTAGGAAAGAGTTGGAGCCAGTAGACGATCTTGAAGATGTACAGATAGATTCAAAAGACCATACGAAGGTTCTCAAAAAAGGAAAGAACCCCAGCGCAAAAGCCAGAATTGAATTAAAAGACTTCCTGAACAGATTGGTAGATGTTTTTCTTGGGACACTCAGATATGGTAGTAATAAATCCAGCCATCATCTACCATATAGCTAACTTTGATCCTGATGCTCACCCAGTCAGGCAAAAGCATAGGGCCCTGGATTAGCAAAAGGTATAATGCTCTGCATAAAGAGGTCAAGAAGCTGAAAGCAAATGGATTCATCAGAGAAGTGTACTACCTAAAATAGATAGCTAACTAAGTTCTTGTCAAGAAGCCTAATGGAAAAGGAGAACCTGCATAAACTATAACAACCTCAATAAGACCTGCCCAAAGGACAGCTTTCCCCTACCAAGAATTGACCAATTGGTGGATGCAACCAGTGGTCACGAGCTACTCTCCTTCATGGATGCATATTCAGATTACAATCGAATAGCCATGTTCAAACCAGAACAGGAACACACCAGTTTCATAATAGATAAGGGATTGTACTACTACAAAATGACACCTTTCGGTTTGAAGAACATAGAAGCTACATACCAGATGCTAGTAAATATGATGTTCGCACATCTAATTGGCAATAATGTTGATGTATATATGGATGATATGCTAGTCAAGTCAAAAGTTGCGTCACATTATAGAGACGTTTGCAGTTCTAAGGCAGTATAATATGAAGCTAAACCCCGTAAAATGTACTTTTGCTATTTAGTCAAGAAAATTTCTGGGATACATAGTGAGCGCTCGCAACATCGAGGCAAACTCTGAGAAGACTAAAGCTATAAAGAAGATGGAAGTCCCAACAAAACCAAAAGTTAACATAAGCCTAAATGGCAAGGTGGCTGCTCTGAGAAGGTTTATCTCCAAAGCAGCTGGCAAGTGCATACCGTTATTCGACCAAGTAAAGAAGGGGCGAAATTTCGAGTGGATAGAGGAATGAAAAATCGCATTCCAAAACCTAAAGGATCATCTAATCAGTACCCCTTTCCTATCAAAACCAGTAATAGATGAGGAATTATATGTGTATTTAGCTATAACTGATAAAGCTGTAAGTGTTTCAGTGGTTGGAGAAGATAAAGGAACCCAAAGGCCTATCTACTTCATGAGAAAACATCTATCAGGAGCAAAACTCAACTATTTAGTCATTGAAAAGCAAGCTTACAACTTGCTCCTCACAGCAAGGAAACCGCAGTCCTACTTTCAAGAATATCCCATCAAAGTTTTCACAGACAAACTACTAAGGCAAATACTGCAAAAATCAGAAACTTCGGATCGCTTGCTAAAAAGGGCAATGGAGCTCAGTCGGTATGATATCTCTTATTTTCCAAAAACAACAATCAAAGGTCAAGCATTCGAAGACTTCATCGTGGAATGCACACTACCTACTGAGCCCCAACCTGAAGAAGAAGCGCCCACTACACAATTTTGGCAGTTATTTGTGAATGGAGCATCAAATGAATAAGGGATAGGGTTAGGATATGTGCTGATCATTCCAGATAAAAAGAGACTATATTGTGTAGTGCAGCTAGGATTCAAAGCTACCAATAACGTGGCGAAATATGAGGCTCTCCTTACAGGCCTAAGAATGACTCAGGTAGTGAAGGTAACCCACATTAAAATTCACAGTGATTCCCAATTAGTTGTGAACCAGGTGCTGGGTAATTACCAACCGAAGGAGCCAACTTTAGCTAAATACGTGGAACTTTCCAAGAAATTGCTATAGCTGTTCGAACAGTTTGATATGGAACAAATCTCGCATGAGAACAACTCTTTTGCTGACTTATTAGCAAAACTCGCCAACACAAAAGTAGAAAATGAAATGAAAGCTATTCCAATAGGACATCAAGCTGAACCAAGCATCACTGAAGCTAACTAAACTCTAGTCCAAACAAGAGCCCAATAGGCAACGACCCAAGAAACTTAGGACCTAGGAATGGAAGAACATCAATAGTAGTGCCTAATTGAGTGTACGCCTCAACAAATAGAAGAGGATGTGTGGATGACCCCTATCAAGCAGTTCTTAATGAATGGAATCTTATCCTCCAATAGAAACGAAGCCCAAAAGATAAGATATCTGGCCCCATATTACTCCTTCTTTGATGGCATATTATACAAGAGAGGGTACTGTACTCTTTATATTAGATGCATTTCCAAAGAGGAGGGAATATGGGTAATGAGTGAAGTACATGAGGGACAGTGGGAGGATCATTCTGGAGGGGCTAAATTAGCAAAAAAGGTACTAAGGCACGGTTACAACTATCCCACTATGCATCAAGATGCAAAAGAATATGTGAAAGATGTCAAAAGCTCGCAAGTATCCCACAGAAGCCTTCCTACAAGCTTATCCTATTAGCCATCCTATGGTCGTTCGACGTGTGGGGCGTAGATTTGACAGGTCCACTTTCCATGTCAGAGGGAGGGTCAAAGTATGCCATAGTGGCAGTAGACTACTTCACCAAATGGGTAGATGCAAAACTGCTAGCTACGATCATCGCAAAGAAGATAGCCACATTTGTAGTAAGGAACATAATTAGTAGGTTCAGAATTTCCTACAAAATAATTTCAGATAATGGAACCGAATTTGAAAGAAAGGATTTAACAAAGCTCTATAAGAGGAATGAGATAATAAAAAGTTTTTTCTCAGTTGCGCACTCATAGGAAACGGGGAAGTCGAAGCAGCAAACAGAACTATCAAGAATTTGCTTAAGAAAAGACTGCAGATAGCAAAAGGGAAGTGGGCAGAGGAATTGTCTTTGGTACTATGGGCCTATAGAACCTCATCCAAATCCCCAACCGACCATACACCCTTCTCCTTAACCTGTAGCTGTGAAGCCATGCTTCCCATCGAAGTAGAGGTCCTCTCACATAGAAGAATATCATGTACAATAGAACAAAGCCGAGATTTAAGAGAAGCTGCCCTCGATCTTATTCAATAAAGAAGAGACGAGGCAGCAGTCGTATCCAATGAATACCGACAGAGGATGTCAAAGAACTACAAAAGGCTAGGCTCAAGGAGAGAAACTTCTATAGATCTGGTACTGTGAAGAGTATTGGCCAACACCAAGGACCTAACTGACGGAGCTCTGGGCCCAAATTGGGAAGGACCTTTGCTTATAGCCGAAGTCTTAGAACATGGGGCATACCGACTATCAAAACCTGATGGAAATCTAGTTCCAAGAACATGGAATTTGGAGCACCTAAGGCCTTATTTTGTATTACCTGTATTACTTGTATAATAAGGATTGTAGGTATTGTGAAAAGTAGTAATAAAATGAACTGGACGTAGTGATATTAGACAGCCCAAACTAGTATAAAACTCTCTGTGTGTTAATCTCCCAAACATAGCTAATAACATAGGGTTGTACTATACACATCCCAACTTCTCAGCCAAATAATTACACTGGATGTAAGGATATTAGACGGCTTCCAGTATAAAAAGCCATGTACACGAATTGAAAAGGTTTTAAATACATGACCTGACTTCGCAGTCAAAATATACTCCGCCCCAAATAGTGGAGCGGACTGTGCCAAGTGACAAACATGACACTGCCCCCAAATAGTGGGGCAGGTCATGCCATGCATACAACAAAGCATGAGTACCAAAGACTCAGTTCACGAAACATGAAATAAGCAAGGAACTAATAAAAAATGGCAAGAAAAGACAATGCATGAATTCAAAACAACCTACACATCAGGTGCAACTCTAGAAACAACATAAAGCTTGCCAAGTAAATGCTAAAAACTAAGATTTACTAATATTTACCGAAATAAACTCATGCCTGCATGATTCTTCACATTTGCATACACATCACAAGAAAAGAAAAAGTTATTATCATGCATAAGTACATCAAAGGTTGAATTAAAAACTTCAATTCTTAATAAAATAAACTGTATTTATAGCTCCAACTTGCCCTTACGGGAATCGTCAATTATTATTCTCTCAGAATGATGAGATTTGCAGTTGCTCAATGAAGAACGTTCACCACAACTGCACATTTCCTGAGGATCCGGAACCGAATCCTTTTTGTAGCAATTTTTCAATTCATGGAATTTGGCCTCATAATAATTATTTAAATCTTGTGCCAACTTCTCCCATGGGGAAACAATATGAGGACCAGCACCCGACAGAGGCAAAGGAGTAGCACTAGACCACGACACGACATCGGGAGCCAAGCATGCAGTAGGATCATCTTCCGCACTGGTTTTCCTAGTAATCTGAAGAGACAATTCTTCGACTTTGTTGTCTAATAATTTGATTTTATCTTTGTATAAAGCCTTATATGCACCTTGGACATCTCTTAATAACCCCTCTGGTTCAATAACCTGAGTCAAAGTAGTCTTGAGCTTTTCTTCCAAGTCAGCTATCTCCGAACCTCGACCAATAGGGGTGGTCTGAAACTCAAGCAAGCCCAAATAAACCAAAAATTAAAAGGTAGTGAAACAAGTAAGCTACACTCCTTCGCAATGGAATTTGATTTACAAAATACCCTTATAAGTATCTGTACGACCAAAAAGTATTCTACTACAAAAATTTACAAAAATATCCTAAGTTAGAGGATCCTAAAACATTGCGTTAACTATGAAAAACACCTAAGGCATGCTAGCCAGGGGAGGGACTGTCTTTCTTGGATCATAATTGGCACATGCCCTATAACATCCCCCATTTTTGACTCGAAGATGAACAACGATAATGCTGCAATTATCATTAGAATTATCTTCTAGCGACGAAAGTGAGTTTAGTTTACTAATTAAACATAGATAAAGTAAATAGTGTACCTAACTATTTTTTTCTTATCGAAATTTTCTTTAGCATTCTTTACATATACCTCTATCGTAATTAATCCCAAAGATGTGTCCATGCAGGAGTCAAATATAATAGAAAATAACATAGTAAAGAGTCGGGTCAACATATGATGATGTGGCCCAAAATTCATAGTACAACAGAAACAAAAATCTTTATTAGCTAAAAGCTTCATGCTCCACCTTCGATCTTAGTACTGCGGCTCTTATTTCATACTTGCGTAATCCCTTAAACTCGGAGTACTTAAATGAGCACCTGCGAGTTTATGAAGAAAATAATAATAAAAACACCGGTCAACATAAATTTTGGTGTGAATAATACATACCCAAAACAATCATATAGTAAGACCAAACCATACTACGTAGGTTGGGTTTCCCCTCACTATTCAGACATCAAGAGTGGAAAATTCAAAAAACTGACGCAATCAGTTCTTATCCACGTCTGCATCTTACGCTTCCATAAGCGGTCCCTCTTTACTACTGCACCCCCGATGTAGTCCTCACTTAATTCCCAATTTATTTCATTCTTTTATTTCATTACAATACTTTACTACTGTGCACCATACACAGTCCCCACTTGGTTCCCAATTTAGATTATACTTTAATATATTGTATGAATTACTAATGCTCGATACTGGCCCCGTGAATCTTCGTGATCATTCCTTAAGTGTTTAATATTGTGCCCACACAAGTTTTACTTATTCTTCTTTAACCATTTAATACTATGCCCCACATAGGTCTTACTTATTCTTTTTTACCCGTTTAATACTGCGCCCTGCAGCGGTCTTCTTATTTTTCTTTAACGATGTAATACTACACCTCACGCGGTTCTTATTCATTTCTCTTTAACAATTTAATAATGCGCCCTGCGCAGTTGAATGCCTTTCTTCACCTTCCCCAATTGTGCATTGGTGAATGCCTCTCCTCACTTTCCCAATGTGTACATCCACTTTAAACATTTATTTAAGTCATGGAACTACCCTATAGTCCTTAGACATTGAATGCCTCTCCTCACCTTCCCAAGGTGTTCTTTCGAGTGAGCATCCCTATCTCACGTCAATAGCCCTTACAACCTTATTTCTAGTGCACAATCCATTCCCATTACTGACCTGGCCTCTTCCCAAGTCCTACCTACTTATCTTATATTAGGTTTCATTTACTACTTGACTTGGCGCAGTACCACCCTGCCCCTACATTGAGTGCTTCCCTTTTTTCTTATTAAGTGCTCCCATCCATATTATGGCATAGCATGACCCTTCATGACATGCACAATTCTTACTTAAAATGTAGGGCCGCCGCCCAACTGCCGTTTCAAACAAACTCTGACATCCCTGACAACGCCTTTACATGTGTCGTTATTTGCAATGCACTTTTTTCTTTCTTTTGAGCAAATTTTTTGGATCTTGGTTTCCCATTTACCTGACACCTACTAATATGTTTTTCCCATAATTTTTATTTTCATACGTCCCTGCAGTGCTCACTTGCCCCAGCGCAATACTTATCATTTATTAGTTTATTTTCCTTATAGTAAATCTTACTAAATCCCTAGAAAATTCATGAACACTTGTTCAACATACTTTGATCTTCATTTAAACTTTTAAGGGTCTTTTCCTTATATATTTTTTAGTTACACATCCTCAACTAATCGTATAAAATCATATAGGCTTAAGAGATTTCTCAAACTAAAAACCATATCTAAAATCATGATTAGAATATCATATTAAATTTTCACTATATTTTGAAATTGTTAAAGTAGGGAAAGCACATCTAAACATCTAATGTTTATCTATTCTTCTCCAAATCGTTCATTAAGCTTTCATGTTTATTGATAGAAACTCCTTGAACCCCATCATACTAAAATAAACATATAAATCTAAACCGAGACCATACATAAGGGATCGGTGTAGAAAGGTTAAGTTCTACTCACTTAGATCTTTAAGATGTATAGCTTTAGTCTTCTTAATCCCTTTAGCTTGCATTTTTTATCTTCTTCCTATTTGCCTTCTCTAAGCCACCATGACTAAAGTTCTTCCTTAGCTTTTATTTTATTTTAGGTACGATGAAATGAATGAATAGAGAGGAGTAATGTTTATTGTCCTATAATATGTTGGGCTTAGCCCCTTATGCCCCTTTTCCATTTATTTATTTCCCTTTGATTCTCTTATTTAGCCCTCCTCAGCCTTTTAATTTAATTTATTTGATTAATTATAAATTTAGGATTGTTACAGTCCTCCTCCCTTAAAGGAATTTCGCCTTTGAAATTCAATTAAGGTTCGGTAGAGATTTGTCCTCAATTTCATGGTTACCCTAAGCATACCCATATATTCCTAATTCATATATATAAAACATACTAGTGTTATCTACTAATATGGTAAATAACCATAATATCTATGCATACATATTTACGGTTTATAGCAAAATAACTCAATACATAGCTCATGCGCTACTCTGAAATGAATAACTTCGGATAGGTCTTCTTAACCTTATCCTATGTTTCCCACTTGCAGTCCTTTCGCTTTGTGCTCCATTAGACACATACTAGCTTCACTGCTTTGTTACAAAGCTGCTTCTCATCCCAATCCACTATTCGAACTAGCATGTGCACACATATCATATTTGCGACCGACGAAGAATCCATTCATTTTGAGGGTGAGACTCCCCTAGGCAAGGTGATAAAAGACGTGAAGCGCAGACAGCGGCCTAGTAGTTCTTGCAGCAAGAGTGTGAAGAAATAGGGGCCTCTTGGATTTAGCTGGTGTGGTAGCTTGTTTTTGTGTTGTGTCGTAGTCGGGTTTGTATTTTTTGTTTCTCTTTTTATCCAATAGGCCCATTTTTTGCGGGTATAGCCCCCACCGTTTGACATAAAACTACTGGTAATGAGAGATTAACTTTGGTTCAGTTATCTTTCTTCAGTTTATGTCCCTGTTCCTTTATGTATTGTGCCTACTTGTGTGTAACTGCCTATGTATATAATGTAACTGCTTGTACTACAATTTTTCCTGTATTATATACTTCTATTTCTGTGCAGCATGCTTATTTACCGCAACTCTGTGCATGTAAATAATACTCCTGCTATTGCTTTAGTTATATCTTATTACTTAGCCCTATTTACAGTTGCTAAAATACTCCGTTTGGCAAAACATAACTATTGTTTATCCAACTTTGTGGTTGTTCCTGTTTGAGCTTTGTTGAGTTCTTTTCAGCCAAGCATTTGTATACATGCCTCTGTCTATAGGACTCGTTATTCTAAGTGCTAGAGTTCGGGTACTCATAAAGGATTAAACATCATGGTCGATTCGTCCACTTGCCCCCAGTCCAGTCCTCAATCCTATTCCGGGAACGGGTACGCTTGATAATTCCAACTTTTGACTCTTTACGACTATCCTCGCCTATCCTCGATTGAGCGTATCCCACTTAGTCGCTAGCGTCATTTTTTTTGTTGCATAAATTCCATTTTCATGATAATTCCTATCTCCGAGAACTAGTGACTTTCCTACTTGATTCCTAGCATTGTGTGTTCAATGCTGCAAATCTCCGGGCTGCAACTGAATTCTTCCAAGTTGACATCCTCAGCCAATGTCATTCTAGATATATGTATCATAAAGATGCATCGTCCTCGTCTTCCATCATAATAAATTCTTCCACCTTTAGTGTTAAGAATCCAAAGACCGGCATACCAGTATCCTTATCTTAAGGATTTCTCCCTAATGTCTCCTATTTTCGGGAAACTTCGGTATTTCAAGCTAGAGTCGAACGGTCTGATTGACCTCGAAATAATTTCACCTTTCTGTTGTTGCCTGTCTCCAGGCAATGACAGAGTCTTTATAGGTTGAAATGTTCAATCAAGTACCAATCCCTCCCTTTGGAAGTTAGCGCATGAATAACTTATTTCCAAAGATTCTTTCTCGGCATCTCCCATCTCCGGGCAATGGTGCATCCCCGTACGTTGGGATCAAATTATCCAATCGATCCCTGAGTTATTGAACCTTCTCATCGTCACCCAACTCCAAGCCATGCTAGATTTCCATAAGGTTGAGGTTGATTTCCACTATCAACCCAATGGTTTAAGACCTTTCCAACATCGCCTATCTCTAGGCAATACTGGCTCTTAGAAGTTTAGGGTCGATTTTTACCGTCGACCCGGCAGTTTAGAACCTTCCCAATGTCTCCTATCTGTAGGCAACGCCAGTTCTCAGAAGGTTTGGGTTGATTTTTATCATCAACCTGGCGGTTTCGGACCTTCCCAACGTCGTCGATCTCCAAGCAATACCAATTCTCAAAAGGTTAGGGTCGATTTTCACCGTTGACCAACCGATTTAGGACCTTACTGATGCCATTTATCTCTAGGCAATGCCAGTTTTCAAAAGGTTAGGGTTGGTTTTCACCGTCGACACGATGGTTTAGGACCTTCCTAACGTTGCCTATCTCCAGGCAATGCCGGGTCTCAGAAGGTTAGGGTCGATTTTCACCATCGACCAGGCAATTTAGACCTTTCCATCATCGCCTATCTTCGAGCAACGTTAGTTCTTACAAGATTAGGGTCGATTTTCACTATCGACCCGATGGTTTAGACCTTCCGGGCATCTTGATCTCTGGGCAATGTTAGTTCTCGGAAGGTTTGGTTGCTAATCATGCAACATAGGAATCCTGCTTATAAGAACATGGTTCTATTGGTCCAAGAACCAAGCTTTATTTGCAAATGGAAAGAATGGCAATCCAACCTATCAACAGTGCCCCTGGGTGACTTATTTGTGAAAACAAATGGAGGAAAACTAAATGTAGTGGTGTCGGAGCAGATCACTATTCTATACATGTAGGACTAGGTTTCCATCGGAGATTGCCACCATGAATGTTCCATCTCCAAGCTTTTGATCAATTCCGTAGAGTCCTTCCCAATTCGGGCCAAGCGCTCCTATACTTGGGAAAACTCATTTCAAAATAAGATCTCCTATCTCAAAGGTGCGGTTGCGAACCTGGGCATTGAAGTGTCGTGCTACTCTTTTCTAGTATGCAGTGACCTTTAATTTTGCTTCTTCCCTCTTCTCATCAACCAAATCGAGTGACTCAATCAAGAGTTACTCGTTCACCATCAGATCGAAATCCTTTTACGATGTGAGTGGACCTCCAGTTCTATTGGGTCATTGCTCCCAACCCATATGCCAAAGAAAACGGCAAGTTCCTAGTTGCTGACTTATGTGTTATTCTATAAGCCCTTGAAGTGAATTTCAAAGATCTTTAACATTTTGGATCTTTTTGGCCCTTTGAAGTCTAAATGTATTTTAATCTAATCTGAATAAATTTTAAATAAAATAATTATTTTATTTAATATATAAGTAAAAGTGTTTTATTTGATGTTATATATGATATATATTGTGCACATATGTATCATATACACATGTACACGTGCATGCATGTTCAACATATATACAATGTACATGGTTTAACTAAAAGGGAGTGCGGATTAAGGATCTTAAGGCTAATTTAACACTAGAGGGGGGTGAATAGTGTTTAATGGATTCTAAGACTTATATGAACTAAATTAAAATTATGACACAAACAAATGCATAACTTAATCACAGAACAATCACAGAATCTAACACAGATGCAGAAAGTAAATAAAAAGCAGTAAAAGGAAAGAACACACCGGATTTGATACCGGTTGAGAGTTACCCTACATCCAGTCCTGTACCAAGGCAGAACACCTCATACAGATTTTTATTATACCAAAGTCGAGATTACAGTCCTCAATTTCTAAAGGCCTTGAGGTACCCTCCTGTCTCACGAGTCCGGGGCAAACTCTCTTGATTTACGGGCCACAAGATTACCCAATTGATTTCCAGGCACAAACACACCTTATAGAGAGACTCGATAAACTTTTGATTACAAATTGATCCTATGACTCTGAATAGCACTTTGATCTTCGAGAGAGGGTAGAGAACCAAACAAGAATGAGATTCTAATTTGATTCACTTGAGAATTCGGTAGAATTTCGACACGATCTTAAAAATATGAAAATTTTAGAATATGGATTTGTGGAGAAGGAGTGAAGAAAATAAGAAAATAGTTAGTCAAAAAATTCGTTTGCGAAGGCTATTTATAGACCAGTAACAGTCATAACCATTCGTGAAGAGATTTAAACGAATAGACACTTCTTTTGAAAATTGAAACTTTTGAACTTTAACGGCCACCATGTCAACATGGGGTATCCCATGATGTCGACATCCCTAAGTTAAAAATAATGTAAAATTTGTTTTAAAAATGGTATTGAACGAAAAACAAGATGAAATGATTTCGGAGTAAAATAAACTAATTTTCTTATGTTTTGAAATAAAGAAGAGGAGAAAAATATATTATTAGAATGTATATATAAATTTGATTTTAAATCTCAAGTATATATATATTCTAAAAGAATATTTTAAAAAAATCAGAAGATAGTATTTTTTAAAAACAAACAAAGTTTGAAACAAGAGTTTAAAACAAAAACAAAGAATATTTTAAGGCTAAAATAATTTGAAAAGAAGTTTTGAAAATCATTTTGAAAAACCATTTTGAAGTAGTTTTGCAAGCTTCTTCCTGTAGAATATCTCATCACATCAGGACTCGAGAACTTGTACAAAACCAGGATGTTCATGGGTTTGTAAGCCACTTGTCGTAGTTTTGTAAGTTACTTGTCATGGGTTTGTAAGCCACTAAGAAGATAGAAATGGGTTCCATCCCAAATGTAATACGGAATGAAGATTTCCATGCTATTATGAAGTTTTAACAATAAACTAGACACTTATCTTGAAATCTTGATCTTGATACTCATGAGTCTTCAAACTTGATTTCTTCATTCTTGATCTTTATACTGTACAGTCTTCAATAATCAGCACCTGCCTTATATATATCCTGCATAATAACATTCATATATATCTAGACAACAGTGTTAGTATATAAGTTATAATAAAATAAGTTACAAAGGTTGTTGTCATCAAAACCACTATCTCCAGTTCCTAACAATCTCCCCCGTTTTGATGATGACAACCTTATAAAATATACTTACCACTTCGATCACACCATAACTCCTTCGATCATACCATAATTCCCCCTTACATCAACAACTCCCCCTTCCTCCATGCCTACTATTTTATATAACTTCTCCCCCTTTGTCATCAACAAAACAATAACCTATAAACCTTGAACTTAATAGAAAATGAGATAAACAAACATATGACATAAGAATAATAATATAGCATCCTAAGTTAAATGGAATTCAAGATTTTATACACCAAAGATTGTTTTTAGAAGAACATTAAATAAGATAACACTTTATATACAAATTAACAAACCAATATATAATCAAGAAAAAAACAAAAATGAAAAACATTTAACGAGGACCCTTAACTATTGGTGATTTATGGACCGAACAATTTGGATAGTGGAGACAAAAATTTCCATGTTGTTCGACCAAGTTCCCATTAGTGTCAAAAAGGACCTCTCCAACGCAAATCACGCCATCGTCTTCGTCCATATGAACATCCGGATTTAGCAGAGGATGTTCTTCTTCTCGATCCTCTTGTGGTTCTTCTAGAGGCTCTTCTTCTTTAGAGTCCATGGCTTGTGATGATTCGTCGACGACAATGGGATTGACATGGCTATCCATAAGAAATTTTTGTAAATTCCTAAGAATTCTGCCTTGCCTATCTTGTTCTCTAGCCATTCACAGTTGACTCACTTGAATTTCCGTCATCATTTGAAGCAAATCTTTCATCTTCTCTTGTAATTTGATGACTCGTACGTGTGTGGAACGTTGAAAAGGGCCAGAATGAGGAGAAGTGGGTGAAGAAGGTTCATTATTAGAAGAGGAAGTCATTAATTTTAGGGCTGCACAAAGTATGGGTTGGGTCGGGTCAAACCAAATATTTCATCCGACCCGCATAGGTATGGGTTTAAGGTAGCTCAACCCGTATCCGACCCTATATGAGGTTGGATATGGGTTGGGTCGAATTATGGGTTGGGTCGGGTTTAGTAGGGTTGGGTTGGGTTGCATAAATCTAATAAAAAATGAGAATATAAGGGAATATTTTCAAAAAATAACATTAAAATGTTCAACATAATATATTAGATTTTAGCTAGCATAACACACTTAAACTAACTAATTCATTATAACATATATTTTATTAAAATTTCATTGTAAAACACATCATATGAAATTAGTTCACTACATAGTAGAACAAGTGTTTCATTTTAAAATACATTAAAATGCCCTTTTGAATATCTTTGCCAAATTCTATCTTGTTTGGGTTGACATAAAATATGCTTTTTCGTATATTTACTGTAGAATACATAAACATTATTCTAGGATTAGACTATTCTAATTTTAAGTGTATTGATATTAAATTAGGTTTTTAATATAGGGTTGGGTTGGGTTAAAGTAGGGTTGGGTTGAACAAAATAACACACCCGACCCATATATAGTATGGGTTACAAATTGTAACCCATATCCGACCCGAACTAGGATGGGTTGGGTTGGGTTTATGTGGGTTGGGTCGGGTTGGTGGGTTGGGTCAGGTTGGATATGGGTTGTGTGCAGTCCTAATTAATTTACCGTTTTAGGAGTTTATTACAGAGAATATAACAGAGAAAAGGAGTAAAAGTCGAAATATATAAATATATAACCAAATAACTAATTTTAGAGGGAAATTTAAATTTGAAAGTCTCGGCCTGTATGTCGACATAGGGGGATGGGTCATGTCGACATGCCCAGTTCAATTTTTGAGAAATTTTTATTTATATTAATTATTAACTATACTTGTATTATTTATAATTTATATTTCAGTTAATGAACATATACCTAATTCTCTTCTTTATTTAGTAAAGTTTTGTTCATTTAATGGTTTGGTTAATATATCAGCAATTTGTTTTTCAGTATTAATATATTCAAGAGTTATGACTTCTTTATTTATATTATCTCTAAGAAAATGATGTCTAATAACAATATGTTTCGTTCTAGCATGCTGGGTTGGATTTTTAGATAAGTTTATTGCACTAGTATTATCACAATAAATTGGTGATTTAGTTATAGTTAATCCAAAATCTTTTAAAGTTTGTTGCATATATATAACTTGAGAACAAGCCTAAACAGAATATATATATTCTGCTTTAGTTGTTGACAAGGATACAGTGTTTTGCTTCTTACTAAACCTGGAAACCAAAGAATGTCCTAGAAAGTGACAAGTTCCACTTGTACTTTTTCGGTCTGATTTACAACCAGTGTAATCAGCATCACAATATGAAATTAAATCAAATACATCATTTTTAGGGTAAAATAAACCATAATCTAAAGTATATTTTACATATCTTAAAATTCTTTTAACAGCTTTTTAGTGAGTTTCTTTAGGTTGAGATTGGTATCTTGCACAAAGACAGACACTATGCATGATGTCAGGACGACTTGCTGTTATATAAAGCAGTGAACCAATCATTCCCTTATATAATTTTTGATCAACATCTTTTGATTTATCTTCTTTACTTAAAGTTACATTAGTTGCCATTGGAGTTGGTTTCCCACTAGAAGTGGTCAATCCAAATTTATTAATTAAATCCTTAGCATATTTTTCTTGACTGATGAAAATTCCTTTATCTAATTGTTTGATTTGAAGTCCTAAGAAGAAACTTAGTTCTCCCATATGACTCATTTCAAATTCTTTAGTCGTTATATCTAAAAATTCTTTATTCATTATGTTATTAGTTGACCCAAATATTATATCATCTACATATATTTTTACTAATTGAATATCATTTTTGTTTCTTTTAATAAAAAGAGTTGTATCTATTTTACCAATTTCAAAACCAGATTGTAGTAAATAAGAACTTAGTCTTTCATACCAAGCTCTAGGAGCTTGTTTCAGACCATATAAAGCTTTCTTTAGTTTATATACATGATTTGGAAATTAATTATTTTCAAAAAGTGGAGGTTGTTCAACATAAACATCTTCTTTTACAAAACCATTTAGAAAAGCACTTTTAACATCCATTTGATATAACTTGAAATTATTGTAGTTTGCGAAAGCAAGTAGAATCCTGATAGCTTCTAGTCTTGCTACGGGTGCAAAGGTTTCGTCATAATCAATTCCTTCTTCTTGACAATAACCTTGCGCGACTAAACGAGCTTTATTTCTCACAACCTCACAAAGTTCGTTCATTTTATTTTTATAAACCCATTTTGTTCCAATTATACTTTTATCCTCAGGTCTAGGAACAAGTTCCCAAACATCATTTCTGGTGAACTGATTCAATTCTTCTTGCATAGCAAGAATCCATGAATCATCAGATGATGCTTCCTTTGGATTTTTAGGTTCAATAGTTGATATAAAAGCTACACTACTCATACTATTTAGTTGATTTCTTGTTTTAACTATAGATTCAATATTTCCTATTATATTTTCTACAGGATGATCTTTTAATTGTTTAATTCTTTTATTAGATTGAATGATTTCACAATTAGTTTCATTAGGTTCATTATTTAAAGCTACAAAATCTTCTTCATCTTCTATTTGTACAGTGTCTTCAAAATTTTCATCAAAAGATACATGCATTGTTTCTTCAATAGTGTTAGTTCTTAAATTATAAACTCTAAATGCTTTACTTCTATTAGAATATCCGATAAAGATACCTTTGTCGGATTTAAGTTCAAATTTATCTAAATTATCTTTTGTATTAAGAATAAAACACTTACTACCAAAAACTTTAAAATAAGCTACTATGGGATTCTTATTGTAAAGTAATTCATATGGTGTTTTATTAGTTAATGGTCTAATTAAAATCCTATTTAATATATAACAAGCTATAGCGACTGCTTCAGCCCAAAAGTTTTTAGGTAAGTTACTATCAGAAAGCATTGTTCTAGTACACTCTTGAATCGTTCTATTCTTACGTTCTATTCTTACGTTCTACCACTCCGTTTTGTTGTGGAGTTCTTGGAAAAGAGAAATTATGAGTGATTCCTTTTTTATTATAGAAATTCTCAAAATTTTCATTTTCAAATTCTCCACCGTGATCACTACGAATAGTTTTTATTTTTAAAGAAAATTGATTTTGAATTCTTTTAGCAAAATTCTTAAATAATTCAAAAGCATCACTTTTAAGTTTAAGAAAATTTTTCCAAGTATATCTAGAATAATCATCTACAATTACAAAAACATATTTATTGTGATTAATTGATTGAACTTGAGATGGACCAAATAAATCTAAATGAAGTAATTCTAGAGGTTTAGAAGTAGAAATCGTTTCTTTTAGTTTAAATGAACTTTTCTTAAGTTTTCCTAATTGGCAAGCATCACATATACTATTTACTTTAAAGTTTAACTTGGGAAGACCTCTAACTAAGTCAAGTTTTGATAACCTAGATAATAGTTTGAAATTTAGACCAAATCTTTTATGCTAAATCCAAGGGTCACTTGTATTAGCCAAAAGACATAAATTATCACTTGAAACTTTCATACTAAGGATGTAAATGTTTTTCTTACTAATTCCTTCAAAGATAATATTTGACTTATTATCTTCGATGTGACACTTATCTTTTCCAAATTTAATTTTAAATCCATTATCACATAGTTGACTTATACTAAGCAGATTATGTTTTAAATTCCTAACTAGCAAAATATCATAAATAAGAGGAGTTTTAGAATTACTGACATTGCCGATGCCAATCACATATCCTTTTGAGTTGTCTCCAAAGTTGACCAATCCACCATCTTGATATATAATGTCATTGGTATCTCGGGATTTCCAGTCATATGCCTTGAACAGCCACTATCAAGTATCCAATTATCTTTCTCAATTTGCACAATTTGTCCATTGGTTGTTGATTCTTCAAAAGCCATGTAACATGTGTAACAACCCGCACCTCACTTAACGCAGATATTGTCCCCAACTTAGTCACCTCTGCCTCATGGGCCAAGCCAAGGTGTGGGGTTTTGTTCTTCAAAAGGCCTCGACGTTGTTATGAGGTGAAGGCTTTGGTATATAAGCACCCACTTCATAGTGTTTTTCCACGATGTGGGACTATTATTCCCATTTTGAAGGGGTGTTACAATCTCCCCCCTTTTGAGCCCAACGTCCTCGTTGGCTCATGACCACAACACCACCCAGGCGTCGTGGCTGTAACACATACATACCACAATTCCAACTGGGTATGGCTCTGATAACAATGTAACAACCCGCACCTCACTTAACGCAGATTGTCCCCAACTTAGCCACCTCCGCCTCATGGGCCAAGCCAAGGTGTGGGGTTTTGTTCCTCAAAAGGCCTCGACGTTGTTATGAGGTGAAGGCTTTGGTATATAAGCACCCACTTCATAGTGTTTTTCCACGATGTGGGACTATTATTCCCATTTTGAAGGAGTGTTACAACATGTTCGTTCCTGCATAACAAACCAATTCGGTAGATAACTTGATTTTTCATAAAAACTATATGCAGACTTATGATACTTTGATGAAATGCATAAATTCAAACTAGTATTAACAAAATTTCCTAAAAATGCCATTTTTAACTTTTCAAGTTTTAGATTATGAAAACTATGAAAACCTATGCTCTGATACCAATTGAAAGGGAGTGCGGATTAAGGATCTTAAGGCTAATTTAACACTAGAGGGGTGGTGAATAGTGTTTAATGGATTCTAAGACTTATATGGACTAAATTAAAATTATGACACAAACAAATGCAGAATTTAATCACAGAACAATCACAGAATCTAACACAGATGCATAAAGTAAATAAAAAGCAGTAAAAGGAAAGAACACACAGGATTTTATACTGGTTCGGAGTTACCCTACATCCAGTCCTGTACCAAGGTAGAACACCTCATACAGATTTTTATTATACCAAAGTCCAGATTACAATCCTCAATTTCTAATGGCCTTGAGGAACCCTCCTGTCTCACGAGTCCAAGGCAAACTCTCTTGATTTACGGGCCACAAGATTACCCAATTGATTTCCAGGCACAACCACACCTTATAGAGAGACTTGATAAACTTTTGATTACAAATTGATCCTATAACTCTGAATAACACTTTGATCTTCGACAGAGGATAGAGAACCAAACAAGAATGAGATTCTAATTTGATTCACTCAAGAATTCGGCAGAATTTTGGCACGATCTTAAAAATATGAAAATTTTAGAATATGGATTTATGGAGAAGAAGGAGTGAAGAAAATTAGAAAATAGTTAGTTAAAAAATTCGTTTGTGAAGGCTATTTATAGACCAGTAACGGTCATAACCATTCGTGAAGAGGTTTAAACGAATAGACACTTCTTTTGAAAATTGAAACTTTTGAACTTTAACGGCCACCGTGTCGACATGGGGTATCCCATGATGTCGACATCCCAAAGTTAAAAATAATGTAAAATTTGTTTTGAAAATGGTATTGAACGGAAAACAAGATGAAATGATTCTGGAGTAAAATAAACTAATTTTCCAATGTTTTGAAATAAAGAAGAGCAGAAAAATATATTTTAGAATGTATATATAAATTTGATTTTAAATCTCAAGTATATATATATAATAAAAGAATATTTAAACAAATCAGAAGATATTTTTTTAAAAAACAAACGAAGTTTGAAACAAGAGTTTAAAACAAAAATAAAGAATATTTTAAGGCTAAAATAATTTGAAAAGCAGTTTTGAAAATCATTTTGAAAAACCATTTTGAAGTAGTTTTGCAAGCTTCTTCCTGCATAATATCTCATCACATCAGGACTCGAGAACTTGTACAAAACTAGGATGTTCGTGGGTTTGTAAGCCACTTGTCGTAAGTTTGTAAGCTACTTGTCATGGGTTTGTAAGCCACTAAGAAGATAGAAATGGGTTCCATCCCAAATGAAATGTGGAATGAAGATTTCCGTGCTATTATGAAGTTTTAACAATAAACTAGACACTTATCTTGAAATCTTGATCTTGATACTCATGAGTCTTGAAACTTGATTTCTTCATTCTTGATCTTTATACTGTATAGTCTTCAATAATCAGTACCTGCCTTATATATATCCTGCATAATAACATTCATATATCTCTAGACAATAGTGTTAGTATATAAGTTATAATAAAATAAGTTACAAAGATTGTTTTCATAAAAACCACTATCTCCAGTTCCTAACATTAACATGCTCATATCTAAGTGTTGGAATTTACACCACAACAAACATGTTAGTCCCTCCATATACATATTTGTTGTATGTAATACAATATTAATATAATATAATACATTCTTATGTAAATGTATATATTTACAAATAATTATTAAAAATAATATAAACATATTCATATGCAAAATAATTATTTATATATAAATATAAAACAATTTAAAATTTAAAATTCAAATTATAAAATTGAAAATTTGAAATTAGGCCTATTTAAAATATCTTTAAAATTCAAATTCATAAGCAAATTATATATATATATATATATATATATATTTACATACAACTTTTTTTAGGAAATATATAATGTATTTTAAATTTCATAATTTAAATCATTTATGTATATTAAAAAAATATTACATGATTATATATATATATATTATTCACACAAATATAATATATGTAATATTTAATTTTGGCTATAGTTTAGGTTTGACAAAAACAATTTTTTCTAAAATAAATCTATACGGATTTATTCAAAGAAAAAGGTTTATTTTGTTTAAAATTTAGTTTGATATAGAAAAATTAATTTTTCAGTTCCTTATAAAATTATGTTTTACACATATATGAATATATTTAATTTATTTATATATACAAATATACATATATATATATATAAATATTCATATAAAAAATTGTAATTAAATATATTAAGATTAATAAAAATTAAATTCATAATTCGAAATGAATATATATATATATGTTTATATGTATAAAAAGTTATTTGAAAATATCATTCATAAATTTATATAAATAATTTAGAAATATATATCTATATATATGTATGTATATAAACTATTTTTGAAATTCTATTTTATTTAGAAAAGAAATTTAATATTAAATTTAAATTCTAATTTTTTTAAATTAATAAAGTCAAAAGCATATTTACTTGTATGCATAAGATAAATTCCCTTTTTTAAAGCAATTATATATATATATATGATAAAAAATAAATGTATATATGGATTCATGATATGAATCTAGCATATGGAAATATATACGACAGAACTGATTATATCCATATAAATAAACTTGAAACAAATGGGACATTACCTTAGCTATAGCTAGTTATAACACGTCGAATGTTGAATCAATGGAACTCCTAGAATTGAATATGGTCTCTTCCAAAAAGCACTACCAATCGAAGAGATCTACACACCCTATGATATAATTGGATTTGATCTTAATTTTGTTTGAATATAGAGTAAGAGGAGGCTAGGTATTTTTGGCTCATAGGGTAGAGTGGGAGAGGAGAGATCAAACTCAAAAATAAAGGGGATTAGTGGGTTTAAATAAGGATAGAGAGAGAGAGGAAAAAGTGCATCCAGATCCTTTATTTTCTCTACTAATTCAAACCCAAATTATCACAAATACCACTCCCTTTACCCTATACCATGGCTGGCCATACCTTGGGCCTCATTGGCTTGCATGCTTCTTCAAACCGCATTATTTAATTTATATTTAAATAAAATTCAAATGTCCATCGATATCGTATATTAGTATTACGTATATAGCTTTTATATACATAGTGTTACCCCATCTTTTGAAAAGGCCGAGATATCAACAAATTGGCTAAAAAGGATGGATGTCAGGATTAGTGATCGATTGGAAAACACGACTATGATCGATACGGTCAAAGTTGGACCAAGCTCCAATCAAGGTGGGATTGATTGGGAATGATGAACAAGGCTAGGAGAGGCTACATTTCAAATTTCAGGTCAAACGAAATTCGTATGCTCAAGTTATGGATGAATCAAGATTCATGGAAACTGGTTCATATCGATCCATTCGTATCGGTCAAAGTGGATGTCGTTTGTATCCATTGAGATCGATACGTAGAAAGGGAGCTTGGATCGATACGAGGAACATATGGTTATAGGGGAAAGCGTTTCATATCGATCAGTAAGTGATGGATACGAAGGACACACTCAAGATCGATACCAAGAATGGGATGGATCGATGGATACGAATGGTATGGATACGAAGAGCATAGCCAAGCTTCGATACGAGTAGAAGGTTTTGGAATCGATACAAAATAAGATGGGGATCGATACGAAAGGCTTAGCAGCCGATGGATACGAAGGAGCAAAGCTCAGATCGATACGAAGGAAGGATATGGACTTGATGGATACGAAGGCACATGTTTCCTAGGGCAGCATCAGATCGATAGGAACAGTGTGGATACGAACATGGCTTGGATCGATACGAAGAGGGGACGATGGATGGATACGAAATCCATGGATATGAAGCATTCAGCCCACTCGCAAATACCAACTTGGATCGATCATAAATCTCATTCTACAAGTCCAAATGCTATGAAATTTTCACAGGAGCTTCCTTATGCACTAAAGAACATTCGTGATCGATCTCAACAAGATTGGACCATTTCTGGATCGATACAAATTGTATATGGATCGATCCAAAATCACTCTGGATCGATCTGGTGGGCCCACCTGCGCATGAGAAGAGGTATTCCTGGTTTTGGGGCGGATATTTTCGGATCTACACCTATAAATAGCAGATCTATGGCAACTAAAAAGGGATCTTCTTCTCCTTCTCTTTGAGGCAAAACTCTGCTATTTGACTTGACCAATCTCTATTCACAAAGTTGGACCAAGCTCCAATCAAGGTTAACAACTTGGATTGATCATAACTAACAATGTTGGAGATGTATGATGAGAGAACGGATCCCGCCATTCACTTGACAAGGTATATGAGGCACATGGAAGTACTGGGGGCATCGGAGGAGATTATGGCATGGTGCTTCCCTTTGTATTTGATGGATATAGCAACATTATGGTTCAGACAGCTGGAAAGCGGCTCTATTGGGACACGAATGGAGTTGATTGAGAGATTTATGAGGCAATTTTGGGTCCACATCATGAGATCCAAGAATGTGATGACTTTAACATCAATGAAACAATGGAAAGGAGAATCACTTAGGGATTTTTTAACCAGATTCAATATGGCAGTAGCTTCGGTGGATCGATGTAACGACCCGTATTTTTACGGATCAAAACATTGTAAAACAGTTGTTATTTGATCGTAGTATGGTTAAGTTGTTCAGAGCCTAGGTCGTTCGGAGCTTAGGTCGTATAATAGTTTGGTCGTAGACGACTTATAGGAGTTGGCGACCTAAGGAAGTTAGTGGTAACAGTTAACGACTTAGGGACTGGACGAGGTAAGGCTTAGGTCGTATGATAGTTAGGTTGCGTAGTGGATTAGGTCGTATGTCAGTTTGGGATGACCTATAGGATTTGACCGACCTAAGGAAATAGGCGACCAAAGGAAATAGGTGACCTAAGGAAGAACGGCGACCTAAGAGTTAGCAGTATAGGAGTTAGCGAGTTAACGACCTAGGAGATAAGCGAGTTAACGACTTAAGGGTTAGGTCGTAAGCAACCTAAGTGGTCTGTGTTTAGTTAGGTCGTGAGCGACCTACGTTTAGGTCGTTAGACTACCTAAATATGTTAAGTCGTTAGTTGTTAGGTCGCATTGTCTTAGGTCGTGCCTAAGTGTTAGGTCGCACGTACGTTAAGTCGCGTCTCAGTTAAGTCGTAGGTCGTGCTGTAGTGTTGAATAGTTAGGTCGTGACTTCCGTTAAGTCGTTGGGACTTGGCTTAGTGTTAGGTCGTTAGGCCGTGTCCAGTTAGGTCGTGGCTTTTGATAAGTCGCTAGGTCGCGCGTAATTGTTAAGTCGCGCACGTGTTAGGTCGTAAGACCCTGTGTGTGTTAGGTCGTATATGTACTAAGTCGTGTTTCGTTAGGTCGCGACTTTTGTTAGGTCGCTAAGCCGCATCTTGGTTAAGTCATGGGTCGTGCATAAGTGTTGAGACTTAGGTCGTTGGGTCTGTAGGTCGCGCAGAACTGTTAGGTCGTTAAGTCGTAGGTCGGAGATAGTTAGGTCATGGACGACCTACCTATAAATACACGGTTCTACCTCACTTTTTGGGATCCGGATTTTGAAGCGACGAAGTGCTGCCATTTTGAGAGCTCGAGTTCTACACTTCTTCACTTCTTTTCTCCACTTTAATCTTGTGATTCCTTCCATCCAAATCGAAGATCAAATCGAAGATCTAAGAGCTTAGATTGAAGATCTTCAACCATCGAAGAGAGATTTCATCGTTTAAAGCGGAATTCTAGAGAATCGAGTTAGATCCTTCACTGTCCAGATCTGAAGTGTGTTGCTTTTAAGATGTTTAGGTGATTTGGTGAGTGGTGGTTATCTCTCACACGGATCCAAAGGAGTATATCGGATTGTTGGCTTGATTTGGTGTTAAAATAGTGATTTCCATGCATTTTCTTAAAACTTAAGTATAGATCCATTGTTCATGATGATTTGACAACCATTTTACTACATGTTAACCTAGGCAAGTGCATTCATCAAGTTGTAGAGATATTGCTCATGATTCATGCTTGTTAGATTTAGACTATTTATTTACAAGATTGCCATTATTGTTATAATTGTTTATTTGATCATATTTGAATGCTTGATTACTTGGATTAATGTTTGACTTGATTGATTGTTGTAAATTAGTTGATTAATGATTTGATTTGGACAAGATGGTCGAAGATGATTCAAAAGCTAAGGGAAAGGCTCTTGAATTGGAAAAGCTGCTTGTGGCATATGTGGCGGATGATGAAGCTCACATGGATAGATTTGATGATGTTGATGTTGAGATAAAGCTTTGCTATGATGAGATGAAGCGAAGCATGTTATGAGATAGCCTTGGTTTAATCCAGACGGGATCATTCCAAGCATGTTGATAACTCGGTGAAATGGTTCGAGTTTGAGGATAATGGTTTGCTCGAGAGGCGCTTGAGCTAGTATGAGAATAGTCATCGAGGAGGATGACTAGAAGGCTGAGATTTCATCGTTGTTGAAGGTTCTAGCAGGCTCAAAGCAAGAGTACATTGGGCAGATTCGATAGTCCCTAAAGACTAAGATTGTAGTCGAGTACTCTGGGCAGATTTGATAGTCCTAGGCACGGGTTGCGATGACGTGCGGAGATCTGTCTAGAACCGGGGTTGCCATTAACCCTTGACGGACGGCTGAAAGAATGTGCCGGTCATTCAATTAACGGTGGTATCGAAGCAAAGATAACAGTGATAGCCAGAGTCATGGATGTTCGGTTGTATCGTCATTCGGTCTCAAGAGCAATGTTTTCTGGGTGCTTATTTGATCTTGGTTTAGGCCTTGGGGGTTTGTACTTGGAAAATATTGACCTTGACTCGAGTGATAATTGCTTTACTTTAAATGTCTGCTTTGCTATGTTTACTTCTGCTTAGTGTGTCTGGGGGCTATCACGGTAGAAAGAGGTGGAGTGGGAGGGTTGGATTCCTATTCCTTTTTCCTTTATGCTCTTTTGGTATGTTGTTAGTTAATTTACTGCTCACTAAGACTGTTGTCTGACTCAAGGCTTTATGTTTAACTCTTATTGCCTTGGGCTGTTCATCCATTTTGGGATGGGCAGACTAGGTAGCAGGTGATAGGTGCTGTTCTTAGTTTCTCACGATGCTGATGACGAAGACGAGTTGGAGGCTTGCATATTATTTTCTTACTATATGTACTGGATGTTCCGCTGCTTTGTGTAATTCTCTGAGTGTTATGTAGTGAGGCTTGATGTATTGACTATTCAGATGTTTGTATTCAACTATTATGAGGTTTAATAGAGATTCTGTTCTGTAAAGCTTCACTATATATACTTTCTATTGTATTTTATCCATGCGCTGTGAGTTATACGATAGATTCTGCTGTTTTAACTTAACCTTGGAAACCGTCCATGGCTGCCTGGCACACTTTACAGCGCACTATTTCTATGTTCAGTGCAGGGGTCATGGCCGGTCGTCACAATCGACCCGATCCGTCGATGGTTTTGATGGCAATAGTCCTAGGAATTGCGGATGATTCAGATTTTAAGATATCGTTGAAACAGGATCCACCAATGGATTTCGGGGAGTTTTATCATGAAGCAGAAACATTTTTAAGACAGGAAGATGCAAAGGCTGAAAGAGAGGGGAGAGAGGCTGAGGTTTATGCAGTAAAAGGTGGAGGTCCACCCAGGGAGGATTCAAACAAAGACGATAGAGGTAAAAGGAAAATGAATGATAATGAGAACACTTCAAAAAGGCAACGGAGGGAATCAAAATTTTCTTCTTACACAAATTTAACTAAAACTCTAGAAAGGATTTACTTGGATACTCGAGGGCACCTCTAGTATCGAAGGCCGGTAAAAAGGGAACCCTTTGAATACGAATGGGCATCGAGAAAGCATTGCATGTTCCATGAGCTGGATGGGCGTAGCACGAACGACTGCAGGCATTTGAAGGACATCGTCGAGGAGCATGTAAGGAATGGTCATCTACAATAGTACGTAAGGAATTGAGCTGTGGCGGTGGGACAAGAGCAGCCACCGCCCACCTCAAATGAAGATGGCACTGGATCTAGGCATCGTCAGCTTATTATCAACTGATTGGATTTTTGGCATGAAATAAGTAATAGCCCTCGAAGTAATACGGCTAAATCACTTACACATCTACGGGATCGAGGACGGTCCCTAGGCATGCTCTGAGATGATGATAAACCATGATGCTCGGGCCTGTGAAATCTTGTTGTCTTTCTGTTTTTCTTTGGTTTCTTCCTTGGTTGTATAGACTTTTATTTAGTTTTTCCTGGCTATACAGACTTTTGTTTTGTCAATTGGACTTTTTGATGATTGGATTTGGATTAATGTACTAAATAATACAGGTCATGCGATTACGGTCCCGACTGGAGAGACGGGGCAGTAATCGCAAGTTATGAGTCCCTTCGCCGAAGAGCGATGAAATGGACTCGAACACAATAAAAAAGTCCTCGACCGGAGAGTCGAGGCTGGAGAATACAAAAGTCCTCGACCGGAGAGTCGAGGCTAGAGAATATAAAAGTCCTCAATCGGAGAGTCGAGGTCGGAGAATATAAAAGTCCTCGATCGGAGAGTCGAGGCCGGAGAATATAAAAGTCCTCGACCGGAGAGTCAAGGCCGGGGTAAAATTCCTCGATCGAAGAGTTGAGGCCAGAGAATGTAAGTCTTTGACCAGAGAGTTGAGGCCGAAGTAGGATAAAATGACCTGGCAAGGTTTAGGGATTTGGATTTAGACCCGGAGAGGTCATGGATTCGGATTTCGGCTTTAAATGGCCAAGGATTGGCGGTGGACCCAAATCGGTCCTAGATTTAGATAAGGGCCCGGAGCGGTCTCGGATTTGCATATTGACCCGGAGAGGTCATGGATTTGGTTATTGGTTATTGGATATGGATGGGTTAGAGCTCGGTTGTCGAGTTCGGATGTATATGGAATTGTCTAAGGATTTGGTTATTGGATTCAGAATCGGATGTTGACTCGGAGAAGTCACAGATTTGGATGAGGATATGGCTATGGATGGAATATGGACTTTGGATGTTGGATTCGGAGTTATTCAAAACATGCCTTCCTATTGCAAGGAATGTTTTGGGGGCAAATGTTACCCCGCCTTTTGGACAAGGATAGGATATCAACAAATTGGCTAGAAAAGGATGGATGTCAGGATTAGTGATCGATTGGAAAACACGACTATGATTGATACCGTCAAAGTTGGACCAAGCTCCAATCAAGGTGGGATCGATTGGGAATGATTAAAAAGGCAGGAGAGGCTACATTTCAAATTTCAGGTCAAACGGAGTTCGTATACTTAAGTATGGATGGATCAAGGTTCATGGAAACTGGTTCGTATCGATCCATTCGTATCGATCAAGGTAGATGGCGTTCGTATCCATTGAGATCGATACGAACAAAGGGAGCTTGGATTGATGCGTGGAGCAAATGGTTACAGGGGAATGCGTTTCGTATCGATCAGTAAGTGATGGATACGAAGGACACACTCGTGATCGATACGAAGCAGGGATGGATCGATGGATACGAATGGTATGGATACGAAGAGCATAGCCAAGCATTGATACGAGTAGAAGGTTTTGGCATCGATACAAAACAAGATGGGGATCGATACGAAAGGCTTAACAGCCGATGGATACGAAGGAGCAAAGCTCGGATCGATACGAAGGAAGGATATGGACTTGATGGATACGAAGGCACGTGTTTCCCAGGGCGGCTTCAGATCGATACAAACAGTGTGGATACGAACATGGCTTGGATCGATATGAAGAGGGGATGATGGATGGATACGAAATCCATGGATACGAAGCATTCAACCCACTCGCAAATACCAACTTGGATCGATCATAACTCTCATTCTACAAGTCCAAATGCTATGAAATTTCCACAGGAGCTTCCTTATGCACTCAAGAACGTTCATGATTGATCTCAACTCGATTGGACCATTTTTGGATCGATACGAATTGTACATAGATCGATCCAAAATCACTCTGGATCGATCTGGTGGGCCAAACTACGCATGCGAAAAGGTATTCCAGGTTTTGGGGTGGATATGTTTGGATCTACACCTATAAATAGCAGATCTATGGCAACTAAAAAGGGATCTTCTTCTCCTTCTCTTTGAGGCTATTTTTTTTACTGATTTCAAAGGCTTGTAACTGTAATTGCAGTATAAAAGGAATAAAAGGATTGATTCAAAGTGGACATAGGTCGGAGATAGCCGAACCACTATAAACCTTGTGTTATTTGCTTTCCTGCTCATTTTAATTTTGCTATTTCTTCATTTTTATTCTCTACTTTATCTAGATCTGAGATATGTGTTTAAATATCGTGGATCTGTGTGTATACACTGGTGCTTTCACTACTTCTAGGGTTTGTGACCAATTTTGGCACAAACACGTAGTATTTTCAGTACTAGTCAACACAAATCAAATAAAATTTTAGAACTAGTATTTCACAAATATTAATTAATTTATAATAATTATAATTTAATTAAATCAGTTGGTATTCAAAGTATTCAACATTGTGGTTGTATAATTATTAGGTGTAAATTAGGTTGGCAATTAATATTGAACAATTCGAATATTAATGTTCACACGACACTTTAGCTAGTGGTGTGACAGTTTGGTCGAATTTATTGCTTACATAGTTTCAGTAAAATCCAATTTTACAATTTTAAGCGGTCCCCGGTAGTGGCAATTATTTACACTAATTCTTTTCATCAAAACTATATCATATTAGGACTTATAGAATTTGGTATCGGTTAAAATTCCAATATCGTATACATTCAACTTGTACAATCCAAACAAAAAGTTCTTGGTTCAATAATAACAATTATTATTAACTAAACAAGTCTGGCCAAAGACTTAGATTTTGAGTTGACTAAAGTTGACTGTGATACTAACTTCATATAACCAAGGAGATGAATTCTCTATTGAATAGTGCTTCACTTCTAATGCTTCAACTCAGACCCAATATTATTCATTCTGTAACAACCGCCACTTCGAAACTCAAAAATAGACGTCGATTATGCTGCAGTCATTACTGGAATAATTTTCCAATGAAAAAGTGAATTCGGTATTATTTTGCACAACATAGGTAAATAGAGCAACTAAATAACTTTTTCATTACTTCAATTTGGTTTACATAATTCAATACATCACTTTAATACAAATGGTTCCCTGGCAGGGGTAAATATAGTAAGAAAATAATAGTAGTGTTGTGTCCACATATGAAGATGCCAAAACAACACATAACCTGGACACATTCTGTTTTTACACTGTGGAATTTCAAAATAACTTGTATTTGCTAGCAAGCCTCCTGCTTCATCTCCAGAGTCTTTATTCGTCCTTCAAAAGATACCTGTCTAATCCATAAACTCAACCAACTCAAATGAGTACCCGTGAGTTTATGGAAAATAATAAAAATACAGATCGGACATAAAGCCCGGTATGAGTAATACTTTACCCTACGTAAACAATCACATAATGAGACCACGGCACTAAAGCATGCAACGGGTTTTCCCTCACTACTTTAACTTCACTAATTACTTTATATAATGTGATAATATCAAAACATGATCAAACAAAAAATTTCCATTTCAATATGAGGGTGAGATTCCCTTCACAATATTTTCAATTAATTTTGTTAGTTGGTTCATAATTAGATTTGTTATTCATGCCTTACTTTTATTAGTTTAATTATGAGAACTAGACACTTGAAGTTGTCACTTAGGTGTTTGATTTAACTTTCTTTCAAATATTTCTCGAAAATTTTATTAAGTTGCCACCAAGGCTTTACACCTCCCATCATCAAATATAATGTTGTGTTCATAGAAATAGTTGTCACAAAGGCCTTACACCACTAATCGTTAAATATAAAGTTTAGACAAACTGTTGCCATAAAGGCCTTTCATCACTAATCGATAAGAGTAATGTCATGTTTAGACAAATAGTTGCCACACAGGCCTTACATCATGAATCATCCAAAAGTAAGGTCGTGTTTAAATTAACGATTGCCACACATGCCTTATGCTAATGATGTCGTGAGTAGACATATTAGTGCCACAAATGCCAGAGAATTACAATTTCATTCTTTAAGTAAGTTATTTCATATTAACATATAATTCTTTATGTTCATTCATCCTTATGAAATTCTCAGCCATCACTTAGAAAAGATGGCTTCCCAGGTGCTACGAAAGTTCATTTATTGCTTAGAATTTCTTAGCACCTCTGGCTACTGTAGGTTGTCAGTGCATAGCCGTTGTAGGTTAAATACTATGCAAGTTGATAAGTTTTGTAGTTATCTCAAGTTGACATTAAGCTATCTCCAATTGATATCCCTAGTTGATATTAAGCCATCCCCAGTTGATTTTAAGCTATTACAAGTTGAAATTTAGCTATTTACTATTGAATTTGGGGCCATCTACCGATGAGAATTGTAACATCCCGCCTTTTGTAGACGTTTTAAGTAGACACACATGCCGACTCAAACCATATAGAAGGGCGGATTGTTATTGGGGTGAATAAGAAAAAACAGAGAAAGATAAAACAAAACAGAATCTCGCAGCGGAATGATAAAATATAATAATCAAATAACAGTTCATGAAGCTGTATACAAAACATTTGATTATACTAATTCAATACAAAATCAGAGTTACACATATCAGAGATGAACAAATAATGCAGCGGAACAATATAATGTAGTGGAATAAATATGGTAAATAATAGTAGTACAACTCTTCGTCTTCGTCCTTCAGAAATAAGGTCTTCAAATCCTGAAATGCTTAGGCTGACCCGAGCGAAATGAAAAAACAAAACACTCGAGTCAGAATTAAAAGATCTTACGTGAGTTAAATCAACGGTAAATAACTATGAGTGGAACGACGTCAGAGATGTTTACGGGGTTTGAAATCTCCTATCCAGTGTCTAACGTGAGTGCAGCAACTTAAGAGATGTTCGGGATTCACATCTCCTAAGGATCCGTTAAACTATCTACTATGTAGTACATAACGCTACAAAAAACATGAGTGTACAATACGCTATTATAATATGTCTACAGTAAGATAAACTATTAAAATAGCGTTAAGGTGTTACACATTTCCCTCTTAACACATTTTATAATGCCAATAGTCTATACAGTACCGTAACTCCCCGTAAACTGGGGCCGCCGGAGGATACTCCATAGGTACGGCATAAAACAAACTCGTAGAAGGCGCGCTAGGGTAGGTGACATGGCACAACTAGGCAATGCCAGGGTAGATATACCAATTACACTTCCGGACTGGTGGTAACGCATAGCAGCTACTACCACCCACCTCGGAACACACTCCCAAATCAAAAAATCGAGGGTGGCCACCAAATAAATCGCAAAGTTAGAATATAATATCGAAGGAATGTGCCCGATCGTAGGAATGACCTCACTTAGCCCGTCAATTGCTCCTATTTTAGCCACCTTAAGCTAACTGATGGGAGTCAGGTCCATGTACATACCTCATATAGGATCGTCGTCAACCATCCTACTTCATTCTGGAATCTCCACCGCGTACACAGTTGTCAAAGTGATTTTCGGTATTGGCAGAGAGTATGACAATATATGATCCCGGTCTCTTTAACAACCAATCGCTTATTACACACCGGATGGTTTTTTTATATTTCCAAAATCATTTCATAATTGATATCAAAATATCAGATTCAATTCAAATCATTTCATTTTCGACATCATTACTTACTTTCGAAATCATATTCACCTTTGAAATCATATCACATTTGAAATCGTAGTTCGAAATTATATTTCCTTTCAAAAGTCATATTTCCAAAATAGGCTAAACTCTCATTTCAAAATATCATATTAAACCAAATATGCTATTTATATCCCAACTTAGGTTATAACATCATTAACCATATTCGCCTAAAAAAATCGAGAATTTGAATATAAACCCATCTATTTTACTTAGTTTGGAATTTAGAAGAAAATAGTTTTAAATAGTTTTAAATAGTTAATATAGATTTAAAATAGATTAAATATAATTAAAAGAGATTAATAGCTTTAAAATAGATTAATTAGATTTAAAATAAGTTAAAACAGGTTAATTAGTTTAAATAAATTAAATGGTTTAAAATAGGTTAAAATGACTTAATATAATTAATACAGGTTAAAATAGTTTAATACTTTGAAATCTTAATAATTAAAAATTTTGAAATAATATATTTTTAAAACAGTTTATATTAAAACATGAATTTGGAATTAATATCAAATTAAACTATTCATTTCATTTCAACGCATTTGGACCATTTTCAATTTCCAAGTCAACAAACCAAATTCTAAACCTTTAAATTTAACATTTCAATAAACTATTGAATTTCATATCGTTTCAATCCATGTTCAAGTATCAATTCGGATTACTCCAATTTCAAAATATTTCAAAGTTATTTTCAAACAACTTCAATAACTTAATTTCGATAGAATTTCGTTTATACTTAAAAGTTTAACTTTAAACTTCCAATTTAATTTCTTAAAGCAATTCCTTTTAAACCATTTCACATTTCATTATAAACTTGATTTTCCAATAATACTTCAATTTACATAAATCAAATTTTATTTCAAAATATCATTTAATTAAATTCGAAAATTAAGGATTTTAAAATCATTTAATTTAACAAATCCGGTGTCCGTATATAATTTTCTACCATAGGGTCAAGTGATACGGATATTTATCATTTCAATACGCAATTTAAAATGTCACGGTTATATATCATTTCAAACCGCAATCTCGAATTAATAATAAAATCCATAAAATCGCTCGAGTCTATCATTTCAACCCATAACGATTTCTCCTTAATCTATAGATCATTTGGGTATGTATCATTTCAACCTATAGCGAACTTGCAGTTTATAACGATATAAAATAAAACATCCATTCATCCAATATTAACAATCAACATCCATTACAAACATCATCCAAATCAATCAATAAATATCAATATAGAACTGATACTCAATAACAGGTATTTAATTGGCAATTTATATTCAATAATAAATTAAATAACGATTTAATTCAAATAAATTCAAATTAACTGAGATGATGATTTAAAATATACCAAAAAGTCATAAACAAATTTCTAATCACATCATAAATTTAATTTAACAAACATAAGAAATTTTAGAAGTTGTGAGTGGGTTAAAACACTCACCTATGAATTTAAATAGAATTTAAATCCAATTTAAGTCCAATATTTGACCGGTCTCAGAATTCGTCCAAACTAGCGTCAAAATGTCCGGAATTTTAATACGATCCTAGCGCAACAAACCGCGCGTAAAACGGACCTAGTATGCAAAATTTATTGCGATTAGAACATTTGAAAAAAAAAATTAAAAATCTATAACTAGACAATGCCACGTCACCTGCACACATCTTCACCCAGAATTCCAAATTCGCACACAAGCTACAGGAACTGAGCGGTTTCCTTCGTTCAAATGCATGAAGCGTCGCCACCCTCCTCGCGAAGCCGCGCGTCGCACCGACACCTGACCGGAGCACCTGGGTGAGCTCGCCCCACCTTCCTCCACCTCCTACGACGAACGCGGGTGCCCAATTCAAGGCCAAGACCAGCAGCCGCCGCTCCTCTTTTAAACCCTAATTGAATTATTGACGAAAATCCAACCGTCGATTCGTCAAACAAACTACAACAACGCACTCCCTTCGGCTTCCTCTACAAAACTGCATCTTCGAATTGGCGATCCGACGCAGTTCATCAGAAATTGATGAACGGCCGGAAATTAATCGTGCATTTCTGGCCACATGAAAACCCAAATCAAAAAATGAATCACATATTTGACTTGCGCTCATCGGGAGCTTCAAACCGATATATAATTCGATATAGTTTGTGGAGTTTGAAATTTTGATTTGAATATGATTTTGAAATTGAATTGAAAAGTTTGGTTGGTTTGTCCGCCATTGAGAAGGAGGAGAAGACTGAAATGTACGTACAGACAAATGAAAATGAGGAGTGGCTAGGGTTTATAATGGGCTATATATAGACAAAGCTGAAAATAGAATGGATGGACAAGATTGATTTGAAAATCGAACGATAAATGACCCGAAAAGCCCGTTCTGTCTCCGGAACGAGAATGGGTCATCCCGTATATCAAAATAGATGTTTTTGATAATTTTAAAATCAATGGAACATGTTTCAAGTCCTAATTCCATCGTATGAAGAAGTTATGGTAAAATCAGTTTATTTCAACTTGATTTCAATCAAATTGATTTCAAGGCGTTTCGAGCCCGTACGATCAAACGACGAGTCCGATCGTTACGAAACTTGAAATCCTATAATAATTCACCGTTACGGATTCGATGAAATTGGTTTCATCGAAATCCGAGTCAGTGGCCAAAATGGTTATATTTCAGTTAATTAAATAAATTAATAATAAATTAATTAAAGGGGCATTTCACTAGAAGGACAGACTTTGCAGTCCAATTAGATTTTAGGATACACATCCACAGAAATTAATTTCAAGGCCAAAGTCAATGGGATAATTACTTTTAAGGACAAAGTCAGCAGTCCAATTACTTTCAAGGACATAATTTCATAGGTTTTTAGGCCTTAGAAACTAATTATTTTGCATTTTGTCCTTAAAAGTAATTATTTCGGTTGTGTGTCCTAGAAACTAATTGCACTTGCTAAAGAGGCCCTTGTGGCTAATTTCCACTTAATTAAATCACTTTTTCAATTCTGACTCTATAATTAACAAATTTTATCACTTTTGGTTACTTAGACATTTATAACAATTTAAAACAAATTTTCAGGTTAATTCAATGTTAATTATTTCAATAATTACCATCTTTACTTCCAATCTCAATAAATTCAGTAATTATAAATGAAATGTCCAATAATTCCATTTATTTGACCTTTCATCTTATTATTCAATCCATTATTATCAAATGGATGAAATTAACATTGGTTCATGATCTATTACACTAATATTCTCAAATTTCATCTTAATCTCCATCAACGTAATATTTAAATATTTAATTTCATTTATTTGCAATTAATCCAATTATTATAATTTGAATTCCAATAAATTAATAAATCTTGATTTCCATTCTTTTTATTCAACCAATTGTCATATTATGAATAAAATTAACATTATTTCCAATTATTACCTTAACTTACACCAACATAACATTTAATTTAGATTTATTGCAATTGATTACCAATTTTAATTTAATAAACTAAATAAATGGTTAACTTATAATAATTGTTACCATTAACGTTTAATTACACTGATAAGTTATTATTAACAAATAAATGTTACAATTGCTTACATAACACTGTTCTTATCCAATTATCATTAATTATATACTAATTCATCAATTAGTTCAATATATACACTTTTTTCCTTTATTCAATTCATAGCCAAGTATAACATTTAAATTATTTCAATTGGAATTCATTCAATTTATTAATAATTAACTTAAATTGACATCGTTACCGTTCATTCTAGATATTGTTTCATTCATAACTCACAATTTTTTATTTATTTCAACATTAAATTGCAAAACTTAACTAAATTAACAATTTTTAATTATCGAAAATTACGAGTCGTTACAAGAATTATTTAATGAACGTTGAGTTTTAGAGCTATCTATCAATGAGAATTAGCTATCTATTGTTGAGTATGAAGCCATATCCCGATGAGAACTAGCCATCGACCGTTGAGTTTTAGAGCTATCTACCGATGATAAATAGCTATCTACTTTTCAGTTGGAGCCATCTACCAATGAGAATTAACCATCGAACGTTGAGTTTTAGAGCTATCTACGGACGAGAATTAACTATCGAACGTTGAGTTTCAGAGCTATTTACCGACTAGAATCAGCTATCGAACATTGTGTTTTAGAGCTATCTTTTAAAGAGAATTAACTACCAAACGTTGAGTTTTAGAGCTATATACTAATGAGAATTGGCTAACTACTATTGAGATGGCAATTTGGTAATTAACTTGAAAACTGTTTTGTTTCCATTCAAAGGAACTACCTTTTGCCTAACCCTATTATATGTTAAATTATCATTAGTTTGCATGGATTTATGTAGTTTTCTTTTTAGAAATTATAAATTACCTTCTCAATTACTTAATTAATTACTCTTTGGTAAAATAGCTCTTTTCTTTTCCAAATAATTTGTATCAATTCAAAAATTCATGGGAAAAATCCAAAAAAGTCACCGAAAAATCCTAATCACAATATTTTAGCTCATATAAAATTTTCAAACCACAATAATTATTTTTATTATTTTAAATAATTAATTTCTAAAACTAAGCATTTTCTCAACTAGGAAAATTCATATAAATTCCAAATATTTTTAGAAAATTATAAAATTAAAAAAATCATCTTCACATTATTATTCTATACATATTATAAAAGTTTCAAATGATTTGGAGAAAGTTTGATTTACATTTTTCCTTGAACATTTCATATATCCTTTTCTTTAAATTCCCAAACATGATCAAATATTTTCTAATCTTCCTAAACTCGTTCATTAACATTCAAAACATCATAAATACATACGATCAAAATCCATATGGGTGTAGAAGGTTTTAAAAAAAGAATTACTCACTTTTTGTTTGTTTAAAATTGATTAAAGCCTTGGTTTGCTTAAGAAATGAATGCTCCTTATCTTTTCCTTTAGATCTTCCTCTTTTCTCCCTTAAAGTGTGGGCGACCTAGGTCATAATTTTCTTTCTTTGTTTTGCTTTTGAGTAAGAAGAGAATGAATGAAGAGTGGGAAGGTTAACTGAGTTATTAATTTTGACTTTGGGCTAATCCCATTCTACCCAATTCATACTAATCCCCCAACTTCTCATTATAAATTCATTTCTTATTAAATAACATGTCTTCTTTTTATTGTCGCAAATTAATTTGAATAATTTATTATTTAACTAAGTTCCCCATATTATGATACTCCAAAATATGGGTTGTTACAAGTAAGATGGACGGCATGTCATGATTTAACTATAACTAGTGCGAACCCGTGCTACGCACACGGGTGTTGCTAGAAATCTTATTGACGTAAACATATGATAAAACTTGGTATTATGTAACCAAAAAGCGTTTAGACTCCAGTTACAAATTTGTAATAGCTTCAAAAAGAATTCAATTGAAAAGTATTAATAGCCGAACATTCTACAAACCTTCAAGTAATGCATGCACGATTTAATTGTTTAAACATCATAGCCTAAGTTATAGAATATCCGAGAATTAAGTATATCGTAGAGAGTGGATGGGAACCAGCTGAGTTAAAAAAAATGTTGAACAGGGAGGATTGTCGCTTACCTATTATCTGCAAAGTCAATAAAAGTTAATATTTTTTTTTTCAACACACATTTCTCTATATATGAAAACGTAACTTCGAATTGTAAAGTGGTTCCTCAATTTTCCGTTGGCTTCATTATGTGAACTCTCATATTTTTATAGCTGTAAAAATGTAAAAGTTCTATTAGCTAACTAACCAAAATGCCAACTGATTAATAATTAATAGAAGCAGCAATCACAAATTAATGAAAATACTCAGTTTTTGTCAGCAAGATTTTTGTTGGGGACCTTGTATTCTGAGTTGATGAAAATAATAAGTAGTAGTCGGGCAACATGTTCTGTGAATAAAACAACATGTAAATAGAAGAACTCTTCAGTCTATCTTTATTCATATGATAATTTTTCTAATAAAGCATGTAGAAACCAAGTTATTGTCCAAATTTAAACTGGTTTTAAATGAAGCAAGCGGGGACTTTGAACTTAGTTTGTTTCCAACGATTAACAGGTACTGGTGTATAACCAAAAATAATTAAATTTACAAATATGAATCAATGAAATGTGGAAATTAGCCACGAAGACCTCTTTAGCAAGTGAAATTAGTTTCTAGGACACACAACTGAAATAATTACTTTCAAGGACAAAACACAAAATAATTAGTTTCTAGGGCCTAAAAACCTATGAAATTATGTCCTTGAAAGTAATTGGTTTGCTAACTTTGTCCTTGAAAGTGATTATTCTGCTGACTTTGGCCTTAAAAGTAATTTCTTTGAATGTGTGTCCTAGAAACTAATTGAAGTGTAAAGTTTGTCCTTCTGGTAAAATGCCCCGAAATGTAAAATTGTGTGAGGTGATATATTTTTAGGAAATATATGTCTATTATCAATGGTATTTTATGATTAGACAAAGTAACTATAACGAAAAACTATCTGGAAAAAGAGAGGGATAATCAATTGATAATAATGGCATCAGCTCTGTAAAATAATGCAGTTAAGAAATTTTGTCTAACTAAGATAATAAAGAATATGGAAATAAACCGTTGTCCGGTGTAAAAGCAATAGGTAGGTACTGGATTCATATATTGGTATGCAATTACTGGTCAAAAAATCCACCTGACTTTAACAAATGAGAATGAAAGCCTAATAAAAGAACAAAAGTAGTTCAAAATTTTATACACAGTACAGATCCACAAAAGAACTAAACAATTAACAATCTTATTAAATATGAAAATGTATGGGAATTTAAAATTTTAACAAAGCAGAGTAAATAAATGGTAATAAAGAAAGGATTACATGGTACATAGTGGCCTATAACCGCTATCATAATTAAAAGCTATGGAAGTGTATTAAATTAATTCCAAACTTGAAAGGAAAAGAATAATTTTTAACAATGGTAGGACATTTATGTGTAAATAATAATTTAATTTTTGGCTGAGCTTTGGAAGTTGAAATATTAAATGTTAAATCATTGACAAATTCCTTACTGTTATGAGACATAAGCACTTTGATTAATAGTCATGTAAAGCATGATTATAAGAAATATGATTTTGAAAAAAAATAACAGTAAAATATGTATAGTAGAGAAAGATGAAAATGGTAGTTTTAAATTTATGGTTCCCTCAGCAGATGGATTGTAGATCTAGGATTCACCTCATAATAAAATTTCCAGTCATGAAAACCATTTTCTATTTTGTATACGGCTGTTGGAGTTGGACTTTGTAGGATCAAAATGGCTAGAAGAATTGGTAGCGTTAAAGAATTTGAATTCGAACAACCACAATCTGGGTGTGGCTTAGTTTTAGTGTACATATATTATTTCATCGTTTAATATCCTTGTCTGATTATTTGTGGATACCAGAAACATCATTTTTCTTAGGATATAACAATAAATCAATTATTTATTTTATACATCTTCATTTTACATTTTCAACGTCTTGCTGTTGGTATTTTGGTGTCTAGTTTTATCATTGATGAGAAAGATTTTATAAAGCCATGAGAAAGATGCGAAGATAATCCGGAAAAGTTAAAAACATTTTTATTTTGCATACTACAATTTGTTGCTGAAATCATCACATATTATTCGCCCTTATTTAGTGTTCATTGATGGAAGTAGTTACTTATTACATATTTAAGAATGTTTAAATTAAATTTTGGTATTTATCATCATCATTGTTGTATGCATTTTCAAATTATGTTGTGTACCTAACTTCTTGGGCGATATAGACAACACTAATGAGTAATTGATGAATGAGAGCCAACTTGCCATCTCTGTTATTGTTTGTTGTCTATAGTTTGTTACTAAAAATACCGATTAACACAATCTCTTATCAAATTTAGCTAATACCATTTATAGCTGAATTTTATTTTAATTCATAACAATTGGCTCGATTTAAGATCGTATAACGTTCGGCTCGGTTCGAGACTATACAACGTTCGGCCTATGTCCATCCAATTTTCATTTTTGGACATCAATTAGGGTAATAAAAATATATGAAAAATATTCGTTCAAAATTATTTGAAATTTTATACGATTGTCCGACATAGGGTTCGGTTCGAGACCGTACATCATCCAGCTTGGTTCGAGACAGTACATAATTTTTTTTCTTTTTTACTTTTGCAAACGAATATATTTATCACAATAAAAATAAGGCATTTTGCCGAAGCCAAAAGGCATCGGCTCGACGTCGGTAAATGTCATGTTGAAACCATACCGATGCCTTAAGCGATGTCCAACATCTAAATGTAATCTAAATGAAGTTAATAAGTAGAAATCCAAATGAAGTTAATAAAGCAGATTTAATTTAGGATGCTGAAGAGAAAGAAATCCAATCGAAATTATAAATTTACCTATAACTCTGTTTCAGAGATTACCAATTGTAATCTTCACTCGCATCCAACTCTAATGCTTGAAATTGAATTCGGGATTTGGTGGTCTTCGAATAGAGAAAGGTTATCTTCCTCAGATCGGATAGGATATAGAACCGGAGCAAGAGATACAAAGGAAAAAAAGACTGGAATTTTGTGATACAACAGTTAGTTTACTTTATTTAGGGTAAGCAAAACAAATTTAAAGAAAAAAGGAAAATGATTAAAATTTACGCTTGTCCACCTAAATGGAAGCATGTAGCCAGATTTGAGGGGCTTTGAGAGTAGAGGATGAGGGACTCATCTTTAATAGTGTAGTCCATCAATCAAGTGCTTTTCACTAACATAATCAGCAAGTAAAACAAACCAAAGCTGCTTGCACGTCTGGTGGTCTGATGCTTCACAATCATAGCTTCAAACTATTCCATATCCTTGAAAATATTCGCTGAGGTGGTCATCATTCATACACAAACAGAACTTTACAAACTCAGTTGTATCTATATCGAAAATATTCATGTTGGTGGTCATCATTCCAAATCCTTGCCAAGTTTCAACTCAGCTATCTGGTTCAAAAAATAAAATAGTATCAAAAGGTTAAAATCTAAAACAAAAAAAGAACTATACAAACCGCACGGAGTAAAAATAATATCCAATAAAAACTATTATAATTCAACAAATCTCATTAATTCTTACATAACATAGGCTCCTTTTTTACTCATTTAAATCTAATCAGTGTCAAGCATATCATAAATAATGGTTATGTGTATAGTAATGAAAAAAAATAAGTTTGAAGAAAAATAATCATTTTTCTAGGAAACAAATTATTATTAGGTACAACGATTATATTTGCAGATGCAAATCTACGTAATTTATTTTGAAAAATTATATATCTTTATAAGTGGTAGGAAAAGGAATTAAAAGAAATGAAAACGCTATTTGATATCAACAAAAAATTGGAAATAATTTGATGTATGCTTTACATCAACTGGCTCGGCGAAAGTAAAACAAATAAATAAAAGCACCTTACAGAACAATACATGACTGTGTGACATAAACCTAACATGGCACTACATGAACATCAACTATTAATTATATTTGGAAAGCAAAATTGCTTTAGAAATATCATTCCTGAACTCAAACTCTCAAAAGTGGTATTAAGAATGCCCTTGCTAATAGTTAATTATTTGCATTGAAACCTATGCAAGTATTAATCATATAAACATAACTGATAGTAACAGTAAGACATCGTGCATTAGGTATTTGGGTGCATATCGTAAGACAGTACAAAATACATGATATAAAGAAGGGTTGAAAGCTAATTCTAATAAAATAAAGCAACGCCAGTGGAACTTTAAAATTAAGGAGTAGCAGCAAATATTATCAACGAACTGAAATATCACTTTATTTTCACAATGATTGTATATTAAAAAAACTAAGTTGAAAAAAAGTAGTTATGTATTTGTAATAATGAAAAAAAATTGACAATTAGTAAAGTTCTCTCCCAAGGCTCATTAAATGAACCTAATAACTAAATACTGTTAGTTTCTCATCATCTTGTCCCTTCCAAATTGTAATAAGCCAACTTAGGACCATCCAATCCACTCTCTCTCTTAAGTTGAGATAGTATAACCATGTCTCTTGTTAGCCAATCAACCCTTTGAAATCAATGATATCCAAAACCTCCACCATAAAAAACCATAAACAATCTGCTTCACCATTAGAGTCATTTCAATAGACTATGACCAAGGAAAACCGTATATAGTTGCTAAATATGTTACATCTTGTATACATAGAAATATGAATACATAGGACACATCCATATCAAATCAGGTTTTGATATTTTTATATGCATCGAGCATGTAAAAATCATGGAAGCATTATTTGATTGATGAAAAAGTAATTTGCTATGCACAAAAAGCAAATTCCTTTTAGCTAAAATAAATATTATTTGATGTCGACCTCGGAAATTTTCATATTGCAAAATCAAACAACTATGACCAAAAAGCGATGAGATAAATTATCACAAACACTGGTGAATATATTCAATTTACTGATAGAAGTAGCAGTTTCTTATGATGAAAATTCAAAGACACCAACACTAACAAATACCAAAATACTAACATAAACAAACTAATTTTAGGTAAATAGACCTTATAAAATAACTTCATTTGCCTTTGTCCATTAAAGTCCAATGAAATTCATAGCAGTTGTCACTTTCTAAAAGTAGTATTATGCATTTTCTGTTTTGAATTGAACAATAATTTATGTAGTGGCTTACTTTGATTCTTCTCCAGGTACATAACTTTTCAGTATAAATCTGTTATCCTAGTCTTAATTCATATTAGTGTTCAAAATTAAAAATCAGACACAAAGTGCATTCATAAAACAATATAGTTATGCAAAATTTGAAGGTATCAGTTAGTTATTGAGAAAATATCTAAGCAGCTAGTAAAAAGTAGGAATTTTTTTTATCTTAGTAAGATATTTACAGCATTTCCTTGATTGTATCTTGAACTTGATTGTGACTTGAACCGTTGCCAGATTAAAGCAATAGCCTAAAGGCTCTAATTGAAACTGGAATCATCAAAGATCCCACTAATGTAGGTCTCATTTTAATTTTGAACCTTATTACAGACCACCTAGCTTGAAATGCAATATTTCAAATAAAGATAAGCTTAAATTACCAGGTAAGAATTTATAGTTTTTTTATAAATCCAACGACTTTTGTTGTTATAGCATTAAATATAATCATAACTGCTATTCCATACTTACATACCATCCACAGAGCAACTTATGTTGATGGATTTTCTGGAAAAGTGCAAGAAGAAAAAGAATAATAATTATATTTAAAAAAAAGAACGATTAAAGTAAAGTAGCATTAGGAAAAAATTTAAACTTTAACTAAGAAAAGCTGAAGAATAAAAAGAAAGCAACAAAGTGCAGAATTTATCCAGAAGGAGGCTAAGCCGTAATGGAAGCATAATGCAATGAAAATTAAGTTTACAAAAATAAAATGTTACAAAGATGATGCAATATAAACCACTGTGCACGTATGTTATATAACTAGTCAGTCATACCGAACGACGCCAAAGAGATATATGGCAGACAAAATTCATGAACGAAGAAAAAAATGAAATTAAAAAATAAGTATGTATATATTTTGTGGCATATTTTCACCTAGAAAAGACCATTATGTGAAATAAATACCAAACATCATTGGTCTTGGGAAGGATGTGTAATAGTGTGCACTACAACACTATTTTCTTGCAACCTTGAAGAATTTTGCATTCGAACAATTTGCAAATGCCACTAACATCAACATCGCAGATGAACTAATATTTATCGAATGTACTAAAATTGTCTTGTAAGTATATATGAGGAAAATAAAGCATTGAGATGATTATCGTTATTACGGGTGTAAATGAATATGATTATTAAATATCAAATTTATAATCATAAAAGCAGGAACATTTGTTATTATACCATTACGTGTATTGAGCATATTATTTAGCTATGGTATTGTTAGTATTCCTGTCATGTAAAAACCAAGTTTAGTCATTAACAAAGGCTACTATATTTGGTAAGTGTGTTTTAGCTCCTGCGATTATTAGAGATCGTTTCTTGAGTAACTTTTATTACTGGGTATGATCTAAAAGATAGATGTCTGAAATAAGCTAGGGACATAAAATTAAATACAACTTAATCGAAGAAAATAGCCAAGAACATGAAGTTAATTCAATAAAAATCAGTTCGGAAGAACTCACATATTCAAAAAGCATATTACAGAGGGAAGAAGAAGTGCTTACTTTGGGAGAACTGGCAACTTCGAAGAAACCCAATCGATGAAAGGCTATCCACCAGTCGTACGGCGTCCGCAGAAGATGACAACTTCGTAATAAGGGCTGAGGAAAATTGGAAGGTACGGAAAGGGGAAATGGCCGGTAGCTGTTCTGGCAAATGGTCGGAGTCAATCATGGTTGCTATGGTGGTAGGAGGGAAGTACGATAGCGACAAAGCGAAACAGGCACAATTCGACTAGGAATTTCTTATGTACGGTGGACGAAATAGTAGGAAAGGGATAGCAGCGACAATGTAAGAAATTCTTGATGGTTGAGTTGACAAAGAGAAAGAATGATTTAGGCTTAACTCGGAGACTGTTCAGTTGCCAAATTTCAAGGGGGCCTGTGTGAGCTTGAAATTTAACTCACTAATAATTATATAGTATAGATCAAAGTGGAAAGTCCACATTTAACTTCAACGGTATTCTTAAGTCAAGAGAACTGTGTGATATTGTCGCTTCAATATTTTATGTTTGACCCTAGTTATATTAACCAATAGAAAACTATCAAGTTAGCCATTCCATAGTTATCCAATAGCTATCAGTATGTAACATATTAGTGCCCCCAACAGCCATGAGTATTACACTACCCAACATTTGGAAAGCATTACGCACTCTAGTCTCAACTGTTGTATCGATATCCAGTCTCAATACATCTTGACTTGAAATATTTAAAACAATATGTTTTTATTCATTGTGATAAATTTCTCATGATTACAACATATTATAATTACTATTACAAACATACAATTTATGGATTTTCTATTAAATATACTTAAACTAAACAAATAATCAATATAACACATTATATCAGGTGTATAATATAATGAAAAACACCTTTTATTTCGAACAAGAAATTATTATAGAGTTAATAATTAAAATTAAATTACAGAATTGCTCCAAAGGCATACCCCTAACTCTATCAAGCAAAGGAACTGAGAATCAAGACACTGCATATATTTAACGATTCTTAGTTAGTAGTCTATCAAGTTAAGAAAGAATTTCAGTCTAAGGGAACGAGACTTCCCCTTACCTGGTAAATTTTTTGGAATTGCTGAATGACATTAAGCAATATACGATAATGCACATTTCTAGAGAAGAGAATATGAAAGTTCCTTCATTAACCCGATTAGTCAGCTCTGAAGATGCACAGCTTATGGGACTCATTCTAGTAGTGGTTTTTTTAGCTCTAAGCATTGACCAGATGGATGTCGATTGGGTCTTGGAGGCTAAAGAGGAAAGATAGTCATGGATGACTCAGATAAAGAATTATTTGCTAAAGGTAACTCTCCCAAATGAAAGAAACGAATAAAGAAAACTCCTACGTAATGTACCATAGTTTATTATGCAAGAAGGAGTGTTGTACAAGAGAGGAATCTAAGGAAATCCTTGCCGATGCACACGAAGGAAGTTGTGGTGTTCACATTAGGGGTAGAATTTTGCAAGGAAGGTTCTTCGATATGGATACTTCTGCTAACGATCAATCGGGATGCGGCTAATTACGTTAGAAGATTCGATAGATGCCAAAAGTTAGCAAATGTACCGAGAGCCCCATCTAAAGAGCTTATGCAAGCCCATAGTCATTTGCTTTTTGGGGAATTGATATAATTAGTGTGCTACCAATGTCGAAGGGCGGTGCTAAGTATGCTACTGTAGCTGTGGACTACTTCACAAAGTGGACTAAAGCGGAACCACTTGCCACAATCATTACGAAGAAAGCGATAAACTTAGTGGTAAAGAATATGTTATGTCGATTTAGAGTTCCATAAAATATCATTACTGACAATGGAAGTCAATTCAAAAGTGTCAAATTCAAAGACTTCTGTAACCGGTACCATATTAAGAAGAGCTTTTTGGTAGTAGCACATTCGTAGTTGAATGGACAGGTGAAGGTGGCAAACAAGATCATCAAATCCATCCTTAAGAAACAATCGATGAAAGCTAAGGGCAACTGGGTCAATGAGTTATGATGTGCATGTAAATGTGCATATTTTTACCACCATATTTAATCTATTTAAATTAAATAAATGATCATATTGGATATTTAACTTGTTTAAACTTAAATTCAAATTATTTTCAAATTGTCACATATTCATCTTCATATAGGGGCAAAATGGTCATTTTTGTGCATTTATTAAATTGTAAAAATTTACTTGGAATTTTCTATGTTGTTTTGTGATGATATATGCATGCATGCAAGTGGTTTTACAAGTGGTTTCATGATGATATATGCATGCATAAGAATGAAGAGAACAAATGAAGATGGAAATAATTCAAAGTGAAGATCATGGTGGACCCCACTTACCCACCTACCTTAATGTACACATAGGAGCTAATGCACATGCTAAAAGGCCATTAAATCTTCATGCACACTTAATGGATGATTAGTGGATGCTGATGGTTACTTGGCCACCACACTTCCTAAGGGGTACTTTGGGCATTCCCAAAAAATATGGATTTGGGTTTCTAACTTGTTTAAATATCACATATCTTCATGTAACCTCCTCTTCCTCTTAGTTAGTTTTAGGCTCAAAATAAAAAAAAGCTCTCTTTCTCTTTTCATGGCTACTTAGCCATTTTTATTTTCATGTAACTTTCCTTTTTATGCAATGTTAATTAGTATTCTCTTTTATTTACATGCTTCTTTTCTTCTTATGTTAGTAGTGTAGTTTACTTTTCATGCAAGTAGATCATTGTTATTTCTTTTTACTTAGCTTTTCTCTTCATTTTGCTCTTTTTTTATTTCATGTTGCAAGCTACAAGTGTTGATATGATAACACAAATGAGAGGCTAATCCCTTCAATTTAGGGGTAATGAAGCCTCTAATCATGTAGCTTCAACATTTTGATAATTATTGCTCTATTTTGTGCTTAAATGAATGTTGATGTGATTTATTGTTTCATGTTGAATTTGATAGTCTATGTTGTTCATAACAAATAGGCTATGCTTAAACAATCACAAACAAAAATTGCCTCTTCATCTAAATATGATTATGACAAAGAAGTGAATGTTGAAATTGAAATTTGATAGTCTATATTTCTAATTAATAGTTAATAGACCATACTTAAAATAGATTTTGCTTTCAACTTGTTGTCATTTTTCATGAGAGTTAAAAAGTTGTTTAAGGGGTGTGTTATAGTTTGATGGCTTATGTTGAGCTAATTAATAGCACAAATAGGCCATACTTATGATAAACACATCAATTAAACTAACTAATGATCAAAAAAGAGAGATAATAATTTCATGTTTTGTTGAACTATGTGATCTAGAGAGTGAAAATTACCTCTAAATTGTCTTAAAACTCTCATATTTTTATCAATCCTCTTTTGTAAGTTTTCTCATTTTTTTAGCTATTCACTCTAAATCTTTGGTTAATTTGATTGAATAGGAAAGTTAAATCAACAATTCCCTACGGATCGACTCATACTCGCCATGTACTACGAAAGTACGTCGTGCGCTTGCGGTTATTTTATTTCAAAATTTATTGGCAAATTTCTAATCCGATAGAAATTTTGTCGTTGAACAAGTTTTTGGCGTCGTTTCCGGGGAATTGCGTTTATTTTGATTTTCTATTCTTCCAACACTAAAGAGACTAATGATATATGTCCATAAGGCATAGATGGAGTCTAGGAGGGAGTGACAGTCTGACCTTTTTATAAGACAGGAGACAAAGTAGTATGTTTCAAAGTAGACTTAGGTAGCAGATAACTAGGATCCTTGGGGTTATATGATCCACGGGCTGAGGCCATTGATGATGTTGCTGCCATTGATATTTCTGTTGTAGTAGCAGTAGTTCCAGAAGAAGGCATAACAAGGTCAAAAATGGGAGGCCTAGATGTAGGAGGTATGATAGCACCAGAGTTGGCCATCGTCGAGTTGATATTCTTTGCTTAGGGTCCTTACGAGATAGGAATAGTGCTTCCAAACATCCTAGCATGCACCAAGGTAGAGGTTGAGGCTTTGGATGCTAGTTCTACCTGACCTATAGCAAAAGCTTCTAAGTCCTCTTCATTAAAGAGGCCAGTTTGGATTTTCTCCTCGTCGACCTCTCACACATGATATCGTTCTTGTCGAAGGATTTCCTTCGAGGCTAGAGCTATTGCATGGGATATTTGTCACCAAACCACTTTAGATTACGAGATTTAATCATGATTGCATAGAAGCGAACCAAAGTGGTCTCGATCTGATTACCAAGTTCATCTTCCCTCTTTTCATCTTCAATGGCTCGAGTCTCCAAAGCCTTTTTCTCTACGTTAGCATCAAGCATTTTAGTCATGTATTCCTCAGCCAAGGCAAGGGCATCATTTTTTCTTCTCCTTTTCCACCTGGGCCTTCATATTGTAGATTATTTAAATTTTGTGTATGTACGTTGGTCTGGAGAATGCCATTTTCCTTGGTAAGTTCGCCACTTCTGTAGTGGGCACTTTGGAGTTGCTCCTCCTGCAATTTTTACTTGGCCTCAGAGGCCTTTAGCTCATCTTGATGTTTCTTTATTACCTCCTCAAGATATTTTCTAACTTGATCTAGCTCTTTAGAATAGAAGGCAATGATTCGCTCATTATCTTTCTTTTCAATTTCATTCTATTGAATAATCTAGTGATTGGTTCTATTAGTATCAAACAGAGGTAAGTAAACCTTTTCCAAATATAATATTGCTTGAAAGCATCACGAACGCATTCTTCTACATCTCTATAAGGTGAGAGCTTGTAACTGGGGCAGAGACTACCTTTGAGATATGATTGATTAAATAGTCTCTTTGCTAAGCCTTTTTTGGATAGGCTTAGAAGTCAAAGAGCCTACCGGTTGAGAATTGTATTTGGATTTATGGAGAGGACTAAGGCTTGAGTATGAGTAGGCACTGACGCAAGGGTAGTATGAGTCCTAGAAGCAGGAGAGGATCTGGCCTTGAAGAGTCTTGGTCCAAGGCTTTAGGAAGAGGAGAACATTCGCGATGTGGGGAAGGAGATCTCCTAGCTAATCCAGAGCGATCAAGAGATTCCCGATAGTAATCCCCGTGATATCGTCGCTCTTCCTCCTTCTATCTCTCTATGTCTCTCCTTCCTACAATGGCTAGTAGAATCAGACTTGCATGATGATTCATGCCATAACGTAAGGAATCAAAGGGTTTACACCCTTAGTATTCAGTGTACTTGTTGTCGAAAAGACCAGAATGTCCCATTATACGTGAAGAAATACACGATCAAGTTAAGGCTTGGAAGTCAAGAAATAACATGTTGTGATTTTGAGTGGTTTGAGAGGTGTCGGTGTGCCCTATTGATCCTGTGGACCATGCTCATGAAGTGTGCTAAGCGGGATTACTTCTCTCATCAATGTTAAGAGCACATCTGCGTAGTACGGATCGAGGTAAGTGATGTTTGGAAGGGTTAAAACAGCAATATTATACATTGAGATATTATCAGGAATTCTCCTACGGTCGCCAAGCGAACAAAAATTGTCATTAGTAGGAGGGATCGAATTTATCACCTCAACTGGGATCTATTGCAGCTGCGGAACCGGACAAGGCGATATAACTCTTATTCTTAAACAAGGGCAAGAGGTGAAACCACTTCATTGCTACCTGTTTCTTCGGTAGACTCATATCCAAGGTCTACATCATCATCTTTGTCCCTTTATTCATTCTCATCATCATCAATTTCGTCCTTGCTCCTGTCCCTCTTTGATCAATGAAGGGATCATGTGCCATGGGTGGGGCCTCTTAATCTTTAGTAATAGGGGATTCAGCTTCAGCCTCTTATGTGGGATATGCAACCAATTATGTAGAAGGAAGAATGCCAAGGATGCAACCATTGTAATGAAGTTGAAAGTTTCACGTTTGGGAGTCAATTAGAAGTAATTTCATTCTTCCCTCGTCGATGGGAATGTCTTTCATGGCTTAGAGTGTGTTTGCCAGAGCTTCGCCAATAGGCCTTTGAGAAATATCTATAAATTTAAGAGAATGAAATTAGTAAATTTGATGGAGTAAACTCCGTTGAGCTAAGGAGTAAAGCTGAAACTTATGTCCTGACAACTACTTTCGAGCGAAGCCAAATGAAAAGAGAAGTTTTCAAAAATCTCAAAACTGAATAGAGAATTTAAGTGGGATGCATTGGCTCTTATACGTGTCAAAGATATATGAACCCATAGCTATTTAAAGCACCATGCCGATCTAAAAAGGTGCATTGCTTCATGAAGACAATCCAAAAGATAAGGGCATCTCTTTAAGTTGGAGTTTGAAGTTGAAGGTTTTCTTAATCCAGATCATGCTTTATTAATACAAAGCATACTCTAGAGGGAAAGTGTTATCTTGCATTTCAACCAAGCGATATATCGATGAATCAAGGCTATTGAGCACTCGTGAGATGATCAAGAATGAAGAATGTAGATTAAATGCCTAAGCTTAGATAAAGTCCCTAAGGTCGGTACCAATCCTTGTGGACTATGAGAAAATACTTAGCCATATTCGAAGAAAGCCAAGTGATGACAAGCTAAAGAAGTTGAAGAATCAAGATCAAGGGATAACTTGGTACCGATCCTTCATAACTTGATACTGATCCATTTTATGGCATATGATGAGTCAGCCTGACTTGGTCAAAGATGAAGGCCAAGCCAAAGCAATGAACAAGGTGACAAAAATTGGATAACTTGGTATCGATCCATAGTGATCAATATTGATCCTTGTTAGTTCATGTTATAAACTATATTCTCTTGCTGCAACTTCAAATCTGAAGCGGGGAATGTGGTTGAGAAAATTTTGGCCATTTTGGTGATTATTTCATCTATAAATAGTAAGGCCAATGCATTAGAAAAGGGCCTAATTTAATCTTTGTTATTTAATTCTTGCATCTAAACTCTATTAAATTCAAACTCAAACAGTTTGAATATCAAGTAGCAATATCTTCCTTGTAAAAGAAAAGGATAATCAATAACAAAGTTAATAGTGGATGTAGGCTATTGATTTTTGGCGAACCACTTTATATTCTTGTATGTTCATCTCTCTTATGACTTCATAACTTTTATAATTTTCATTTGGTGCTTGATTGGATGTTTTTTCACTTTTGGAGAAAAATGTGTGATTGAAGTTTTTTGAAGTTTATTGATGGAAATTACTAGAGATGAAGAAAGGAAGATGAATGAAGAACAAATCTATAAAGGAAAGAGCGAAATCTCGATCGTAAATCTGAACAGGCGAAGGAAAAACATATTCCTTTGAAATCATTCGATTATCATTTCACATCATGGATCCCGTATGTAAAATGGTAGAATTAAGGGTATTCCCTAGAGGAAATTATATAATTTGTTACATATATCTAACTCGATAACCAATCTTGTTCATAATATAGGTGTTTGATTTCTAAAATGTACTTTGTTATACTGTGACATTATTAATCAAGTGGTTAATTTACAGTATATATAAATATAAAATCCTTAAATAATATGTTGTGATAATAATTAAAAATTATTGTAATCAAGAGAATTTTATCATGTTGAAAAATAACAGTGTTCTAAATTTTCCAAGTCGAGATGTTTCGAGAAAGTTTATCGATTCATCTATTGAGACTAGAGTACATAATGCTCTCCAAATGTTGGGTAGTCTACTACTCATGCCTGTTGGTGGAACTAAGAGGTTACATATTGATAATTATTAGATAACTATAGAATAACTCACTTGAGATATTCATGTTAGTTAATTATAACTAAGGCCAAACAAGTGATTTCGAAGTGACGATGATATAAGTTTCCTCTACTTGAGAATACTGTGGAACTTCAATGTGGATACTCTTCTTTGATTATAGTTAAATCATGACATGACGATCCATCGAGCGACTATAGTTACGTCTAAGTTGAAGTATTGGTGGTGAAACAATATTCAATAAAGAATTCATCTCCTCCATTATAAGAGGTTAGTATCACGATTAACTATTGTCAACTTAAAGACAAAGTCTTTGGTTAGAGCAGTACGGTTAATAATAAATGTTATTATTGAACAAAAGATTTTATATAGTGCACTAACCAAGTTGAATGTGGACGATACTTAAATTTTGACCAAAACCAAATCCCATAAGTCCTAAAGTATAAAGTTTTGATGAAGGAAATTGGTATAAATACTCATTACTAAAAGCACCACTTAAAATAGTAGATTGGACTTTACTAAAGTAATAATACAAAACAAGTAACTATTACATACATATAAACACAAGATATATTTGATATACTCTACTATATACAAATATCAAATCGACTAAAATAAATCAATTAATTAAACTCCTTTTACATAAATAAAATAAAATAAGATTTAATATGAAATGAATTTTAGATTGGATCAAAAATAAATTAGACTTCGTAGGCCCAATAATGATCCAAAATGGAAAAATTTTAAATCCACCCATCTAACCAGCTTTTGAATGGACCGAATCCTTCAATGGTATCAAAGCCCTAATGATGTATATAGTCTAAATATGTAATATTACGGTAATCAAGCACTCTGCCTTACCTACCTAATGGCCTGGTAGCAAGAATGATGCAAGTCCAAAGGTTAATCCTAATATTGAGGCCTAAAATGATTTCGGACCAGTTTCAAAATATAAAATATATTTTGGATTTAAAATTTGGAGTTAAAATATAAAATAATTTTTATAAAAGTTATAAAATATTTTTAAAAATAGTTTCCAAAATAATTTTATATTTTTCACAAACTATTTAATAATGTAATTAATTGGACCGGTTAAATGAATAGTTAAAAGTTAATTAGTTAAATAACATATGTATAATGATATATGTGTGTAAAAATATATATATCTTAAAATGTTTAAGATAAATAATATATTAATTTTCGAAAATTATTAAGAAATTATTTAATTAAAAATGTTTTGATTAAATAAATATTAATTTCATAAATATAAATATTTATTAAATATAATAAGTTAATATATGAATATAATGATAAATGTATATAAAACTATAAGTATTATAGTTGATAATCATCTTAAATTATTTAGAATAAATGAAATAAAATTCTGAAATTTTAAAGTAATTTAACTAATTTGTTAATAGAATTAATAAACTAAAATTAATTAGATAGATTTAATTAATATATATACATAAGAATATTAAATAAGTTAATTAAACTATAAACTGCTATGTATGAATTAAACTTATGTAAGATGAATGTATAAAAGTTGAGTATAACTGTAACAAACCTAATTTTGGTTCAAGAAACAAGTACATACGTATTGTACATATAACTTGATTTCTGATATGTTTGGCACTTGAATCACAAGGGTATCCTATAAAAGATACATTATTCCCTAAATTAGTATCACCTAATAATATACACACACACACATGCTAATGATTTTGAATCTTTAATATAAATTATCCTCTACCATTTATATATTAATAGATTACTTGCATACTCTTTAGTTGTTGATTTTTCTCAAGCTGTGTTTAGTACTATTAATATATTGACTAGACGAGGTAAGATACATGCATATATTTGGTGAGTGTCCTCAGGGTACATGCATTATACTTTAGCCATCGTGAAACGGTAGGTACGAGTGAAAAATCTCTTTCATGGAGTTTCCTCAACATTGAGATGCGATTAGGACAAAGGTCACATATTAGCAGTTGTATGTGGTACAACTGATAAGGTGTTATCCATCGCATGCAGACATATGATTTATTTAATTTCCTCAAGAATAGAATCCCAAGGCATACGTAACCTTATACCCACTAGAGAAATCGAAAGATTACTATGTTTCCTCTTAGGGTTTTAAGGAGCATAAAATTCTAGTGGGAGCCTTATTCGAAACATGAAATGATAACATTGAACCTTTCTAATATTGTTAGAATATAGGCTATACAAATCGAAATAATCTACTTCGATAAATTTGTGCAACTAATATAATTGATAAAATGTTTATCGATTAAATATAAAAATGAACTGAATTAAGACCGAAATAGAAATAAAATATATTTACCAACAAATCATTTGAAATGTTGTCACTTCAAGACCTATGCAAGGGCCAATTTACAAAATCACTAAAACATCGTGCCTCGCTCGCTTTAGAGTTTGTTTGTCCAAGATTATGTATTGTCTTTTATGAGTTTGAACTCTTAAACAATACAAGAATTTGTTTATCTGATCCATGTTCAATCACATATAAATGTTATATAGTGAATAATCGTGATTTGTGATGTTCGAAACTTCGATAAAATTAGTTCATTCGAAATAAGCAAGTAAACCATAATGTGAGATCATATATTCAATACGATTGATTACTATAAGAACCTTGTTATGTTAGATGTAGCACTAGACCAAGAGCTGCAAGATTGAACTTGGAATTTAACCACTAGAATGTTATTTTTATCAGTTTACATAAAGTGCAAGTTGTTTGATATCCTTAAACATTGAGGATAACCAAATGCATCACTATAAAGAGTTCAATGTGATCTTCTAGTAAGGATTTCCTTTGACTGGTTCAACTATTTTGAAAAGGAAAGCGAATGTACGAGAGTGGATGTAAGTTATGGCACAGTTGTGATGAAGAGAGTGAATGGTCGCTTCTACTTCATGAAGATACATTGTAAACGGGAATTTTATAAAATACTAAAAGATACCTAATATGGAACATGAAATGTGATTTCTATTCAAAAAGTATTTTAATAGAAAATTGTTTTCTATGAGATTTATTTCTTTAAGTTTAAGATATTTGATCTAAAACTCTCAACTATAAACTAGTAAATAAACGAAATAAATAGCCCATATTAAGTGGTTTAATGGAGCTTCTTATTTTATATGCTTTTATAGTAATGGTAGAAATAGTGGGAGCGTAACATATAACACTTATTTGTGGACGCATCAAGTTACAAAAATTATTTTTGTATATACACCAAATATTATTTGTGAAATAATAACTGGTTTTAGTATTGATTGGAAATAAATATGATTTATTTTGATATGAATAATATGAATATTCATTATAAGATAAAATTATAATAATGGTATTTACTTTCATAACTAAAGTGATGCATTAGAAAATAAGTACCTAAACTTTTTTAAATTATTTTGGAATTATGGACTAAGTCATTTCTTTGAGAAATAATTTAATAATCGCATGACTATGAATCTTATGGTATTGATAAATTGTATCTTGGAAGATTAAGAATAAAGCACCAATACAATGGGATCAACAAAAGAGTTAATGAACTCTTTGGATTGATACATATAAATGTAAGCGATTCAAAGTCTAGTGAAGCCAAAATGGATTTACACACCTCATTAAATTCATAGATGAATTGTCATAGAGATGGGCATGTGTATTTAATACATGTTAAACCAAAATATGGTCTAACACCCCAAAGTGTGGAATTGAGAAGGTAATCAATTTGAAGTTTTAATAAAGCTTGGTGAAGCCAATACTTTCTTATACGTGACCCTGTCGCAAGTATTGAAGTCATTCATGTCTGAAGAAGCAATCAATCTTTATTTCTTATGTATATGAATTACACAAATTACAAATCACTAAAATCCCCCAAATTGATTTAGGGTTTAAGAGAATTTGATTACAATAAGTGATTTGCGAAAAGAAAACTTGGTCAAAATGTGGCCCTTAGGGTCGTATTTATAGATGCGGGTCTAGGCCCTTCCACCTCCATGGTGTCGTCATGCTTGGTGTCCATAGTGTCGAAAGGAGCTTGGCGCAGGTGTTAAAGCAGCTTTATGCGTCTTATATAATGCTTTTGACTTTCTTGAATTGACCCCTTCGTCACTGTTCACAACAAAGTCTTTGTAGACGTTGACTTAATATCCGATCAATACTGCTTGTTTGAATGCTTTCGATGTTGTCGAAAGGGAATTGATGTGGTATTATGCTGCTGGAAAGTAAAGCACGTTGAATCCCTTCGTCATTGTTGAGCTTTGGTGTCACCATGGAATGATACTTGTTTGAATAAATGCGGAAGAGTTTAAAGGGGCAATACTTGAGGAAGGCAGCAACACCATGCATATGGAGGGAAGATATATAAGAGGAGGAAAGTATGCCGGAGGAGGATGCTACACTAGTGGACGGAGCAATGTTAACGATATGAGCTATGTTGTTAGAGGGAAGCTCATATTGAAGCGATGCTTGTGGCAGAGCAACACTTGAGGCAGGAAGAAAATTGTGGAAGAACAACACTTGTAGCAGGAAGAACTTCGATGGAAGGAGGAAATAGTTGTAGCAGGATGACTCCTGTGGAAGGATAAGGCTTGTGGAAGGAAGATACTGGCGGAGCCAACCCCTACAGAAGGAAAGCATTAGTGGAACCAACCTTTGTGGAAGGACTTTACTTGCGGTGGCGTCACTGTTGCTTCTTTTTTGATGGTGTAACACTTCCCTTCGCCACTCTTTGGCTTCGACGAGATTGAGTTGATTTTTGTAGTAACATTTGCTCCCCCCCGCCTCCCCTCTAGCAAAGGGAAAAACTTGACTTTTCAAGCCAATCATTTTGACACCAATTCATTCACGCCTGTTAGTATCCCATCGTTGATCTGAACCTTCCATTTGAAACTGATCTGATGGTTCTCCTTCCACTTGCTTTTCCTATAAATACTGATTCCTCTTCTTCTTTTTCTTCTACCTACAATTAAAAACTCGAATGAGAATCAAATACTTTCTTTCAAATTCAAGTTGTTAGATAGAAAAACTTCGGATTTAAGGTAAGATTCCTATCACCTCGAATCTTAAGTTAATTTTCACTATTAATTTTCGAATTTGTGTTTCTAGGGTTTGGTATCGATTCCACTGTATTGAAATCTGGTTTTGATTTAAATTAGTCGATTATAATGTTTAATCTTGCTAATAAGTCTTCTTTTGCCAATTTACATTGATTTCATTTAGTTTGTAAGAATAATCTGCTTAGGAAAATAGGTTCGTTGATTTGGGGGTTTCTTATTGATACTAGATACGGGTTCAAACCCGAATCCGCTATATTGAATTGCAGACCGGAATCTCAGGTATCTGGTGAAGGTTGCACTAGCCAGAGAAATTATAGTGGTTAATTAATGTATTAGGGAGTAATGGGTTTTAGAACTTGCTATAAATCTACTATGTCGTTAATTCAATTTGAGAAAGATTATTTTCTCCGACTTTGTCGGCACTGTAAATTGTCCCTCCGACCTAGTCGAAACAACTAGAAACTAAAAGAAATGCAAAGCCATTCACATTGTTTGTTTCAATAATAAATATTGTTCGCATGCTGCTATGGCCCTCCGATAGTGTCGGAGCCAACTTATTTTCAACCTTTCGGCTTAGTTGAAATGTAGTGTTCCATCATTGTTTACTTTAGGTAGTTATAATGTGAATAGTTTCATTTTTATAGAAAGTAGGACTTAATGACTTTGACACCATCGAAGGGGAAACCAAAAGACTATGATGGGAATCATGATCAGTTGTAAGCAGCTTCGACACTATCGAAAGTCGAAGCCAATTGGCTTTGACGCTATCGAAGGGCGAGTCTAAAGGACGGTGGCATGAATCTTAAGCATTTTTAATTGGTTTTGACACAGTTGAAAGACTATAACACTCAATAATGTAAACATTTACATTTATTTTGTCTTAAATTATTTGGTTTAACCTTTAAGAATTATTTTTCCTAAGGGCTTCCACTTGTTTTTCTATAGTGTATTACTTGAATAATTCAAACTTCACTTTGCATGCACTCCACATTTTAAATAAAGACTTTGGTTGTTTTCTAAGTATGGAATAATATCACCTGGTAGAATTATGGGTAACAAGTGAACTGGCAAGAAACCTGCTAGGGAAGCTAGCTAAGAGACCCAGCCATCTCCTTCTGATAGTAAAAAAGAAGAAGTTGTTTCTAAATACTCATATATCTCTTCCCAAGCTGAAGAGGCTGCCATTCTTAGGACTTTGGAATTACCGACATCAAATCCATTCCTCCTAATCCTACAAACACCATCTACAATCCACCAGATGGGTATTTTGCTTATACTACAGTTCATATAGGGCATACTGGCTTCCTACCCTTCCCGAACTTTATATTAAGGTTTTTGAGGCGTCTCAATATTGCTCCTATCCAGCTCTCACCAAATGCGTATACATACTTGACCTTTCTAGATCTCATGGCCTTAGAATCTGGAATCTTTTCTTTAAATGTTGATGTTCTTCATCACCTGGCCTATCTTGCTAAAGTCAGTGACTCATCAGATTATTAAATATTCCAGGTTAATCCACATCCAAAGCTATTCTGACGGTGTAAACAAGTTCAAATTTAGGAAACACGATTATTCTATGTCAAGTGTTTCCCTGGCACCAAGGGAGACTTTTCTTCTCCTAGCAAGTATTTTATTCCCCTTACTTGTGTTAGTTTGTTGTCTTTTACTAATGAGCATTGCTTTCCCAGATCCTGCCCTTAAGAATCGTAATGAAGCAGATCGGAAAACCGTAGCCTTGATGACTATCGCTACTAAAGTAATCGAAAATAGGCTTACATTGCTAACACCGAGTAAGCACCAGAAACATTCCATTATTTCAACAAATCAAAAGATCCTTGAAAAACCTACTTTAATCCATCTCAACTCGAAGAGCAAAAGCTCTTTAGTAGTGGGAGATTCCATAACCTTCGCATCTACATCCCCCATCCAACCGGATATATCTGGTGATATTTCTTCGCATTCTTTTACAAACTACCACAGCGTTATCTCATAGGTCATTTTCTTGATTTAGGTTCCTCTGTCTCATCAGCTGTTCTCACAGGAGAAGAAACTACCGCCATTGTCTCTGTAGGAAGAAAAATTATTACCGCCGCTCCCTCCGTCGAGCTAGAAAAAGGCAACCAAACCTCTCAATCCAGGACATCCAGGATCTCTGCTCTTAAAGCTGCAATTGCTAAGTCCAAATCTCAAGCTAAGAGAAAACTTAAAGAAAAAGCCGTTATCGCTACTGCATCCAATAAGAAGCCCAGAACCGATGAAGTTCAGACCTCCACAATTCCAAAGGAGGAAGAAGTCGCAAATCTTGATCAAACCCTAGAAGGTTCCAATGCTAACGCTATTGCTCATGAGTCACATCCTAGCTCTCTAGACCTTGAAGCTTAAAAGGCAACCATGGTGGTCTCACTAAGAGGTGATCCACTGGTTCATATTTCCATTCCACGCACTCCTTAAATGCTTAACCAAATATACAACGATCTTGGCTTCTTTTCTCTTTGGAAGGTCTGATCCCTCTTGGATCTTCATCGTCTATTCCTCCCAATAAATTCGATGACCTTCTTCAGCGGATTATCTGATACCCATCCTATGGTGCTTTCCAACCACTATCACCTTCAACCTTTACGGAAGGTCATCAAATCACTCTTATCAAGCAACAATTGTTGGTATGTCTCTTCTCTTTTTTATTACCTTAGATCCTTGATTTACACATAGCCTTTTGACTTAAATTTATGCTACTCATATCATATTACCAAAAATTTGTTTTCTTTATAAGAAACCGCTACTGGCACATCTCGTAAAGTGTCAAAGCTTAACAAGGAAGTTATTTCGTTGAGTAATCAGGTCATTAATCTCTCCGCGGCCAAGGATGAGGTGGGGTGTGAAAATGAAAGGTTAAGTCCTCTCTAAAAGGAGCCGAATCCACAATCACTAAGGAGAGAGGTGATAAGCAATCTCAGATGATAGAATCATTAGGCTTGAGATATCGCCTAAAGAGGCGGAAGAAGAGAAGACTAAGCTTATTGCCAAATGCACCTCACTTGAGAAGAGTTGCACTTCATTTGAGAAGAGATTGGAGAAGAAAAATAATTTATTTTATCAAAGCGACGGACATTATAAAAGATGCCGAACAAAAAGTCTCTCACTTTCTTAGAGGACCTCTTGATGAGATTATCGTAAATTCTAATGAAGATGCACTTCTCATCGCCTACACCAATAATGCAGAAAAATTTCCAGATTTTGGTTTCCCTTCTCTAGATCCTGAGTTGAATGATAGATTTACGGCCAAATTCAAGGGGATGGAACAGGGGTCTACAGTACCCGAAAAAGAGGGAATAGACGCAGCCAAGATATTAGCATTTGACGATTCTCATGTGGATGAGGAGACTAATTCAGATAAAGGGGAAAAAGAGAATGACGATGACGACAACGACGATGATTTAAAGGGAAACGATGAGGATAATAATGACAACAATGGTGGCCATAATGATAGCTCTAGAGGTGGTGGAGACAGTCCTTCTGGGCTATTAGAAGATAAGGATGCATCGAGAGATGCCAATCCTGAATCGAGTGCACAAGATATAAGGGTGACCGAGACCGCTGATCTTCCCAAGATAACCCCTCCTAGAAAAGATGCTGTTTCTTAAGGTGAAAGACCCAAAAATAAAGGGAAAGCACAATCATCTTCAGTTCTAGTTTCTCAGGTATGGGTTTCTTTGTTTAGATGTCTTAAGTTATCGAATGATTCTTAGTTAATACATTGATTGTTTTAGACTAAGGGGAGAACAAAATTCTATTACGATGTAATACTTAAGAAGAGACAGGTAGAAATAGATCAGTTGAAAAGGGAGTTTAACATACATATAACTGAGCATAATAAGCTGTCAGAACAATACCAAAATCTTCTCAAAAAGTTTTCAAAGTTGAATGACTTTAAGGACAAAGATATTGCCCACTGATTGAAGAATTTGTGTTTTCATCGAGATAAGCTCATAAAAGAAAATAAGGAATTAAAAACACTCTTTTAGATGCTGATTGAAGATAAAGACATTTTAGTGGAATTTTGTACAAGGCCTACTATAGAAGAAAAACTGTTGACTTTTCTTATTTAGACGGCTATAGTGGAAGCTTACTCAGACATTTCCATAAGAGATATTTAGACGAGCTCAAATCCGATTCCTACCCCAAGGAGTGCTGGAACCTTGCGAGAGCACACTTTATTCCTCGCTCACTACCTTTTGAAAACTTAAGTACAATCAGAATAGATTTATTTCTGAGTTCTTTAAGAGATCTATTTTTTATGAACCATAATAAGATTGTAATATGGAATTTATTTTTGTCATGAATTATACTGTTTTAATTTTCTTATCCTTAGTTTTAATTCATTGTGTGATAGAGAACAAACCCCTATCGAGCAGCCCGGTTTCCAGAGATAAAATATGTCAAGTTAAGAAGAGATTTTTATGAAAAATCCTCACTTGTCAAAACATCAAAGTTAGAAAGATACTGTTTTCTTAGAGATATACAAAAGATTTACATGCAGTACCCTCGATTTCACTTAGACTTTTTTGGTGAAGAAAAAGAAAAGTAGCTTAGGGAAATTCGAACTTATTACAGAAAACTGATATGCGGTAATCACAGTCCTCCAGCTATGGAATGGGACTATAGCGAATTTACCCTTGTTTGTACTTCAGAAGTAATTAAGGATCCTTTCAAGGCATCACTCACTTTGTCGGCTAAATCATTTGAAATGGTTAAAATGCCGTTTCAAAACTTTGGAAGATATAATTTTGATTATGACCTATCTTTGGTAGGATAGTGATGTAATTTTAACTTTGTTCATTTTAAGTTGTAACTCTTGTTGCCATAATGGAATAAATAGTTTGTCATATGCTAATTCTTGTTTCGCTTACTTTAAATAGGAAAAAAAGTTAACAGTCATGTCTACCCTTACAGACTCTCACTCTAAACTGATTGATTTTAAGAATTGATTGGTTGCTTATTGCGAACAATGGAGTTCTTCTAAAGATGCCTCTGCTATCAAATTCCTAGATAATCTGGAAGCGTAGGAATGGCATAGAAAGTTCCTATTTCAAAGAGTGATTGTTAGAGGTTTTAATGAACAAATCACTAGCTTGGAATCAGAATCCAAGAAAAAGGATGAAATAATTTCAAGCTTAATGCACCAGATAAAGTCTAACCCTTCAATTGATTTCGATAATGAGATGGCTAAGCTTTATTAACGAATAAGCAATCTTGAAAAAGAGCTATCAGATAGTCAAACTTATCGTAAATTTTTGGAACTTGTTGTTGGGGAAAGCATTCTAAATCTTAACTCCCCAATTGTTCCTGCCACTTCTAATGTTGGAAGGACAACAAGATCTCGCTCCCTAGCAATTCGAGAATTTCCTTCAATGATAAACCCTCCTCCGGGTTTGAATGAAAAAGTAGTCGATGAATGGTGTAGGAAGGTTAAATTCGAAACCATGCAACATATGATTAAGCAATGGGAAGAAAGGACATCTCATCACTTCATGGATTATGAAGGCAAGGTTCGAAAGCTTGAGCATGAGAAATATTTCCTCAAAAAGCAAATTGCTGAGTTAGAAAGTCAAAACAAGACCACTAAGAGATCTAATAAAGCTTACAACTATGCCTTGAAGACTCGCGTTGAGTCTATTGATGATGCTTTTAAACTTAGGAAGAAGGAGAAGAAGCTTAAAGGAGATCTCTATGAAGCTGTTCTCCATATTGTTGAACCCTTAATTTATGAGAATTTAGATGAGATAGCGTGGGATCTTTGAGCCACAAACTTATTTTTAGCTTTTTGTACTTGTATCTTGATACATTATACAACATATTTGTAAATAATTTTGTAAATTGAATGGATATTACCTCGTTTGTAGTTCTGAACCAAATTCTAGTTGTTGTTCTTAAACTTGCTCTTTAGAAGTTCTGTTTAATGACTGAATTTCCATGTTTGCTTTTAAGAATAAATTCAACAACATTTAATAGCTGGAGAAATTCTCCAGAGATCTCATTTAGTAGAATCATCATCATTTGGAAATAATGGAAGAAGACCAAAAATCCACATCTGGTAATAATAAGAGAAGTCCAGAAATCATCATCTAAAAATAATAGGATAAATCTTTTATCTTGTGCCATCCTTTGTGCTTTGAATATTTGATTTCTTTGTTTTGTGCCACTCTCTGGGCTGTGGATGTCTCAATCCTATGATTCATGTCACCTTATGGGCATTGGATGTTTTAATCCTTCGTTCTATGCCACTCCTTGGGCTTTGATTTGTGCCACTCTTTGGGCTCAAGATGTTGTTAATCCTTTGATTTGACCCCTTACCACCATCTGAGGTGATGCATCAGGTCGTCTGGTGTGTTTGGTTAGCTTTCATCAAGCAGGACCAAAGTCTTACCCGACCTTCCTCTAGGAGGTGCTTCAAACAAGCCTTATAGGCGGGAATGAAGGCTGGTTCGTTGCTTTGACCCGGCCGTATTAGGTGGGGACCAAAGGTTACTCCATCCTCCCTATAGAAAGTGCTTCAACCAGGCCATATATATAGGACTGAAGGCTGGTTGGTGCTTTGTCCTGGTCGTCTTAGGTGGGGACCAAAGGCTTACTCCGTCCTCACTCTAGGAGGTGCCTTGACCTGGCCACGTAGGAGAGAGCAAGGGCTTGTAGATGCTTTAGCCTGGCCATTTCTGGCATGGCTAATGGTTTACTCTGACCTCCCTCTAGAAGGCGCTTTGATCTGGCCTTCTTGGCAGAATCAAAGGCTTTCTGCCATCTTAGGTATTTTCCAAATTTGAGAAGAATCTTACTCCTATCCATGTAGATTTACTTATTCAAATGACCTTTATTACTGAATTCATTGATGATCTTCTTACAAAGTTATTAAGCTTGCCCTGTGTAATGAGGCTGATAATCTTCCTACACTGGTTGGTATCCTGTCAGTTGGTTGTATTGTAGCAACAGTATAACCCTACAAGGTTCCTTTCAAAATTAGGCCTTTTCTTTTGCGATGGCCAATAATTGAGCTCAATCTTGGTCAGGAAATAGATATTTTCCAATGACGTAATGAAGTCGCAATATTTTGGAAGCTTCGATTTAAAAGCCATCTGCCTTGACTGGTATTTAGTCCTTTTGGTGCTTGGTTTAGGCGCTTCTTTTTCAATAACCAGCTTTCTTTTAAAAGCTCTTCGAACTTCATTTGGGGTTAATGAGCCGCCCGTGATCATATGCCATTTTTGAGAAAATGTATAGTAATATGTCATCATCCCTTCTTCAAATATGGTTCCTTTAGCATAAAATTGGATGGCTTTCTTCATTTTTACAAACAAATTGTCCTTCTTGGAGCACTCTCCTCCTAATGCAAAAATCAGTGTAGTGCCAATGTTAAATGGATTAATACTCCAATTCTCTGGATCGTACAAGTCTGTTTGTTTCTTCTCATTTATGGTTTGTAGTGCCAATGTTAAATGGATTAATACTCTAATTCTCTGGATCGTACAAGTCTGTTTGTTTCTTCTCATTTATGGTTTGTAGTGCCTTAAATTCGAGTACTTGTTCTTCATAATGTCGAGGGTCACTAGTGACTTGACAAGTGGAATTAGTTACCTGAGGTCTAAAAAATCCTTGTTCTGATCTTTTGACATGGTTATTCATCATAATAACTAAAGATAGATTTGATATGGTAGGATAACTGGTAGCAAGGAATAGTGGTTTTAGGATTTCAATGTAGTCAGAGGTTCGGGCCCTTCTTCTAGCACCAAAAATGTTAAACTAAAATTTGGTCTAACACCCAAAAGTGTGGAGATGAGAAAGTGATCAAGTGGGAGTTTTAATGAATCTTGGTGAAGCCAATATTTTCTTATATGTGACCTGTCGCAAGTATTGAAGCCATTCAAGTCTGAAGAACCAATCAATCTTTATTTCTTATGCATATGAATCGCACAAATTACAAGTCACTAAAATCCATTGAATTGATTTAGGGTTTAAGATAATTTGATTACAAGAAGTGATTTGGGAAAAGAAAACTTGGTTAAAATATGGCCCCTAGGGTCGTATTTATAGATGCGGGTCCAGGCCCTTCCGCCTCCATGGTGCTTTCATGCTTGGTGTCGACATTGTTGAAAGGAGCTTGGTGTTGGTGTTAAAGTGGCTTTATGCGTCATATATAATGCTTTCGCCTTTCTTGAATTGACCCCTTCGTCACACTTGACAACAAAGTCTTTATGGATGTTGACTTAATACCCTATCAATACCTCTTGTTTGAATTCTTTCGATGTTGTCAGAAGGGAGTTGATGTGGTATTATGTCGCTGGGAAGTAGGTGAAGGCATGTTGAATCCCTTCGTTATTGTTGAGTTTTGGTGTTACCATGGAATGGTACTTATTTGAATAGATGCAGAAGAGTTTGAAGGAGTGATACTTACTGAAGGCAGCAGCACCATACATGCGAAAGGAAGATGTACAAGAGAACGAAAGTATGTTGGAGGAGGATGCTACACTGGTGGATGGAGCAATGTTGACGACAGGAGCTCTATTGTTGGAGGGAAGCTCATACTGAAGCAATGCTTCTAGAAGAATAACGTTTGCGGTAGGAAGAAGATTGTGGCAGATCAACACTTGCGGTAGTAAGAACTTCAATGGAAAGAGGCAATAGTTATAGCAGGAAGACTCTTGCGTAAGGATAAGTCTTATGTAAGGACGATACTGGCGGAAGCAACGCCTGTTGAAGGATGATACTGACGGAACCAACCCCTATGGAAGGAAAGCATTAATGGAACCACCCTTTGCGGAAGGACTTTACCTGCGATGGCGTCACTGTTTCTTCTTTATTGATGGCGTAACACCCCTTCATAACCCTTTGGTTTTGACAGGATTGAGTTGATTTTTGTAGTAGTAATACACAAGTAGTGTATTTATGATAAGTTCATTGAATATAAAATGAAAGTAGAAAACATAACATACAAAGAAAATAAATATTCAATTTGATTGAATAGGCGAGTGTATCAGAAAGGGTTCCCAAATTATGTCAAAATGAATAAGATTTGATCTCAAAAGTCACTCCTCCTTATGATACATAATGATGTATCAATAAGAAGTAATTGAATTTTATTAGACAAAGTATGATTGATGATGAGTGAAGTTGAGTTAACTTCAATCTTTAAGGACATGTACTTAGGAGTAAGTACATGAATTTAAATTTAATTTCATCTGAAGCATAGCTTATGAGATTATAAAGAATAAGAGTTGATAAGATAACCTTGCATACCCTAGATCAAGGAGTTGATTGATTATGTGAGTCGAGAGGCTATACATAATATTTACTTGTAAGGGATCTTTTGTGGATCACCCTAAAGAAGTTTTGAACAACAAACATTGGTTGACTAACTTATTTTATGAACATAAGTTCTTTAAACTCAAAATTAAATCGGTTTTATACATGCATAAATGTTGTTCATAAATTTTTTCCAAATATGTATTCCGTCATACAAAGAAACAATTGTTATTTCAAGAAATGCCAACTTCATGAAAAGGAAATTTCTTTTAGAATTTATTGGTAGTAAACCGAATTTGGATATATCTAATTTAAAACACTTTAAAATTCTTTTTATAAAATCATATGTGGGCTCAAATATATTGAAAATCTCACTTTGAAGTTAGAGATCATTTCAGGAATCCTTTATATACTATACTGACAATCATAATATGACGAGAGGCAATACCACTCATCTCAACAAAATCTACCAAATCCTATGCCAAGTCGCAAAGGGCTCTAATACAAGCGTAATGCAAGAAACTGCATTCAAATCGGACCTCGTATGCAAAAGATATGGACGGTATAAGAAATATATATATATATATATATATATATATATATAAACTAATTAATCTATTTCCTAATTATTAATTAAAGAACCTTAATCCATTTTCATAATTACCTTTGTAACTCTTCTTCCCACTACATTTCTTTTCCTATACACGTAAATACTCCTGCCTTCGTCCTTCTCCATGCACGCAGGCCGATGCTCCACCTTGCCATCTAGCTCCCCCAGCCACTACACTCCACTCTTGGCCGTTGCCAACTCCACTTATCACCACCTCGGGCCATCCGCTCATCCAACTACACCCTTTCTTTTTTTCTCCTTCACACGTACACTACCTACACCACCAAATCACCATCAACCACCACTAGACCACCTCCTAACTCCGCCACCATCACCCCTTGATGTCATCGCACCACTCCAGCCTTTACCTGACAACCGCACCGCCTACAATGGCCAAAATAACATGGTCTAATCCATTTTATTCCAAAACTTTTCAATGTTGCCGCCTCCACCACGGTCCGTCAAAGCTTGGGCAACCTATGTTTTCGAATTCCACTTGCCGAGACGAACAAACCCATATCATCCAAATCCATTTCATTTGACCCCCTAAATCATCCCCTTTGTTTGATTTGCAATTTCTGACCACCACATTCAAAGCTGGGTCGAACCAAGGCTATGGTTGCGTAGCTCTCGGAAAAGTAGAGAGACCCAACTTTTATTTTGGCCAAAACGTTTCCAACTTACTCATCGAAGAGGAGAAAGTGAGGTGGAAAGATGGACTTATGAACGAAATAACATGAAGGAGAGAATGAAGTATGTAGCTAAGAAGAAGTGGACTATTTATAGGGCAGTGGGTAGGGTTAGGTATTAAATGTACCCCCATTTTCTTTTATTCCTAAAATCCAATGCATGTTTTGTGGTCGTATGACTTTTTGGAATGTCGAATTACGACAATTCTTCAATGGCATGACTTGTCATATTTTCTCGTTTCAATAGTACAAGTTTCGTTAAAATCGAAGATTGTGCTTCGTGAGGTTATTTTTGGGTGTTTATAGGTCGTATGGGCTGCCGGAAAGTCCGATCTCAAAAAGTCTTTGACTACGCAGCATGTACGCTTTTTTAACCCAAGGACATTTTTTGTTAGTCTAAATTCTCCAGCACTAATTAGTGCACATATATCGATGAAATACATATAAAAACAAAAAATGCTAGAAAGTATAAACTAGGGTCGAAATAGTCTGATAAAATTACTAAGGGTCAAAATGTGAACACTCATCATCACCCGAAGTTATAGCATCATACGACCCAATATGAATTTAAAACAATAGTTTACGATCCTTTGATACGTAAAATATGGATCGTTGTAGTTTACACCTAAAGTATTCAAAGGACTTGCCATGCAGGTCTACAGGTCATCAAAAAGACCGGAACGTCCTATTGTACCTAAAGCTGTGCAGTTAAAGCCCCGCAAAAGCTCTATAAAATCCCTACCATAGTGTATAGCGTCCTTCAACCGCTATGCTTTTTCAGTATAGCGCTATTAAATAGTAGATCCGCTTAAAGCCTTGCTTTTTTTCTACACCTGCTAAAGCAAGGCTTTTAGCACATGCTTTAGTAAAATTAATATAAAAAGAATGATTTGACTAGTTTTCTTCTGAACTAAATCGACAAAGTTAGGGTTAATACCTAATTTTAAGGCATAAATGCTCAATATAAGTTAGAAATCTATTGCAGTCACTAAACCTAAACTTAATAAATCATAATAAATTTGGTTTTGTTATATATGATTAAATAATAGGTTCTTTTCTTACATAAATAATGTGAGAATGAGAATATATTAACTTTAAATATTTATTTTTACATCCAATGAAGCTTTTTGCACTATATCGCTGCTTTTTCCCCACTATAACTTTTTGCACCTCCACCGCTATGGAACGGCTAAGCGCTTTAACTGCATAGACCTGAAGAAAGATATGATTAATTAACGGCTTGGAAATCAAGAAATAACATGTGCGGAGTGAACATGTTGCGATTTTGAGTGCTGTGTGAGGTGTTAGTGTGCCTTATTGATCCTACGGTCCATGCTCGTGCAGTTTGCTATGCTGGTTACTTCTCCCATAGAGGTCAAGGGCACATCGGCGTAGTAAAATCAAGGAAGTGATGTCTAGAAGGCTAAAAATAGCAATATCATATGATGGAATATTATTAGGAATGCTCCCAAGGTCGCCAAGCGAACCAAAAATGTCATAAATAGGAGGGACCAGAGTTGTCTCCTCAACTGTGCTCTGTTATGGCTATGGAACCATATAAGGTGATGTAATTATTATTCTTAGACAAGTAGTAAGAGGTAAAACCATTTCATTGCAACTTGTTTCTCCAGTAGACTCATATCCAAGATCCACATCGCCATCATCATCCCCTTTTTCATTCTCATCATCATTATTCCATTGCTGCTCTTATCCCCCTTTGATCAATGGGGGGTCCCAATGACACAAGTGGGGCTTCTTAATCTTCAATAACTGGGGATTCAGCTTCGGTATCTTGTGTCAGCTATGCATCCGTTTATGTAGAAGGAAGTATGCTAAGGCTCTGACTTTTGTACAGAATTGAAATTGTCATGTTTTTGAGTCAGTTAGAAGGAATTTTGTTCTTCACTCGTCAACGAGAATGTCTTTCAAGGCTTGGAATGTGTTCGCTGAAGCTTCGCCAGTAGGCCTCCGAGGAATATCTATAAATTTGAGAGAATGAAATCAATAAATTTAAAAGAGTAACCTCTGTTGAGCCAAGGAGTAAAGGTGAAACTTACATCCTGACAACTACATCTAAGCGAAGTTAGCTACGTAGCGAACAAAGAAATATTCATACTTGAAATAGCTAAGTTTGTTGTAGAGCCAATGATTATACGACATCCTTTGGAGGACTCCAAATAAGTTAGGGATAGATGGTCGCCCCATTTTAAAACTATACATATATCTAATTTCTTTAAGAGAGGGCATCCTAACTAAGTGCTTGATAAAAGTCATATAGGTACAATTCAATGTGGCATATCCATTTGGATGAAGCTGAGCAAGGGCAAACGTCATGAATTGGAGAACAAGTTGAATGAAATGATAAAATGGAGGGACACCCCTGGAAAGGCGCATATAATGGTTGCGCGTTGTGTTGCCCTCTGGGAGGATCATGTACCCGTTGATAGGATGCTAGAGTAAAAGTTTCTACAAAGGGAATCCCACGGTGGTCATAAATCCTCCTGATGTCTACCACGGTTAGAATTGAAGCAGGAGAATCTGGAAGGTCATCGAGAATCATAACACACAGTGGATTAACATCATGGGAAACTCCTATGTAGGGTTCTTCCCTGTGACAACTCACACCCCTCAACACACTGATCCAAAGTGTAGGGCGACTTTCGAACTCGCATCGGTGATAAGAAGTACGAGCCATCGGGTTTTTATAAGATTACAAAGACTAAATATAAACATATATGATTTAAGATATAATACACTTTTTGAACTCACATTGGAATGGAACAAAATATAAATACAGAAAATATCCAACTTAGGAAATTTATCAAAACACAGTTCTTAGAAAACAGTATGTAGTCAAATATAGAGTACATAGAAATACCACTCATGGTCTGATAAAAGAAACACTAAGTACTGATAAGATAGATAATTACATGGAGAGTAAATAAAGGATAATCAACTCTTATGATGAGCTCACCTCTCCACGTACTAAAATTGGGCCAAATCACTTGTTGCCATGTCCTCCTGCGGTTGGGAAAGAAAGAAAAAAGGGTGGGCCGGACAAAAGTCTGGCGAATGAGTACATATTTAATATATGGTGATCATGTGCAGTTGAGTTTAATTTTACTTTAAGTGAACTTGGTGTCCCACAATTTTCTATGTATTCCTAGGAACCATTACTTATGGGTTTCTATCCAACACACCTACATTACAACTTATGTAGGCTACTATAAGGATGAACTATGGATCGAACCCTAATAAATAACGATCAGCCACTGCTCCTAGAGCTATTCAATATGGAAACACCGCTTCTAGAGCTAGTAGATATGGAAACACTACTACTAGAGCTACTCAATATAGGAACACCGCCACTAGGGCTAGATGGGAATAAATTTCCCATAACTATGACTACGGTAACTTAACTACGCATTGAGAAGGAGCCTGCAATGCCAACTCGATGGTGTGTCTCATCGTCTGCATCTGTGTCCACCTCTCGATTATAATATATGCCTCTTATTTCACGTGTTGGGATCCATCAACAACACTGTATCACGTCACATCGGAATCGTGAATACCAAGGAGTTCCGTTGTGCCGGTCCCGCACACTTTTATCAGCAGTCAGTGTTGCGCGTCCACCGTAGAACCTCCTCTGAGCGCCATTTACGATAGAATCTCCCCAAGTCGAATAATCGACCCCTATTTGGTAAAGTACATTTACTCAATCCCGCAACGCCCTAGCATCGTCTCATAGGGAATTAGCTTTCATACTATCTCTAACATCTACTCATACGTATACAATACGTTATACATTAAATTAATAGTTTATATTTTAGCCTTGGCCTAATACCGAGGCTCAAATTATGCATTTTAGCCTTTAATCGGTCGACTACTCGGGGGAACAATGGACAGGCCGCAGTGTAAATTTTAAGGTTTTCTGATTTTAATGATTCAAAATTAATTATTTGTTGAAGCTATCAATTCGACTTACACAGTGAACCCTAGGCATCGATTTACACTAACCAGTCTTTGTAAATTTTACATTTCAATTTCATATATTTATGCCAGATTAATTATACTTGTTTAATCCAGGGTTAACCAATTTTTAGTGTTTCAATTTAATAAAGGAGGGGTTTAACTTGGGTTAGAAAATGAGATTAATAAATTTATACCAATTTCAATTTCTAATTCAAATCTTAGGTTTAACAATTAAGGTTTATAATTTACAGTTTAACTACTAACATCGTAGATCAGATAGAATATGTTAAAATTAGGTGTAAATAATCAGCTAATTAAACTTGTTCCCACTCACCTCGGATCCAAGCTCTACCTTTGCGCTCCATCAGAGAATCTTGACCCATTAGCTTGCCTCTTGCTTGATCCAATTTACTAGTGCTCTCTTACTTTGTTTTTAATTTGTTTTTGAAAGAAGTTTTATAAGTGGAGAGGAAAAATTTTGGCAGAGTTTCAGTATATTGTTAAGTTTGTAATCAAATTAGAGTTAGGTTAGGTGTTTATTTATAAAGGTTAGAGATTGATTTGGAGTTTTGGATTTACCCTAGGAAATCTTTTGTTTCATCCTTGATGCACATCAGTAACTTGGCAGCAAGGAAAAATATTTTGTTCAATCTTCTCTATCCGATTGCACGCTCTAGATCTTTAAAATTATTTGTCAACAGTCAACCGCTAAGGCAGACCGATCGACCGCTTCATGTTGACCGACACTACCTACGGTGTCGATCGATGACATTGTTAAAATGTAGCTTATTATTTTTAATTTTATTGTGTTTTCAAATTTTCAAATGTACATAACTTCTTCGTACTAACTTCGATTTTAAAGTGTTATATATGAAAATTGTCCAGAAAATCGCTATGAACGCAACGGTGCAAGTTTCGTAGCCAAATTTGAACATTTGTGAAAATTTTATTTTAGCCCCTATTATTTTTAAATTTAATTTCCTTATAAAATTTTCCAATAAATTTCCAAGGTGTTACGTTCTCCCCCTTAAAGGATTTCATCCCCAAAATCTCACAGGACAAAAAAATCTGACTCGCATATGTAATAAACAATAGCTATAACTGTCTACTCATCCATCATCTATGGGCAATCATTGTCCTTATTATCTTTCTAATGCGCTATGTATATATGCAAGCATGAAAAGCACATGAACCTATACTACAGTAAAGAGAGGCGGTCTCCTATCTAGTTGACCTTCTGTCATGCTATTGTTCATGCCATGAATCCAAAATGTATGCAACATCCTAAGTATACTTGCAATTCTACATGTATGCTCAACCATTCAATACATATGCAACATCAAAATGCTTAGCAAGATAAACAACAAACAAGAGATGATGTGAATGTGTGTGTACTCTAGAGGATATACTGTCCTTAATGTTTAACAGAAGCAATCCAACTAATACATCCACTAGCATCCATCATTATTAACATGTCCTAATGACATGTTTACAACTATCCCTATAATCCCTTCCATCCAATGGTCTCTACCTAGTGGGTATACCAAGATAAGACCTAATGCATGAGTAATCTATAATTACTAAACTTAAATTGGAAACGTACCAGAAAAGGGTAGCTTGAATCTTCTACTCATGTTTCCGTGTACTCTCCATTTGAATGTCTCCCCATTGGACCTTAATAAGTTTGATTTCCTAGTTGAAGGTTCACTTTATACTATGCTCAAGAATACAAATGGGTGCACGATAAAAAAGTAACTCCCTCTCTACCTCCACCTCCTCTAACTAACTCGGCTTGACCATAACAGCCGACAGTAGCTGAATCATGCAAGCACTTTCACAGTGAGACACTTGGAAAGAATTATGTACTCCCACCAACTTCTTAAGAAGCTCTACTCTATATGCTAACTTTCCTGTCCTCTCTATAATAGGAAACGGTCCTACAAACTTCGATGCTAACTTCCTCGAACTACCAAATCTCATGACGTGCCTAAGCGATCAGACCTTTACAAACATCATGTTACCCATTGTGAATCTAACTACATACATCTCCTATCAGTATAAGATTTTTGTTTGTCTTACATGGTTTGCATTCTTTTGTGGATTAAGTCTACTTTCTTCGATGTCTCCCTTACCATATACAGACCAAGAATAATCCTATCTATAGTGTCCTACCAACATGACGGTGATCTATAAGATCTTTCGTATAGCAACTCAAACGGTGCCATCCCAATACTCACCTGATAGTTGTTGTTATAGGTAAACACCACTAATGGCAAATGATCCTCTTAAGAGCCTCCAAAATCCAAGATACACATATGAAGCAAGTCCACCAAAACCCGATTCACTCTCGCCATATATCCATCCATCTGCAGATGATAAGTGGTACTTAAGCTTAACTCGATGCCCAAAACCTTGTGTAGACTCCTCCAAAAATCGCTGGTGAAAAGTGGACCTTGGTCGCTATCTATGCTTGTATGAACTCTATGATACCTAACGACCTCCCTCGCGTATAAAGTCACCAAAGATGCCGCAATCCTCATACTTCTAACCGATATATAATGAGTGCATTTGGTCAGTTGATGGACAATGACCCAAATACTCTCATTCCCACTCCCACTCCTCGGTAACCCATCGACAAAATCTATAGAAATTCTTTCCCACTTCGACTAAGGAACATCCAACGACTGCAAAAAACCTCTCCTTAACCATCCCTACGAGTCATAACGCCTCAAATGACTCGACTGCTCTCATCTATCGAGCTTCTTAAAAATATCCTCTAGCTCCTTGTCTTGCTTTTAACTGGATCCAGTATGTTTCATAAGTGAAGGTTGCACATCTAAAGCTACTATCAATTCCGGGGTAATATCTAATGATGGTCGGAAATCAAGTATGGATATGAACTCCAAAATGCCTCCACTCCATGAATAAAGGACTCAACACTGCATGATGTCTACTCAAGGTGCTGGCCACTACATTGCCCTTGCCTGGAGTATATGAGATATCGAAATTGTATGATGCCGAAAATTCCATCCACCTCTACTGCCTTAAATTCATGTCCTTTTTGGAGAATACATACTTCAGAGACTTATGCTCTTCATACAGCTCAAACAGCTTTCCCAAAAGATAATGCCTTTATGACTTGAGCGCAAAGACATTGGCCGCTAACTCAAGATCATGGGTAGGGTAGTTTCTCTCATGGACCTTCAACTGTCGACTAGCATAGCTCACCACCCTTCCTTCTTGCATTAAGATCGTGCCCAACCTCATACCACAAGCATCGGTATGTACTATGAATGTCTTTGCACCATTGGGCAATACCAAAACAGGTGCACTAGTCAATGCCTACTTTAACTTAATAAAAGCATCCTCACACTTTGTGTTCCACGAGAAAATTAGATTCTTCTTAGTAAGGCGGGTCAGAGGGGCAGAGATCTTCGTGAAGTCCTTAATGAACTTCCGATGGTAGCCGTTCAAACCAAGGAAGCTCCTTACTTCCATGGCATTCTTCGGCACATGCCAATACTGAACCGCTGCAACTTTACTGGGATCAATCGCCAGCCCACTCTCTAAGAAAATATGTCCTAAAAGGCATACCTCCTCTCGCCAAAAGTGGCACTTCGAAAACTTTGCATTTAGCTTATGCTCACGGAGTGTATTGAGCAATTCTTCTAAATGCAATGCATGCTCCTCTTTGCTCTTCAAATTTACTAAAATTCATCCACAAATACCATGATGAACTTGTTAGGCAACCCACTGAAAACCCGACTCATTAGATCAACAAAGTAGGTGGGTGTATTGGTCAGTCCGAAGGGCATCACTAACCACTCATAAAGTCCATCGGGTATTCAAAAGGCGGTCTTTTAGATACAATCCTCATCTATATGCAACTGGTGGAATTCGGTAGCTAAATCAAGCTGTGAGAACACCCTCGCTCCAACCAATCAATTAAAGAGATCATCTATATGGTGCAGTGGATACCGATTCTTTTTGTTAGTTTCTTCAGCTCCCTATAATCAGTGCAAATCTTAGGGTACCATCCTCCTTGGTGGCAAAGACAACTGGTGATTCCCACTCTAAAATGCTCCTCCCAATGAAGCCTTTCTCCAAAAACTCATCTACTCGCTTGTTCAACTCGCGTCGCTCCTTTGGAGTAATATGCCTCAAGGATAAGGCAACGGGTCTGGCATTTTCTACAAGGTAAATTTAGAACTCGATCTCTCGCTAAGGTGGAAGACCGATAACCTCAAAAAAGACAACTTGATAATCTCTAACTGCAAGTACTAAATCTAGCTCATCATGTGATTGGTCTAAAGAATATAAGTGCTCAACATAGCCGATCCTCGAGGATCACAATAAAACTCTAAGTTACGTCCACTACATATACTCAACCTAACAACTTTCTTATCACAATCTAATATAGTTCCATACATCATCATCTAATCCATGCCCAAATTAACCCAAACCTTCAAAATCCTAGGACAAAAGCATCACAATCGAACTTGACCCTAAAATGAATAATTTCAAACTTTTGCATATCATAGAAAAATAGGTTGATCTTCTTAAAGGCTTTGACAGAACTACATGGTCTGTAACTATGCTATTGTCTTGGTGTAACTCATCCACAAGTCTACTAGATAAAAAAGAGTATGATTCCCCCATGTCAAATAAAGTGTGAATATATAAACCAGATAAAGTTAACGCACCTTCGATCATGATCTTCTTTCGCTTATCTGCAACTGGTGGCGTACTCAAGCTAGGTATTGCATCCAGTGCATAATTTGGGACCGCTTGGGTAGAGGTCTTCTAAGGTGCTGGACATTCTCGCTTCATATGCCCAAACTGATTGCAATTATAACAGTTGACCTTTGAACCCTCTGTCTTGCACTCCTTCGTGAAATGTCCCTTCTTGTTACACTTCCAATAATGCATATCCTGTTTCTTGATCTTTCTCTGGTCTAAATCCTCCTTTACGATGATCCTATTGCTATGCTTTCCATCCAGTCTTCTTGGGTTCTTCCTTTGTTTCATCGTTAGAGATGGTATTCAGCAAAGCCGTCTCCACTAAACCCTCATATGTAGCACCCATTGAAATATGACTTAGAGCTAAACCTTGAAGAGGTTGGTTCAGCCCTTTAGCAAATTTTAAAGCCTTTTTGTGCATGGTATCAATTAGTCCCATCACAAATCAAGCCAGTTCATTGAATTGGTTGACATAATCCTTTACTTACATGTCCCCTACTTAAAGTGGATAAACTTCTCTAACTGTACTCCTTCCTCGGCTCTAGAAAGAAACTCATCTCAAAGCATCTCTGAAACTCCCCCTAAGTGATCTCTCCTCCATCAGTCTGTGCCTCAACTGCCTCCCACTAACTAAGATCCATAACCTTTAACTGCAAAGTAGCTAATTGTCTCCTTATCTCATCAGCAAGACCAAGCAACCAAAAGATCCTCTTACAAGAAGGAATCCATGTCCTCGAATCTATATATGACTCAGTCCCCACATATAGTTTTCCTCCAAGGCTAGAGAAATCCTTACATAACTTAGCAAAATCGACGGTAGGTGGGTGGGTAGGAATTGCACCTATCGCTCTCTCCATAGATCCTCTAGTGGGATTAAGCTCGGCATTTCCCCTCACTTGAAGATACCGGTGGAACCAAATCGGGATGTTCATGCTTGGAACCTCGACTGCATCACCTGAGCTTGAACCTACAGGATCGCTCATCTTCTATCTGTGATTTTTAAGAATTTTATTAGCAACTTTCCACAAATAGTATACACACGAATAAGAGATAGCATAGGCACAAATAAGAAAGAGAATATGATATAAGATTTTCTGGAAAACTCTTTGAAAACTATTATCTATATATATATAACCCATTTTGAAAACCTTTTCGAAAATCCATTTTGTTTTCAAAAACTTTTCAACCACATTCTCTTAATACGCTCCTAATCCCGAAAGTACATTAAACCTATGCTATGATACCAAATGTAAAAACCCTCATCCCTCGGCACTGATCCAAAGTATATGTTGACTTTCAAACTCATGTCGGTGCCAAGAAGTACAAGCCATTGGATTTTTATGACATTACAAAGACTAAAATAAATAGATATGATCTAAGATATACTACACTTTTAGACCTCACGGCGGAATAGAACAAGATATAAATACAGAATATATACATCTTAGAAAATATCTCAAAACAGTCTTAGAAAATAGAACGTTGTCAAATACAGAGTATATAAAAATAACACTTATGGTCTGATAAAAGAAATACTAAGTACTGATAAGATAGACATTTACATGGAGAGTAAATAAAGGATAAGCCATTCTTGTGATGAGCTCACCTCTCCATGTACTGAAATCACGTCAAATCACCTACCGCCCTTTCCTCTTGTGGTAAGAAAAGAAAGGGAAAAGGGTGTGTCAGACAAAAGTCTAGTGAATGAGTACATGTTTAATTTATGGTGATCATGTGTAGTTGACTTTAATTCTACTCTAAGTGAACTAGGGTATCCTATAAGTGTCCATTGTATTCCTAGGGTCCATTACTTAAGGATTTTTATCCAATACACACCTACACTAAAACTTGTGCATGATACTACAAGGTCGAACTATGGATCGAACCTCAAATACTAATTATCAGCCACTTCCCCTAGAGCTACTCAATATAGGAACATAGCTTCTAGAGCTACTTGATATGGAAACACCCCTACTAGAGAAACTCAATATAGGAATACCGCTACTAGAGCTACATGGGAATAAAAATTTCTCATAACTATGACTACATGTAACACAACTACACATCAAGGGTGATCCCGCAATATCGACTCTCTAATGTGTCTCATCATCTGCATCTATATCCATCTCTCTTTCGTAGTATACGCCAATTATTGCATGCGTTGGAACCCTTCAACAACATAGTATCATGCCATGTCATAATCATGAATCCAAGGGGTCCCATTGTGCCAGGCCCACACTTCATCAGGCATCAGTCAGTGTTGAAAATCCACCGTAAAACCTCCTATGAGTGACATATGCGATAGAATCGTCCCTAGTTGAATAATCGATCACCATTTGGTAAAGTAAATTTACCTGACCCCACAATGTCCCAGCGTCGTCTCATGGGGAATTAGCTTCCCTGTTATCTCTAACATCCACACATATGTATACATTACAGTTTTATATACAATTAATAGTTTATATTTTAACTTGGGCCTCAGGTTGAGGTTCAGATTATGCATTTCAGCCTTTAACTAGTCAACCGCTACACCTTATCGGTCGATCGCTTGCTGTCGACCGCTTAAGGTGAATGGTCAACCAGTTGTAATATAAAGTTTAGGGTTTTCTGATTTTAATGATTTAGTTTTAATTATTTTTTAATTCTATCACTTTGACTTACACAGTGAACCCTATGCATCGATTTACACTAACCAGTCTGCAAACATTACATTTCAATTTCATAGATTTATGCCAAATTAATTATACTTGTTTAATTCAGCGTTAACCAATTTTTAGGGTTTTAATTTAATAACGAAGGGGTTTAACTTAGGTTAAAAAATGAGATTAGTCAACTTATACAAATTTCAATCTCTAATTCAAATCTCAGGTTTAGCAATTAAGGTTTACAGTTTAACTACTAACATCCTAGATCAGATAGAATAGGGCTAAATTAACTATAAACAATAAGCTTATTAAACTTGTTCCCACTCACTTTGGATCTAGGCTCTAGCTTTATGCTCCGTCGAAGAATCGTCACCTGTTAGCTTGCCCCCTCCTTGATCTGATTTACTAGTACTCTCTTACTTTGTTTTAATATGTTTTTAAAGAAGTTTTTTAAGTGAAGAGGAAAATTTTTGGCAGAGTTTCAGTATACTATCAAGTTTCTAATGAAATTAAGGTTAGGTTAGCTGTTTATTTATAGGGGTTAGAGATTGATTTGGAGCGTTGGATTTAGCCTAGGAAATCTTTAGTTTCTTCCTGGACGCACAGTTGTAACTTGGCAGCAAAGGCACTCTCCAGATCTCATCGCTATGGTAGACCGGTCGACCACTTCATGTCGACTGGCACACCCCAGGGTGTCGACCGGTGACATTGTTGAATTAGGAAATTTATTATTTTTAATTTTGTTTTTTTTTTCAAATTTTCAAACGTCCATAATTTTTCGTGCTAACTTCAATTTCAAAGTGTTATATATGAAAATTGTCTAGAAATACACTTTGAACGCAATGATGCTAGTTTCGTACCCAAATTCGAATGTTTATACAAATTTCATTTTAGCCTCTATTATAGTTAAATTTAATTTTCTTATTAAATTTTCCACTGAATTTTCTAGGTGTTACAATCTCCTACGGCCAAGGGAACTAATTATAAAGATCACCTGGGCTGGCGATGAGATTATCGAGGCCTAAAGGGCGTTGAGGTAGATGTTGGGGAAAAGTTGAACCTATTGTCGGTGGATTAAATTCTAAATTAAAAGGACATATACCCACGATAGAGAGATGCGAGTTGCATCTACGATCCATGAACTAATGAAATCTCGATGCATAAGCATGGTCGGGTATGATTTAATTTTAAACTTTGTGCTTTAACTAAGCATTATGTATCCAATGTATAGGGCCCAATGGATGTCGATGCATATTGACCAATCGGATCCGTACATCGAACGGGCTGTGATGTGTAGTTCAATCTATGTAGTGTATGTCGTATGCCCATAGCGTGGTGAACATGAATATTCTATGTAGATAGCCCACTCGTGCTGGAAAATAAACTCCATTATGTTATGGAACAATGTGTTGGATTTTACCTATTTTTTTATAATATACGATAATGGAACTATCATCTAGGCAATACGTAGTTTTCCTTTCAAGAATGCAAGATTATGATGTTCAACTTGAAATGTTGACTAGGGACTTCGTTAGATGCCGAAGTGTGTCTGATGCGACCGTTTCCTGAAATCGTCCTATCGAAACTGAATCGCCTACCCATATTCAAATGAAATTCAATGAGAGTTAGAAACCCCTTCATTTCACATGTATGATTTGTCAATGATTGATAAAGGAGATGGTAGTATGAAAAACTTAGAGCCAAGACTCAAAATACTCAAAGTGGCTCCAAGCAATGGAAAATGAAAGAAACTTGGGTTTTATCCCTATGGGCTCGTAGTTAACCCTGGGACATCCAAAAATCTTGAGATTAGCTTTTCAATTGACCATTGAAAAGAGTGGAAGAAAGAGAAAGCATGAAGTTGAGGTCGAATATTAGTTGATGGCCACAACTAGGCATCGATGACCAAGAAGCAGCGGCGATGACCCACTTTAGATTAGAAGTAAAGCAATGAAACGATGTCAAGATTAAAGGATTAAGCTTGAGTTTGTATTATTCGGATGCTAGTTTGAATAGGTCGATGGCATTGTTCTTTTAGACAGACTATGAATCTTGGCTGACATGATTTAAGATTGGGGTTGAAGCTAGCAATGTCGTCGATAAAGGCGTGGAAGGAGTTAAGTCATGAAACTCACAGAAGGTAAAATTGATGGCCTGGAAAATAAAAAATGAAAATGAAATTTTCTCTACATGTTACTTAAATAGTAAGATGAAAGAGACGATCGGTATTGATCCATGTGATCACAAGAAAAGGGACAAAGTGAACGATGATGTAAATGAAGAATGAATGAAGATGAAAGATGAAATCCTACCTAACTAAATTAAAAGAGAAGTTTCCAAAAATCTCAGAATTGAATGAGAATTCAAGTGGGATGCTTCAGCTCGTATACATATCAAAGAGATGTGAATCCACAACTGTTTGAAGCAGCATGCCAATCCAAAAAGGGTCATCGCTTCATGAAGACAATCTATAAGATTAAGGCATCTCTTCGGGTTGGAGTTTGAAGTTGATACTTCATCTTGATCAAAAGCATGCTTTGTTAATACAAAGCATGCTTTTGGGGAGAAATGTTATCATGCATTTGAACAAAGTGATATCTTAATGAATTAGGGCTACCAAGTGCTCGTGAGATAGATCATGAATGAAGAACATAGATTTAATGCCAAAGCTTAGATGAAGATCCAAAGTCGATACCGATCCTTGTGGATTATGAGAAAATATTTAGCCATTTTCGAAGAGCCAAATGATGATAAGCTAAAGGAGTTGAAGAATCATGATTAAGGGAAAAATCGGTACCGATTCTTCATAACTCGGTATCGATCCATATTTTGGCTATGATGAGTCAGATTGACTTAGTCAAAGATGAAGGCTAAGCCAAAGCAAGGCATAAGGTGAAAAAAACCAGATAACTTTATACCGATCCATAATGATTGATATCAATCCTTGTTAGTTGGTGGTATAGACATATTCTCCTGCTGAAATTTCAATCCTGATGTGGGAAACGTGGTTGAGCAAATTTTGGCGATTTTGGTGATCGACTTAATCTATAAATAGTAAGGTCGATGCATTGGAATCTGGTCTGATCTTTGTTATTCGATTCTTACACCTAAACTCTGCCAAATTCAGACTCAAATGGTTTAAATATCAAGTTGTAATACCTTCCTTGTAAATGAAATGGATAAGCAATAACAAAGTTAATAATGGTCGTAGGCTATTGATTTTGGCTGAACCATTCTATCTTATATGTTTTAATCTCTTATGATTTCGTAGCTTCTACCATTTTCATTTGTTCTTTATTTAGGCGTTTTTCCTACTTTTAGAGCTAACAGAATTATTGAAGTTTGTTTATTGATGGAAATTGCAAGAGAGGAAGAAAAGAAGATAAACGGGGAGCAAATATATAGAGGGAAGAGTGAAATCTCGGTCATAGATATGAAAATTGGTAGGGGAAAACATATCCCTTGAAAATCACTCGATTACTATTTCACATCATGGATCCCTGGATGTAATTTGATAGAGTTAAGGGTATGCCCAAAGGGCAATTATGTAATTTGTTATGCATATTTAACTTGATAACCAATCTTTTTCATAATATAGGTGTTTAATTTATATAATATACTTTGTTATATTGTGATCTAATTAATCAAGGGATTAATTTAAAGTATATATAAATAGGAAATCCTTAAATAATATGTTATGTGATAATAATTACAAATGGTTGTAGTCAGGAGAATTTTATCACATTGCAAACAACATATTATTTTAAATATTCCTAGTCAAGATGTTTCGAAAAAGGATATTGATTCATCCGTTGAGACTAGAGTATGTAACGCGCTCCAAATGTTTGGCAGTCTATTACTAATGGCTTTCGGGTGAACCAAGAGGTTATGTATTGATAATTATTGGATAAATATTAAATAACTCACTCGTGAGTTTCTTGTTGGTTAGTTATAACTAAGTTCAAATAAGAGATCTTGAAGTGACGATGTTACAACTTCCTTCAACTTGAGAATATTATGGGACTTCAATGTAGATACTCCACTTTGATTATAGTTAAATCATGGCATGACTATCCTTCGAGTGACTATAGTTAGGTCTAAGTTGAAGTATCGGAAGTGAAGCAACATTCAATAGAGAATTCAGCTCCTCAATTATAAGAGGTTAGTATCATGGTCAAATATAGCCAACTCAAAGCGAAAGTCTCCAATTAGAGCAGTATGGTTAATAATAAATATTATTATTGAACTAACGATTTTGTGTTTGAACGAGTCCAAGTTAAATATAGATGATATTGGAATTTTGACCAAAACCTAATTTCATAAGTCTTAAATTGATAAAGTTTTGACAAAGAGAATTGGTGTAAACAATCTTTACAAAAAGAAATCGCTTAAAATAGTAAAATTGGATTTTATCGAAGTAATAATACAAAACAAGTAACAGTTACATTCATATACACACATGATATATTTAATATACTCCACTATATACAAATATCAAATTTATTAATATTAAGCAATTACTTAAAATCCATTTATTCAAAATAAAGAAGATTTTACTTGAAACAAATTTTAGATTGGATCTAAAATCAATTAGACTTCATAGGCCCAACAATGATCCAAAATGAGAAAAATATTAAAATCCACCTATCTAACCCACTTTCAACTAGTTCAGATCCTTCAATGGTATCAAAGCGCTAATGGTATATGCTAAAATAAGCGATACTAGGGTTAAGTTATTGAAGTCTACCCATTTAGCAAGGTGTCAAGAAAGGTAGTGTCTAAGGTTGGGTTTGGGTAATCAAGTACTCTGACCTACCTGACTACTGTAACATCCCCCATTTGGAGGCCCAAAACTAACCACTACGGATGTTGTAGTCATCCATAGTTATTAATTCTCGGTGACCAAACGCGGTAATGTACATTGATATAAAAAAACACATGAATATGAAAAATTTTAAACCTCAATTTAAAACAAATTTCTCATTTCATTTCAAATAGCATTTCAGATTCATTATATAATCATATTTGTAAACCACGTTCAGAGAAATATAGTTATCACAAATTACGGTAAGAGCGACATATGAAGATGATCCCTTGGTTGATCAGAGTCTAAATATAGGCAATTAAACAACTTTGCCATTTCATCCAATTATTCGGCGGAATCAAACAGAAAGAACTCCTAATAGCTAGCTTGCCTCCTGCACGTCTTTAGAAGCTTATATGTCTAAAGGAGAACTTGAAACCTTAACCCTCAAACTACTCAAAATCAATTGAGCACTCGAGAGTTTTAAGGGGAAAACATAAACTTCGAGTTAGACAAAAAGTCTGGTGTGAATAATAACCCACCATCTCGAACCATAAAGATATCTTGTGAGACCACGTCGCTTAGTGAAACGGGTTTTCCTCTCACTAGTATCCTAACCCAATTTATAATAACCATATACTGTGCACCTGCATCCACAATGGTTAATACATAGCATAATAAAATATATCGTGATGATATGCAAACATGCAATATGCTCTAGATTTTTCATCCCCATTCACCTGACTATCTGTCTCAAGTTATAGTTTCTAGGATCACTATTAACCTATTAGTTTTCATGGGCTGACTAATAACTTGTTCCAAGCTTACAGACTTTCTGTTCGGTTTCATAGTTTTTATAGGATCACTAAGAACCTATTGGTGTCTACCAATAACATCATCCAATCATAGTTATCATAGGGTCACTATGAACCTATTGGATTCTTTAATAAAATCTCTCATGTCATAGTTTTCATGGGTTGACTATGAACCTGTTGATCTCTATCAACAACCTGTTCCGGTCAAAGTTTTCATGGGATCACAAGAACCTATTAGCCACTGCCAATAATAATTTCCATAACATAGTTTCTATGGTCTTACTAAGAACCTGTCTAAACCAATAATCTTTTGATCAGTCTTGGGCATTCTATATTCTAGTCGGTCTGACCTCATGGATGCAATTCTACTCACACAGGAGTTAATTCAATGTATATTCACTACTGGGTCAACCTAACATGTTATTCTGCCCTTAACACCCCAAAATGCAGTTATGGGTTAATAATGAAGTGAATATGATTACACAAGTATACATGATAACTGATCAAATAACCCAAAAACATAAACATCCATTGTTTAATTCCTTTAATCATTTTCAAATGAAATATGGTTAATACCCTAAACCAATTATTTTTAGCAAGGAAATCTTCCTCTAAAATTTGAAAGTTAAATGCCATTTCAAATCTTTTACATTGCCATGTGTTTACTTTAAAAATGAGATTGGGTTCTCAAGTTTGAAAACTAAGGCTTTCGACTATATCCTTTGGATTATTGTGACATCATGAGTTACCCTCCGCTACTCTTCCTTTCGACTTCATAGAGCAAACAAGCCCTCTGTCACTCTCCCTTTTCGAAATCATTACTTAAAACCTTAGACATGCTCTTTTGAAACCATCCAACATACCTTTCGAACATTCGGAAACATTTCTTTCGAAACACTCAAAAACGTACCTTTCGAAACACTCAAAAACATACCTTTCGAAACACTCAAAAAACATACCTTTCGAAAGCATTTGAGTTCAAGTGAGAATTTATGGAAGCATAACTTAGAAACCAACTGAAAGTATCACTTTCGAACCCATTAATCGAAAACAAAACAAACTTCAAAGTATAAAAGGGAACACTTTCGAAAGCTACCCTTTCGAAAACATTAAGGAAGGTTGCTTTAATGGTAGCGGAGGGGTATCGATACGAAACCTACCTTCCGCACTATTGGTGTAAGGGTTATAAAAGGGGCTTCTAACTAAGGTAGAAGTATAAGTGCAATAGCATGGGTATCGAAGGGGTTCAAAGGCAGCAAACCTTTCGAAAGCTTACTTTAAGAACAAGGGCGGGCCAATGGGTTCAAAAGCAAGTAAAAGCAACTTCGATCCTTTCGCAAGCATGCCTTCGACACCATTCTTTCCTTCCACCTTTCTCCAATACACTACGTACTAAACGCTTGATACCATATTCATTGGTTTCGAATGGGTGCGAAAGATTATAAATGGGGTATGGTGGCAAAAGCAAGCATGGTAAGTGGCGAAGTTGTAATTCGCTATAAAACTTATTTTTTGCTTTTTAAAGTAAGACCTTTTTACCTAAACATCAATATTTTTCAAAATTTTATTGGCTATGAAATCTTTATCATATACTCTTCTGAAAAAGTGCTGCCACATTAATTTAAAATATTTGAAACATTTTATAATTAACAAAATAGCCTAAAATCTTAAATATCAATTAATCCCCTCTAGCTTAATTAATTTATTTACCTTAGTAAAACACTTAGGAAAATTCCTCAAAAATCACAATAATTCACATAAAATATGTTTTCTACCATATATAAATTTAGACCCGAAAACATTATTTAATTGCCTTAAATAATTTAAACCCAAAATTCACTATTTTCTCTCATAGTAAATTCATAATAAATTATCCATGGCTTGGAATATTATGAAAATTTAAACCCATCTCCAAAATAATGTTTTACATAACATATTCAAAATTATGGCATTTGGAAATCATTTTGCACAATTTTAGCCTTAAAACCGAACTAGATTATTCCACAAAATCCTTGTTTAAAATTATAACAAGGCATTTAAACCAAACATATCATCATTCATCCAATCATATGATTTAAACCTTAAACCCAAAATTAAAACATTCAAGATGACTTGTATGAGTTGGTTTAGATCATTATTCGCATATTTTGGATAAGGAACTTGAGATTTGTTGTTCACTTTAATCTTCCTAGCTTGAATCTTAGCCTCTAATTGATTTTTAAGCTCCTCTTCACTAGGGTTATAGCCAGCCTTGTTTTTCCTTTTGTTTATGTTTTTATTTTTTGTTGTAAGAATGTAAATGAGAATGAGAATGTTTGTAACGAATCTAATTTTTAGTAGCATTATTTAGGATATTTAATTAGCTAAATAAAATAAAATAAAATAATGTGATGATTAAGGGACTGAGATTTGTGATTAATAGGGGTAACTGTGCCATGTTAACAAATGAACTAAAAAACTGAGTTAAAATGAAATAGAGAAGGGGTAAAATTGGAAAGAGACATATCCATATACCCTAAACCCTTATGTATCTCATACTACATGTTCATTTCATAATCCAAAATTTAAAATAGTGGTCGGCCACCATTAGAAGATAAAAGAGGAAGAAAAGCATTAACCATTCAAATCTCAAACTCCTTAATCTCAAAGCTAAGGTGAATAATGACTACATCTCAATTTTCTATTGTTTTCGGTTTTAAGGTTAATCCGAATCATTTTGCAAGGTTATGCCATTTTTTTGAATGATTAAATGTTTATATATGCTTGTTGATGATTTATGCTTATTCATATAGCTTTTATGATATTTTTTGATGTGAAAACCCTATTAAATGACATCCAAATACCTTGCGATTAAAGCTTTAGATCAAAAATAATAATTTAGAGGTGGGTTTCAATTTTTATAATTATCTAAATTAATGTGGATTTAATATTAATTTTCTATTCAGGAAATTGATTATTTGGGTTTAAAAATTATTTACAGTTAAATAATATATGTTTTGGTTCTGAAATTAATATATGTTAGAAAACATATAAAAAAAATAATTTTTTGGAATTTTTGTAGAATTTTCCTAAGTGTTTTAGTAAGATATATAAAATTATTTAAGGTTTGAGACTTAATGTTTTATATATTTATAAAAAGGAGAAGGGATATTTTGTCAATAAATTTAAATTAATTATCTTTGAAATTTTGGCAGTAATTTTAGAAAAGAAATTAGCAACTAATTATGTTTTGACAAACAAGGCAGGTTAGTTGAAAAGGATTACTTAAAAAGGTTAAAAATCAGTTTAAACATGATTTTTACATGTTTCACCACTTTCGGCACTAAGCTTTCGACCTGGTACTTCCGCCTCCTTCTCAGTCGAATCCAATGCGCCTGGTATCAATACTTGGTATGTAGTGAATTAGATAAAGGCAGAAGGTATGAAGTCGATACGACGGGTTCTGAAGGGGTCGAAGCATGCCTTTTCTTCTAAATGAAAATGCACCTGCTTTGCTTTTGACTAAGTAGCTTTCGACTTGGTTGGCTTCCGACTGGGTCAAATTGATTTAAGGAATGGTTTCGAATGGGGTTGTGCCTTTTGTTTTAAGTAAATGCTTTCGAATGGGGTTGAAACCCCTTGCTGCCGCTTTCTACTTTTCGAAGCAAATGGTTTCGAAAGGATACTTTGTTTTTAAAACCTAGCCACTTCTCCAATACTTTCGAAGTGTTTGTTTCGACACCATTACTTCTTTACTTAGGAATTGCTTTCGAAAGAGTGCTCTTGACTTAAATGTTTTATGACCCATTTGTTCCGTTGAAGGTAGAACCCAAAGGTTTCAAAGAAGATAGTTATAATTGGTTCCGAAAGGATTTCCACATGTTTTACTTGAACCCAAATGGTTTTGAGAGGTTTGATGTTTTAATGCTTTCGAAAGATTTTTATGAAGGTTTCGAAGGGGTGGTTCCCCAATGGTTTCGAAAGGTTTGAAAAGAAAGGTTTTCCGATGTATTTGAAAGGCAATGTTTAAGTGTTTTAAAGATAGGATGTCTAAGGTTTTATAACTTTCGAAGGAAAGGTTTTTCAATGGTTTCGAATGGTTTATATGAATGATTTTGAAAGGAATGTTTTGGCCTTCCGGCCTAGGTTATAAAGGGTTAACTTGGTTTCGAAAGGGATACTTTCAATGAGATTGAAAGGGGTGCTTTCAAATGTTTAAAATATTTTCAACAACAAAGATTTGTGTAAAGTGTATATATAACATGGCAAGGTGATTTGAGTAAAGCATAGAATTTATTTTTCTTGTTTAAAGTATGATTTAAATGTTTAAATAAATTTGTGAAGAAAAGGTTTTCAAGGAAAATTTAAGGGAAGATTACCCTAAGTAAAATGACTCAGATATTTATATACAGAAAGGAATATAAGCGTATAGAGGTAGGTTATTGGTGAGCTTGCAAAACCATTAGGATCAGTTGACCTGGAGAAAGTAAGTTAGGGACAGAGCGTCCAGAAGAGGAGTATCCAACAGATGTTAGACTATTTGTTTATATTGTCTGGTAGGCCCGAGTCAGCCAAAGGTTAGTAGTTAGCCAAACAAAACTATAGTGTTCGGACAGATAGTTTATTTGTTACCTGATATGTATGTTTACATGATAACGCTTTACAATTTTAACCAGTTTTTGGTTGCAGGATTATGATCTGCAAAAGGTATGTTTTTAAAGGATATTAGTGAGGGAAAACCCATTCCACTAAGCGGCGTGGTCTCAATTAATATCAAATAACCAAGACGTATAGTACTATTAACACCAGACTTTATGTCTGACTAGAAGTTTATGGTTTCCCCTTAAACTCTCGGGTGCTCAAAATTAATTTGAGTAGGCTGATGGTTGAGGATTCTCCGGTTTTAGTAGGTGGACGAATAAAGATTCCAAAGACGAGCAGGAGGATGAAGTTAGCTATTTAGGAGTTGTTTTGTTTGTTTTATGCTGCTGTGTTGTATTAAGTCAGTTGTGACATTTAGTACTCTGGTCATCCAAGGGGGCATCTTCATATGTCGCTCTTGGCGTATTTTGTATTAAATATATTTGATCTGAACCTGGGGAATGATTGGAATTATGTAACTTGGTTATGAAATGTTGTTTTGAAATGTAATCAGAAAAATGTTTTAATCTATAATGATTTTATTTCATATTCAAGTGCTTCTGATATTATGGATACCATTAACATAACCATATTTGGTCACCAAAAGTTAATACTATGGATGACTGCAGCATACGTGGCTCTTAGCTTTGGACCTCCAAATAGGGGATGTTATAACTTGGTATCAAAGCATAGGTTTTATGAAAAAAATTAAACTAAAATGATTCTTGAAAACAAAATCCTAAGAATTAGAGATAAGACCGGGGTATGGGATAACGCTATAGTAATGTATTTGTAATTGCTATATATAAGTATATGCTATATCTCTATTATCCTATCTTTTTTAGGCTACTCTTCTGTATCTCACAAGGATTGAATATAGATATGGATGCCAGAAGTGGAAGAGTGAACCTTGGAGAGGGAAGAACCACGACAAATGGAAATGCCAGGCCAAATACAAGGAGAAACCCTGGTCAGGCACAAGCTAGAAATGTTGGTGCTGGAGTCCCTCAAGTGATATGGGATCTATGTATCAGTTCTTCGTGAATATGATGCAAGTGGGTGTTGCTGCTGGAGAGGTTGGAGGAAATGTTGTATGAGGAGTTCAGGAAGCTTCGGTAGTCAACAATTATGCTATTTTGAGTAGAGACTATGTTAGGCTTGGAGGAAAGCCATTTATTGGAACTGAAGACGCTATAGAAGTGGAGAACTAGTTGCTGCATTATGAGAGAATCTTTGCAGACTTGGGGCTCAATGATGAGCAGAAGAGAAGGCTTGCATCGAGACAGCTTCAAGGAGCATCTTTATTCTGGTGGACTAGTGTGATAGTTGTAGTGAATGAAGAAACGATGACATGAGCTGAGTTTAAGAGGAGGTTCAAGGAGAGGTTCATGTCTATGATGGCGAAGTCTACCTTGATCAGAAAGTTTGCTGAGCTGGAACAGGGGGAGATGACTGTGTTGGAGTATGGTAGGAGGTTTGTGGAGTTGGCTAGGTATGGATATGCCACTGTGGATACTGTGATGAAGAGAAATGAGAAGTTCATAAGGGGGTTGAAGCCTAAGTTGGCAAGGGCTACATTACCTCATATTAAGGATCCTTGTGATGTTGTAGTAGAGATGGCGTTAAGACATGAGGAGATGCGTGCTTCTATGGAGAAGAATAAGTTAAAGGAAATCCAGGTGGGTCAGAGTCAGAAAAGGAAGTTCTTTCATAAGAAGAGTGCTAAAAAAGGTGGAGCCGTGAAGAAAGGAAAGTCGGAGGTTGTTTGCTTCAAGTGCGATAAGAAGGGACATTTTGCTAATGAATGTCATACTAAAAAGGTGAAGGAAGTGATCGGGAAGAAGAATATTAAATGCTTCTACTACGATCAGATTGGTCATTACAAGAACCAGTGTAAAGAGCCTGCTAGGGGTGGAAGGGGCAAAGTATTTGCATTGGAGCCAGCTACTTCGAGGCCAATGGCTGAGGAAAAAGGAAAGGTAGTGTTGGGAGGTACACTTTAGATCCATGGTATGTCTGTTAGCGTTCTGTTTGATATTGGTGCATTGCATTCCTTTTTATCTCGTTGTTTGGTAGATAAGCTTAACCTAGAACCCTCGTACTTAGTTACTTCCTTAAGGGTTGCAAATCCGATAGGAGGGTATGCGACACTTGGGATGAAGTATGACCATCTAGAGTTTGATTTGTTAGGTCATACCTTTGTTTTCAGTTTGCATGTTTGATTTCGTAGGGTTCATAATTATTTTGTGTATGGATTGGTTAAGTAAGTACGATGCTAGGATATTTTTCCATAATAGGAAAATATCGCTAAGACATCCTGACTATAATGATCGGATTGTATATACTGTAGAAAGCCCTAGTTGTGAGATGAATGCTTTGTTAGGTGTTGTGGAGTTAGAGGATGAGTTGAATCGAGTTTTCGTGGTTAGAAAATCCGCGGATGTCTTCGAGCCGGTAATAAGATTGCCACCGAAATGAGCTATTGAGTTTCAGATAGATTTGGTGCCTGGAACAGAACTAGTGAGTAGGCTGCCAAGTATGATGATATTTACAGAGATGAGAGAGCTGAAGGTGCAATTGGTGGATTTGGAAAGCAAGAATTTTATTAGGCCAAGTAGTTCGTCTTGGGGAGCAGCCACAGTGTTTGCTAAGAAGCTGGACGGATCGTTAAGGTTATGTATTGATTATCGTAAGTTGAATGAGAAGACGATAAAGAATCGATATATGTTGCCTAGAATTGATGATTTGTTCGATCAGTTGAGTGGAGCCAAGGTATTTTCTTAGTTGGATTTAGCAACAGGTTTCCATCAGCTTAGAGTAGCAGAGAATAGTATTCCTTTGACGGTGTTTAGAACTAGATATGGATCATACGAATGGTTAGTGATGCTATTCAGACTAACTACTGTGCCAGCATTCTTTGTGGATTTGATGAACCGAATATTTCGAAAGCACTTGGATAGGTTTGTGTTGGTTTTCATAGATGATATTTTGATATACTCTAAGGATGAAAGGGAACAGGAGGTTCATCTTAGAGTGGTGCTTGAGACGCTAAGGCAGCATCAGCTGAAGGCGAAGTTTTCAAAGTTTCATTTCTGGAAGAAGGAAGTGAAGTTTCTTGGTCATGTAGTCTCAGAGAAAGGGTTGTCTGTAGATCCGACTAAGCCTGAAGCAGTAAGTAATTGGAAGAGACCCGAGACAGTGACTGAGATAAAGAGTTTTCTTGGATTGGCCGGATATTATGGGAGGTTCATTAAGGATTTTTCGCGGATAGCAGCACCGATGACTAAGCTAACGCGAAAGGATGTGAAGTTTGTTTGGACCGATAAGTGTGAGGAAGCATTCCAGAGCTTGAAACACTTATTGACTCATGCACCTGTACTAGTTGTTCCAAAAGGGAATCAAGACTTGGTAGTATATACAGATGCGTGTGGAACAGGATTAGGAGCTGTGTTAATGCAAAGAGGTAGAGTGATTGCCTATGCTTCTCGACAGCATAGACCGCATGAGGTTAGATATTCAACGCATGATTTGGAATTAGCTGCGATGATATTTGCATTGAAGGTGTGGAGACATTACCTTTTGGGAGAAAGGTTTGAGCTCTATACGGATCATAAGTCATTGAAGTATTTATTCTCTCAGAAGGAGCTAAATATGAGACATCAGAGGTGGCTAGAGTTTTTAGCCACTTATGATTTTGGAATTGAGTACACACTGGGAAAGGGCAATAAGGTAGCGGATGCTCTTAGCAGAAAACATCAGAATGTAGTGTTGGCAAAGATAGCTGAGTGGAAGGATTTGGAAGCGTTGACAACTTGCAGAGTGCAGTGGAGATCTGAAGCTGAGTCCAGTGAAGAAACTGCTATGTTGTCATGTTTAGAAGTTCGACCAGTTATGATTGAAAGGATTGCTAAATAGATGGAGGATCCAGTATTAGTTGAACGGATCAAAAAGTTAAGAGATGGAACGAAGAGCGATGACTTGAAGGATTTTAGTCTTGACCAGAATGGGTGGTTGAGAAAGAAAGGGAGATTGAGTGTTCCGAATGTAGAAGACATAAGGAAAGAGGTTTTGGAGGAATGTCATCGTTCGAAGTTCACTGTTCATCTGGGAGGAACTAAGATGTATCATGACATGAAGAAGAGTTTCTACTGGAAAGGTATGAAGAGGGATGTAGGCTTATGGGTGAAGCAGTGTTTGAACTGTCAATAGGTAAAAGCCGAACATCAGAAACCAAGTGGGTTACTTTAGCCTTTAAATGTCCCAATTTGGAAGTGGGATTCTATTTCTATGGATTTTATTGACGTGTTGCCAAGCTCAAACAAAGGAAATGAAAGCATATGGGTTATAGTGGACAGGTTGACCAAGAGTGCCCATTTCATTCCAGTTAATTCAACTAGGACGACACATGTTTTAGCTAAGTTGTTTATGAAGAATATAGTAGACTGCACAGAATTCCAAGTAGTATCGTAAGTGATCGAGATTCCTTATTCAATAGCAAGTTCTAGAAGAGTCTATAGGAGACTTTAGGTACCAAGCTCAAGATGAGTACCGCTTACCATCCACAAACCGATGGGCAAACGGAAAGAGTTACAAGCTTGTGTGTTAGATTTTAGGGGATCATGGAAAGACCATCTACACTTAGTCGAGTTTTTGTATAACAACAGTTATTAGGTTAGTATAGGCATGGCACCATTTGAAGCTTTGTATGGAAGACCATGTAAATCTCCAGTTTGTTGGTTAGAGACCAGGGATAGGTTGGTTCTTGGTCCAGAATTAGTTAGAGAAGCTCCAGAGAAGATTAAGTTGATTCGAGCTAGAATGAAGAATGCTCAACCTAGGAAAAAGAGTTATGCAGATAGAAGACGGAAAGACTTAGAGTTCTCGGTTGGAGATCACGTGTTTGTTAAGGTATCACCAGTGAAGGGTTTGATAAGATTCGGGAAATCAGGAAAGTTGGCACCAAGGTTCGTAGGACCATTTCCTATTAAAGAGAGGATCGGAAAACTCACATATAGAATAGAGTTAATGAATAGTTTAGCAGGAGTCCATGATGTTTTTCATGTTTCTCATCTAAGGAAGTGTGTTAGAGATCCGGAGTCTACTATAGCACCGACTGTGTTAGAGGAATTAGTAGTAAAACCTGACTTGACTATAGTTAGAAAGCCAGTTCGAATAGTTGCGAGAGATGAGAAAAGGCTTAGGAACAAGACAGTTAGATTAGTTAAAGTCCAGTGGAGTGACGATGAGAGAGACTGTACTTGGGAGACTGAGAGCAGGATTAGGGACGCTTATCCTGATTTGTTTGATGGTATGTTTTACCTTTATGATTGATTTGTTGTGTACCTTATCGTAATTTTGAGGACGAAATTCTTTAAAGAGGGGAGTCTGTAACGACTTTAATTTTTTGTAACATTATTTAGGATAGAGAGAATTAGTGAAAAGGAGAAACTTTGAAAAAAAATTAGGCTGAAGGACGTGAAGTTTTGTTTTTAGGCTGAAGGACAAATGGTAGTTATATTTAGCATTATATTCAACTTTTCAACTATACAAAATGCTAGTTGTAACTAGAATTATATTCAATTTTACACTATACAAAATGCTAGTTATAACTAGCATTGTCCTTCAGTCAAAAAAATAAACTTGCTCTCCTTGAGCCTAAAAAAATTTCTAAGTTCGTCCTTCTGCCTCTTTTCCTATTTAGGATATTTAATTAGCAAAATTAAATAAAATAATGTAATGATTAAGGGACTGAGATTTGTGATTAATAGGGGGTAGCCATGCCATGTTAACAAATGAACTTAAAAAAGAGTTAAAATGAAATAGAGAAGGGGTAAAATAGGAATGAGACATAACCATATACCCTAAACCCTCATGTATCTCATACTACACATTCATTTCATAATCCAAAATTTAAAATAGAGGCCGGCCGCCATTAGAAGATAAAAGAGGAAGAAAAGCTAAAGGAAGAAGCAAATCAACATTTAATCCTTCAAATCTCAAATTCCTTAATCTCAAAGCTAAGGTGAATAATGACTACATCTCATATTTTCTATTGTTTTCGATTTTAAGGTTAATCCGAATCATTTTGCAAGGTTATGCCATGTTTTTGAATGATTAAATGTTTATATATGCTTGTTGATGATTTATGCTTATTCATATAGCTTTTATGATATGTTTTGATGTGAAAACCCTATTAAATGACATCCAAATACATTGTGATTTTAGATTTAGATCAGAAATGATATTTTAGAGGCGGGTTTCAATTTTTATAATTTTTTGAATTAATGTGGATTTAATATTAGTTTTCTAGTGAGGAAATTAATTATTTGGGTTTTAAAATTATTTACGGTTAAATAATATATGTTTTGGGTCTGAAATTATTATATGTTAGAAAACATATAAAAAATGATTTTGTAGAATTTTTGTAGAATTTTCCACAGTGTTTTAATAAGACATAAAATTATTTAAGGTATGAGACTTCAATGTTTTATATATTTATAAAAAGGAGAAGGGGTATTTTGTAAATTTTGTAAATTAATTATCTCTGAAATCTTGGCAGCATTTTTAGAAATGAAATTAGCAACCAATTATGTTTTGACAAACAAGGTAGGTTAGTTGAAAATAATTACTTAAAAAGGTTAAAAATCAGTTTAAACATGCTTTTTACATGTTTCACTACTTTCGGCACTTAGCATTCGACCCAGTACTTCCGCCTCCTTCTCTGTCGAAACCAATGCACCTGGTATCATTACTTGGTACGTAGTGAATTGGATGAAGGCGGAAGGTATGAAGTCGATACGATGGTTTCCGAAGGGGTCGAAGCATGCCTTTGCCTCTAAATGAAAATGCGTCTGCTTTGCTTTTGACTAAGTAGCTTTCGACTTGGTTGGCTTCTGACTGGGTCAAATTGATTTAAGGAATGGTTTCGAATAGGGTTAGGCCTTTTTTTAAGTAAATGCTTTCGAATAGGGTCGAACCCCCTTGCTGCCGCTTTTTTACCTTTCGAAGCAAATGGTTTCGAAAGGATACTTTGTCTTTAAAACCTAGCTACTTCTCCAATACTTTCGAAGGGTTGGTTTCGACACCATCACTTCTTTACTTAGGAATTGCTTTCGAAAGAGTGCTTTCGCTTAAATGTTTTATGACCCTATTGTTCTATTGAAGGTAGAACCCAAAGGTATCGAAGAAGATAATTTTAAATGGTTTTGAAAGGATTTCCAAATGTTTTACTTAAACCCAAACGGTTACAAGAGGTTTGATGTTTTAATGCTTTCAAAAGGTTTTGATGAAGGTTTCGAAGGGGTGGTTCCCCAATGGTTTCGAAATGTTTGAAAGGAAAGGTTTTCCGATGTATTCGAAAGGCAACGTTTAAGTGTTTTAAAGATAGGATGTCTAAGGTTTTATAGCTTTCGAAGGAAAGGTTTTTCAATGGTTTCCAAAGGTTTATATGAATGGTTTCGAAAGAAATTTTTTGGCCTTCCGGCCTAGGTTATAAAGGGTTTACTTGGTTTCGAAAGAGATACTTTCAATGAGATCGAAAGGGGTACTTTCAAAGGTTTAAAAAAAATTCATCGATAAAGATTTGTGTAAAGTATATATATAACATGGCAAGGTGATTTGAGTAAAGCACATAATTTATTTTCCTTTTTTAAAGTATGATTTAAAGGTTTAAATCAATTTGAGAAGAAAAGGTTTTAAAGGAAAATTTAATGGAAGATTACCCTAAGTAAAATGGCTCTGATATTTATATAGTATATGGGACTGGTATAGGGTCGCGCCCTATACATTAGCTATTTTCCCCTAGCTAATTCAGTCTAAAATTCCAGTATGTACGGTTTTGCACAGGTAAGACTAAAATGATGTTACCCACAGAAAGGAGTATAAGTGTACAGAGGTAGGTTATTGGTGAGCCTGCAAAACCATTAGGATCAGTTTACCTGGAGAGAGTAATTTAGGGATACAGCGTCCAGAAGAGGAGTATCCAACAGATGTTAGACTATTTGTTTATATTGTCTGATAGGCCCGAGTCAGCCAAAGTTGAGTAGTTAGCCAAACAAAACTATAGTGTTCAAACAGATAGTTCATTTGTTACCTGATATTTATGTTTACATGATAATGCTTTACAATTTTAACCAGTTTTTGTTGCAGGGTTATGATCTGCAAAAGATATGTTTTTAAAGGATATTAGTGAGGGGAAACCCGTTTCACTAAGCGGCGTGGTCTCACTTAATATCAAATAACCGAGACGTATAGTACTATTCACACCAGGCTTTATATCTGACTTGAAGTTTATGTTTTCCCCTTAAACTCTCGGGTGCTCAAAATTAATTTGAGTAGGCCAAGGGTTGAGGATTTTCAAGTTTTAGTAGGTGGACTAATAAAGCTTTCGAAGACGAGCAGGAGGCTGAAGTTAGCTATTTAGGAGTTGTTTTGTTTTTTTTATTCCACTGTGTTGTATTAATTCAGTTATGACGTTTAGTACTTTGGTCATCCAAGGGGGCATCTTCATATGTCGTTCTTGGCATATTTTGTATAATTATATTTGATCTGAATTTGGAAAACGATTGGGATTATGTAACTTGGATATGAAATGTTGTTTTGAATTGTAATCAAAAAAATGTTTTAATCTGTGATGATTTTATTTCATATTCAAGTGCTTCTGATATTAGGGATACCATTAACATAACCATATTTGGTCACCGGATGTTAATACTATGGATGACTGCAGCATCCGTAGCGCTTAGCTTCGGGCCTCCAAATAGGGGATGTTACAATGTTGTAGGGGGTTTTAGGGGTCATGGAGTTCGGCCATTCCCATATTGCCCTTGCCTTATTCTCTTAAGTATTTAACTTATAAACCATCCTTATAAATTCATTTAGTTAAGGCATGATCTTAATTAGTATTCAAATCTCAATTCCCTTGTCACTCTAGTCTCTACATTATTCTATTTAATTTATCTAATTAAATCTCCTGAATAATGCTATTTAAAATTAAGGGTGTTACAGGCTCCCATCCTTAAAGAATTTCGTCCTCGAAATTTAGCAAGGACTAAATACTAAACATAACAATCATCTGTAACATCTCCTAACTACAATACTAGCCTACATGACCAACAAATAGTCTATATATAAAAGATATAGAACATACCCTTATAATAGATCAAGATAAGTATCTCTAATCTTGTCTTCTGTCTCCCAAATACAGCCCTTCTCGTTGTCGCTTCCCTGAACTTTAACCAACTTGCCTATCTTGTTTCTTAACCTCTTCTCATCTTTCGCTACAACCTGAATTGGTTGCCTAACAATTGTTAGATCCGGTTATACTATTAAGTCTTCCAATGAGTTGGAGGGATAGCCTCTAGATCATGCACAAACTTACAAAGATGAGACACATGAAACACATTATGGACACCTGCCAAACTGCTCGGAAACTCTACTCTGTATGTGAGCGTTCTGATCCTCTCTATAACTGGGAATGGTCCAACATATCTCGGTCTAGTTTACTTGACTTCCCGAATCGTACCACACCATTCATCGGTGATGCTTTAATGAAAACCCTATCTCCAACTGAGAACTCTAGATCCTTACATCTCTTATATGCGTAACTCTTTTGCATAGACCGAGCTACCTTCATCCTACCTTGGATCATCTCAATATTCATTGTTGCCTCTCTTACCAGATCTGGACCTAAGACTAATCTGTCTCTAGTTTCCAACCAATACGTTGGTGACTTGCATGGCCTTACATACAAAGCTTCGAAAGGCACCTTTCCTATACTAGTTCGATAACTGGTATTATAGGAAAACTCAACAAAGCGTAGGTGATCTTCCCATGATCCACCAAAATCTAGCACACAAGCTCTCACAAATCCTCGAGTACCTTATTGACTCTCTTTGTCTGCCCATTTGTCTAAGGGTGATAAGCAAGACTCATCTTGAGCTTGGTACCTAACACATCCTGTAGACTCTTCCAGAACTCGCTAGTAAATAAAGTATCTCTATCACTGACTATACTACTAGGAATCTCATGCAATCTAACTATGTTCTTCATAAACAACTTAGCTAAAACAGGTGTCGTCTTGGTTGACTTAACTGGAATGAAATGGGCACTTTTGGTCAATCTATACACTATGATCCATATACTTTCATTTCCTCGATTCGACCTTGGCATCACGTCTATAAATTCCATGGATATCGAATCCCATTTCCAAACTGGTATCTCCAAAGGTTGAAGCAACCCACTCTGCTTCTGATGTTCGGCCTTCACTTGTTAATAGTTCACATACTTCTTTACCCACAAGCCAATGTCCTTCTTCATACCTTCCCGGTAGAAACTCCTCTTCATATCTTGATACATCTTGGTCCCCTAGGATAAATTGTAAACTTCAATTGATGACATTCTCTAAGGACCTCCTTCCTTAGGTTTTCTACATCTGGTACACACAACCGTTCTTTCTTTCTCAACCATCCTCTCTGGTCAAGACTAAAATACTTCAGGTCATCAACCGTCCTTTCTTCACGAACACCTCGGCCGCTCGCCAAGGAAAACTGCTTGGTCTAATGAAATTCTTTCTTTCTAAATCCACTAGCTCCACCTTCAGTTCCTTCATCTCGGTAGGTGTCATCCTCCTAGGTGGTTTACGTATAGGTTCTGCTCCTGGCACAAGATCTATCTGAAACTCAATGGCTCGCTTTCGGTGGTAGTCCTATGACTAGCTCAAAAACATCTGCAAACTCTCTTACTACAAACACCTGATTCAATTCTTCTTCTACTTCCATAGCCTCCAACAATGCACAAGCACTCAAATCTGAATTCTTCACTGAGTATATAATTCAGTTATGACTATTAGGGTGTCTTAGCAATATTTTCCTATCTTGGCAAAATATCCTAGCATCGTAACTATCTAACCAATCCATACCCAAAATGATCCGATGCCTACGAAATCAAAACATACAAACTGCATGCAAATTTATGAATGAACAAATCAATTTCTAGCTGGTCACATTTCATCCCCAGAGTTGCATACCCGCCTATCAGATTCATAACCCTTAAGGAAGTAACACGGTATGAGGGTTCTAAACATAGCTTATCTATAAAACACTGAGATATAAATGAATGCGATGCACCGGTAACAAATAGTACCTTAACTGGTATACTATAAATCAAAATCGTACCTTCCACCATAGTCTTTCCCTTCTCAATAGCAGTTGGTCTAGAAGATGGTGGTTCTAAGGCAAAAACCTTTCCTTTGTCCGCTTTGAATGGTTCTGGATACTGATTCTTGTAGTGTCCAATATGGTCACAGTTGAAGCACTTCACTCCTTTCTTATTTGCAATCTTCTTCCCTTTTCCAATTCGACATTCATGAGCAAAATGTCCTTTCTTGTTGCACTTGTAGCAAACTACATTGGTCTTCCCTTTCTTGGCAGCTCCACCTTTCCGATCTCCTTTCTTCTTAAAGAATTTCCTCTTCTTGCCCTGAGAATTTTGGGTTTTAACCTGCTTCTCTTTTCCAAAAGTAGAAAGCATCTCTTCATTCCTGATTGCCATCTCAACTACAACTGTACTTGAATCACAGAGATGTGGCATAGTTGCCCTAGCAATCTCGGGTTTTAACCCTCGAATAAACTTCTCGTTCCTTTTATTGACAGTTTCAATGGTAGCATATCCATATTTGGACAACTCATCAAACTTTGTAGCATACTCAATTATCGACATCTCACCTTACACTAAGTCCATGAACTTTCTCAGCAATACTGACTTGGCAACTTCAGACAAGAACCACTCTTCGAATCTCCTTCGAAACTCTTCCCAAGTCAAATCTTTCTTGGGAACTCCCAAGGTAATACCATTCCACCAATAAAGTGTTGCTCCCTGGAACTATCTAGAAGCAAGTCTCCACTTATGCTCATCATCTAATCCCAAGTCAGCGGAAATCCCTTCATAGTGCAATAACCAATTTTCTACTTCAACAACATCCTCTATTCCCAAAAATGGCTTCCCACCAAGACTGGTATAATCCCTGCCCAGTTTGGCATAGTTATTGCCAACTGGGTCCATAGCATTTGCTTCCTCGGCATTCACAGCATTTCCCCTAGCTGCTCCAGCATGCATCAGATTGAGGAAGAACTGATACATCATCCCCATATCTACTGGTATGGTTCCAACACCTACATTGGCATTTGTGTTTGAAGTAGAATTTGCCCATTGACTTGGACTCCTCCTAGTGTTGGGTCGAGGATTTCCATTAGTTATGGTGCTTTCTCCACCTAGATTTCCTCTTCCATTTCCTGCCTCCATGTCTTCCTTTTTCGTATATTTGCATACGAGCCTTAGTAAGATACAAACGGTCTAAGACAGTGGGGAATACATACTTATAGATATATATGTATAACAAATGCAAGTACATTACTATAGCGTTAACCCAAACCTCGGTCTCATTTTCTAATTCATTGGGTTATGTTCTGAAAATCTTTTAAGTTCAAATTTCTTTTAAATTTACATCAACCTATGCTTTGATACCAACTTTTAACATCCCCCATTTGGAGGCCCAAAACTAACCGCTATGGATGTTGCAGTCATCTATAGTTATTAATTCTCGGGGATCAAACGCGGTAATGTTAGATACATTGATATAACAGAAACACGTGAATATGAAAAAATTTAAAACTCAATTTAAAAAATTTCTCATTTCATTTCAAATAGCATTTTAGATTCATTACATTATCCCAATTCTTAAACCACGTTCAGAGGAATATAGGTATTACAAATTACGCCAAGAGCGACATATGAAGATGCCCCATTGGTTGATCAGAGTCTAAATATAGGCAATTAAAATACTTTGCCACTTCATCCAACTACGCAGCGGAATTAAACAGAAATAACTCCTGTTTAACTATCTAATTTCCTATCGGTCTAGAAAATAGCCGATCAAATTTAAATTGAAAATAACTACAAGTGCACGGTGTACAATTCTAGTACGTGGCGAGTACGGGTCGACCCGTAGGGAATTGTATTGATTTTATAATTTATACTCAATCAAATTAAACTAAGAATTTGAGAGTGTTGTTTTTTTTTTTGAGATCATGGGGAATCTTAAGATCATGGTATTCATTGATACTCACTTAAGTAAACCCCATGCCGTGTGTATACCCCGCTTTTATTTAGTCGTCGCACACGGATGCTTAACGTTGAAACTCCCACTGATGGTTTGGTGCTGGGATTCGAACCAGCCCGGACACAGTCCTTTGGTTCCCATCTCCCAGCTCCCAAACCAACCGAGCTACGAACGGCGGGTAAGAATTTGAGAGTGTTGTTAACTACAAAAAATGGAAAAAACTAACTACTACAAGAGTAAATGAAAAACTATGAGACTAAAAGACAATTTAGAGATAAATCCACTCTCATGGTCACATAAATCAACACAACATGAAATTATGATCTTTTTTTGGTCATTAGTGAATTTAGTTAATATGTTTATCATAAGTATGACATATTTGTGCTATTAATTAGCCCAACATAAACCATCAAACTTTAACATACCCACTAAACCACTTGTTAACTCTCATGAAAATGTTAATGAACTTGAAAATAAAATATATTCTAAGCATGATCTATTCACTATTGATTAGTAATATAGACCATCAAATTTTGATTTTAAAATTCACTTCATTACCAAAATCATATATAGATGAAAAGGTAATTTGTGTTTATGTTTGTTTAAGCATAGCCTATTTGGTGTCAACAACATAGGCTATCAAATTTAAAGCTAAAACAACAAAGTTTAACCACATCAAACATTATCATTAAGCACAAAAAGAGATCATAAGTTATCAAAATGTTGAATCTACATGATTAAGAGAGCTTCATTACACCAAAATTGAAGGAGTTTAGCTTCTCATATTTGTTATCATTTCAAAAAATGTAAAGTTCGACAAAAAACAAAAAACAAGAGGAAAATATAAGCTAATTAAAATAAAAGGAGAGCTAATCTACTTGCAATAATTAATCTAAGCTACTAACATAAAAGAAAAGAACATTAAATAAAATAACATGAATTAAAATTGCATATAAGAAAATTACATAAAAAGAAAATGGCTAAGTAGCCATGGAAAAGGAAAGAGAATTTTTTTTGTTTATTTTTGAGTCTAAAACTAAACTATCTATAGAGGAGGCTAAGAGCTTAATTACATGAACATATGGGGTATTTATACAAGCCTAAAACCCTAATGCATATTTTTGGGGACTACCCAAAATACCCTTGAGGAAGTGTGGCCACCAAGTTATCATTAGCATGAGATAATCCTCCATTTAAATGTGCATGAAACTTTAAGCTCCACTAACATGTGCATTAGCTCCTAATTGTATATTAATGTAAGTGGGTAGGTGGGATCCTCCATGATGCATGGTTTGAATTATTTCCATCTTCATTCCATTGTTTTCATCCTTGTGCATGCATATCTTCATGAAACCCTCTTTCATTTTGTCATCCAATTTCCTACCAATACAAATAAAATGTGCAAATAAATATTCTCAAATTAAATTATGCACAAAAATGACCATTTTGCCCGTATATGAAGATGAATAAATGATAATTTAAAAATAATTTGAATTTTGATTTAAACATGTTAAAATACCATATATGCTCATTTATTTAATTAAATTAGATTAAATATGGAAGTAAAAATATGCACATTTACGTGCACATCAAATACCCCTACACTTATCTTTTTATTCGTCCTCGAATAAACTAAAACTAAGATAAATCCGTTTTCGTAGGAAGAACAATTGCATTGAGTGTAAGCAACAAGCCGTTAAACCTCTAGGTGTCCCTAGTAGGATGAGTGTTGTCTCGTGAGGGTTTTCAGTGGATACTACCCTTAAAATCCAAATGCAACATGAAAATATTTATAAATGAAAAATTCCTAATTGCAAGATTTATTTATAAATATATGGATGCAAGTTTTTGAAAATATTTTTGCAAATGAAGATTTACTTTTAAATTAACACGAATAAGTTAAATTAACACTAAACTCTAGTTTGGCTTGTTGTTTCGGTTGAATCATAGTGCAACTATGAAATGGATCCTTAGTTGATTATCGAAGTTTTTCAAAGTGGTATTTCATTTCTTTTGAATAACAAGTCAAATCACATAAGTTAAAATAGTGCTTATATTTCAATTGCTTACTCTCTCTTATTTGAAAATTTTATTAATATTAACAATATTTACGTATGCCTAACTCAGAAAACTGATGCCAGATATATCACCCATGTACTGCCTTTCGGGCTTACGTGAGGGGAATACAGAGCGTGGCGAGTGAACACACAAGTGTGTTCACCTATCGACTGTAGGCATTATTAATAAAAGAATTTTTATATACATACACCTAACTCAGATAAACTGAGGCCATATATACCAATCATGCACTGCCTTTCGGACTTACGTAAGAAGGGTACAGAGCATGGCGAGTGTACACACTTGCGTGTGCACACAAGATTTTAGGTGTTTCTTATTTTTATAAAAACCATTTTTTATGTTATATACATATACATATTATATATTTGTTTGTTTGTTTGTTTTTTCTTTTTTGTTTGTTTTTTTGTTTTTTTATGAAGAGAGAGTTTTACAACATCATCTTAGCACCATTTAACTTAGAAAACAAAAAAGTTATATCCTTTTTCTTTAAATCCACAACTTTTTAAACAAAGGTTTCAATTAGGATATACTTCATATTTATCACTTATGAACTTTCCAATATACTAGATAAACCATAGTTAATTATAATCAAATTTTATTTTTATTTTTGTTGAGGCAAATAAATTTTCAAAAATTTCAATTTTATAACCAAAACCGTATATTTATCCTATAGTGTTGTTTTTCAAAAGTAAATCAAAATGCTAAAAAGAAAATTTGTTTTGAGATTTTTTTTTAGTTTTTGAGTTTTGGAAAGAAAAAGCAAAAAATAAACCATGAAAAATAAAAATGAAGATGAGACTCCCCCCTACACCTGATTTTGACTGTGTCCCCAAAGTCAACCCAAGTGAAAGGAGAAAAATAAAATAAAAAACATGAACTATATATACATGAAAATGAAAGGATTATTATTTACACGGCATCAGAAAGTATATCGTCAAAGAGTAAATGAAACGGTCTTCCAAAGACCAATTCATTTGTCTCGTAAAGTATGAGAGACATAGCTTAAGCACAGAAAACCAAATCATAAAAGATTTCGGAGTTGAATGTTGATTTGGAAAAACGAATGTCGTTTTATTAAAAATTGTACGAGTTGTTTTATTTTCGATGATTTTTGGGGTTTATAAAACAATTGATTGAAGTTCAAGTTTATTTTCACCAATTTGAAATTCAAACTTATCATTAATTTTTTTTTCATAATTATCGATTTCAAAATCAAAATGGTGATTTAAATCTACCCCTTCAAAATTTAACAAATCATCTTCGAAAAGTCCAAAAAATTCTTGTTCACTAAATTCGTCTTCCTTTGTATTATCAACAACTTCATTGCATATATCAATTCCAAAATCCAAAGTTGTTGTATTTAATTTTTCAAAACCAGGAAAATGAAGATCGAATTTTAAGTTTGGTTCCACACTCTCAAAAGAATTGAAATCCAACTCAATTACCATATTTTCAACAACTTCATTAAGATTGTCATTTTCAATTTCAAAAGTTATTATTTGAAAATCATCAATTTTGGTAAAAGATGGATTATTTTTTGACTCGTCACACGTTGGGTTTTGATTTTGTTGCACATGTTGTTTTATGTAAGTTTCAAACAACAAATCCGTGTGATCTTTGTGAATTTCATCCATTTGCTCAACAAAATCAAATTTGTAATTATTAATTTGGGGATTTTCAATTTGACATAGTTGAGAGTAAAAAATTTCAACATCATTGAAACAACTTCCATTGCCAAAATCATTTAAACAATTGTTTCCATTTTCATTTTGATTTTGAAATTCATTTTGGAGTTCAAAATTGAATTGGTGTGGGTTATAATCGATATCATTTGAATTTTGAAATGAATTCAAATCTTGATTATTTTGGAAACTTTGTCTTGAATCATTGTGTAAATATGAATTTTAGAAATCATTTATCATTTGATCATTTTGTGTAGAGAGTTCAAGTAAAGACGAAATAGTTTCAGTGCTCTTTTCAAGAGTTGAGGGTTGGTCATCGTTTTGAAAACTTGGCGCGAAATTCGAATTGTTTACACAATATTTGTTATTAAAATATACATAAGGATTTTGTGCGAAATTATATGTATTATATTGATTTTCACAACTATCGTAAAATTCATGTGAGTAGGGAATTTAAACATTTTCAAAAGTTTTTTTTCTTATTTTTTTTGGATTTTTTTAAATAAAAAAGCATGAACTAATGCAACTAAATGAATGCAAGGGTTTAATTACAAATTCGTTGTCCTAAATAGCTCCTAACCCAAAATTGTATAATCACAGTTTGTCTTAATCCAACAAGATAGTTCTCAGCCAGGTAACAGACAGGATTTATCGGTGCACCACGAATCACCATAGCAATGCAGCCGAAGGTTTAAGTACCTTTAGAGAAACAACCACTATAATATTTATGAATCACCATAATATTTATAAATGGTTATTGCTCTGCTGTAGTCTAGACACCAAGAAATTAAATTGTCGAAAGAGGACAACTTGTCAATATACAATTAAGCCCTAGGTGAGCTCGTGACACCCTTAAGTCCGATGTCTAAGCGTTATTATTAGTCAAAATTCTATGATGAAATACAATTTGTGGGCCAAGGAAGGGGTGATGAAATCCCCCACCTTATGTGGATTTGGGTATTGCCCTTAAAAAAGAAAATAAAATGAGATGAATGCAAAACAAAAATTAAACTTGAATTAACAATGCAACTACGAACGTATTTTTGTTTTTGTTTTTGAAATTTTTTTTACATATAAATGCAAATGCAAGCAACCAACAATGCAAATCAAAATAAAAACAAGAGATAAAGGCACAATACCAGAGTGTGTAGAATTATTAGCAAAAAAATTTTTAGCGGCGTTTTTTTATAAGCAGGCAAAACAATTCTTTTCTTTGCGATTTTCTGCGTAGGCAACTTGAAATTTCGAAAAAGATATATACAATTTTTTTTTGATTTTGATTGAAAAAATTAAAAGGATTTAAAAACCAAGTTAAGAAATACTTCCAATTTTTTTTTCTAGTTCCGGCTTTTGAATTTTTTTTTTAAATATGCATTTCAACACACAAAATAAAAACACACAAAAATCAAACAACAAATAATTCGAAGAATAGAAATTAAAATCAAATTAATTCCCTGGCAACGGAGCCAAAAACTTATTTAACCAGCTAATTTCCTATCGGGTTAGAAAATAGCGGATCAAATTTAAATTAAAATAACCACAAGCGCACGATGTACAATTCTAGTACAGGTCGATCCGTAGGGAATTGTATTGATTTTAAAATTACTCTCAATCAAATTAAACCAAGTATTTGAGAGTGTTGTTAACTACAAAAAATTGAAAAAACTAACTACTACAAAAGTGAATGAAAACTATGGGATTAAAAGGCAATTTAGAGATAAATCCACTCTCATAATCACATAAATCAACACAACATGAAATTATGATCTCTCTTTTTGGTTATTAGTGAATTTAGTTGATATATTTATCATAAGTATGGCCTATTTGCGCTATTAATTAGCCCAACATAAACCATCAAACTTTAATATATCCACTAAACCACTTGTTATCTCTCATGAAAATATTAATGAACTTTAAAATAAAATCTATTCTAAGCATGATCTATTCACTATTGATTAATATAGACCATCAAATTTTGATTTTAAAATTCACTTCATTACCATAATCATATGTAGATAAAGAGGTAATTTGTGTTTATGTTTGTTTAAGCGTAGCCTATTTGGTGTCAAAAACATAGGCTATCAAATTCCAAGCTAAAACAACAAAGATTAACCATATCAAACATTGTCATTAAGCACAAAAAGAGATCACTAGTTATCAAAATGTTGAATCTACATGATTAAGTGAGCTTCATTACCCATAAATTAAAGAGGTTTAGCTTCTCATATTTGTTATCATTTCAACAAATGCAGAGTTCAACATGAAACAAAAAATAAGAGGAAAATACAAGCTAATTAAAATAAAAAGAGAGCTAAACTACTTGCAATAATTAATCTAAGCTACTAACATAAAAGAACATGAAATAAAATAACATAAATTAAAATTGCATATAAGAAAATTACATAAAAAGAAAATGGCTAAGTAGCCATTAAAAAGAAAAGAGAATTTTTTTTGTTTATTTTTGAGCCTAAAACTAAACTATTTAAAGAGGAGGCTAAGAGCTTAATTACATGAACATATGGGGTATTTATACAAGCCTAAAACCATAATGCATATATTTATGGACTATCCAAAATACCCTTGAGGAAGTGTGGCCACCAAGTTATCATTAGTATGAGATAATCCTCCATTTAAATGTGCATGAAACTTTAAGCTCGACTAACATGTGCATTAGCTCCCAATTGTAGATTAAGGTAAGTGAGTAGGTGGGGTCCTCCATGATGCATGGTTTGAATTATTTCGATCTTCATTCCTTTGTTTCCATCCTTGTGCATGCATATCTTCAAGAAACCCTCTTCCATTTTGTCATCAAATTTGCTACAAATACAAATAAAATGTGCAAATAAATATTCTCAAATTAAATTATGCACAAAAATGAACATTTTCCCCTATATGAAGATGAATAAATTATGATTTGAAAATAATTTGAATTTTGGTTTAAACATGTTAAAATACCCTATATGCTCGTTTATTTAATTAAATTAGATTAAATATGGAAGTAAAAATATGCACATTTACGTGCACATAAACTCCTAATAGCTAGCTTGCCTCCTGCACATCTCCGAAAGTATATTCGTCTAAAGGAGAACCTGAAAACCTTAACTCTTAAACTACTCAAAATCAATTGAGCCCCGAGAGTTTTAAGGGGAAAACATAAACTTCAAGTCGGACAAAAAGTCTGATGTGAATAATAACCTACCATCTCGAACCATATAGATATCTAGTGAGACCACGCCGCTTAGCAAAACGGGTTTTTCCCTCACTAGTATCCTAACCCAATTTGTAATAACCATATACTGTGCACCTGCATCCATAATGGTTAAGACATAACATAATAAAATGTGTCATGATGATATGCAAACATGCAATATACTCTAGATTTTCCATCCCCATTCATATGACCATCTGTCTCAAGTTATAGTTTTAGGGTCACTATTAACCTATTAGTTTTCATGGGCTGACTAATAACATGTTCCAAGCTTATGGACTATCAGTCCAGTTTTATAGTTTTTATGGGATCACTAAGAACCTATTGGTGTCTTCTAATAACATCACCCAATCATAATTTTCATGGGGTCACTATGAACCTATTGGATTTTCCAATAACATCTCTCATGATATAGTTTTCATGGGCTGACTGCGAACTTATTTATCTCTATCAACAACCTATTCCGGACATAGTTTTCATGGCATGACTAAGAACCTTTTGACCCCTGCCAGTAACAATTTCTATAACATAGTTTTTATGAGCTTACTAACAATGTCTAAACCAATAATCTTTTGATAAGTCTTGGGCATCCTATATTCTGGTTTGTCCGACCTCCTGGATGCAATTCTACTCACACAGAAGTTAGTTCAATGAATATTCAATACTATGTCAACCTAACATGCTATTATGCCTTTAACACCCCAAAATGCAGTTATGGGTTAATAATGAAGTGAATATGATTACACAAGTATACATGATAACTGATCAAATAACCCAACAACATAAACATCCATGGTTTAATTCCTTGTAATAATTTTCAAATGAAATAGGGTTAATAACCTTAACCCATTATTTTTAGCAAGGAAAGCTTCCTCTAAAATTTCAAAGTTAAATGTCATTTCAAAACTCTTTTACATTGTCGTGTATTTACTTTAAAAATGAGATTGGGTTCTTAAATTTGAAAACTAAGACTTTCGAATATATCCTTTAGATCATTGTGACATCATGAGTTACCATCCGCCACTCTCCCTTTCGACTTCATAGAGCAAACAAGCTCAGTCACTCTCCCTTTTCAAAATCATTACTTAAAACCTTAGACATTCTCTTTCGAAACCATCCAACGTACCTTTCGAACATTCGAAAACATTTCTTTTGAAACACTCAAAAACATACCTTTCGAAACACTTAAAAACATACCATTCAAAGTACTAAAAAACATACCTTTCGAAAGCATTGGAGTTGAAGTGAGAATTTATGGAAGCATATCTTATAAACCAATTGAAAGTATCACTTTCGAAACCATTGATTGAAAACAAAACAAACTTCAAAGCATAAAAGGGAACACTTTCGAAAGCTACCCTTTCGAAAACATTGAGGACGGCGGCTTTAATGGTAGCGGAAGGGTATCGGTTCGAAACCTACCTTCTGCACTTATTCGCCTAAAGGTTATAAAAGCGGCTTCTAACTAAGGTAGAAGTATAGGTGCGGCAGAATGGGTATCGCAGGGGTTCAAAAGTGGCAATCCTTTGGAAAGCTTACTATTAGAACAAGGGCGGGCCAATGGGTTCGAAAGCAAGTAAAAGCGGCTTCGACCTTATCGCAAGCATGACTTCGATACAATTTTTTCCTTCCACCTTTCTCCAATACACTACATACCAAATGCTTGATACCATGTGCATTGGTTTCGAACAGGTGTGAAAGGTTATAAATGGGGTATGGTGGCAAAAGCAAGCATGGTAAGTGGTGAAGTTGTAATTCACTGTAAAACTTATTTTTTGCTTTTTAAAGTAAGTCCTTTGTACCTAAACATCAATATTTATCAAAATTTCATTGGCTATGAAATCTTTATCATATAATCTTCTGAAAAACTGCTGCCACATTAATTTAAAATATTTGAAACATTTTATACTTAACAAATAGCCTAAAATCTTAAATATCAATTAAGCCCCACTAGCTTAATTAATTTATTTTCCTTAGTAAAACACTTAGGAAAATTCCTCAAAAATCACAGCAATTCACATTAAATATGTTTCCTAACATATATAAATTTCAGACCCGAAAACATTATTTAATTGCCTTAAATAATTTAAACCCAAAATTCACTATTTTCTCTCATAGAAAATTCATAATAAATTATCCACAGCTTGGAAAATTATGAAAATTTAAACCCATCTCCAAAATAATGTTTTACATAACATATTCAAAAATCATGGCATTTGAAAATCATTTTGCACGATTTTAGCCTTAAAACCAAACTAGAATATTCCATAAAATCCTTATTTAAAATTATAACATGGCATTTAAACCAAACATATCATCATTCATCCAATCATATGGTTTAAACCTCAAACCCATATTTAAAGCATTCAAGGTGACTTATATGAGATGGTTTAGATCATTATTCACCTTGTTTGGATAAGGAACTTGAGATTTGTTCTTCACTTTAATCTTCCTAGCTTGAATCTTAGCCTCTAATTGATTTTTGAGCTCCTCTTCACCTAGAGTTTTGGCCGGCCTTGATTTTCCTTTTGTTTATGTTTTTGTTTTCTATAAGAATGTAAATGAGAATGAGAATGTTGTAGGGGGTTTTAGGGGTTATGAGGTTCAGCCATTCCCATATTGCCCTTACCTTACTCTGTTAAATATTTAACTTCTAAACCTCTTTTATATTCATTTAGTTAAGGCACGTCCATAGTAATTTTCAAATCTCAATTCCCTTATCACTCTAGTCTTTATATTATTCTATTTAATTTATCTAATTAAATCTCCTGAATAATACTATTAAATTATGGGTGTTACAACTACTGGCCCAACCCTAAGGATGATGCAGGCTCAAAAGTTGTTCCTAATATAGAGGTCTAAATTGATTTTGGGCTTTGGGCTAATTTTATAAATTCATTTTGAAATTTTTAAATATATTTTGAATTTAAATGTTAAATTTAAAATATAGAATAAATTTTATAAAAGTTTTAAAAAATGTCTCCAAATTATTTCCAAAATAATGTAATATTTTTTGAAAATTATTTAGTGATTTAATTAATTTTATTAATTAAATAAGTAATTAAAAGTTAATTAATTAAATAATACACACACATAGATATATAATGATAAATGCATTTATTATATGTCTTAAAATGTTTAAGAAAAACAAAATATTAAATTTTGAAAATTGTTGAGAAATTATTTAATTAAATAAATATTTATTTGATAAATATAAATATTAATTAGATATTAACTAGTAAATCAATGTATGTATATAAAACTATATTTATTTTTGTTAATATTCATCTTAAATTATTTAGGATGAATGAAATAAAATTTTGAAATTTTAAAGTAGTTTAACTAATTTGTTAATTGAATTAATAAATTAGAATTAATTAAATAATGTTTAATTAATACATATACATAATAATATTATACAAGTTAATTATAATATATACTATTATATATGAATTAAACTTACATAATATGAATGCTTAAAACTTAAGAGGAACTTCAATAAACCAAATTTAGGTTAAGAAACAAGTACATACATATTGTAAGTATAATGTGATTTCAGATGTGTATGATACTTAAATCACGAGGGTTTCTCATGAGAGATACATTATTCCTCAAATCGATATCACTAAATACATATACATGTACATGTACATGTACAATTACATATATTTATTAAAGATTATAATTTTTAGTATAAATTGTCCTCTACCATTTATATATTAATAGATTAGTTGCATACTCTTTAGTTGTTGAGCTTCCTTAAGTTAGAGATGTTGTGTTTAGTGCTATTAATATAGTAACTAAATGAGGTAAGATACATGCAAGTGTTCATCGAGTTTCTTCAAGGTACGTGCATTATACTTTTGCCTTCACGAAAGGGTAGGCATGAATGAAAAATCTCTTTTATTGAGTTTCCTCAAGGTCATGATAAGATTAAGAAAATACCATAGATTAGTAGTTTTATATGATACAACTGATGAGGTATTGTCCATAGCATGCTGGCCTACAATTTGTTGAGTTTCCTCAAGAATAAAATCCCAAGGCATATGAGTCCTAACACCCACTAGAGAAATCGAAAGATTACTATGTTTCCTCTTATGGTTCCGAGGAACATAAAAGTAAAGTGGGAGCCTTGTTAGAAAAATGAAATGATAACATTTTACCTTTCTAACATTATAAGAATATGTGTTATACAAGTTAAAATAATCTACTTCGTTAAATTTATGCAAATAATATAATTGATAAAATGTTTATCGGTTAAATTATACAATTAAACTGAATTAAGATTAAAATAGAAAATAAAATATACTTACCAATAATTCATTTGAAATTTTGTCGCTTCAAGATCCATGAAAGAGTTAGTTTACAAAATCACCAAAATATTAATGCCTTGGTTGCTTTAGATTTTATTTGCCTAAGACTATATGTTGTCTTTTGTGATCTTTAAACTCTTAAGAATTACAAAGATATGGATATATGATCCATGTTCGAATACAGATAAATGTTATATGGTGAATAATCATGATTCGTAATGTTCGGAACTTCAATAAAATTAGTTCGTTCGAAATAAGCAAGTAAACCATAATGTGTGATCATGTATTCAATACTATTAACTACATTAAAAACCTTGTTGTGTTAGATGTCATACTAGATCAAGAGCTGCAAGATGGATCTATGAATTTGATTTACTGAAATGTCTGTTTGATTAGTTTACAAAAAGTGTAAGTTTTTGATATCCTTAAACGTTGAGGATAACCAAATGCACTATTATAAAGGGTGTAATGCGATCTTATAATAAGGATTTCCTTCGAATGGTTCGACCATTTTGGAAAGGAAAGCAAATGCAAGAGAGTGGATGTAAGTTAAGGCACAGTTGGGATGAAAAGAGTGAATGGTCACTACTTCTACATCATGAAGAGACATCAGAAACAAGAATTGTATAATATATTAAAATATACCTAATATGGAATGAGAAATGTGGTTTATATACCAAATGTATTTTAATATAGAATTTTTTTTCTATGAGATCTATTTCTTTAAGTTTAAGATATTTGATTTATAACTCTCGACTATAAATTAGCCATAGTAACGAAATAAATTACCTATATTAAGTGGTTTAATGGAGCTTCATATTTTGTATACTTTTATAGTAATGGTAGAAATAGTAGGAGCATATCGTATAACACTTATTAGTAGACGCTTCAAATTACAAAAATTATTTTTACAGATATACTAAATATTATTTATGAAATAATAACTAGTTTTTGTATTGACTAGAAATAAATATGGTTTTTGTTTGATAAGAATGTTATGAATATTCATTGTATGATAAAATTACAGTAATGGTATTTGTTTTCATAACAAAAGTGATGCATTAGAAAATATAAAAGTATCTAAACTTTTTACAGTTATTTGGAATTATGGACCAAGCCATTTCTTTCATAAATAATCCAATAACCACATGATTATGAATCATATGGTATTGATAAAATATATCTCAAAAGACTAAGGGCAAAATACCCATTCAGTGTGATCAACAAAAGAGTTAATGAACTCTTTGGATTGATACGTATAGATGTATGCGGTTCAAAGTCTAATCATACCAAAATGGATTCACTTACCTCCTTAAATTCACTAATGAATTATCAAAAAGATGAACATGTATATTTAATACACATGTAGTGTATTTATGATAAGTTCATTTAATATATAGCAAAAGTAGAAAACATAACAAACAAAGAAAATATATATTCGATTTGATCAAAAGGCGAGTTGATTGGAAATGGTCCAGAAAGTACCTCAAAACAAATAAGACTTGATCTCAAAAGTCACTCCTCCTTATGGTATAAATGATGTATTAATAAGAAGTAACAGATTTTATTAGATAAAGTACGATTGATGATGAGTGAAGTTGAGTAAACTTTCTTCTTTAAGAACGTGCACTTAAGAGTAAAAACATAAAGTTAAATTTAATTTCATCTGAAGCATAGCTTATGGGACCATAAAAAATAAGAGTTGATAGGATACACTTGCATATCCTAGGCCAAGGAGTTGACAGGTTTTGCAAGTCGAGAGGCTACACATAATATTTACTTGTGAGGGATCTTGTATGGATCGCCCTAAAGGAGTTTTGAACTATAAAAATTGCTTGACTAGCTTATGTTACGAACATAAGTTTCTTAAACTCAAAACTAAATCGGTTTTTTACAAATATATAAAGGTAGTTCATAAAAAATTTATGAATACCTATTCTATAATGCAGAGAAACAATTGTTGTTTCAAGAAACGCCAACTTCATAATGAAGAAATTTCTTTTAGAAATTATTGGTAGCAAAATGGATTTAGATACAGTCCAAAGATAAACTGATTATGTAAGATGAGATGAAATTAACTAAGGCAATATAGTGAATCGTTAGAAATTCTTATAAGAACTCTCGCATCTTGAAGAGAAACTACGGGTTTCATATCAATGTCGAGAAAAGAACTTCCTTGGTTATCAATACGCCATAGAGAGTACTGACTCTGCTACATGGAATGATGCACTAATCCGCAATGGATTCCAAATACATAATCAAAATATGTACCTAAAGGAATATGATCCATCGGCTAAAAATGTACCTTCAAGAAGGGATCAATGCAATTGGAATATTAGCAAGCAACATTGATAAAAATAACATCATAATGAGCAAAGAAATTAGAGCAAATAAAAGATGAGAAGGAAGACCAATCCAAAAGAGCAAAGGTGTCAACAAAATGTAATGTTTCTTTCACCTAGCAATAGAGGTAATAATAGTAAAGATAAATCTTTTAGTCGTAAGAGTGCATCAGGTGATGAACATTTTGATAATATAAGAAAGAGGTATGAATATATATCTTATTTAGGTTTCATATATTTTTATGGCCTTCTTTGTCATGTTCAGGGTGGATTTTTTCTTTAATTGTATTAAATTTGTAGAAGTAAGCAATCCCATAATAGCAGTTTGCCACATCACCAACGAGATCTCGAAAAAGGTACTTATACTTTTTATAGTTATATGTTAGCTCCTATGACAACTATATATTCAATTGGATGAGTAATATTGACATATTTAAATATATTTGCTTGGTTAGTTGCTTACCTATTTCGGGCTTAAATAGCTCCATCCCCTATAACCACCATTTTGGAATTTTTTTCTAATTACTAATTACATTAGCATTTGATGTTAATCATGCAAGTTATACTTTGCCCTTGGTTTATTCCGTCTACTATTGTATATCTTAAACTACCAAGAATATGGCAAGACTGTTCTGTATAAAATTGAAGTCATTGCGTCGAAGCATCGCGTCCTCGCTTCATTACTAAAACTGCTTATCGAAGAGCCATAACATCGAAATTGAACATCAAACGAATGAACAAACCATTGTATCATGCTCCTCTAAGCCTCTTCATCATCCATCATCAATAGTGGTAAGTACCAATTACTCTAGAGTGGTCGGTACCGACCACTTTCATTTTTCACTTAGCCAAAAATGGCCAAGTACAAACCAAGTGAAAACATCTGACATCCATCCTGAAGTCTGAAGAACATATCCAAGTCCATCATCTTTCATCTCCAGATAGTTAGTATGCATTATAGCACTCTTCAACACACTTATTCCATTCATTCGAGTTTCCATTGTGTGCATTCAATTGATATGCACAAAACAATACCTCTTCATTCAAGCTTCCATTATTTGTGCGTTTGTTCGATATGCATGAAACTCTATCTTGTGGGATGTTCCCGAACACTATATTACCTATAGATCGGAGTTTTCAAGTAAAACAAACAAATAGGCATACATTCAAATGAAAAATATACATACATCTATCACGGCAATACATCTATATCAACCAATTCCAGATTCATATAAAAAATAACCTAAAACTAGCGATTTCCAGAAAATAGTACGTCCATACAAACATGTGAAATATCTTATTTAAAACCAATTTTAAAACACTTTAAAATTCTTTTTATAAAATCTGGATTGGGTTTAAATATATAAAAAATCACATTTTAAAGTTAGAAATCATTTCAAACCATCATTTTTATATTATACTAACAATCATAGTATGGTGAGAGATAATACCACTCATCTCAACCAAAGCTACCAAATCCTAAGCCATGATGTAGAGGACTCAAATACGAGCACAATGCAAGAAACAACGTCCAAATTGGACCTCGTATACAAAAGATATGGACGGTAAAAGAAATCGATATATATATATATATATATATATATGTATGTATGTATGTATGTGTGTATGTATGTGTGTGTGTGTGTCTACACACACATGCACATATACATACAGTTCCATGAAAAAATTGAGAACGGATTGTGAGTTGGTTAGTTCACCGCAATCACATGAGCATGAAGAGAAGAAACAACTCACGTGAGCAGGCAGTTTCATGAATAAGGGGTTGTGGTTATAATAACCATTTGTGCATAATTGAAGAAACAAGAACCACGTGAAGGGCACAATCAAAGCTGTTTTTCTTTAATGCTATGTCAGAGATATGGTAGAGGAATATTAGCAGAGAGCCACAAAAACAGGTTTTACCTTAATTAGTGGGCTGGGATTTTGAGATTTTGGGCTTGCTGAGATAACTCTCATTCATATAAGGAGCAAATAAATGTATTTGTTTAATTTCACATTTGTCTATGTAGTTTGTAATAGAGTATGTAGCCTTGTTATTGGATGGGCTATTGTTTGTAAAGTACTATGTAATCTTGTGTTTTGTTAAAGCAATAAAGGAACCCATTTTAAAAAAAACCATCAACGCAACCACCTGCATTCTTTCTTTCTCTTTTCCTTCATACGTACATTGCCTATGCCACCAAAACACCATGAACCACCATTGCACCACCACCTAACTCTGCTGCCAGCGTCCCTTGACATCACCGAACCACTCTAGCCTTCCCTGACAACCGCACTACCTGCAACGGTCGAAAAACATGTCCTAACCCATTTTACTCCTAAACTTTTCAACTCGCTTCCACCACGGTCCTGTATGGCTCAGCCGACCTATGTTTTTGAACCCTAGCCGAGACAAACAAACCCATATCATCCAAATCCATTTCGATTGACCTCCAAAATCACCCCTTAGTCGGATCTACAATTCCCAACCACCACACTGAGCTAGGTCGAACTAAGGCCATGGTTGCATAGCTCTCAAAAATAAAAGGATCTGACTTTTATTTCAGCTGAAACGGTGGCTAATTTCTCATGGAATGTGAGGAGAAATGAAAGTGGGAGGATGGGTTTTGTGGAGGAGAAAGAAATAATGTGAAGGAGAGAATGAAGTATGTGGCCAAGAAGAAGTGGAATATTTATAGGTTAGTTGTTATCCAGCTTTTTAATCAAATGACTTTCAAATGAATCTAGATGTTGGGCTGATGACAAAACGATTCAAGGACTTGGGAATATGCTTGGAAGGATAATAAAAGAAACCTGGAGAAGTTGGAGGGAATTTGGAATAGAGGAACGAACTCGATACCAATCACTTTATGGTTAGTACCGAGCACTTTTTGTGCCTTCTATGGGACTCTAGATCTATTTCATGTGGAAGGTTGGCTTGAGTGACCATCTCAGGGTGCATTTTTGAAGGAGTTGGTGAAAAACTCCAAGGAGGTTTTGAAGGAATGAAGACAAGTACTAGAGATAACAAAACCTATCGGAAACAACAGGATTTCGAAGGAAAACTGCTCGGAACAGGATGGATCGAAGACAGAAGACCAAAGGAAGGAAGATTGAGCGACCATCCCCTCATACAATCAAATTGATATTGACCGCTTATGGCTGGTACCATGATGAATTTTTGCCTCTAGGGGCTCCATCTTCCTCTCCTACATTTTTGAATCTAAAGATAGACTTAGTATACTGAGATCTGACGATTCTATTGAACGATTTCCCTATAAATACAACATCTATGGAATTTGGAAAAGGACTTTTGGCACTTGCTTTCAGCATCTTCTATCTTTATTCAACCCCAATCACTAAGGAAGTTACTTCTAGCATTCTAGGCTGTTAAGCCGGCCAAATCTATCAATAACAATATAGTGGACGTAGGCCTTAGATATACCGAACCACTTTAAAAAGTCTATTTTATTTACTATTGTTGCTAGATTTATTTATTTCAATTCGATTTTGGGTGTTTAGTCATTTTCTAGCTCAAAATTTTGGTGCTTTCACAAAGAAAGACGATTCTCAAGTATAAATCTAGTTTTCTACTACAGATTGGATTGTCCAGAGAATAGATCCAGAAGGTTTTCATCAAAGGATTTGAAGGATTTGCATATTGGAATCAACGCACCATCATGAAGTTAGGAAGATCTGGAGTGGTAGCTAGCGTAGATGAAGGACCTTCTCATCATACTGAAGTAAGCAACGAACCGGCAGCAGCGTTAGTAGGACCATCTATCCCTCAGGAGCTGGTTACTAGAGTAGAGTTTGATAAGATGATTGTAGAAGCTGGATCAAAAGATGGTTGATGGTAAGAAGGCTCTATCAGAAGATATGGAAGTTAGCATAGCTTTGTTGACCTAGTAGTTATAGAGAACTAGAATGATCGGAATGCAGATTTCACATGCTGGATCTAAAGAGGAGAACTCGTTTGCTTTTGGTTAGAATAGAAGAGATGGAAAACAAAAGCAGAAGGAAAATGCTAGTCAAGCAGCAGGGATGGTTGCTAAAGGAAGTAGGAAAGTTACCTTTAAAGGGATTCAGGTCGGTACCGACCACAATCAGGTTGGTACCGAGATGAATATAAGGCCCTTAGAGGTGTAGGGAGCCGAGATTGTTGACTTATCTAATTTCGAGGATGATTTGCAACATGATGGTGATGGTTATGAACTAGATGTTGAAGTTCGAGATGCAGGTGTACAAACAACCGCTACGGAACCAATCGGGCGTTGGAGAAGACCTAAAGGAGTGGTTCTCCTAGAGATTAGAGAACCAAGATGCCAACGAGAAAACTGAGACCGTCTATAGAGTCAAACACTCGGTGCAACTCTTGATGATCGTCCTTTAAAGTAACAAGTTAGTAAGGAACATATAGCAGATATAATCAAGTTTTTAATGGAGGAAAATAAGTGGAGAAAGAATAAGACCAGGGTTCTGAACCTAGTAGAACTCTATTCATGGAAAATATCCTAAAGAAGGAGTATCACTAGAAGTTTACAATGCCAGCCATCGAATAACTGGACTACTAATCTCAGGCAGCACTTGTTTAGTTATGAATGGCATATAAATGGTGCCAAAGCTACGAATGCGGCAGTGTAGATGGTTTCTTATTTTTCTAGATTGTGTGGCGTCAATGTGGTTTACTCGGCTCGCGGTGAGATCCACGTCAACTTTCAATGAGTTGGCAAAGAGTTTCTGGAGTAATTTAGGCTCCACACAACCCGACCTAAGGACGTGATGTCCTTGTTGAGCCTTTCTCAAGGACCTTAGGAGTCATTGAAGGGGTTTTTGAACAGGTTTAATATTGCAGTTACTGATGTTAATACTCTAAAGGAAGACTTTGTGTTTATGGATTAGTTCAGGGCATACAACCAGACAAGGACTTTGGAAAATGGCTGAATATAAAGCAGTTGTTTACTATGGAGGAATTCTGCCAGAAAGCTAATCAATTATTGCGTTTGGAAGAAGCAAGTCAAGCTGTTGGAAAGACTGATGATGGACAATCAAAGGAGGTGATTCAATGTAATGTGGCGATTAAGCAAAATGGTGTATGTTCCAGTGATGTGGCAGTAAATATTGGTAATTCTAATAATCAAAAAAAGAGAAATCAAGGCTCTAGAGGCAGGCAGAACGAAGCTAAGAAGTGCCTGAGGAATATGAGATCATATGATTGTATGCCTTTGAGTGATACATTAGAATATATATAGCTTGCCACGTAAGACGTGGAAAGATATAAAAAAGCCACCTGGAAGGGAGGCGACTGAGGAAGAGTGGCGTTTAGGCAAGCACCGGCATTTCCATGATACTCATGGACAAAACATAAACGAGTGCTGGCATCTTAGGGATTTTATTGAGGAGTTGATTAGAAAGAAAAAATTACAACGGTATATGAGAGAGCCGTAGGATCGCATACAAAATGCAAGATGGTAAAGGTCGAATGCCCAGGAAAACCAACTTGGACCCAGCGGAGAGGAGCCCTGATGAACTGATGGAAGGATAGTCATAAATACTAAAAATGAAGAACTTCATCTAGCAAAGAAAATCTGGATGGAAATGGAATGGTTCGCTAAGACACACAACACAGGAGAGATGCTTTACCATCGAGAATGGAGCTTTGGTTAAGCAGTATAGGATGGTAATGGATAATATTGTGTTTATGAATAGGGATTATGATGAAGTCTGTTATCATATAAACAAATGTAGCTAGCAACATGAAAGCAAAAAGAAAGGAAAATGAAAGCTAATGGAAAAGAGAAGCTAATTAACAAGAATTAAAACTAATCTATTTTATATGAATGTAAACTACACTACTAACATAAGAAGAGAAGAAGCATGTAAATAAAAGAGAATTAACATTGCATAAAAGAAAGAAAAATTACATGAAATAAAATGGCTAAGTAGCCATGGAAAAAGAAGAGAGAAAAGCTTTGATTTATTTCCTAAGCTAAAAACTAAGTAAGAGAGACTAAGAAAGAAGAGGGTTACATGAAGCATAAGGGGTATATATACAAGTTTAAAACCCTAATTCACTTTTTTTGGGAATGCCCAAATTGCCCTTGAGGTAGTGTGGTGGCCAAGTAATCATTAGCATCCCATAATCATCATTTAAGTGTACATGAAGCCATTAATTCCATAAGCATATGCATTAGCCTCTAATTTGTACATGAAGGAAGGTGGGTAGGTGGGGTCCTCCATGATCGTCACTTTGAATTATTTCCATCTTCATTTGTTCTCTTCAATCTTGTGCATGCATATATTATCATGAAGCCACTTGTAAAATTCACCAAATTTCCTACAAAACAACATAGAAAATTCCAAGTAAATTTTCACAATTTAATAAATGCATAAAAATGACCATGTTACCCCTATATGAAGATGAATATGTGACAATTTGAAAATAATTTGAATTTTGGTTTAAACAAGTTAAAATACTCGATATGATCATTTATTTAATTTAAATAGATTAAATATGGTGGTAAAAAATATGCACATTTACGTGCACATCAAAGTCGATGTGCCATATTTTGATCCTATAGTAATTAGGGCTATTGTTGGCCCTTTATTGATACACCAGGTCCTGATGGATAGTGGAAGTTCTGTAAATATTTTGTCTAAAAGGACGTTTGATCAAATGGGAATCAGTATGATGTTAAGCCTTGTAAATCCAGGATTCATGGATTTTACCAAAGAGGCAAACAACCAGTTGGGATAATTGATTTGTCCAAAGAAGTAGGTAATAGAGACGATAAGGTAGTGCAGATTTAGAATTTTGTTATAGTGGATGAATATTTGACGTACGATGCCTTTTTAGGATGACCGACCCTTGGTGATTTCAAGATAGCACTTGCGCTTTGGTGCTTAATGATGAAGTTCCCCATAAAGAATTGGGTCAGATCAATTACAGGAGACTAGATCACTAGATGGGAATGTTATGTCAGTAAGCTAAGGGAAGCAGAGCGATGGAAGAAAGACAAGAATGTAGAGAGGTTTATCTGCATTAAAATTTTGGAAGCATAGCAATTAAAGCCTAATCCTTGCGGAGGAACCATAGCAAGGTCGATAAGTCTATGGATCCTGAGAAGAAGTCAGAGGAAGTGTGGGCAGCGCCAACTGAGCTGACAGTCAATGTTCCTATCGGTATGGACGATCCTACTCAGGCTCTCAAAATTGGATCTCAACTTAGTGCAAGATTAAGGAAGGAGTTAGTTAGCTTTCTACGAGCAAATTTGGATGTTTTTGCTTGGACACATTCGAATATATTCTGGATATCATTGAAGATAGCTTGCCACACATTGAATGTGGACCCAAAGTCGAAGCAATCTGATGCATTTAAGGAGGAAGTAGACAAATTGAAAGCTAAAGGGTTTATTCGCAATGATTTGTATACTGAAAGAGTATCTAATCACGTGTTGGTTAAAAAGGCAAATGGAAAGTAGTGGATGTGCATTGATTATTCGGACTTAAACAAGGCATGTCTGAAGGATAGTTCTGCTTTGCCCAAGATTGGCCAACTAGTAGACGGAACCGTAGGACATGAGTTGCTCTCCTTTATGCATACTTATTCTGGTTATAACCAAATATCGATGCATGTTCCAAATCAGGAGCACACCGTCTTTATAAAGGATTTAGGATTGTATTGTTACCCAGTGATGTCGTTCGATCTAAAGAATACAGGAGCTACTTACCACAGGTTGGTGAGTTCTATGTTTAAGAATCAGATTGAACGAATTATGGAGGTAAATGCAGATAATATGCTCGTGAAGTCACGACTATCAAGGAACCACCTAGATGACCTTCTAGAGATGTTCAAAGTACTACAGAAGTATGGAATGGATTAGAATCCATTGAAATGTTCTTTTTGATTTGCATTGGCAAAGGTTCTAGGATTTATCATGAACGCTGGGAGAATTGATGCTAATCCGAAGCAGATTAACGCCTTGAGAAACGTAGCTGCCCCAACCAAGAAAAAGGAGTTACAAAGCTCGAACGAGAATATTTCCGCTTTGAGTCGGTTTATCTCAAAGGCAACAGACAAATGTATACCATTGTTTTATGCCCTTAAAAGGGAAAGAAGAATTTTGAATGGAATAAGGAATGTTAGGATTCCTTCAAAGAATTGCTGAGGCGCATGGAAACACCGTCGGCTCTATCCAAACCATTGGATGAAGAGGGCTTGTTTTTCTATTTAGTAGTGTTTTTCATGCACCAATTGCAACATTGTTACATAAGGAGGCGAGGATTCAAAGGTTAGTTTTTTATTTTAGTAAGTGGTTTACTGGAGCTGAAAAGAATTATCCAAATTTGGAAAACCTTGCCTATTGCTTATTGATTGCATCAAGGAAGCTACAACCATATTTTCATTATGGTCCTAATGGATCAACCTTTGAAGCAGGTATTGAACCATTTAGAGATTTTGGGAAGATTGTCGAAATTGAATATTGAACTAAGGCAGTATGATATTACTTACCATCTAAGGAGGGCGATATACGGGAAGACGTTGGCGGACTTCATCGCTGAGCTTAGCACAGGAGATGGTAAAGAGGAAGATGATATGGTCACACTTTCTTATTGGAAACTATTTGTGGACGTAGCTTCAAACAAATGAAGTTTGGGTGCAAGAGTATTGTTGTAACTCTAGAAGGATGATGATTTGTTATACGTTAAAGTTGGAATTTCCCACGACTAACAACAAGACTGAGTACGAGGTGTTGATAGCAGGACTTAGGATTGCAAAAGGAGATGGGAAAAAGGGACGCTGCATATATTTAGTGATTCCCATTGGTAGTTTTGTCAAGTGAAGAAGGAATATCAGGCCAAGGGTGTAAGACCCGCTCCTTACCTGACAATTGCATTGGAATTGCTGGATGATATAGAGCATTACACGATTACGCATATCCCTAGAGAGGAGAATGCAAAGGCTGATTCGTTGGCTAAGCTAGCTTGTTCCAGGAAAGCACAGATGATGGCTTTGGTTCTAGTAGAAGTTTTGATGGCTCTGAGTATCAACTTGCTGGATGTTAAATGGATTTTGGAGATTATAAGGGAAAGAGGAGTCATGGATGACTCCAATCAAGGATTATGCATTGAAGGGAATTCTCCCAAGAGAAAGAAAGGAACATAAGAAACTCCTTCAATAAGCACCACGGTTCATGATGCAAGAAGGAGTTCTTTACAGGAGAAGATTTTCTACGCTCAAGTTTGTAACCGAGAATGAAGCTAGGAAAATCCTCATGTAAATCCATGAAGGTAGCTGTGTGTAATCACATCGGGGGGTAGACATTAGCGAAAAAGGTACTTCGTTACAAATATTTTTGGCTACGATAAATTGAGATATAGCTGTCACACTAAATGACGTGAAGGTTGCTAGAGATTTACAAAGGTTTCGAGAGCCTCATCAATAAAGCTTATGTAAATGATCAGTCTATGGCCATTTACAGTTTGGGGAATTGATATAATTGGTGTGCTACCAATGGCGAAAGAAGGAGCTAAGTACACTATAGTTGTGATGGATTACCTCACAAAGTGAGCCGAAGCAGAACCGCTTTGCATAATCACAACCAAAAAGGTGATCAACTTTGTGATGAAAAATATCATCTATAGATTCGAAGTACCTTTGAAGATTACAATGGAACTTTTAATTCGCAAGTACTGAGTTCAATGATTTTTGAAACCTGTACAAGATATATAAAAGTTTTTCGACGGTGGTACACTCGTAGGCAAACAAACAAGTGGAGGCGGTGAATAAAATCATCAAGTCCCCTTGAAGAAATGATTAACTAAAGCTAACGGAAACTGGGTCAATGAGCTTCCACTAGCATTGTGAGCTTATAGGATGACTCTAAGTCTACGACCGAACATACGCCATTCGCTTTGGCCTACGGTTCAGAGGCCATGATCGTGATAGAATTGGAAGTCCCTTCTCATCGTAAAAGGCATTAGGATTCAAAGGTAAACGAAGAACTCTTGCTTGAGTACCTCGATTTGATTGATGAGAAGAGAGAGGAAGAGGAAGGGTAGCTGCTCTGCAGAAAAGAGTAGATCGACACTTTAACACCTAGATCTGAAGTCGTACCTTCGAGGTAGAGGATCTCGTTTTGAAACGGATTCTCCTACATATGGCGGCACTTGGTTTGAACTAGGAAGGTCCTTATGAAATCGAACAAAAGCTTGGAGATAGAACGTTCAAATTGGCAACTGTTGACGAAATCCTGGTTCCATGGGCATGGAATAGTAATCTGCTGCAATGCTATTTTGTTTAGTGTTATTTGTTTAATTTTTAGCAAATAAGCCACCCAAGGATTCTAGGGACAATGTAATAAGGCAGGACTTGCGACAATTTTGTCTATAAATAAAGTTAGCTTCTTGAACCAATGGAACTATGTTCTTGTAAGAAAAATACTGTATTGTGCAATTAATCGTACGTTCAGGTACTCGGAGACGTTACCAACTCCTTTGGTCTAGGATCAGGATCAGGGAATATAATCACAGTGCTCGATCAGATAATTTGACCCCATCATTTTAGTATTGTATGCTGTTCTAAGATAGGTAATGTCAAGAAGGAATGCCTATGATAAGGCAACTAAAGCACCAGTTTTCGGATATAAACCGGTGCGCGGTTGAAATTCTAACGACCACGCCTACGACCTGGCAGGATATGCTAGGCCAAGGATAAGCAAGGATGGTCAATGAACAATCTTGGTCAATGCCAGGCAATAAGTGTAGCTAAGAGCGGATGCCCAAAGGCACGCATCTGAGCAGCCGGTTCATAAAGATAGAACTAGTAAGTGGACAAGACTTCCACGACTGCGCTTGCAGCATAAGGGGACGCGCTTGGTTGAGGATAAGCGGGTATAATCATTAAAGGTTGAAAATGGGTACTACCAAACTCCTCCGGTCTAGGATCAGGACCGAGAGAATATAATAGGACCGGGAGTAATCGAATAATTTCCCACACGTGGTTAATCCCCTATCGATATTCGAAAATAGGCAAGATCAGAGAACAATGCTCAGATTTTGGCATTTGGACAAGTCCTAGAGACAGACTCTGTATGTCTTCGAGTCGCATTAAAGGTATGGTTTCACTCATGGGCTAGCAGGATTTTCTTTACATAAGAGAAGTAATGAAAATCAATGGATGACAACGATCACGTCCGGTTATCAGTAAGATCGTAAACATCGGGACATGAACGTCCAAATCGTTGTTCCTTGGAAATAAGGAATAGCATGGAACTTGGATTACGTATAGCTGATTAATGGTCGAAGGAAAATTAACCCGGAATGAACAGGAATGACTACAAAGTTGGTAAACTAATAGTTATGTTTATCCAAGTGGAAACACTTTGGCAATGGTAAAACAGAACTGAATAATAAAATATAAGTAAAACAATTGCAGGAATTTTATTTATATGCATAGAGTTGTAGTAAATAAAAGCAATGTATAGAAACAAACATGTATAGTATGGATAAATTGTAGTAGAAGCAGTTATATTATATACGCAGGCAGTTGTATATAGGAAGGAATAGAGTATAAAGTGTAGAAATGTGAATGGTGCAAAGATTGGAATAGAAAAAATAGTCTTTAATTTCACTCAAACTTTATACACGATGAATGCGGGGGCTGATCCCACACAAACATGACCTATGTAGAGTGAACTGGGAAACCAAAAAACTACAACCCAAAGGAGACAAATAGAAATTTCTCATAATTATTGGATGATGGCCGAGGAGCCTATTTCTTGTGCCCCCTCTTCTTCTTCTTGTCGTCCTAGTTGCTTGAGCCATTGTGTGGCCTCTTTTGGCCCTTCTCATCTTTTGGTATGCTGTCTCCTAAAGAGGTGGTGTCTCCTTCAGTAGAAATGGCGGAAGGATCTTTAAGACGGTTAATAAGGGGTGAGAGGTCTTTGTGATGTCGCTCGTGCTACTACCCTTTGGAGGTATGATAGTGATAGGAAGGATTCGAGAAGAAGGATTCGGCTCCTCAACACCTGTAGGCTTGGCGAGTCTAGGTTTGATCATAATCTTGACTTTAGAAGCATCAATCCTTAACTTCTTCACCATGGAAATGGACCCGATCAGGCCTGACGCAGCGGTAATGGTCATCCAATCCCTTTAAAGCTACAATCCTTTGCGGTTCAGGACCTAGAATAGAGCTGGAAGGAAGACTAGGAATGACTAGTCCCATGATCATGGAAGTTGACTTGATTGTAATTGCAGTAGTACCCGAGCTTTGAGTAATTGGTGGCAAAGGAGGTGAAGGAGAAGGATGACCTACAAGGTTACAAACAGAGTGGTAAAGGTTAGTGATGGACTCAGATAAGAGCTGGAGCTTCTTGAACATTGGAGAAACAAAGGATATACCTGCTTTGGACAATGTCTCCTTAGGAGGAGATGTAGCAATCTCACTCTCTTTTGGAGCCAATAGAATGGGTTAAGAGATAGACTTTGGAATGTATGGCTCATCAGGATTAATATCTATAGAAGTTAGAAATATTTAGGTGGACTTGAAGCTAGCCAACTCATTTGTAGGAATATCTACCACAAGCTTTTGGGACTTATGAATTAATGAATCTTCCTGACCAGATGCGCTTGGGTCAATGGGATTTTTTGGGGCAACTTTAGTAGCAGCAACTTCTACAACAATTATACCTTTTCTCTCTTCGAGTTTCAAAATGTCTTCAGCAATAAGGTACTAGGCTCTTAGCTCCTCTTCGGTGAGACCTTCGCCGGATGCCTCTGCTAGGCATAGCACCTCCTTCCAGGCATCATCGAGGGTATTGGTGTATATACTTCCCAACTACTTCAAGTTCTTATATTGGATGATGTTTGCAAAGAACCATTGAAGGGTGGAGTTTAATTCCTCTCTTTCTTTGGCCTTCTACTCTTTTGGCTCATTTACATTATGCACAGCTGCAGTGTGGTCGACTTAAGCCTCCAACGTCTTGGTTTTCAATAAGAGTAAGGTGGAATCCAGCTTTTCATTCTCAGTGTCCAGCTTCTAGATCTCGCTTCTTTTGCTTTATGAGCCTCATCCTTTTCTAAAATGACTTTATCCTTCTCCATGAGGGCCAAGTCCTTGTCAGCAAGCTGCGTCTTTTGAGCAGCATTCTCTTCATAAGCGGTCCTCAATAGGTCTTCATCATGATCTAGGCCCGGTAGTGTTCCTTCATCGTCTTCACAACTATTTTATTATCATTTCCCTCAGATTCCAGAGTCGCAACTCTATCTTTTTCCATCTTCTCTAGATCCCTTGTGTACCTTTCTATAAGGCAGTCATAGGTTTTCTTTTTTGATTCAAGCGATTGGATATTCGTTTAGTTAATTTGGTTGACGTTGGAGAGGGCATATCAAAGTTTTTTTCACTCTTATCCTTAGTCGACAAGCTCTTAGACCCATCTGACCTTACGGTCTACTTCTTCCTTAGGAATATTTTTGATGTCATAGACGAATATGCCACTTGTTAAACTGTAACAACCCGGAAAATTAAACTATAATAATTAATTAATGAATTAATTAAATGATAAAATAACTTTATGAAATTATCATAATTGAGCCATGGGAGTTGCACCATTGTGTCCGTGGTAATTTTCTGGTCAATTTCCATATATAGAATGTCAGAATCTAAGTCAGTATGAAGAAGATACGCACGAAACAAAAATCAACGAAATATATATATATATATAGGGAGGTCGACCATCCCAAGGCCTAGGTCGACCTGGCTTTACGGGCGGTCGACCTGTAGGTCGACCCGCCTACGAATGGGAAGCGAAGGAAATTTCCTTCGTTCCTATTGGTTCCAGCAAGCTTTTTACACGTTGATTTGCATTCTTTTATTCAATCTGGTCCCTTCATGCTACCATCCGACGGCTCCCATTCAGCCTATGATGTGGTTGCATCCTATTCAATCTCCAAATCCAACGATCTGAGATCCACTTCTACCCCTATAAATAAGACCCTAGGCCTAACAGTCTTTCTCATTCTAGATTTTCTCCGCTTGGGTTCACCTTTTTAGGAAGGACCCTAAAAGGAATAATTTTCCAAGGAGAGAATCTTTTTAATAAAAATATTTTAATACCCTCAAGTGGATCCGGGAAGACCAAAAGGGAAGAGCTTAGGACCACAGGTGAGTGATTGTAATTATTTATATTTTTAAGTAATTCAAAATAGTAGGGCTTCCAATAGTTGTAGTTTTACTACGATTTTTGGAATAACCTTTTTAGTAGTTTATTTATAGTTTTTAAAAAAAATTTTCAGTCTATTTCTTTTAGCTATTCTTTTCAGTTAATTTTAGTTTATTTCTATTAATTATAGCTTTTCCATTTATTTACAGTTTATTTACGGTATTTTAATTTATTTACTGTTATTTATGCGTTATTTACATCTTTTTCCTACGCTTTGGATTTTCTTCTATTTTCAGTTTTCTTTTATTTCTCCTTCTTCTTCGCGTATGGATTAGAATAGATTAAACCCGAATATGGATTAAAATTATAAGAATACTGAAATAACGGAAGATAAGATGTAAATTGTAAAGACTGTAATAAAAATGGAATTAAGACTAAAACTGAGCCTAATTATGATATTCATGTTAGAATTTGACAAATTAAAGATAATTGGCCTAGTTATAACTTAGAATTATAACTAATAAGAGTATAAGATGAAAGAAGCTTATTTTTACACTTAGACCTTGGTAAGTAATAAGCATGATTATAACGTAGGTTATAATAAGATAAAGAACAGAATGAAGCTTATTTTAAGGCTTAGGATAAATTAATAGGCACAGATAGCAAGAACAAAAGTAAAGGCTTATTTAAATAATTTATCTAAGTTAATAAGCAAGAATTAAAGTAGGACCTGTACTAAATAGCATTCCTCTATTATTTCTATAGACATGGTGTTTCACATAATCCTGAAGTGAGACGAGGGGCACGCTTATGCTAATAGTGGTAGTAATTGGTCAATAAGTAGAAGTCCAAATCATGAAGATTTAGGCAAGGGGCACAACTAGATATTGTTTGGATGACGGACCAGTACCAACAGCATTTCCCCTATTTTCTATGGACATAGTGATCTCACATTAGCATGAAGTGGGATGAGGTGCACGCTTATGCTGGAGCTTGAGGTAATAAGAAGACCCAATAGGTGGAACAACAGGTAAGATGAGCATGGTGGCGGTTACACGTGCGACTTCCATTCGGGTGCTCAGTAATCGTTATGAGTTCCAAGCGCTTAGTATGTGCCTTTCGTAGGCACCATTGCCTTCTGTGTAGGGAGCTATATAACGTCTAGTCCACAGTATGTACTTTGCGTGTCATTTGTAGAAGCCATTTCTGTGTAGGGAGTTATATAGCGTTTAGTCCGCAGTAAGGTCTATGGAGTAGCAGGCCGATCAAAGGGTAGAATTAGGATTTTTAGCCTAATTATAGGATTAGGAATTCAGCCTAATCAAAGCAGTTATCAAAGACAAGTGCAAACAATCAAAGTTAATCAATTATATTTATTAAGTTAATTCATATTCCTTCTCTCTATTTCCTTTGTTTCCTTTTATATACTAGAACTGTTGTAAGGTCTATTACTTTTACTTTGCTTAAAGATTCTAGTAATTACTATCATTCACCAGACTTTTAGTCTGACCCACTCATCTATTTTCCCCTTTTTCTCCCCCCATAAGCAATCAGGGGCAAGGAAGATAGATCGCAGCTTCTTGGAGACTTGGAGACCCTATCATGTATCTTCTTTTTATTTCCAGCTTTTTGTTCTTTTATTGTACTGGCATTGTATTGAGGGAAAGTTTGTGTTTGTACTATGGTTTTTCTGATGAGACTGAGATTTTATTTTCATAAGACAATTGTATTTGGTATTTGGAACATATGTGGTTTGTCTGAAGTATTTATGAAGTATTAATTTTTAAAATCACTTGTTGTTTTTAATTACTTCCGCTGTGTTATTATATATCCATTTTGTCTTGTGAATATTAGTCTCTGCTAGCTTTAGTTATACCTACAATGCACCACATCTTTTAGTGTGTCCTTTTGGGTATACTAAGGGGGTGTGGGTTGTTTCATAAACATAGGTCAGGGAGGGCAGTCTACATGCGACTTGACGGGCAGGAAGAGGAACTTAAGGAATGGAAAAACATCTTTAGATGAGGAAGAGGAGGAACAGTGTTAGATAGAGAACGTGATATCGGAGTTTGTGGTTAAGGAGGAGGAAGCTATGGTTGGGATCGGGGCGGAGGAATGCCAAAGGAGGAACCATGGTGGTCATGTGGATCTTTGTGCCTCTTTCCATGGTCATAGGGCTGCCTCCCTTCGATTTGCCTCTTCTATAGAACCAACCAATATGGAGTTGCCTAAAATAATTGCATTGTGCTTAGTTCTATAGTTTTTTTGGAAATCTTGATGACTATGCGCTTTGGATGCGGCGAGGCGGGAAGTTTGGTACCTTTGGAAGATGTTTCTCCCTATGACTCATCTCCATCTTGGCAATATCATCATCACCGTCACTTCCATCATCGCTGACTTCTTCTTTATCTTCTTTTTCTTCTTTCCTTCCCTCTTCCCTATCTCCTTCTTCTTGAATTGTTTATGTTTCGACTCTCTCTTGTTCTTCCGTCCGGACTTCGCCAGCAACATGCTCTTCTACTGATCTATTAACCATTTCATCGACGAGTACCATGCTGGACGGGCCTTCAACTTCCCCTTGCACATTGTTGTCGGAGCTACGAGTGGGGCAGAAGACCTAGTAGGCATGTTGGAACTGCTCAGAGGAGCAACGAAAGGAACAACAAGGGGTTCGGGATGTAGGAAATTACATTGATGAAGGTTTTCATTTGTCAGAAGATAAGCGGTGATAAGCTATCGAATGCTAATTCTCTTGAGAGTTTATAGAGCTTCAGCATGCTCTTCACTTTTGTCTCAAGCAGGAATATCTTCGAAGAATTCGGATGATAAGTTAAATGCTTGGACGGTGGAGATTCAAGTACGGGGAAGAATGGAAAGAAAAAATCTTACATCCAGAAAGCCAAAGCCTGTTGAATCCGTATGGACATCAAACAAAGAAGTATTCATTCTTGAAGTACGAACTTTTATTGTGGAGTGCTTCGATAACCTTACAGCGGCATCAGGCCTCAATGATCATATAAGACGACGATTCGCACCATTATTTGAAGTTGATGATGTGTGTTAGCTCTCTGAAGTTAGAAGGTCATTGGAACAGGTTCACGAACAACAACCATAGGGAGCTTAGTAAGGCATATCCATTGGGATGGACTTGGGTCGGAGCGAGCCCAAGCTCCTTAAGGAACATACAAAGGAATGGATTGGAAGGCTGTACGGCCAACTAAGCATATGTATTTATTGCAAGTCATATAGCCAATTGGAGGATTGTGTGCTCTTTGGCTCTGTGTAGGAAGCAAGACATTGCTCTAAAGAATCTTGTATTTTCGGCAGATGGTATGAAGTAATTTAGGACCATTGTCATTTGTTTGGGAGGATCATCCAAAACTCTTAATCCAATGTGTTCATTTAAAGGAGAAAGCTAGTCTTCAATAGTTTTCCACTGGTACGATCATTCTTAGTAATTCGGTAGTGATTGAACTCCTAGGTCTAGAAGGCATGGAAGTCGAATCCTGAGCTATTGTAGACCCGGCTTTAGGAGGAGTTGAAGGCCTAATGACAATGTTGAATCTAGGAGAATAGCAAGTCATTCTGAATAGGAAAACTTGGTGTTCAACATGGTTATGTATGCTTATTTTGGAATTCTGTCTTGAATGTGAGCATGTGTGATCGACGCCCAGAATCCAACGAATGTCAACATTTGTTGACCAATCAGATTTTTAACTTTGGCCAGGGGAATTAGAAGTGCCAACCCATACAGTGTGGATCATGTATACCATACAGGATGGTCCGTACCATTCTATGTAGATAGCCTGCTCGTGCAGGAAAATGAGTCATAATGTACGATGTAAGTGTGAATCGGATCTTATCCGTTATTACTGGATCATCGATAATGGAATTGCTGCCTGGAGCAACATGGAGTTTCTTTTATAGGAACACAAGAAGTGCAGTAATTGAAATGCTATGTAGTGGAATCATTTGGATGTCGAAACTCGTTAAGTGGGACCGTTCCTTGGAAGAGAACCTTATCACCAAACTCGAGAACAATAACTTATGATCGACCGTTTGTTAATAAAAGTGATCAGTTCACACATTTTGAATGGATAGAGATATAAAACTTTACCAAAATCATAAACATCACAAATTGACCTGAAGCAAGATAGGGCAAAACACGAGATTGACCTGGAGTTGAAATCGGGGATTTTAGAACTCGGGCAAGTTCCATGATTGCCTCGGGTTCAACTCAGGACAGGCCTTAGAAGGACATAAATTTGGCAAGGCCCATGGTTTAAAAATTTATTTGATCACTAGTTAAACATTCTGTCCTATCCACCATCGGCCGTAGGCAAGTTCGAGCCATGGCCGACAACATGCTCCACCATAGAAAAATGGCGACAATCCACATTTAGATTGTAAGTCTGGATCTAGGTTTCTTGATATCGAGGATGAGATCTTTGTGCAATGCAAAAGTCGTCGAGGGGAATTTTTGGTGGTGATGACGGCTGAAGGAAGTGGCAGTGACTCAACATGGTCCGTGATGATTGATTTGAATAAAGGAGAAGAGGTCGCAAGAAATCTACGCCGGTTAAAAGCTTTGGAGGAATTCGATAAGCAAAGGTTTGAAGTGAAATAAAGAATATGGACTCGGTTTTATACTGTTACCGAAGTGGAAAAGAAATTCTACTCAGTGCCGATCAAAACAATACGGTACAGATATAAAATTTTGACCTAGCTCTACAGGAACGAAGGAGGGAAACAACGGGATGGTGGTACATACCTAACTAAGGCGTGGAACAATCATCAGATTGTAGATCATGTTCTTAGCATGGAGAACAGATTTTCCACTATAAAAACCAATCGAATGGATATCCACGGAATGGAGACAATGCCTTGAAGCAACTCTTGGATAACCAATAGACAAATAAGGATGATGATATATGCTTGTCTTGTTCCAGAGCATGCTTTGTTTCCAACAAAAGCATACTCTGGAGGGCAAGTGTTATCCAGCTTTTTAATCAAGTGACTTTCAAATGAATCTGCATGTCGGGCTGATGACAAAACGATTCAAGGACTTGGGAATATGCTTGGAAGGATAACAGAAGAAACTTGGAGAAGTTGAAGGGAACATGGAGTAGAGAAAAGAACTCGATACCAGTCACTTTTTGGTCGGTATCGAGCACTTTTTATGCCTCGTGTATGACTCTAGAGCTATGGCGTGTGGATAGTTGGCTTGAGTGATCATCTCGAGGTGCATTTCTAAAGGAGTAGGTGAATAAGTACAAGGAAGTTCTGAAGAAAAGAAGACAAGTACTGCAGATATAAAAATCTCTCAAAAATAACAGGATTTTTAAGGAAAAATGCTCGAAACATGATGGATCGAAGATATAAGACCAAGGGAAGGAAATGGAGCGACCATATCCCATAAAATTAGGTTGGTATCAACCACTTCTAGTTGGTACCGAGATGAATTATCGACTCTGGGGACTCCATCTTCATCTCCTACATTTTTGGATCTAAAGTTAGACCTGGTATATTAAAATCTGGCAACTCTGTTGACGATTTCCCTATAAATACAAAACCTATGGCATTTGAAAAAGGACCCGTGGCACTTGAGTTCTTTATCTTCTATCTCTACTCAACCCTAGTTGCTAAGAAAGTTTCTCTTGGTGGTTCTAGGCCCTGATCTCCATGAAAAATTAACCCCTGAAATGTTAATTTCTTTAACCCCTGCAGAGTTAACAAAGTTGTTGAGTTCCTAAATGTTTTTGATTGACAAATTATTTCCTCCTATTTTCTCCTTCAAAAACCTGACACAGTTAAAATCCCCTATGATGCACCATGGAGTGATAAAAGTGTTAGCTTCTTTTACCAGTTGTTTCCATAAACTTTTCCTTTCAGATTCAAGGTTTAGTGCGTAAATGACAGTTACAATGCATTGGGCCCCTGCATTGTTATTTAGCATACAAGTAATGTGTTGTTTGCTCATAGAAATTACATAACTGCTCCAAATGTCTGAATTGATCATAATAAGAATTCTGCACTTGTGATGATACTCAATGTTATTTATGCAAATCCATTGACTTCCCCAAGATTCCATATATAGCTGAAGTTTATTGCGTCTCAACTTATTTTCGACTAAGCAAAATATAGAAGGTTTTTGTGAAAATACAATGTTTTTTACCTCCAAAACATGTGCTGCCTTGTTGAGGCCCCGCACATTCCAACACAAGATAGACATTATTTGGATGAATTTACTTGACTCCTGGTCCTAATAGTGGGAGTCACACTTTCATGGATCAGTTTGTTATTTTTCTTTTCTTGAATATTCTTGCCTTTCATATCTGCAACTGCCTTTTCAAATTCAGGATTTATGGAAGTGAGGTTTTTAGGCATATTGTTGAGTGGATTATCGGTTGAAGGGTATGTGGGATTGATACATGATTGAGATAGAGAAGATTCATCCACAGTTGAGTCTGACATGTCTTTCTACACCTGAAAAGAATTAAGCACTGCAGTTGTTAGATCAGAAACTTGAGAATTTAAATTATTTAAGACAGGTTTACTATGATTTGACAACTCCCTGTTGTAATTTTCCTCCGATGATGATAAAGTGACTGAGGCTTTTTTCAATGATGTCAGTATAGTTGGATCCAGAGTAATAGTGCTCATAGGAGGTCCTTCTTCAATGTTTTGAATATGAGACATATCAGAAAGTTGAGTAGAGGATCCCTTTGCAATTGTAGCAGCCATGCTGAATTTAGGAGGCAAACCAGATACTACACATTTATCTATATCAGCTGATGGCGAGGCCGCAATTGCAACTACAGGCTCCTTCAAAGACTTCTGAAAAATCTCAGCATTCACAGCACTCATATTTGATGGAGGAACATCATTACCCTTATTAGAATTATTTGTAGTATAAACTGAGACCTCATCAATTGTAAAAACTTCTGGAGGCAAATCTACAGCAACAGTTGATGGCGAGGTTGCAATTGCAACTGCAGGCTCCTTAAAAGATTTCTGAACTGTCTCAACAAACACAGCACTCATATCTGATGGAGAAACATCTTTACCTTTAGAATTATTTGTATTTTGATTCCTGATAGCTTTATCAAATGTTGTATGAACTTGGACATTTGACTCATCAATTGTAGTAACTTCTGCATTGTTATACACTACTCCTTCTGAATTGATAAGAAGAGTCTGCTGAGTTATATTATCCTCTGAAATAATACCCATGCTATTAGTTTCATTATTATTAGTTGTAGACTTTATTATCCATTGCTGCGTAAATGAAATAGGGCACTCTTTATCCACATGACCAAAACAAACACAGTTATGACAAACTGGAGGTATAAACTCGTATTCAACCTTTTGCATAACAAAATCCCCTCTAGGCAGTTTAATTTGCACTTCTTTTTCAAATTTAAATGACGTATCCACCTCAATAAGCATTCTAGCAAATGTTATTCTGCTCCTGTTTTTAGTATGTTCATCCATTGCAATAGGTCTTCCAATGGTGCTAGCAATTTTACACAATGAAATGTGGTTCCAATATGCAAAATTGAGATTAGGAAATCTCACCCAAATAGGAATGGATAGTAATAGATCTTTCTCATATTTGATATTACTGCTCCACTTCTTCATAATGATGAACTTCCCATCCATCATCCATGGTCCGCCTTCTAGTATTTTGTTACAATCTTCTTCTAATTCAAATTGAACCAAATAGAAACCATTGTCTCTGGCAAAAACTTCAAATTTACCCTTCGGAAGCTACATTCTCCTGATATATGCTTTGAAAAACATATAATAAGGTCTTTTCCCCACCAAATAGATCAAAATCAAATTAGACCACATCTTCTCTGCAGTTAACAACTCCTCCTCTCCAATTATTGCAGTTTTCCTGTCATTAACAATTGCAGGATCGAAGAATTGCATGGTTTCACTTTGCTTCTTTTCCTTAACCAAATCACACCAACTTTTAGGTGTGGCCTTTGAATTAACAGCAAACACACCCGAAGAACTGAATCCATTCTTTTTAACAAACGAATCACGTGATCTAGAATGATGAGACCCAGATCCAGCTGATAGATTTTGAAAACCCGATGTCCTATTCTTCATGCGAGAAAAACGGGGATCCGCCTTATGCACTTTCGCAGCTGCGCCAGAAGCCGCCAGCCTCTTCTTCCGATCCATCACCTTAGTCCAGCCCTCCTCCTCTGCATCCTCCCCTCCGAGATCTGAACTATGAACGCCGGCTGATTGTGATGCCATTATAAGTTATAGTGGTCAAGATTTATATTTAGAATATTTAATTAGCTAAATAAAATAAAATAATGTAAGATGATTAATAGATTGAGATTTTAAGAATGTACTTATATATTTTAAAAGGTTTTTCAAAAGGCTTTTATGTGTGTAATAATCAAAAAGTACTTTTCAAAATCATGGCGGACACAGCGTTACAAGCGGGAACAGTTGGCCCTGATAAACTACCTCCGGACAAAATCAGTCATCTGATGAGTTTTCCGAGAGGCCCTCTTCCCCTCCTAAACAAGTGGATGTAATAATACAAACTGTTCTTACAGTTCACATATAGATAATAATAGTTCGACACAAGAAAAGGCAACAAATATCCCTACTTCTAATGCGTTCTCTTGCTTACAAACTGAAGATTCTACCCGTGATGCGAACATTGATCCTATTTCAACTACCACTCCTTCATCCAGCACATCAGCTGATACACCTGCATAGAAGGAAACCCCCATTAATAGCTGCAAATTTCAAATAAGATAAATCAGATGAATATGTACTTGCACCAGATATTTTAGATGATCAACTATAGTGTGTTGAGGGGATTGCACATCACATAGAGGAAATTGGTAATGATGATAGAACTCTTCAAAATGTTGCCCACATTACTAAGGCGAATATGAAATATAAGAAGAAGCATGATAACAAATAGACTTTACCAACTGCCCCTCCTAAAAGGAAAACAAGAGGGCCAACTACTATTAAATGAGTATTTGCACATGGAATGTTCGAGGGATAAATACAGATAGCAAAATTCAATCTGTATTCAACTTCCTCATGCTAGATAAGCTATTTTTGTAGCTTTATATGAGACCAAACTTCAAATTACTGGTATGTAGAGGTTTATTAACAGATTTTATCCACATTGGAGTTATTTGCATATTAATGATAGGGGTACTAAAAGGAGAATTTTGGTCATCATTAATACTAACATTTGGAAGGTTAACATCTTAGATTCAAGTTATCAACTTGATACTGCTGAACTATCAAATTCAGGTGGATTTCAGTGTGTCTGCACTTTTATTTATGCTAGTAATACATAATACATATTTAGAAAGGAAGAAACTGTGGTCAAATCTTATTCTCAATGCTTCTTCAATTCATATGCCATGGCTTGTCATTGGGAACTTTAACAACGCTTTGAACTATAAAGATAAGAAGGGAGGACTACCTATTCCATTCTCTTATCTTAATGGTTTCAAAAGATTGTATTCTATAATGTGACCTGGCAGAGTACAATTTACAAGGGTGAAAATTCACTTGGTGGAAGAGGGGGATCGCAAGCAACATGGACAAAGTGCTGGTTAGTCAGAAAGTTATGCAACCCTTTCCCACTTTATCTACTATTGCTTTACCATCTAATATAAGTGATCATACTCCTATTTTTATTCCTTTGCAGTGTCCAATTCTCATAGGAAAAACTACCCTTTCAAATACGTGAATACTTGGTGCACCATGACTGGATTTTTACAATGTGTCACTGGAGGGCTCAAAGCATCGACTTGGGGGACTACTCACATCAGTTTTTGGAAAAACTAAAGCAGATAAAACTAAATCTGAAGCTATGGAAAAAATCAAATAAGAAGACTAGTGCTATTTAAAAACTTCAGGAGGAATATCAAACTGTTTTAAGACAAAGTGATGTAGATCCTACTAACCTCACTCTTTATGGCACTATGAGAAGTATAAACATGAACTTCAATTATAATTGAAACTCCAGAATGAAGCTTTAATGCAACGAAGTAAAACTTTCTAGCTAACTGAAGGGAATACAAATGCAAAATTTTCTTTTCCCATGTGTCTATGAAGCAACACAGGAACAGGATTCAAGCTCTACTATCTACTAATGGGGACTTTATTTATAATCAGGAAGTAATAATTCAAGAATCTCTGAATTATTATTCCAATTTATATAGTGGGGAAACTGCAACCATTTTCCCACATATTGATATTAGGAGAATTATAAATGATGAAAGACAGAGGTACTTATCTTCTCCTGTTCTGCCTGATGAAATAAAAATTGCTTTATGCTCCATACATGATGCTAAAAGTACAAGCCCAAATGGCTTCACATCCAAGTTTTTTGAAATTCATTATGACCAGCTCAAGGATGAATTACTCGGAGTTATTTCAGAGATTTTTCAATTTGCAAATCTGGCTAAAAGTCTTAATCATACCTTTTTGACAGTTATCCCTAAAATAGATAAGCCACAGGCCATTTCTGACTACAGACCTATTACCTATGCAAATATCATTTAAAAGTTAGTGGCCAAAATTACATGTAACAGAATTAAATTCTTCCTGCCCTCTCTGATCTCTAAAAGCTAGTCAGCCTTCATACCAGAAAGAACTATTGGTGAGAATATTCTTTTAGCTCATGAATTAATTAAAGTTTTTAAAAGACCAGGTAAACCTAAGATGTGCATTAAAATTGATCTTCAAAAAGCATATAATATGGTAAATAGAGATTTTTTCATGTTATATGTTAGCAGCCATGGGGTTTCCTACCTCTTTAATTGATCTTATATATGAATGCATATCCACTCCTACATTTTCAATTCTTGTTGATGGTGTTTCTAATGGTTTCATTCACTCTAATAGAGGGTTAAGACAGGGAGACCCACTAGCACCCTATTAATTATGTATAGTTATGGAATTCATGTCTCTGCGAATGGAAGACTATGTCAATCTTAACTGTTTAAAGACTATCTCTAAATCTACTCCCATGGTGTCTCATTTGTTATATGCAGATGATGTTATGCTTTTTTATAGGCAACTCCATCCAATGCTACTACTTTGAGAAGTATCTTATATGGTTTAAGTCTGACTGCTAGATTACATGTTAATCAATTAAAGTCTAAAGTGTATTTTAGTAGATTGGTGCCTATTAAACATGAAATTCTTCACATTTTGAGTATGTCACAAAGTTCTTTACCTGTTAAATACTTAGGAGTACCACTATCTTCTAATTATGTAAATCCTTCTCAATGTACTCCTTTGTTACATAGAATTTCTATAAAATTTGAGTGTTGGGACGGCGCTTTATTGTCCACTGCTGGAAGGGCAGTTATGATATACACTGTAATTACTCCCATCATCTTATATTGGCTACTCATCTACCATTTACCTACCTTTGTCCTAAACAAATTAGAAACTATGTGTGTTAATTTTTTTGGGAGGGAGGGAGGATGACTCACAAAATAGCTTGGGACACATTATGTAGACCAAAAAATGAGAGTGGTAATGGTTTAAGAAGATTGTCTGATCTTCGAACTACTACTTTGATAAAACTCAGTTGGAATTTGCTAACTACTTCTTCACTTTGGTCTACTTGGGTGCAGCATAAATGTATGACAAATAGATATTTTTGGATCATGGCAATAGACAATTACTACTTAGTTACAATGAAACATAGTTTAAGATGCTGAAATATTTCAAGTATTTTATTCACCAAAGTGATTGTTGATAGTGCTTCAACATCATTATGGTTTGACCCATGGACCAATCATATTTCCTTGGTTGATTTGTTGGGATGGTAGAAAGTAGTAACATTCAACTCCACTAACTACGCAGTATCTCATATTACTCAGAATAATCACTTCGTGCAAGAATTATTGCCAGAAATGACAGAAGTCAAGGAGCATTTACAATCAGTTAATATTGCAGAAAATCATGATGCATATTATTAGGAAGTCTATGGCTCAGATAAGTTTCCTTTTTCATTTGTTGTTGAGAAGTTCGATCTAAATATCCTATTGTTGACCGGTTTTCACTTGTATGAAACAAATGTAGTATGAAGAAAATGTCTACATGCATATATAAAGTAGAAATGAAGAGATTACCTACAGCTGATAGATTATCAAATTGGGGTATTCCAATTGATAATCGTTGTCAATTGTGTCAAGCATATCTGGAATCGCACGAGCATCTTTTCTTTTCATGTTCTTACACGTCATATCTTCTTAATTACGTGAAACTCGAATTGGGGATGATGCAACAAAGCTCAAGTGATTTGCATAGATCTTTCCAAGATAAGTTTTGAACTCTCAACTTACAACACCACTTTGCCTTCATTGCTCTCATGACCGCTGTCTACCATATTTGGTTGAAACAAAATTGTAGAATCTTCAAGCTGAGAAAATCCACAACTCTGCAAAAATCATGAAGATGGAGATTATATGTCAAGCTTATCGACCCGGTGAGGATCATCAATATTCGCTGGTTGATATTGCATTTCTAAGAAATTGGGATTTGGATACTGCTGAATATGGATGACGGCAATAGGGTTTGAACCTATCTGTTTACATCTGTACTTAGGTTTGCATTTGTTTGGGCTTTGCTTAGGCCGGTGGAGTTGTATTCATTTTTTTTCTTTATGGAGATATTTGTAGTGTGTGCTGTATTGGCTATATTCATTCGTTCGTCGCATTCATTTTTCCTACTACTCTGGAAGGGTTTTTAAAGAAGGCGAGTTCGACGATGTTCTTTATACGTCACTAATAGAGAACCCTTTCTCAGATACATACATGTATATATGTCTATACATCTATACATATATATATGTGTGTCTATACATGTGTGTATGTATGTATATATATATATATATATATATATATATATATGGTTTTTTTTACAGATTTTATACATATATAAGTATAACATGAAAAACATAGTAACACTCTCATATTGAGGCCCAAAACTAAGCGCTACAAATGCAGCAGTCATCCATAGTGTTAATTTTCGATGACAAAATGCAGCTGTGTAATCATATCAATAATATCATAAGCACATGAATATGAAAAATTTTCAAACACATTTCAATAATAAACTTTCACATTTCGTTTCATAAATAAATTTCATATTCATTGCATAATCCCATTCAAACCCTCATTCAGAGAAAATATAATTATTACCGAATACTTCAGGAGCAATATATGAAAATGCCCCCTTGGTTGACCAGAGTCTAATACTTAACAGTTATAACTTTTGTTATTACATCCATTTAGACATAAAACAACACAGCAGAAATAAAAGCTCCTATTAATAGCTAGCTTGCCTACTACATATCTTCAAAAGCTTATTCGTCCAATCTAGAAACGTGAAAACCTTAATCCCGGCTACTTAGATGAGCATCCGAGAGTTTAAGGTGAAAAACAAAAACTTTGGGTCAGACAAAAAGTCCATTGTGAATAACAACCTGTCATCTCCAACCAAAATAGATATATATTGAGACCATGCCGTAGAGTGGAATGGGTTTTTCCCTCACTAGTATCTTAACCAATTATGTCAATCAAAATCATGCATCTGCAACCACAATGGTTAGAACATAGTAAAATGATCATTTGCAGGCATGAAACATAGGTAATTCTGACAAATCTGTCTTCATAGTGTTATACACTCCCTTACCCCACCCAAAATCATATAATGGATTATCCATCCCAATTTAATAGACTATCCTTCTAAATTTAAATTATTGTCCTTCTAAATTTAATCCGACGGTCCTTCTTATATTTATGTGGCTTACCCATCTCACATATAAACATTATATGGATTATCTATCCCAGACCATATGAACTACCCATCACACATGGTTTATTTAACTAAAATTCATGTGGACTATCCATTACACATATTTCATTTGTCTAAAATTATGTGAACTATCCATCACACATATCATAGTTTTCCTCGGATGACATTAAACCCATCATGAACCATTTAGAGACTATCAATCTCTGACATTATGTGGACTATCCATCACACATCTTATAGTTTTCCTAAGATGACTATTAACCCTTCAAATATCAATTTATATTTTGAATATAACATTATTCATGCAAATGCCCAACCTATGTCTATTGGTATCCCCAATTAGGTTGTTAAACCCCTAAACTTATGGCAGATCGAAAATAATATACATTGGTATCCCCAATGAAGTTGTTAAACTCATAAAACATATGGCTTGTCAAGCCATCAATATCACAATTAGAAATAGAAAGCTTACGGCATCCATGCTGTTGAAAATGATATCGAACCCTATCTGAGATTCAAAAACAAAAATCTGATTTTATAAAGTATAAGGTTATACAGCTGAAATCATAGGTTATCGACTTTATTAATACATAAGCAATATCGCTTTTAAAATATACTTTTTGTTTGCAAAAGAAAACAAGGGTTCTGCAATGACCCTCTCTTTTTTATACCTTAATTTCTAAGGAATTTTTTTTAACATAGAGATATATACATATATTTATTATCATATATATATATATATATATATATTTCTGAAGCCTAGAGTCATTTTTCCTTTCATCAAATAAACAATTTATCCAGGATCAAAATTTCTACCAATATAAATATATCAGTCTATCCATAAAGATATGCACATACATATGAGGATGCATGTGTCCCTCTTGTTTAAATCAGAGTTATGGTAAACAAGAGGATAATTTGATTGATTAAATTTAATCAATCCACCCATAGTTCAATTTAATTCATACAACAAAATTCCATCCATATATGTATTTGTAAGATTTTAACTCTTGATTTCTTGCTGGATTCTCTGTGAAGGGTAATTCCTAGAAACAAGGAAATTGTGCTATGATCACATATAAATGTTTGGTGTAGTGCTTATGTCCTGAAAATGATATAAGTTTATATCATTTTCTATGTTTGATTTTCTATAAAATCTGCCTTAGATACAAACTCTTTTCTGAAATATTTTTAAGTGAGATGTCATGTTCCTAAAGCTTAATTCTTTGATGTCATGATGCTATGCTAAATGAAATGCAAGCATGAATGAGTTTCTTGAGACCCTGAGGATCCATAACATGGTTTTAATGGTAAGATGATTTGCTACAAACCAGACTCTTTGTTCTGATATAAGCCATAGGGCTTTAAAATGCATTTGAACAAAGCTTTAGTAAAAGGAGTTCAGATTCGTGTTAAAATGCAAAGGTAACTTATGTGCAAATATTCGAACAAAATATGTTTAAACATGCATATATACAAACTATCATGTACATGGCTTTCAACTCCTATAGATACAGATTCTTCCTTTATTCAAGAATGAGGTATAAAACATTTGCATAGTACAAATTGCATTATGAAAACATGTAGACACATAATACATTTTCCCTATGCCTTTAAACTCTTGTATGCAAATGTCATGATGAAAGAATAAACCATATTTTTTATTGAGACTCAACTATCCAGATTTCTAATACTTAATCTTTTTCAAAGACTCAAGATTGACTAATACATTTATAAAATATAACCATCCTATTTATCATAGTATTCTTGCTCATATTTACATACAAAATCATAGGTTAACTTCTTCAACTTTTCAGATAATATCCAAATTTATAAACTCCAGTTACAAGTCAATTCCTTAGCAAAATACTTAGCAAAATATCCATCCATCATTCGGTACTTAATACAAGTGATAATTTAAAAATATCAATACATGCAGATTTCATCTTTTAAGCTCTTATCTAACTAATTTTAGCATGCTATAATCTTCTTCTCAAAGCCTTGCTCCTACTCCTACTTAGTTGCTGCAATTCCTGAAAAAGCATTTGAAGCTGCCCCATATTAAATGAGACACCCCATATGCCATTAGCACACTAAGGTCAGACACATGTCAGGTATGAGAAAATCCACTAAAACAATTGGTAAATCAAGTTAAAGTTGAAACATATATAAATCAGTATATCCTGCCTTTAGAAAACAAGTAAGTCATAGTGTGCATGTTCTGTGTCAGTATGCATGTGCACACTTAAATCTTTCTTTCCAGAAACCTTATGAAGATATGGAACAGGCATACATTCATACAAATCAGCCATAAATCAAATAAGCATCCATACAAAACAGGGAAATCACCAAAATGAATTAAATCATTTATTCCCTACTCAGATTTCATCCAGGAAAAATCTAGTTCCTCCTTATATCAAATTTTCTTACATTGATATATTTATCTATCTTGGTATCATCTGCAATCATATGAATCAATGGACACATTGTAATGGACTAATTCACTCCATTACACAAAGATCTCAGGACTTAAACAAGTCATGTGTCAACTTGTATTGCTCAAGAACACAAGTCATTCCTGCAGTGCTCTTGACCCCATTTTCTAGTTAATTAGTTTTAAGTTAATAATAACTCTTTTGATTTTTCATGACTAAACCATTCAGTGAATCATTTCACTAAAACAAACATCCATGTCATGGCATTTCATATCTTTCATAACCAGACAAAGACAAGCAGGCAATTAAACATAGGTGTCTAATGAATAAGATTCTGCATCCATATATATATACTTGCATTTTAAAAGGGGTATAGGCAACTAACATTGGCTTATGGATTTTGATAGAGTTTTTCATCTTACAAACATCTGTGCTTAAGTTAAACTCAGAATGACCAAGTTTCACTGAATCACAAATTTATTTGCTATGTATATGGTTATTTATATACTTTCATTGAATTAGGAGCATCAGCACATAGGCAAACCTATTGCACCCCTAATTCCTTTTTGTCTCAAGCCTCAACACCTATACACAAGTATATTGCAGCTCAACATGTTTATATTCTCTGGGTTATGCCAGAACCAACACTAGTTGCCTATATTCATCATTTAATTCTCTGGGTATTCACTTATTTTTCCTAATATTAACATATAAGAGAGATCTGGGTTTATAAAAACATATTTACTAATAATACTTAGAACTTTCACATAATAGATCAAGCAGAACAACCAAACTATAGATCAAAGCATTTTCATCTTAGAAATCAAAGAAAGATAACCACATATGAAAATACATTTTAAGAAAGATCAACTTATAAACTGGCTGCCTTCATTAGGACTTAGTGCCTTAGATTTTTGAGTGAGTTTTCTCACCTAGCTCTCCTTCACTTCTTAGTTGATTGATAAGCTTCTGCCTTTGCCTCCAAACCCTTTTCTTCACTTGTCTTATATATACATGATATTATTTTTTTCAAAAGCTATCCGGGAAGAAGAGAAGGCCCCTCTTATCACTGCTTATTTATGCAGGGTTCTTCTAGGGTTTAAGGTGCTAGCTAAAGTCATTTTTGCCCACCCGAAATCATGCCATTTGCATTTAGTTTAAACCCAAAATCCTACCCTCCCCGGCTCAAGTTTGTGGAGAGAAAAGAGGTTTTATCATTTTGGTTATTTTCAGAAATTTGCTTTTCCAGAAAATGCTTTTTCTCTTATCTAATATCATGCTAAAGGTGTGACTTGATTTCCATTATTTTATCATATATATATGCCAAGGGTTCTTCCTAATTCTGCCTATACAAAACATATCACTGGTTTATCTTACTTTTCTATTTTTAGCTTTCACTTAAATAGCATGTGCTTCCCTTATTTATTTATAAAAGGATTGCTCCTTTTATATCTTCATTCTTGCTTTCTGCCTATAGTTAAAATACATTTGTGTATTTTTATTTTATTGATTTGAACACTTGCGTTTGATTAGCATACATATATGTATATATATGTCTTACAGAAATAATTAATACATATATATGTCTATACATTTTTTTTACTGAACACATATGCACATATACACTCAAATACAACCAGTAGCATCCATATATATTTATACATATAGCTTTTAAGGATTTAATATATTTATCTATATATATATATATATTTCCATACACATCAACATATGTTCATTCATATCATCTAGGAATTAAGCTTCTATTCATGTGTATTTCCTATGCACACATGTACACATATAGCTACACCATATCAAGCCATATCAATTCCTTTTCAAAATTAGTTTAAAAATTATTTTAAACTTATTTATATTTTCAAAATAAATTCCTTAAATCTTGGGTCATTACAGGTTCTCAGCCTACAAAGCATGAATTTCAAAATAAAAGAGTTACGGCATAAAAGCCGCATAACCTAGTTGCCGAAAACATGAAAAACATGTGATGTTAGAACTGAAAAGCTACGACATTAGTTGTAACGACCTACCTTTTTGACCCTTCGAAGTCGGCATTAATACATCCATGGTATTTCCGTATCGAGCACCCAAGTGCTGGAAAGGCAGGTTGTTGTGGGAAAGAAAAAGAAGGCAGAACAGAATCTCACATCATAACGAGTAACATATAATATGAAACAGATCTTTACAAGAGAAAGAAACTGTAACATACATACATAAATCAAAGTACACTAAACCAATCATCATCCTGGATAGTTATAACAACATGTCCTCACAATTGCTGATAAATACAACTAACAAATGCAGTAGAAAATAAAAATATACGTGAATACACCTTGGAGGCATCCAGCTCGTCTCTTGAAGCTCCAAAGCATCCAACCAAAATTTGTAAATATGCTCAGTCTGACCCAAGCATTATAAGAAGAATAACACTTGGATCAGTCTAGTAAACTAGCATGAGAAACACACCTCGGATGGATTTTAATGTTATAATATTTTTTTCAAAATAAGGGTATGTCATAAGACCACGCCGCACATAAACACGAATGGGTTTTTCCTTATGATAACCAAACCATTTCATAGGAAATCCAGTAATATTATAATAATGTCTGGGGTTTAAAATAAATATTGAATCATAACCGAAATTGTTACATTAATTAAATTTCAGTATAATAAGTATACAACTAAGTTCAAAAGGAACTTATTGGAGAACGGATTCCATCAATGACAGGGCTACTGTGGTACCGTCCATCACAGTACACCTATAGATAAAATGTACCAAGGTCGAACCTATCGACCCCTGCATGGCAAGACCAGCCTACCACTTACCGGATAGTACCAAATATTTAATCACCCCAGTTGCTTTACAACCTTTTCAAGAGCTCTCATGCATAACCAAATCCATAAATAATAATCTAATAGGGTGATGACAATATCCTAATGGGTGCGACCCACATAGCCTTGTGGCATATCCCCCGTTTTAGTTATTCCCGATTGATGAGGCTTGAGGCTACGTTTTACCTTTTTAGCAAATCCCACTCGTAATGCTAACACTGCCCTCCATGCAACAATGCAATGCCAACATTCATCCATATAAGTTGTTCATGATAAGAACATACCGAAGGCATCACTTCCACAACATCTATTTTGGAATCACCCTCATGATTAGTAGCAAGCAGCCCTTGCACTTCAAAGAACACCATCTTCGATCATCTTCAAGATATCCCAATTCGAAACGCTTATGTCGGTTCAAAGTGGTTTTCGGATAATATATCATATCTCGGTCTCTCCGAACGAACAATGATAATTTGAAACTGGCCAAGATTTTATAGTCGGTTATTTATATATCAAATAACAAAAAATTCAACTAGAGATTTATCCAAGCAGGATTAAGTCCCAAGCAACCACTAAGCCTCTTTAATTAATCATTCATTAATTAAAACCACTTTGTAAATACTTGTATCAAAATACTTTTATAAAGATATACTCACAAGTCTCCTCTACTCTTTCCAATATTTGAAAAATATTTATATACATATCTCAATTGTATAAGTATACTCACAAAAAACATTTCACTTTCAAAACTTGGAAAAATTTCCATATACTTATATCAACAATATAAGTATATTCACAAAATTCTATGTAATATTTCACTTCCAAAACTATATTAATTTGGGTTGAATAAATGTCCTTTGAAATAGAGATACTAATAACCCAAAACACTATTCCTTCGGTGTTAAGTATAAAAAAGAATGTTTCATACCACCATAATTAAGAAGGTCATTTTAGGAAATCAAATCTCTCTTATAAATAAACTTCTTTATAAAATCCATATTACAAGTATAAGCTCTAAATTCATTTATAGAATTCCTTTCATAAATCTCATCCCTATTTATAAAAATCCTTTTATAAATCTCAAAATATAATTATAACCTCCATTTATAAATCTACAAATATACTTATAAGGCTCCTTATATTTATAAGCTCCTTTTATAACATATTATCTATAAATTATAAATTCCCCTTTATAAAATATCTAAACAAAATTTAGAAACCTCCTTTTATAATATACCATTTATAAACCTATTCTTTATTTATAAAATAATATTAATAAATCTCTCTTTAATTTATAAATACTATTTATAAATATGTTTCACAAATATTTATATCCAAAATATTTCTATCTTCTTTTAAAAACATATTCACCAGATAAACCCCTTTAATTCTTTTAAAATAAACATTACTTACTATAACAACTTTTCTATAAAGATAAATACTTTCCAAAATAATTTTAAATCATATACATAAATACATATATTAAAGAGAAAAATAAAAATAAAGAAGTTCAAAAACTATCTTCGAATAAAATATCGTTGATAATTCAAAATCTCGGACTAAAAATCACTTTTCACATCGGAAGCCATTTCCAAATCAAACAGCAATTAATAGTATTTTCACAATACTATAACAAGGCAAATAGTAACTATAGCACTAAACCAATGCTATTACTATCATTTTCTCTAAAAAGGTTCAACTTTTATACATATTTTGGTGTCACATCCAGCATGACCAAACATTTAAATTCCAGCAGTTAACAATCTATCTAGCAGGAATATAACAAAAATAAATCAACAGGCAAATGACTGGAAATTAAAATCGCTACGGTGAGAAATCCAGATTTCTCAAAAAAAATTCCTATATTTCAAATTTAAATGCCAATCGCTTTTCAAAGCAGATATTTAACCAATCAGCCAATAATTTTAACCAAGTACAAACAACAAAATTTGATCTACTATATAAAATACTGATTTATCTAAATAGGTGAGTTATACTTATCGGAATTCCAATGGACGCTTAGGCGTTCTAATTTGAACTAAAATCTAATGACGTCCGATTTTAGCCTAAATTTTCACTTGCTCCAAATTGAATGAAACAAGTTCTATCACGTAGCCTTTTCCATTATGAGGGTGATGCAAAAAGTCTCACCTCGATTGGACCTCGTATAAGAGAGTTATTGATTTTATAAGTCATCGATTTATAAATTAAAATTAAATTCACTAATTACATTTTTTAAAACTAATGACCCTATTAAAACCACAATCCTTCTTCTCAAATACACTTTCCCGCTTAAACCGGTACCCCTCTTCCTATGGCTGCATCTTCTTACCACCATTTCTCCCTCTCCGATGCACGAAAACCCAAACCAACTTCGTCATCGCATCCTACGACCAAAAATCCATCTCCCCATAACCACGAAACAAGGGTCGGCTAACCCCAGTAAATCGCGACCTGGGGAGGTTTCCCTCTCAACCTGCACATGTCGCACCTCCCCATTTGCAACCACAGCCGACTAAACTCGTCATCGAGGTGCCATACTCCACTACAAACCTGAATCCAAGCTCCGATTCAAACATTCTCGACCCTATCTTTCGAAAACACAAAGCCTAACCGCCTATACAAATTGTCAAGCACCGTGAATTGATGCCAAAATCCCTCTAAAATATCAACCTGTAGATCTATCCATTTCTAACTCAAAGTTCAAGCCTTTATAATTTTTTGATTTTTATATGAATTGTTCTTGAATTTATAAGGAGGCGGATCTATGTTTCTTGTTTTAAAATGTAAATGAATGAAAATGTTATGGTGAGGAAGAAAACGTGTAATGTTTGATTTGGGTAAGTGTTTAGTTTTTAGTTTATATCCAACTTTCCAGCTTTTCGCTGCACAAATTTACGTTTGCGTACAAACCACGACCAATATAACAAAAATATGGTCGCGTTCAAAACAACGATGCAACCCCAAAACAATAATAATATACACAGGTTATTTGATTCTGTAAAATCACAAAAACACAGTCGTTTGCCGAAAAATCGTCAAACGCTAATCTAAATATCTTCTAAATAAAAAAATTGGAAAAATAAAATAAAATAAATTAAAAATACGTCAATAAAAGTCAAGTCGTTGTATTAATAGTTTAATTGCCTTATTATTTATTCAAAATGTTTATTATTGCACATAAACTTACAAAATGAATTCACCGCTATTATTTATTAACTAAAAGGAATTAAATAAAGGGGCATTTCACCGGAAGGACAGACTTTACAGTCCAATTAGTTTCTAGGACACACATTCAAAGAAATTACTTTCAAGGCCAAAGTCAGCAGAATAATTACTTTCAAGGACAAAATCAGCAGTCCAATTACTTTCAAGGACATAATTTCATAGGTTTTAGGCCCTAGAAACTAATTATTTTACGTTTTGTCCTTGAAAGTAATTATTTCAGTTGTGTGTCCTAGAAACTAATTTCACTTGCTAAAGAGGCCCTTGTGGCTAATTTCCACTTAAATAAAACCATTAAATCTTTTTAATTAAATATTCAATTCAAAATCCCAATATTAAATTTACTGTTCAAAAATTAAATTCACAATTCAAATATTAAATAATCTCTATATTTAAATTCAAGTTATTAAACTTAAAAACCAATTATTTTCATATTTAAAATTAATTAAATATTAAAAATCAAACGAAAAAATTCCAAATCGTTACATCAATTACTCAAGTCGAAACTAATTTCTTATGCATCAATACTTAAAAAACTATGATGTCGAAAATCTGGTCTTCAGTTAATATGCTACAAAATAGCTGATGCCGGAAATGATGACTTGTGGCGCCAAAACCTTCTAGGCATAGGTTTCAAAGTAGAAGACCTACGACATCAATACCGTATGATATGGGTTCAAAAATAAAAGAACAAGGGATGTCAGAAATGGTTCTGGTGAGTTAATAAATCAAGATGTCGAAATGATGGTATGCCGAAGTCCATATATATACATCTATATATACCTTCAAGATGAATAGATTCATTCCATACCAATATAAGTTGATATCATATGCATTTATCCACGTTGATGTCGAATTTCATAGTGGCGACATGGACATCGGCCGTCATTAGGCATCCGACATCTAACATATGACATGACAGTATCGTAATTAATATGAAAACTATTTTATTTCTATATAATGGAATTTCTTTCACCAAATCTAATCCCTTGTCAATTTTCTATTGGTTAAAAACAACTAAATTAATCAATACCCTTAATTAATATTAATTTAAATGCTCTTCTAGCATAATAAATTCACAGAAATTCATAATGACTTGGGAAAAATCCTCAAAAAATACTAAAAAACAGAATTTACATATTATTTCTTCTATAAAAATTTCGAGACTAAAATATTTGTTTAATTATTTTTAATAATTAAACCCGAAATAAACATTATTTTCTCCTTAGGAAATTCATAAAATATTCATATTAACTAGGAAAATTATGAAATTAAAAACCCAACCTCAAAATAATGCTATACACAACATTCCAGAAAATCAAATCAATTGAAGATCAAGCTTAGGTTTTACTTTAAAACCTATCATGATAATTCCATAAAATTTGCATAAATCATTATTCTATCCAAACAATGATCAAACATCCAAAACATGGCAATACAATCAAGATCAATTCGAAAATTAACCATAACTGAATTCAAGCACAAGCAATAGAGATGGTTAACTATTATTCACCTTAGATTGGATGATGAGATTGTGATTTGACGGAGTTTAGCTTCCCTAAGCTTTGCACTTTGAATCCCCTTTTGATTTCCTTCTCTCCTACCCTTTAGGAATGACCGACCTCTAAGTGTTTGCTTTTGATCGTTTGTGAATGTAAAATGAGAATGAATGAGAGAGGGAGGGCTTAAGGGATGAAATATGGCTCTATTTCTAATTTGCTCCTCTCATTTATTCCCTTCTATATTAAGTTTTAAAACAATCTTATTAATTAATTAGTTAGGGCTGATCCAATTAATAATCAAATCTCATTCTCCTTATCCCATCGCATTATTCTATTTAATATATCCAATTAAATATCTTGAATAATATTTAACTAAAATTAAGGATATTACATGCTTCCCTCCTTAAAGAATTTCGTCCTCGAAATTCAGTAAGGACCACACAATAAGCATGTCAAACATGCAAACAACTATAACAATGCCATTGTATCCAACCAGCTAGAAAGTCTATATAATAAGTATAGAACATACACTCATAACAACTCAGGATAAGAATCCTTAATCATGCCCTCTATTTACCAAGTACAGCCTTTCTCGTTGTCACTCCACTGGACTTTCACTAAGTTGACTATCTTGTTTCTTAGCCTTTTCTCATCTCTGGCCACAACACGAACTGGTTATCTCACAATAGTCAGATATGGTTACACTACTGAATCTTCTAATGTAGTCGGAACAATAGTAGTCTTTGGATCATGCACACACTTCCTAAGGTGAGAAACATGAAAAACATAATGTACTCCTACCAAACTACTCAGTAACTTTACTTGTTATACGAGCTTTTCGATTCTCTCTATAATTAGGAACGTTCCAACATATCTAAGTGCCAATTTCCTTGACTTTCCAAATCTTACCACACCCTTCATCAATGATTCTTTAATGAAAACACGATCTCCAACTGAGAATCTAGATCCTTATGCCTTTTATCCGTGTAACTTTACTGCCTAGACCGAGCTTCCTTCATCCTAGCTCAGATTAACTCAATCTTTTCTATGGCTTCTTGCACCATATCTGGACCAAGAACCAATCTGTCTTTAGTCTCCAACTAACATGCTAGTGATTTTGGCCTTCCATACAAAGCTTCAAAAGGCGTCATTCTTATACCACTCTGAATACTATTATTATAGGTAAACTCAACCAAGTGAAAGTGGTCCTTCCATGACCAACCAAAATCTAGCACGCAAGCTCTTAGCAAATCTTCATGTACCTTATTGACTCTCTCTGTCGACGCTTCCATTTGTGGGTGATAAGTGGTACTCATCTTAAACTTGTACCTAATACCTCTTGTAGGCTCTTCCAGAATTCACCAGTAAACAATGTATCTCTGTTTTTTACTATACTACTAGGAATCCTCTATAGTCTAACAATGTTCTTTATAAACAACTTAGCCAATACATGTGTCGTCCTGGTCGACTTAACGGGAATAAAATGTGCACTCTTGGTCAGTCTATTCACTATAACTCAAATACTCTCATTTCCTCTATCGACCTTGGCAGCCCATCAATAAAACCATGAATATAGAATCCCATTTCCAAACCTATATATCTAAAGGCAAAAGCAATTATCTTAGCTTCTGATGCTCGGTTTTCACTTGCTACCAATTTAAACATTGTTTTACCCATAAGCCTGCATCCCTTTTCATACCTTCCCAGAGAAACTACCCTTCATATCCTGATACATCTTAGTTCCTCCAGGATGAATAGTAGACTTTGATCGATGACATTCCCTAAGGACTTCCTTCCTTAGGTTACCAACATCTGGAACACACAGTCGTCCCCTTTTTCTAAACCATCCATTCTGGTCAAGACTAAAATCCTTTAAATCATCAATCTCACTACCACCTTCTAATATTTTGTCTAGTAATGAATCATCTCTCTACCTAGAAGAAATCCTTTCGATCATCATTGGTCGAACTTCCAAACATGAAAATATGGTAGTTTCCCTACTAGAACTAGCCGTTGATCTTAACTGCACACCACAAGTAGTCGATGCTTCTAAATCCTTCCACCCACTAACATAGCTAACACCACATTCTGATGTTTCCTGCTAAGTGCATTGGCAACTTTATTTCCTTTTAGGCGTATACTCAATACCAAAATCATAACTGCTAAAAACTCTAGCCATCTCTACTGTCGCATATTCAACTCTTTCTGAGAGAATAAATACCTCAAAGACTTATGATCCATAAATAATTCCAATCTTTTTCCTAAAAGGTACTGTCCCTACACCTTCAAAGCAAAGATCACTACCTCTAACTCCAAATCATGAGTCTAATCCCTAATTTCATGTGGTCTGAGCTGTCGTGACATGCAGGCAATCAGTTTACCTCTTTGCATCAATAAAGCTCTTGATTCTATTCCACATGCATCTGTATACACCACCAAATCCTGCTTACCATCTGCCACAACTAACACGGGCACATTGTTCAATAAATGTTTTAACTTCTGGAACGCTTCCCCATATTTATAGACCAAATAAACTTTAAGTCCTTTCTAGTTAATTTAGTCAGGGGTGCTGCTATTCGAGAGAAATCCTTAATGAATCTCCAGTATTAGCCAGCTAATCCAAGAAAACTCTTTATCTCGGTCACCGTCTCGCGTCCCTTCCAATTATTTATAGCTTCGATTTTAGTTGGATCCACAAACAACCCTTCCTTTGAAGCTACATGACCAAGAAACTTCACTTCTCTCTTCCAAAAATGGCACTTCGAAAACTTTGCTTTTGACTGATGCTGCCTCAATGTCTCAAGCACTGTTCTAAGATGAATCTCATGATCTCTTTAATCCTTAGAATATATCAAAATGTCATCAATGAACACTAGCACAAACCTATCCAAGTGCTCTCAGAAAATTCGATTCATGAAGTCTATAAAGAAGGTAGGCGCATTAGTCAACCCTAATGGCATGACTAACCAGTCATACGAACCATACCTCATTCGAAATGCCTTCAAAGGAATACTTTCCACCGCCTCTCTCAGTTGATGGAACCCTGTCACCAAACCAATTGTAAACATTTTGGCTCCACTCAACCGATCAAATTAATCGTCGATTCGCGGCAAACGATGTCTATTCTTCATCGTCTTCTCATTCAGCTTGCGATAATCAATACACAACCTTAAGGACCCATCTAGTTTCTTTACGAACACCGCAGTTGCTCCACAAGGCGAACTGCTTGGTCTTATAAAACTCTTTCCTTCTAAGTCCACTAGCTGCACCTTTAATTCTTTCATCTCAATATGTGTCATTCTACTAGGCGGTCTACTAATGGGTTCAGCTCTAGGTATAAGACCAATTTTGAACTTAATAGCTCTCCTCGATGGTAATCTTGTAACTGGTTTAAAAACATATGCGAATTCTCTTACAATTGAAACTCGAATAAACTCATATTTCCACTTCTGTTGCACCTAATAAAGTACCAACATTTAAACTTGAATTCTCAACTGAGTATATAATTCGATATCTATTATTAGGGTGTCTTAATGATATTTTGTTATCCTGGCAAGATATCCTAGCATCATATTTGCTCAACCAATCCATACCCAATATAATCCCAAAGCCCACAAAATAAAACATAAACAAACTGCAAGAAAAAGTATGACCTAACAACTCAAATTATAGATGGTCACATCTCATCCCAAGAGTTACATACCCACCAATTGGACTCATGACCCTTAAGGAAGTAACAAGATATGATGGTTCTAAATCTAACTTATCTACAAAACACCGAGAGATAAAAGAATGTGATGCATCAGTATCAAATAATACCCTAATAGGTATGCCATGAATCAAAAGTGTACCTCCCATCATAGCCTTTCCCTTCTCATATGTTGTTGGCCTATGTTGGATCATAGGTTTTGATTGCTGACAAGACACAACAATTCACGAATCTACGACTACGACAACATCCAGACTCAACGACTCAAAGTATGGTTCATATAGTTATATATTTTAAAAAGAGTCATCAAATATGTATATAGAGTCTAGTTTAGTGCTTTGTTAAAATCTTTCCTCAAGAATCATCATTCACATTCAAATAAACTTGCATACATCTTTTAATCAAAATCAAGTTTTCAAAAAATGCATGGAGCGGGGCTTGAACCCGGGTCACTAGTTTAGAAGGCAAGTGCTCTAACCAAATGAGCTATGGTGATTTTTGATTATCAATAAAATTCAATCGACTGAAAAAAATTGACCAGTCGACCGAATATCTATAAACAGCCTATTGAACTTGTGCACATATGTGTACACGTTTATATTTTTAAATTCAGTCGATTGAAGTTCATAGAACAGTCGACTGACCTGGTTCCAACTGCTATTTTTTGAAAAGACACTTCCTTTTTGAATAGCCTTCTTCCTCGCGAAGAGTTGTGGCCATTGCTATTGTTAAGAACTCTTCACCAGCAATTGCAACTCCTTAACTACTATATATATGCATGAATTTCAAGATCAAATTACTTCACTTACTTGCTTATACTTGAATCATATTTTCTGAATCAACTACTCTCTTGAATTCATACATTCATTGCTTATAATCACAATTCTATATTTCTAAAGCAATTTAAAACTTCCTAATCTTCATATACACAGAACTATAGACATCATACTTGAGGAAAAGATTATAGGAAGGGTGTACTACAAGTGACAAATCCGTGTTATTAGAACACACAAGGTCAAGACAATCTACTTTGTAATCAAAGCCCTGTTCGGTTGCTCAGGCAGTCAAGTCCTATTCTGTTGCTCAGGCGGTCAAGTCCTATTCGGTTGCTTAGGCGGTAGAAGTCCTGTTCGGTTGCTCAGGCGGTGTAAACCTATTCCTCCGGTTAAGTGAGGGTTGATAGTTAAATTCCAGAAGGAGTCTGGGACTGGACGTAGAATGGGAGTTCGAACCAGTATAAAAATCCCTGGTGTCATTTACTTTACTATTTATTTTTTATACTCATATTCCGCATTAGCAGATAACTTAGTTTATATCGCACTACCACTGCATTTACATTGTTTACAACTGTTAGCCATTTCGATCCTATAGCATAGTCACTTTCATTTGGTATCAGAGCCTAGTTTTCTATCGATCGTCACAACATCATAGAATAATGGCCAGAAAACGATCCAGTCGAAATACAACAGGCAAAATCCCTGTCAAAGCCACCAGCGAGGACTATAAAAAGTTACTTTCTAATTTACAAATTTCAGTAAAAGATAATAATGAATTAGTTAGTATAAGCAATAAGATTTCAAAGCTTAATTTTATTATTTTAGAAAAGATGAAATCTATTAAACTTGAAAATGAGAAATTGAAAAACGAGAAGTTATATTTAGAAAATCAACTTGGTGTTTTAGAGAATAATTTTATAACCGTTAAAGATTTTCTAGATGAACAAAACACCATATTTGAAAAGGAGAGAGAAAAATTTTCAAAAGGAATTTTTGATTTGAAAAGACAAAATGATTTATTACAATCCTCTTTAGATAATTCAGAATCTCAAAATTTCCTTCTCAAAAATGAGAACTGTACGTTAAAAAATGAGAATTCTGAATTAAATGAGAAAATTGATATTTTGAATACCAGTAATATTTCTTTTGAAAATAATAATTGTGACTTTAAAGCTAAATTTGATAAACTTAACACTGAAGTCACAAAATTTAATAAAGGTCAAAACGATTTAAACGTGATTTTATCTAGTTCTAGACCTTTAATGATAAAAGTGGTTTAGGATATAATAAAACTAATCATAGAAATAGCACTAGATATGCTTTCATGTATAGTAAAAATGTTAGTGCTAGTACTAAATTTCGAGTAAAGTATAAATCCAATTTTTATAGAAATTCAAATACTGTTATGTCCAATAATGTTTATAATTTCTCTAGAAGTACAAAATCATTGACGGGAAATATGAATAAAAATTATCTATGTATTTGGGTTCCTGTTAATCGGAAAATAGAGAAAAATACATTGATGATTATTTTGATATGGTAGTTAATAATGAAAATTATAGTTTTAAAGGTTTAACCACACCCAAATGGGTATGGTTTCCTAAAAATTAAGAAATTATAAGAACCTTGGGTATTGCATGCTTTAAATGTTAAATTTTTTTCTTTATACCTTACATTATAAGTAGTAGTTATTTTGTTTTATATTGTTCTATGTTAACACTTATGTAGAATATAATTTATGTCATCATATAAACTCTCCTTTTTGTCGATGACAAAGGGGGAGAAAGATATTGCTCTAACACTATTTGTAGGAATAAACGATGCAAGCACAGATTAAAGGAGAGAAAAGATTAATTATTTACAGGAATATATAGCATAGATTCAGGGGGAGAAATCTATAGCACAATTACAGGAATATATTCAGGGGGAGAGATAAGTCAACAAAATTTGTCGAAGATTCGTTCGTAGCAAATGAAGTTGTCATCATCAAAAAGGGGGAGAATGTTGGATCATATGTTTTGATTGCTGACAAGACACAACAATTAACGAATCTACGACTACGACAACATCCGGACTCAACGACTCAAAGTATGGTTCATATAGTTTTAACAAGAGTCATCAAATATGTATATAGAGTCTAGTTTAGTGCTTTGTTAAAATCTTTCCTCAAGAATCATCATTCACATTCAAATAAACTTGCATGCATCTTTTAATCAAAATCTAGTTTTCAAAAAATTCATGGAGCGGAGCTCGAACCCGGGTCACTAGTTTAGAAGGAAAGTGCTCTAACCAAATGAGCTATGGTGATTTTTGATTATCAATAGAATTCAATCAACTGAACAAAATTGACCAGTCGACTGAATATCTATAAATAGCCTATTGAACTTGTGCACATATGTACACATGTTTATATTTTCAAATTCAGTCGATTGAAGTTCATAGACCAGTCGACTGACCTGGTTCCAACTGCTATTTTTTTGAAAAGACACTTCCTTTTTGAATAGCCTTCTTCCTCGCGAAGAGTTGCAGCCATTGCTATTCGTTAAGAACTCTTCACCAGCAGTTGCAACTCCTTAACTACTATATATATGCATGAATTTTAAGATCAAATTACTTCACTTACTTGCTTATACTTGAATCATATTTTATGAATCAACTACTCTCTTGAATTCATACATTCATTGCTTACAATCACAATTCTATATTTCTAAAGCAATTTGAAACTTCCTAATCTTCATATACACAGAACTATAGATATCGTACTTGAGGAAAAGATTATAGGAAGGGTGTACTACAAGTGACAAATCCGTGTTATTAGAACACACAAGGTCTAGACAATCTACTTTGTAATCAAAGTCCTATTCGGTTGCTCAGGCGGTCAAGTCATGTTCTGTTGCTCAGGCGGTCAACTCCTATTCGATTTCTTAGGCGGTAGAAGTCCTGTTCGGTTGCTCAGGCGGTGTAAACCTATTCCTCCGGGTTAAGTGAGGGTGGATAGTTAAATTCCAGAAGGAGTCTGGGACTGGACGTAGAACGGCAGTTCGAACCAGTATAAATATCCCTGGTGTCATTTACTTTACTATTTATTTTTTATACTCATATTCTGCATCAGCACTACCACTGCATTTACATTGTTTACAACTGTTGGCCATTTCGATCCTATAGCACAGTCATTTTCAGCCTAGAAGATGATGGCTCCAAAGCAAAGATCTTTCCTTTTTCCAACTTGGCCACTTCTAGATATTAATTCTTATAATGCCCCAACTAGTTGTAGTTAAAGCATTTCACATTCTTCTTCACCACAATTGTCATACCATCACCAGATCGACACTCATTAGCATAGTGCCCCTTTTTTCCATACTTGTAACAAACGATATCGGTTTTCCCTTTCTTGGCAGCTCCACCCTTCTAAGCTCCCATCCCTTTAAAGAGATTTCTCTTCTTGCTTTGAGAACTCTGGGTTTCCACTTGTTGCTCCTTCCCAAAAGTCAAAAACATCTCCTCGTTCCTTATAGCCATCTCTACCACTACATTACATGGATCCTTGAGATTTGGCATAGTCACCCAAGCAATCTCTGTTCTCAAACCTGGGATAAACTTCTCATTACTCTTGATCACAGTATGAATGGTGGCATATCCATACCTGGATAGCTCATCAAACTTAGTTGCATAATCCAGAACATACATTTCTCCTTTCTCCAATTCCAAAAAATTTATGAGCAAAGTTGACTTAGCTACCTCCGTTAAGAACCTCTCCTCAAATCTCCTTCTAAACTCAGCCTTAAGTCAATTCCTCCTTTAGTACTCTTACGATCACACCGTTCCACCAGTACAAAGCAACTCCCTGCAACTTCCTCGATGCCAACCTCCTCTTTCTCCCATCATTCAGACCTAAGTCAGCAAATATTCTCTCACATTGCAATAGCCAATTTTCAAATTCAATAAGTTCCTTCATTCTTGGAAATGGCTTCCCTCCAAGACTAGTCTAATCACGGTTCAGCTTGGTATAGTTATTGCCAACTGGTACCACAGGATTAGCTCCTCTCATGTTAGCAATATTCCCTCCAACCAAACCAACAGCATCCCCCGTCATGTTGACAAAACACTGATACATAGCCCCCATATCTACTGGTGGGGTTCAAGAACTTGTATTAGCATTTGGATTAGTATTTTCTTGTTGACCTGGATTCCTTTTAGTATTGGGCCGAACATTTCCATTAGTTATGGTGCTTCCTCCACCTAAATTCACTCTTATATTTTCTACTTCAATATCTTGCTTTCCCATAATCTGCATATGAGCCTTAATAAGATATAGAAGAACAGTCTAAGATAGAGGGGATAATATATACTTATATATAGCAAATACAATAACGTTACTATAGCGTTACCCCATACCTCAATCTTATTCTCTAATTCATTAGATTATGTTTTCAAAAACTTTTAGTTTAAATTTTTACATAAACCTATGCTCTAACACCAAACTGTAACATCCCCTATTTTGAGGCACTACGGATGTTGCAGTCATCCATAGTGTTAATTCCTAATGATAAAATACAGTTATTTTAATCATATCAATAATATCAAAAGCACATGAATATGAAAAAATTTCAAACACGTTTCAATAATAAACTTTCGTATTTCATTTAATAAATAAAATTTCATATTCATTACATAATCTTATTAGACCCCACGTTTAGAGAAAATATAATTATTACAAAATAATCCAAGAGCGACATATGAAGATGCCCTTGGTTGATCAGAGTCTAATACTTGACAGTTATAACTTCTGTCATTACATCCATTTAGATACAAAATAGCATAGCGAAAAATAAAAGCTCCTATAAATAGCTAGCTCTCCTCTTGCACATCTCTGTAAGCTTATTCATCTAATCTAGAAACTTGAAAACCATTACTCTCAGCCTACTCAATTGAGCACCCTAGAGTTTAAGGAGAAAAACAAAAAATTCGAATCAGATAAAAAGTCTTGTGTGAATAATAACCTGCCATCTCAAACCAAATAGATATCTAGTGAGACTACGCCATAGAGCGAAATGGTTTTCCCCTCACTACTATCTTATCCAATTATTTCAATAAGTATTCATGCATCTGCAACCATAATGGTTTGAACAGAGTAAAATAATCATTTAAAAGCATGCAACAAGGGTAAGTCTGACTAATCTATCTTCATAGTGTTATACACTCCCTTATCCCACCCAAAATCATAGAATGGATTATCCATCCCAATTTAATAGACTATCCATCTAAATTTAAATGGTTGTCTGTCTAAATTTAATATGACGATCCATCTTCTACTTATGTGGACTACCCATCTCACATATAAACATTATGTGGATTATCTATCCCAGGCCGTATGGATTATCTGTCACACATAGTTTATCTAATTAAAATTCATGTGGACTATCCATCATAAATTATATTGACTACCTATCACACATATCATAGTTTTCCTAAGATGACTATGAACTCATCATGAACCATATACAGACTACCCGTCTCTGGCATTATGTGAACTATCCATCACATATCTCATAGTTTTCCTAGGATGACTACAAACCAATCAAATATTAATTTATAATTTGAATATAACATTATTCACCCATGTAACGACCCGCATTTTTGACCGTTCAAGTCGACAATAATCCACACATGTCCAACTCAAACCGTTCAAAAAGGCAGATGGTTATTGGGGTTAAATAAGAAAAGGAAAGAAAGAACAGAAGCAAACTCAGAATCTTGCAGCGGAAGGAACAAGATATAATAATAAAATAACAGTTCATGAAGCTGTTAAATAAATAAATTTGATTATTATTATACATCATAAATCAGAGTTACATACATTCAGAGTAATACAACAATGCAGCGGAACATAGTACAATGCATGGATACAGTAATAGTAAATATACCAAATCTTCGTCTTCGTCCTCCAGAATAATCTCCAACCTAAACTGAAATGCTCAGGCTGACCCGAGCGTAATGAAAAAACAAAACACTCGAGTCAGGACTAAAATATCTTATGTAAGTTAAATCGTAAAAGTAAATATGAGTGCGACGGCGTCGGAGATGTTTACGGGTTTTAGACACCTCCTATCCAGTATTTAACGTGCGTGCATTAACTTAAGAGATGTTCGGGATTTCCATCTCCTAAGGATCCGTTAAACTATCTACTATGTAATAGAATACGCTATATACAATAATGTCTATCATAAAGTAAAATATCAAACTAGCGTTAAGTCATGGCCCATTCCACCCTTAACACATTTTTATTCCCAAGAGCATATACAAGACCGTAGTTTCCCCAAAACCGGAAGTCACCAGAGGGCAATCCATATACTCAAGGTACAAACCTAAACGTAGTTGTCGCGAATAGGATAATCAGTATGACAAGGTACATGAGGCAATACCAACTAGGATACTAGTAGTTGCGTGATCCAGACTGATGTTGGGCATAGCAGCTACTACCCCAACACCGCGAAACAACACTCCCAAATCGCGGGGTGCACCCAAATCGAATCACAAAAGTAATAGACATGGTATCGAAGGAGTGTGTCCGCTAGAGATGGCGATCCTCAATGGCCCGGCGCGGCTCCTGTTTTAGTCATGTCAGGGGTCATCCAAAATCGTTCTCTTTCTTCAAATCAACACGTTCACCAAAACCATCCACTTCGTTCTGGATAAACACTCCACGAATATAGTTATTAAAGTGGTTTTCGGTATCGACAGAGAGTATGTCCATATCCGATCCCGGTCTCTTTAATAACTACGTTATATTTTTCACACCGGTTGGATCTTTTACATTTCAAATCGATTCATAATTGATATCAAAATATCATATTCGCTTCAAAATCAAATCCATTTCAAAATCATCATATCTACTCAAATATACGATTTCATTTCAAAATCATTTTTCGCCTCAATATCTCATTTCGATTTCAAAATCAATTTTCGCCTCAATATCTCATTTCGATTTCAAAATCATTTTTCGCCTCAAAATCTCATTTCGATTTCAAAATCATTTTTCACCTCAATATCTCATTTCGATTTCAAAATCATTTTTCGCCTCAAAATCTCACAAAACGATTCACATAAACTCGAATTCCAAAATTTAAAATTTAATCAAATTTCAAATCATCAATTTCAACTCGATTCAGCTTCTCAATAAACCATTTCAAATTATCAATTTCAAATACATATTTGAACCACAAAATAAGCCATTTCAGTTTCAATATATTTCGTAACTTTAAATACTTCACATTTCAAAACAGCTCATATATTTATATAAGAATATAAGATTCGCTTTAAAACCATTTCGTATTCAAATTAGAATATACTTCAAATTAAACATCCGTATTAAGTAGTTTACTTAATTTCTGGAGCAATTCCAATTCAATAAACTTAGATTCACATTCGGATTTCAAGAATTCATTTAAGTATTACATTCCAAATCAATTTCAGTTCAAATCACATTCAAATCAATTTTATCTTCAAATTTAATTCAATAGTTTCAATTTAGTCCAATTCACAAATTTCTTTGAATTTCAATTAAATTCCAAATTAATTAAATCTCAATTTCAAATCAATTTTCAATTCCAAACTCAACTTGAAATATCATTTCATATAAATTTTCTTAGAAATATTCAGAGTTCGATAAAAAGTCCAATCTTTTACAACAAATCAACTTTCGAAAATTTACGCCGTATTTCGATTTTTTCTTAAAATCTAAACTTCGAATAATTAAACAATTTCATTTACCAAGTTTAAATTCCAACATTTCGAGCTTCAATTCAAAATAATTCAATTTCCATAAATTGGATTTTTATTCTTAAAATCAATTCATTTAAATAATTTCAAAACAACTTTTTTAAAATCATTTAATTTAACCATCCCGGTGTCCGTATATAATTTCCTAACCTATGGCCAAGTGGATAATTATTTCAATTTTAATTTCAAGGATGGACATATATCATTTCAATCCAAATAGATGTCATAGGTATATCATTTCAACCTATTTCTTAATTTATTCGAAATGATTCAGTTTATAGTTTATATGCAATAAACAATATACATGATGATAGCATGATATATCAAAATAAATAAACAACCAATATCGACCAATAGCATCCATCACAACAAATCAACCATAAAGCCAATAACATTCACAACAACTTCATAATTATCAATATCAGGTAATTTGATTGCAATTAAATTTTAACTTCAATTTGACTGTCAATTTAATTTTCAACGGTGAATTCAAATGACAATCTATATGACAATTAAATTTTTATCAAACAACGACAAATAAATCCATATCACTTCATAATGTCAGATTTAACTACCATAAAGATATTCAGTCAATTGTGAGCGTATAAACACTCACCTTGAGTTTCGATTTTTAAATCAAATCGAACAACGTTCGATTTAACCTAAAATTTTAACGAGCTCCAAATGTCTTCGGACCTAAACTGCAGCGTAGCTCTCGTCGCTGCGATTCCAACGTCGCCAGATGTTTCGCTTCGAAGCGGACCTCGTATGCAAAAGTTACGCTTAAATTAATATAACGATATAATTTAAAACATGATTAGCAATTAATTAATCGTTTAACCTTCTTCTTCTTCTTTACGCGCATTAGCACAGCCGAACCCATGAACGCAACAACCACCACAAAACGCACGCAACTCGAGGCAGCCGGGGTTCGATCAAGATGTCCCCATGCGAGCGCCTCCAGGAGAGCCACCAACGCCAGAAGTTTTGCATCACCAGTCGCCGCCGTTTGCACGCAAACCAAGAAAATACGCACGACTTCAAAGCCAGATCTGGACCAATCCGTGATGAATTAGCACGAATCAACCGTATGGATTTGAAGAGCTCGCCGAGATCTACACTTTTGCTTTTGGAATTTTTCGATTTCGTTGAACGGATTGAGAGATAAAGAGGAAAGAAGTTCGAGCGATTCTGGCCATTGAATAGGTGGCGGCCATGAGATAGAGTTAGGATTTCTGAAATGAAAAATGATAAAACTGTCTCGGTTTTGAGTGTGTATTTATAAAGTTAGGTCCAAAATCGTTCGAACTCCAAACGAGACGTGCCGCCAGGCGTTTATAAGGTTTTACCCCCGTTCCGGACGCAATGGAACTAGTCCCAAGGCCTAATTCAATCGTATGTGGAAGATAGCTTTTTGAAGTCGATTATTTTAATTAACGACGTTAAATTTCTACGCGTTTCAAGCTCGCACGACCAACGACAAGTCCGATTGCTACGAAAATTGAAACCTTACAATAATTCACTGTTACGGATCCGATGAAACTGGTTTCGTCGAAATCCGAGAAAGTTGTAAAAATGGCTATTTCTACAGTCTAATTTCAATATAAAATTCCCAATTTTAAATTATTAACTTTTAAATCAAATTTCAATTGTTCACAAATTTCATTTTTAATTTCACAGTAATTAACAATCTTTTACAATGCAGTTTTCCATTATAAATCCAGTATAAAAGATTACATTAGATTCAGCGTTCAATTATATTGTAATTCAAATCAAGTTATTTAATTCCAATTGAATTCTTTTATTTCGATTTACACTTTCATTATTGAATCAACCATTTACTTATACATTATTATAAATAGTTTATAATTCATTTACTTTCATTTTCTTCAACTACCATCTTATTTAAATTCACAGTAATATTAAATTACATTCATTTACGTTGATTTCAATATTATAACTTCAATATTAAATGTAACATTTTATTTATTTCGTTGTTTACAATCAAATTCAATTCAATTCAATTACTTGTTACATTCAAATTTAAATCTTTACTTACGTTCAATTACAAGTTAACATCCATATTTAATTTACAAATAAGTTATTTCAGAATTCAGTTTTGTATTTTAACTTGAAATTCACATTTAACAACACAAAATTTTATTTCCTTCGGACTTTTATCCAAAATTTTCATTTTAATTCGTATTTTTAAAGTGTTAAAAATACGGGTCGTTACATTCTCCCCCACTTAAAACTTTTCGTCCTCGAAAAGGAACGGAGAAGGGGAAACCATCATTTAGATATAATTCATTCAAAATATTCTACTTATTTGCAAAATTTAGTTATAAGATTTTTAAAATCTCAAAATTTTCTAACTCCCGGATTTTTGAAAAATTTCGGTAGCACCTCCTTTGCGCGGCTAGGACCGAAAAATTTCACAGTGGTAATAATTGCATGATATACATCTCATTACAAGAATGAGGCATCCCAAAACATGGGGAACACAATAATATACCACATCATAAACCGTAATCCGAGAACGTACCTTTTATTAAGCGGTTATTAGCATTTTAACTTACATTTTGCATTTAGCGCAGAAGCGAGCTCCACAAGCGAAGCGCAACCCCTTTGCTACATACTAAAATGCTCAATAACCAAGTTAGAACCATGCATATAAAGATAGATCGATATACTTATCATAAAAACACACATATAACATGTTTAGCTTCAAAACTGAAATTCCAATTCCAGGACAGCAAACGAATCTCAGTTTTTGGTTACATAAACGATAAAATTTGACAATGTATTCTAAACAAAAGTTGTTGCATTCGTTTCAGGCTTTCCGGAATGTCCAAAATCATTGAATTCGGACCTTCCGTTCAAAAGTTACGACCGTTTTACTAAATAGGAACGCCTCAGCCTGGGCAATGAATTGCGCAGGTCAGCGACGTTCACTCATATTTTCGACCCTCTAAATGACAGAAAAACACAAAACATTTAAAACAAAAGTTTTAGCTTAAGTTCTAAGCTTTCCAGAAAGGGTAAGATAGTCAAAATCCGATAAACCAGTAAAAAGTTATGGTAAAAATACTAAGGGTATATGCTACTGATTTTGCTTCCCTTTTTACACAGGCCAGCGAGAAGATTCAAATTTTTAACTAAGTAAACGAAGGAATTTCTAAAGACACTCTAAACAAAAGTCGTGCTACAGTTTCTAAGCTTTCCGACAAGTCTAAGTTCGTCGAATTTCGTCCATCCATTTAAAAGATATGGTTGTTTTCGTTTCAGTATATATTGGACAATTTTGGATTTTTCCAAAATTTTGCTTTTATTATTTCAAAGTACAAACCATCAAACTTCAATTTTCTAAAGAAACAATCATAAACACAAAGTCGTTTATTTTCTTATTTATCCATGAAATAAGTTTACATTCGATTTGTTTCCGATTTTTTTCAAGTTTGTTTCATTCATAATTTAAATTTAAGTCAATTTGCTTCAATTTAATTTCACTTTGCTTCAAATTTGAATTTAATTATTTAAAATTTTTATTCCGTTTATTCAATTCCATTTACACTAATGAATTCTATTTAATCAATTACCATCCATCTAACAACCAATGCATATCAAACATTAACATCCATCCAAAATCTATACTAATTCAATTATACATTTCCAAGTCAAAATTTTAATTTCATACACTTCCAAGTTTATTGACATTTAGTTTTATTCAAATTTAATTAGTTTCCATTTACTAAATTTAAATTTAATTCATTTTACAACTTAAATTTCTTTTATATTTACAACTATTAATAGATCTTCACATTTTATTATTCACTCTCACACTGGTATATTATTCCTCTACTTATCCTTATTAGCATTTTAAACTTTTTAAGTATTTGGTAAGTTATAGTTATGCAAATAGAATGTAGTTAAACAACATACAACCCCTTTTCATTCAAAGTTGAATTTTCAATTAATTAATTTTTAAGTCATTACTTAAATTTCACTATAATTTAATTTCACATTTACATTCACATATAGTATTTCCATTTTATATTAACATAATTGTGAATCACCTTTAAATGTTAATTTAATTCCAATTATTTACTAACAATTTTATTTATATTTGCAAACCATTAATTAAATGCATATTTCATTATTCAAACCTAAACTTGTATATTATCCAATTAACAATTCATATAACATTTTTGAACTTCTTAAATATTTTGGTAAGTTATATTTATGCTATAGAATGAAATTTAATACTATGCGAATTTTACAGTTTCAATTTTATTTTAAATTCATAATTTCCTAATTCTAAGGATATCTACTTCAATTGATATTTTCACTTAGCTCTTAGGTTCATTTCTCATTTCACAATTTAGAAGTTCCGTAATGATTCAAGTATTTGTTTATCTCAATAGTTTGAAGTCATTAAATATTAAAGAACTTAAGAATTTCAACTCCGGTTTCAATTCAAATCAAGTTTGAAATAATATATACTTATATTAATATATCAAGTCATACTATAGAGAATACAAAATAAAATTCAATTTTAATCAAAACAGGGTTTAGAAAAACTATTAAGTGATCTCCCCCACTTAGACTCTCGAAAATAAACGTCGATGATGCGTGCACTCATCACCGAAATCATTCTCTAGTGTCAAGAGGGGAGTATAACACTTACTTCATTTGAAATCCTTTGAAAACAATTTCTAATCGAATATATTATCATATAATACTTATATTATACATTTCAAATTTTTTGTTAATGAATGTTCAAAACACCGGAATTTAAATTCTCCATCTTAATTTAAATTCATTTTTATTTCATTTTATTTACCATTTATATTCATTGTCAATCATATTTACAAGTTTCATTTCTTAAAATCATTCAATAGTCAATAGTTAGAAATTATGACTAATCAACAATAAACGATGATAATCTAATATTATCATCTCTAACCAATACAATCAAAATTTATAAATTTTCAAGATAAGTCTTTTATATATAGAATATAATCCAAAACAATATTATGTCAATCTGTCCTATTCGAGTGTTTAGAAATTCCTATCGATGCCTTGGCGTCCCAAGTACCAACCAGAATTCATAAATACTCAACGGAACAAATTAACACAATATAAAATCATTTTTATATCAAAATTACAAATACGCTCTCTCATATACACTCAACTCATTCATATAGTTTACCTCTATTTCAATGAGTTATTCCCCACTAGAGCCAAGGTAATCTAAACCAAAGCTCTGATACCAACTGTAACGACCCGCATTTTTGACCGTTCAAGTCGACAATAATCCACACATGTCCAACTCAAACCGTTCAAAAAGGCAGATGGTTATTGGGGTTAAATAAGAAAACGAAAGAAAGAACAGAAGCAAACTCAGAATCTTGCAGCGGAAGGAACAAGATATAATAATAAAATAACAGTTCATGAAGCTGTTAAATAAATAAATTTGATTATTATTATACATCATAAATCAGAGTTACATACATTCAGAGTAATACAACAATGCAGCGGAACATAGTACAATGCATGGATACAGTAATAGTAAATATACCAAATCTTCGTCTTCGTCCTCCAGAATAATCTCCAACCTAAACTGAAATGCTCAGGCTGACCCGAGCGTAATGAAAAAACAAAACACTCGAGTCAGGACTAAAATATCTTATGTAAGTTAAATCGTAAAAGTAAATATGAGTGCGACGGCGTCGGAGATGTTTACGGGTTTTAGACACCTCCTATCCAGTATTTAACGTGCGTGCATTAACTTAAGAGATGTTCGGGATTTCCATCTCCTAAGGATCCGTTAAACTATCTACTATGTAATAGAATACGCTATATACAATAATGTCTATCATAAAGTAAAATATCAAACTAGCGTTAAGTCATGGCCCATTCCACCCTTAACACATTTTTATTCCCAAGAGCATATACAAGACCGTAGTTTCCCCAAAACCGGAAGTCACCAGAGGGCAATCCATATACTCAAGGTACAAACCTAAACGTAGTTGTCGCGAATAGGATAATCAGTATGACAAGGTACATGAGGCAATACCAACTAGGATACTAGTAGTTGCGTGATCCGGACTGATGTTGGGCATAGCAGCTACTACCCCAACACCGCGAAACAACACTCCCAAATCGCGGGGTGCACCCAAATCGAATCACAAAAGTAATAGACATGGTATCGAAGGAGTGTGTCCGCTAGAGATGGCGATCCTCAATGGCCCGGCGCGGCTCCTGTTTTAGTCATGTCAGGGGTCATCCAAAATCGTTCTCTTTCTTCAAATCAACACGTTCACCAAAACCATCCACTTCGTTCTGGATAAACACTCCACGAATATAGTTATTAAAGTGGTTTTCGGTATCGACAGAGAGTATGTCCATATCCGATCCCGGTCTCTTTAATAACTACGTTATATTTTTCACACCGGTTGGATCTTTTACATTTCAAATCGATTCATAATTGATATCAAAATATCATATTCGCTTCAAAATCAAATCCATTTCAAAATCATCATATCTACTCAAATATACGATTTCATTTCAAAATCATTTTTCGCCTCAATATCTCATTTCGATTTCAAAATCAATTTTCGCCTCAATATCTCATTTCGATTTCAAAATCATTTTTCGCCTCAAAATCTCATTTCGATTTCAAAATCATTTTTCACCTCAATATCTCATTTCGATTTCAAAATCATTTTTCGCCTCAAAATCTCACAAAACGATTCACATAAACTCGAATTCCAAAATTTAAAATTTAATCAAATTTCAAATCATCAATTTCAACTCGATTCAGCTTCTCAATAAACCATTTCAAATTATCAATTTCAAATACATATTTGAACCACAAAATAAGCCATTTCAGTTTCAATATATTTCGTAACTTTAAATACTTCACATTTCAAAACAGCTCATATATTTATATAAGAATATAAGATTCGCTTTAAAACCATTTCGTATTCAAATTAGAATATACTTCAAATTAAACATCCGTATTAAGTAGTTTACTTAATTTCTGGAGCAATTCCAATTCAATAAACTTAGATTCACATTCGGATTTCAAGAATTCATTTAAGTATTACATTCCAAATCAATTTCAGTTCAAATCACATTCAAATCAATTTTATCTTCAAATTTAATTCAATAGTTTCAATTTAGTCCAATTCACAAATTTCTTTGAATTTCAATTAAATTCCAAATTAATTAAATCTCAATTTCAAATCAATTTTCAATTCCAAACTCAACTTGAAATATCATTTCATATAAATTTTCTTAGAAATATTCAGAGTTCGATAAAAAGTCCAATCTTTTACAACAAATCAACTTTCGAAAATTTACGCCGTATTTCGATTTTTTCTTAAAATCTAAACTTCGAATAATTAAACAATTTCATTTACCAAGTTTAAATTCCAACATTTCGAGCTTCAATTCAAAATAATTCAATTTCCATAAATTGGATTTTTATTCTTAAAATCAATTCATTTAAATAATTTCAAAACAACTTTTTTAAAATCATTTAATTTAACCATCCCGGTGTCCGTATATAATTTCCTAACCTATGGCCAAGTGGATAATTATTTCAATTTTAATTTCAAGGATGGACATATATCATTTCAATCCAAATAGATGTCATAGGTATATCATTTCAACCTATTTCTTAATTTATTCGAAATGATTCAGTTTATAGTTTATATGCAATAAACAATATACATGATGATAGCATGATATATCAAAATAAATAAACAACCAATATCGACCAATAGCATCCATCACAACAAATCAACCATAAAGCCAATAACATTCACAACAACTTCATAATTATCAATATCAGGTAATTTGATTGCAATTAAATTTTAACTTCAATTTGACTGTCAATTTAATTTTCAACGGTGAATTCAAATGACAATCTATATGACAATTAAATTTTTATCAAACAACGACAAATAAATCCATATCACTTCATAATGTCAGATTTAACTACCATAAAGATATTCAGTCAATTGTGAGCGTATAAACACTCACCTTGAGTTTCGATTTTTAAATCAAATCGAACAACGTTCGATTTAACCTAAAATTTTAACGAGCTCCAAATGTCTTCGGACCTAAACTGCAGCGTAGCTCTCGTCGCTGCGATTCCAACGTCGCCAGATGTTTCGCTTCGAAGCGGACCTCGTATGCAAAAGTTACGCTTAAATTAATATAACGATATAATTTAAAACATGATTAGCAATTAATTAATCGTTTAACCTTCTTCTTCTTCTTTACGCGCATTAGCACAGCCGAACCCATGAACGCAACAACCACCACAAAACGCACGCAACTCGAGGCAGCCGGGGTTCGATCAAGATGTCCCCATGCGAGCGCCTCCAGGAGAGCCACCAACGCCAGAAGTTTTGCATCACCAGTCGCCGCCGTTTGCACGCAAACCAAGAAAATACGCACGACTTCAAAGCCAGATCTGGACCAATCCGTGATGAATTAGCACGAATCAACCGTATGGATTTGAAGAGCTCGCCGAGATCTACACTTTTGCTTTTGGAATTTTTCGATTTCGTTGAACGGATTGAGAGATAAAGAGGAAAGAAGTTCGAGCGATTCTGGCCATTGAATAGGTGGCGGCCATGAGATAGAGTTAGGATTTCTGAAATGAAAAATGATAAAACTGTCTCGGTTTTGAGTGTGTATTTATAAAGTTAGGTCCAAAATCGTTCGAACTCCAAACGAGACGTGCCGCCAGGCGTTTATAAGGTTTTACCCCCGTTCCGGACGCAATGGAACTAGTCCCAAGGCCTAATTCAATCGTATGTGGAAGATAGCTTTTTGAAGTCGGTTATTTTAATTAACGACGTTAAATTTCTACGCGTTTCAAGCTCGCACGACCAACGACAAGTCCGATTGCTACGAAAATTGAAACCTTACAATAATTCACTGTTACGGATCCGATGAAACTGGTTTCGTCGAAATCCGAGACAGTTGTAAAAATGGCTATTTCTACAGTCTAATTTCAATATAAAATTCCCAATTTTAAATTATTAACTTTTAAATCAAATTTCAATTGTTCACAAATTTCATTTTTAATTTCACAGTAATTAACAATCTTTTACAATGCAGTTTTCCATTATAAATCCAGTATAAAAGATTACATTAGATTCAGCGTTCAATTATATTGTAATTCAAATCAAGTTATTTAATTCCAATTGAATTCTTTTATTTCGATTTACACTTTCATTATTGAATCAACCATTTACTTATACATTATTATAAATAGTTTATAATTCATTTACTTTCATTTTCTTCAACTACCATCTTATTTAAATTCACAGTAATATTAAATTACATTCATTTACGTTGATTTCAATATTATAACTTCAATATTAAATGTAACATTTTATTTATTTCGTTGTTTACAATCAAATTCAATTCAATTCAATTACTTGTTACATTCAAATTTAAATCTTTACTTACGTTCAATTACAAGTTAACATCCATATTTAATTTACAAATAAGTTATTTCAGAATTCAGTTTTGTATTTTAACTTGAAATTCACATTTAACAACACAAAATTTTATTTCCTTCGGACTTTTATCCAAAATTTTCATTTTAATTCGTATTTTTAAAGTGTTAAAAATACGGGTCGTTACAACCCAAGTGCTTAAGCTATGTCTATTAGTATCCCCAGTTAGATTGCCAATCCCTTAAACTTATGGCATATAAAAAATAATATACATTGGTATCCCAAATGAAGTTGTTAAACTCATAAAACATATGGCTTATCAAGCCATCAATATAACAATTCAAAATAGAAAGCTTGATACATCCATGTCGCTTATGGCATCCATGCCACTAAAAATGATATCGAATCCCTATTTGAAATTAGAAAACAAAACTATGATTTTATCAAGTATAAGGTTATACTGCCGAAATCATAGGTTATCGCTTTCTTAAAACATAGGCTATCTCTCCTTTAAAACATACTTCTTGTTTGCAAAAGAAAACAAGGTTTCTCATCCTAAAAAGCATCGATTTCAAAATAAAACAGTTACGGCATCAAAGCCGCATACCCGGTTGCCGAAAATAGGAAAAACATGTGATGTCGGAGCTGACAAGCTACGACATCAATTACTCAAGTCGAAGTCAATTTCTTCTAGCATCAATACTTCAAAAAATCTATGATGTCGAAAATATATTAGTTCCGCTATTATTCTGAAAAATAAATGATATCGAAAATGACGACTTGCGGCATCGAAACCTTTAAGGCATAGGTTTCAAGTAGAAGACTTACGACATCAATACCGTATGAAATGGATTTAATAAACAAAAGAACAAGGGATGTCAGAATGGTTATGGTGAGTTACAAAATCAATGATGTCGAAATGATGGTATGCCGAAGTCCATATATATACATCTATATATCTAACATAAGTTGATATTGTATGCATCTATCCATGTGGATGTCGAATTTTATATTGGCGAGATGGGCATCGAACATTCTAACATACGAATGGCAGCATCGTAACTAATATGAAATCTGTTTTATTTCTATATAAAGGAATTTTTTCACCAACTCTAATTCCTTGTCAATTTTCTATCAGTTTAAAACAAACTTAACCAATTTCTTTCTGGAAAACTACCACAAGTCGGTTTTATCTTTTCAAAAATGTTTACCAACTTTAAATAATACCCTTAATTAATATTAATTTAACTGCTTTTCTAGAATAATAAATTTATAGAAATTCATAATCACTTAGGAAAAAACATCAAAAATCAGTAAAAATTAGAAATTATATATTCTTTCTATTATAAAAATTTTGGGGCCAAAATAATTATTTAATTATTTTTAATAATTAAAACCCGAAATGAACACTATTTCTTGTTAGGAAAACTATAAAATATTCATATTAACTAGGAAAATTATGAAATTAAAAACCCATCTTCAAAATAATGTTATACACAATATACCAGAAAAATCAAATCAATTGAAGATCAAAAACTTAGGTTTTACCTTTAAAACCTATCATAATAATTCCATAAAATTTCCATAAATCATTATTCTATCCAAACAATGATCAAACATCCATAACATGGTAATACAATCAAGATCAATTTAGAAATTAATCATAACTGAATTCAAGCACAAGCAATAGAGATGGTTAACTATTATTCACCTTAGATCAGATGATGATATTGAGGTTTGATGGAGTTTAGCTTACCTAAGCTTTGCCCTTTGAATCCCCTTTTGATTTCCTTTTAACCTACCCTTTAGGAATGACCAACCTCTAAGTGTTTGCTTTTGATTGTTTGTGAATGTAAAATGAGAACGAATGAGAGAGGGAGGGCTTAAGGAATGAAATAGGGCTTTATTCCTAATTTGTCCCTCTCATATATTCCCTTCTACATTAAGGTTTAAAACAATCTTATTAATTGATTAGTTAAGCCTGACCCAATTAATTATCAAATCTCATCCTCCTTATCCCACTACATTATTCTATTTAATCTATCAAATTAAATCTCCAGAGAAATGTTAAACTAAAATTAGAGGTGTTACAAATGCAATCACTATATTCTTATTTAATACTATCTATGGGTAAGTTGCTAACAATTCCTAATCACAAATAAAGATAATGAGCAATTCTACTAGAAATAGCTTAGGTGAGGAAGTTGAGATTCTAGGTGTGAACATCCCTATATGGTTCCACCGGTATCTGCAAGAAAGGAGACAGGTTGAGCTTAATTTGATTAAAGGAGCATATTTGTAATTTTCTAATATATATATATATGCATGTATGTATGTATGTATGTATGTATATGTATGTATGTATGTATTAATATGCAACATCCTATACATTTTGACTTATAAGGTAGTTGTTGGATTTTTCCTTATGTAAGAAAATAATTGTGAGTTAAAACATGTTAAGATTATAACAGTTGAGGTGAAAAATAAATCCTTCACATTCATTGTAATTTAATCCATAAAGAAATGTTAGTAGAGGTTTCTTATATTAACTAGCAGTAGCGAGTAAATTATGAATTCAAAGGTGAGTAAAAGAAGAGTAGCACCATAGACCCATATCGTAAAAGTGTGATGTTGATAAGGCAAAATAAAGGCATTAAATAAGGACTCCTCATGATTAGAATACATCTCCTCTTGGTTGTAGAAATCCCATTGAATTACTATAATGTTCCTACATTGGAATTAGACACTATATTAGCATATATACTTGAGTTAACCATTTTAAAAGCATAGGACCTAAATCATATGCACTTAAGGCATTATTATCTATAATTAGGCATGTGTAAATTAGATTGTTTTTAACTACTCGAATTTAAGTGTTAAACCAATGGAAATGTTTTCTAAAAGTTAAAAATATTAGATGTTTGATTTTTTAAAAGAAAAATAAGTTGGGCTATGATTTTCTATGAAATGATCACAAAACTTTATGAAATTTATTTAAAAAGTGGAATTGAAAGAATTTGTTAAAAAGCAATTTTTAATAACTGCTTTAAAGCTTTTTTTTAGTAAAATTTTTAGTGTAAGGACTATTATTGCACTTACCCTTGATGTGTACTTTTCTTTTGACAATGAAACCTTGAAAGGATAATTGTGCAGTATGTAAAACCTTGCTTTTAAATCTCTTTTATCAATAAGAAATGATCGGTGCTTGAAAATGTCTTCTATAAATATTTCTATCACATATTAAAATAATAATAAGTTAAAATATCACATTTTCTTTTAAAATACAGTTTTGAGAAAATTTCATATTTTTAAAGAAAAAGTTTAGAAAGATATGTTATATGTCCACTTTTCTAAATCAAGCCGAACCATTTTGAAAAAAATTGAATTGAAGAAAGATGTCATGATTTTTATCAAAAAGGAAACTTTTATTAAAATTAACAAAGGATTTTATAGTTTTAGAAACTTACTAGTTTTTTTGAAATGATGTTAAAATCAAAGATTTTGATTTGAAAAGTAAAATGAAAGTATTATTATGCTTATCGCTTAAAAAGAAAAGAAGTATATTGGAGCTAGGTAAGTAGGATTACACAGCCTAAAAGGACTAAATTTACTATGGAGTTTTGAAGCATTGAAATATTTAGGGCAGAGATAGGAAGTAATATGGAGATTTAGTGACCTTTTCAATCGACGTTTGAATTGGAAAGCTAGAGTACTAAATCAAACTTCCTATAATAGTGAAGACTTAATGCCACTTTGTGTTTTTCTACCAAAGTATGGGTTGAATTGTAGAATCTTTGCATAAGGAAGTTTGGAAAGTATGATTTGGGTAAACCATGTTTTTAAAGTAAGGAAAGAGTGAGCTAAGATATTTTATTGTATCAAAGAATGCTATGGATACATGAAGTTTTCGCGGTATGGCTGACTGTTATAAGAAGAATTTATTTTTCTCATGGAACTCCGAATGTGAGCATGCTTTTATTTAGCTAAAGGAGTTATTGACTAGTACACCTATTTTAGTACTCTCTGATGGGTTGAATGCGTAATCTACATATACTGATGCTTGCGGTACAAGACGGTGCGCTGTTTTGATGCAAAAAGGTAGAGTCGTTTGTTATACTAGCAACAGTTTGCTGGTGCACGAGAAGAATTATCTAACCCATGATCTTGATATGGCAGCTTTTGTTTTGCTCACAAGTCTTGGATATGGTTTAAGTTGTTTATAGATTATAAGTCCCAAAAGTATTAGTTGTTTTAAACATCGCTGGCAGAGGAAGACGATTTGGATTATTTGTAGATGGATATTGTTGATCCGACATTTCAAGTAATGTTGCGCCACACATATTGCTTTTGGCTTGGGAAGTTATAGGTACCAGGCAAGTACGTGACGTCTTACAATATTCATTCTATGGCGATATTTAAGAAGTATTGATAGTTGAGTTGTCGTCACAACTACAGGTATTTTATTGGGGCTGAGGTGACATGAGTTCCATGAGATGTTCACAAGGCTAGGATATCATCCATTTTAGATGTTCCTAGATGATTCTTTTGGTATGATGCTATTTAAATATTAAACATTATGTCTATTGGATTAAAATGGAAAGGCATCGTTCCAACTTGAGTTGTCTTGACCATAAAACAGGTGGAATACTATTGTAAGAAGTTATGTTTAGGGAACGATCTCATTGATGGGATTGCAAGGAATAGTAAATTTTGGAAGTTAAAACTACAAAAGATATCCTAGATGAAGTTGGAGTAAGATTGTGCAAGGGATGGTTAATTCAAGGATTTAGGCTCTCGTTAAGAAAAAATATTACTATTGGCATGCGTTAGGAATGTAGAGGTGATTCTCATAGAAAATAAGACTTGGAGATTTTTGGTAAGGTTAGGAGGAAAAGATAATAAGATTATTTTCAATCATCCCATAGATTGGAAGAAGGCTATTTATTTAAGGAAGTTCGTGAAATACTGACTTAGGATCCATAGTTTGTGTTGCATAACAGTTGCACGTGAACGATGTATCACCTAGTCGATTACCTTCAATGCTAAAATAGTTTTAGCCTACCATTTCATTTAAGTTTAGGACTTCACGTAGACATAGGAATTTAATTGCTAGGTTTGAATAGGAGAATAGGTTAGGATTACCCTACTTGAATGCTTCAGTATTTAGTTGCTTGTATATTGTAGAACTTAGGATAAATCCCTATAGATTATAGATGTGATACTTCGGTACCACGATTACTTAAGGATTGGAAAAAAAATCATAAGTGAAATGAGATGGCATAAGTTGAATCAAATTGGAAAAGAACTTATGCTATTTTTAACAGTATAAGAAATCACCTGGTTTGGATATCCTTACGTAAAAAATTAAGGAATAACAAAAGATCTAAGTTAGTGGATACTATTAGGGACACCATTCACTTTCGAGTTGTCATACCTTAGTATCTAGAAGTTGAAGTAATCAATATACTGCTGGATGATTTAAGGCATTTGGTATGTGCATTGAGTGTTGCATAAGGCTACATTTCCGTTAGAGAATACTTGTGCTCAAATTAATTATTACGGTACATGTCGACATCTTTTTATTTGAGTTGGTAGCAAGGATTGTAGAGGTTTCTTTATGCACTTACATTTTGGTTGAAGTTACAAGCTAGGAGAAAAGATGATAAGTGAGGTCAGAAGGATGATCTACTAGAGAGTACTTGGAAGGTGGAAGAGAGAATCTGAACTTTTCATCTCGACTCCTTACAAAAGCCTTTTCCGTAGATGGAGGAGACTGCAAGAGATAGGCAGAAATCATAGGCTGGCAAAAGACACACGAAGCTGAAGTCCGCGGTGGGGTGACATGTTCTATGTGAGGATCTCGCCGTTTAGATACGTTATGGGGTTGGTAGTTTAGAAAAGTTAGAGCTAAGGGTTGTAGGGCCTTTTCTAATTTTGGATAGAGTGGGGAAATTAACATGTAAAGCGAAGCTTCCTAAAGGGTTGGCAGGAGTTCACAATGTTTTCTATAGGTCACACTTGCGGAGGTGTTTACACAATTCAGCTACCATGGTCAAGCCTAGTCGGTTAGAAGAAGCTGAAGTAGAAAGCGAGTCACATGTTTGCCAACATGCATTGTGGAGCATGGGATAATGCGATTTTGCAATAAAGTAATTAGACTGGTTATAGTCTAGTTGGAAGATGATCCGGTTGAGAGTACTTAGGAGCCTAAGGAGAGAATCCGAGCTACCCATTTAGGGCTCTTTTCTGGTGAGTCTCTATTTAGAATAGCTAATTACTTGTGTGCTTAGGTTTTAGCTTAGTATACCATATAATTAGGGATGTTTAGATTCTAGGAATTGGTGTGAACGAGTCATTAGGGCATGTTTTGGATGATGGTTGCTATTAGGTGTATTTATTAAGTAAATCTTTGCACACATGGGCTAATATATTCAGGTTAGTCTACACTTGCACCATCAGTTGTTTCATTTTCTTAAGTTATATGCATATGGTTGTTCATATGTATTGAATGGTTGCTCATTCATATAGAATCGCAAGTATATGGAATTGCATACATATTGCATGCATGGCATAAGCACTTGCATTACAGGAGGTCGACTAGATCAGGTGACCGCCTAATTTTTGCATTAGTTATAGGTTCATATGCATTCCAACCTATACGTACATATTGCACTAGAAATCAAAACTATGGAAAATGGTTGCCAGTGGTTGATGGTTGAGTAGATGATTGTATATATTAATTTTTGAGTACACGATTTGCATTTTCTGTCCTTGAAGATTTCGAGAATGAAAGCCTTTTAAGGGGAGAAAAATGTAAGACCCCACACAATTAACAAAAAATGTATTAAAGGAAATTAATTTATTAATACTAAAGATAAAAGTGGAATTTGAACAAATGTCAGAATTTGGCTATGAAACTTACACCGTTGCATTCGTGATAATTTTCTGGACAACATTCATACAAATTTTTTTGTAATCGGAGTTCGTATGGAAAAGTTATTGAAGTTTAAAGATTTAAAAACAGAAATTATTAAATATACATAAAAGGAAAGTAAATTTTAAATTAGGTAACTTTAATAGGTCGACACCATCATTAGGACCGGTCTACACCTAGCTGTCGACCGCCCACAATGAATCAGTCGACCAGTCAAACATTGATGGCGAGGGTTAGCCTAGCCGAACGGCCTGGATTTTATTATAATAAATCCAATGGTGAGCGTTGATTTCAACATTTATGAATATGACATGAACCTCACTGTAATTGTTTGAGAACCCATAATCTAAGCGGTATGCTATAAACTCTCTATCTCTTCAAAAATTGCTAAAACAAAATAAGAGAAAAATCAAAGTTAAGGAAGAAGAGGAGATAATCAAATTGGAGATAAAATCAAACTAAGAGGGATCAACAAATCAATGAGCGAGCGATTCAACCCGGGATAAAAGGGAGAAAGCTCTTAAGAGGTGAGTGGATTGATTATTACGATATGATGATTAACAAATAATTGGATTTATTTATACATCTATTCGTTCTGGAAATTTATCAGATTTAAATCTTTTTAATTTTATGATTATTTATCAGTAAATTGCAATTATATTGAGATAAGAATGAATGTCTAGACTGTATGGATATAACCTCTAATTGAACTAATTTTGATTAAAGTGAATTGATTTAGATTTGAAGTGATTTTGAGATATGATTTGAATTGATTTAACTTGATTTGAATATGGATATACCCTTTTATTCACTTTGGATTGAATCTGAGATTTAATATGTATATACACGATTGATTTCACCCTGAACTAATTTTGTTATGTAAATATATATATATATATATATATATATATATGATTACAAAATTAATAAACTGAAATCGTGTAAATGAAATTATAAAATATGCATGAAATTAATTGGAATTATATGCAGAATTGTAGACTTAAAAAAATAGATGAAATATGGTTAGAAGTTAGGAGATGATCACTGTTAAACAAAATATGACTCACTGTTAAAAAATGATTAAAGTTAACTAAATAAAAATAGTAATCAAAATTGACCGGATGATAGCCCACTACAGTTTATTGACAGCAAGCAATCGAGCGCTACAGTAGCAGGCAGTCAACCAGTAGGCGTATTCTCTACATGGGTTGAACCTCGGCCTATGGCCTAAGTTTATATGCATGTGTGTATATTACTATACATAATAGTATATATGTTATGTTAGTATGGGAAGTTAGTTCCCTAATCTTTGAATTCTGAATACTACAAGACTGAAGCAGAAATGTATGAGGGAAAATAGGCCTAGACACTATTTATTTTATGAATTGATATTCGATTTAAGGCAGTTCGATTGCGAGGGTGTGCTAAGCATGACACTAGCAAGAGGCTCCTCGTATGCGACACTATTGGTGGATTCCTGGTGCAGTGCATGGTCTAGCACTATTGAGTGGCTCCTCAGTGCATACGATGATTTGGACATGATAGTGTTGGTGGATGCCCGTACGGTGCAATATGTGGCATTACCAGAGTTATTGGACATGGATGGGTCAGTAGACCCTAAGTCATCTTTGGTGCTGGTCGGCATTGTGGGATCCTTTCAATGTGTATGTATGATACATGCAGTCATTGTTTGGGTAATGCAGTCCCATGGGTGATATTTTATGTGATCATATGTTAAGAGCAATCCTAGAGATTAATATTTAGATCCATTGTCGGTCATTCGTCTGATCCATTGTTGATCAGTTGTCTGATCTATTGTTGGTTAGTGGTTTGATTTGTTGTTCGACCCCTAAGTATAAACCTCTACAAGATGTTTCATTGTAGGTATATTTAGAACCATATTCCTTAAGTTAATGTGACCAACCCAAGTAAGTAATTCATAAACACCAGTAGGACTCCTTTGGTCACATAGATTATAAATGAAGTCAATTGCATGTGATCACTATATATTAATACAATTCATTCACCAGACTTTTGTATGACCCTCTCCTTCCCTTTTTTACCCCACCGCAAAAGGACATGACAATAGGTGATTGGCCCAGTCTAGTACGTGGAGAAGCAAGCTTGGCGTCGGCGTTGCATGTTATTCTTTATTATTCTCCATGTAACTATCTATTGTATTTAGTAACTATTAGATCTTATGCTATTATTTTATAAACTCTTGTAACGACCCGGAATTTTCGATCCCAAAATTCCAGATAGTTAGGAAAAAGAAGAAAAGAGGTAGAAGAAGAATCAGAAAACAAAACACAGAATCTCACATTCGCAGCGGATCAAAATATAATATCAAATAATAGCATTTATACAAAGAAAAGCTGTACTTGCCAATTCATATACAATACATCAGAGTACAATCATTCACAAATAAACTGGACAGTTATAACAACTTGTCCCTGACTACTATCAATACAATCTCAAAATACACAGCGGAATATACTACATATGTTCCTCCCATCTAGCTCATCTCCTGAACTCCAGAACGTCCTAACTTGGAAATCTGTAATACTCGGTCTGACCCGAGCATTACAATAAAGTAACACCCGAGTCAGGCTGGAAACCAGCGTGAGTAAACCCTTTTAAATTGAAATACTAAGGTTGTAAAACTTCTTTGAAAACCAGGGTAACTCGTTCATCACTACGAGTTCTATCTCACTATAGCCAAACATTTATTTCACCAATCCATTGATATTTTAAAACAATATCTACCGTTACTTAGTTTCAATGGTCTAGTTTCCTTAATTTATTCCATTCCAGCCTATTTGATTTTCAAATCAAATCTATAAAGAATTATAGATTACAAATCGAAGTGGTTCCGGATATCACTAATATCTGATCCCGGTCTCTTCGAATCAAATGTCATCTTTTAAGCCAAGATGTTTAAGTTAAACAATTTAATTTAAATTCAGGATATCATATTCACATAGTAATTCTATCATAGATAGATAACTTACATTACCACAATTCAACCAAAGCATCTCATATCACAGAGCATCACAATCACATATCAGATATATCAAATAATCTAAGGCATTCAATATTATTCAATCATCCATAAGCAAGATTAATTAGATGTAAAATTCCTAATTAATTTAACTTAATCTTCAAATAAATTAAATTGATTACTTTGATTACTTTTAAATCCTGCTTACCTAACATTAATTAATTAACCTTTAATTACTTACATTAATTAATGATCCTTTAATTACTTACATTAATTAATTATCCTTTAATTAATTTTATTAAGTGATTATCCTTAATTAATTAAACTAATTAATTATCTTAAATTAATTACATTCATTAACTATCCCTTAATTACCTTCACGAGCCATACTCCATCATCCCCGACCTCTCTCTCTATCTTCTCCCCTTCTCTTATTTCCTTAAACTAGCTGATCCACTCGCGTACACCCCGAGCCCAGCCCAATACAAACTCGAGCCAAACCAAAATCTACCCGATACCATTCCCGAGCCTCTTCCTTTCTGTCATCTAAACACAGCAACACACAAAACTAGACAACATTGTCACACGTGCACGTGCACACATGATCAGAACCCCTCCGACCATTGCCGCTACCACCAGCCAGTCGTCGGTATCCCCCCAGTCGACCCGAACGTCCAGAACTTCGATCGACTCTGCCTATCGAAATCGAGCCAGTCAGCCACCACAGAAACCCAGACCTGATCATCAAATCCTTCTCGTGCCGCCGCCTACGACCACTTGAGAACTCATCGATCGACCCAAAGCTTCGCCGCAGTCCCACGCTTCAATCCCCCTCAGTCCGGTCCATCCCGATGCACCCACGACAACGCTATGTCCTCGAACACAATGACGACTAAAAACTAGTCGTTAAACCCTAACTTGCCGTCGACTAACCACCACAGTGAACTAGAAATTCACCAACCATTTTTCCCACGACCCTCATCACTCAAGCTTCCTCCAGCATCAAGCACGTCGCTCATCCTCCCTTCGATCGTCGTGAATCGACGAAATTCCAATTCTCGTTCATCTCGCGAATTCTCCTCAACCACAAACTTAAAAATTATAATATTACCATTAAAAATCATCATATTGAAGTACGAATCAGTTTATATAATTAAAACGTGGAATTTAATCCACCGATTTTTTGACTTGAATTAGCTTTCAATGTAATTTCTTGTTTTCAGTAAACCTACTTGTTAATTATAATTAAAAATGTTTTTAAAAATAGAATCTGGTCAATACTAACATTTTCCTTTTAAAGATCCTAACCTAAAAGAGATTTGGGGAAAGAGAAATGGATTTTTGAACTTATTTTAGCCTGTTGAAATCAAAACAGAGGCAAGTTTATCTATATACAGACATGCACACACATTACTTCATATTTTTATTCATGCAACATATTAATTCACACATGCAAACATTTCCACAACATTAATTCAATTATTTATCACATGCATCAAGATATAAACGAATTAAATTTTAGAAAAAAGATGTTTACTCACTGATTTTGTATAGAGAAGCTTGGAAATGCTTTGATTTTAAAAACTTTGAAAACTGGAAATTGTTTTGAACTTGATCTGATCTTTGCTTTAAGTTGAGTTGAAATTTGCTTGAATTAGCTTGCCTCAGGTTTGCAATAGTTGTTTGTAAAGATTGTTTGCTTTAGATTTTATTCTCTGGTTTTGTTTTCAGGTTTGGAAGATGAAAGAAAAAGGATTGAGAAAAGAGAAATGAATATGCAGCCTGGTTTTCTTTAAACACTTTAAAATTTATATTTCAACTTTTAAAAGAAAACTATGCCAGTTGTATTTTGCATGTCACCCTTAGCTTATAAATGTCTTTTTTTGCATGCATTTATATTTTCTTATGTTTTTATATTTATCTTTTATATTTTTATTTACCATGTTTACTTAAAGAAATATTATAAAAACCCTTTTATTTATTCTTATTTCATTTTAAACTTAAGTTATTTCTTCAACTAAATAAAAAATCAGTATCTCAATAGTGAAAATCAGTTAATTATCCAATTATGAGATGTCCAAAAATTCAGGTTATCACATTCCTCCCTCTTTAAATCTTTTCATCCTCGAAAAGAAACGAAGCCAGAATTTTATTAAAATGTTCATTATCATTTAAATTACTCTTTGAACATTTTTATCTATAAACTCATTTTATTTAAATTTTTTAAAACACTTTAAAATCTACATAATATTGCCAAAAATAGCTTTATACAAATACTTTAATAACTCGATATCTCAACAATTCCATCCTTGTTCTCACAGAAATTCGGCCATACGTTGATCAGGCGTAGGACTGAATATCTATAAGTACTTGGTAAACCCATTTTCAACACCCAGTCAAAATACTTGGAAAATAATTTTTACTGAAAATATATAAAACAATTTTTTTTGAAAATAGAGAGAATATCTTTGGTGAGAATGCTCTGGAAATCATCACCCCCATCCATGGTTGCAGTTAACCCAATGGTTATGTTGCCATCCCGATAAAATCCATTGAAAACTGTAGGCCTCCGTGCCCCTCGATTACACCATGGAACCCGCTACAGATCGCAGCTACATCTGGGGTTACGTTGCTATCACAGCAAAAACCCTTATAACTGTAGGCATCAGCACCCTCGAATTTCGCTGCCAAAAATGAAACTTCTCCACTCCACTCAACCATAGATCGCAGTCTATCGATGTTACGTTGCCTTCCCGGCAAAATCAAACATAGACCGTTGACACTCACCTCCACACGATTTTCGCTATGGTCCACAGTAGATCGCAGCGACATCGAGTTACACTGTCGTCACAGCATAACCCAAATGCCTCTGTAGGCATCAGCGCCCTCGACTTTCGCTACCAAATAATCCTCAGGAACTAGTTCGTCCGGACTCCTCACAGGATCAACTTTAGAACCCCCCTTAGGGCTCAAGGCAGTACCACCTTATGGCACTCCTGAGAAGTTCATTTCAAGGGAGCACCTTTTTCCCCAAAGCCATTCTCAAAACACTTTATACTATACACTTATAATATCTTCAAATCATACCCTTTATGATTTATATCAAAATCTCCTTTACACAAAATCGATATCCCAAATTGATAGTTCCAAACTTGGCTTTCCAAATTCCCAAAACTGATTTTTCTCAAAAATCAAAAGCCTTTCCAAAATCCATAGGTTCCAAAACCTTTTCCAAAATCATTCTCATAAAATCCCTTATATATACTAGTATAAATCGCACGTACGTGCATCTAATAGCTTTGATGGTCACAATATTTTTATTTTAAAAGTTATGTTGGTGGTGTCGGTTGCAAATTTATAGTGAAATTATGTTTAAGGGTGCTTGGGAAAGGGATGGTGGTGGAGGTTGTAAATCGACGGTAATATTCCGTCGGTGGATTGGGGCATTTTTGGAATTTCAAAAAGACACGGTTGAAATTCAATTCATCGAATTTCCATTATTAATAGTAGAGATATATAACTTTGAAAATATTTGGATCACTTCATACTTGTATAAATTCCCTTTTTATACTTCAAATACTTTCAAAAACCCTTTTCTTCTGGCTATAGATTCAACAAGGGGAGTTTATCATATATAACAAAGATATATAACTTTGTTTATTCCAAATCAAATATTCAAATTTGATTAATCTTTTTATAAAGTTATTAATCATATCACTTTTCTATAAAATGAGTTCTAATCATAGAAATATCCAATTCCCATTTAAATTGATTCAATTTCAATTCAATTTAAATTAACTTCAATTCCTATCCCAAATTCAAATCAACTCCCAATTGAATTTCAAACTTATTCAACTTCAATTTCACTTCAAATTAATTCGATTCAAATTTTCCATTTGAATTTGATTCTTATCCATCTTCAATCACAATTCCAATTAATTTAAATCAAATTCAATTTGAACTAATTCAATTCAAATCTCAACTTAAAACCATCTCGAATTTCATTTTGAAATTTCTAATTCAAGCTGTTCATTCTAAACTCATTTAACTCCCCTTAAGTTAAATTCAATTTAATCCAGTCAACTTTACCCAATTTGAATTCCCATTTCAAATTTTAAACTTTATATTAATAATCTTCCCACTTATAAGTTCAAAAACTTATCACTTTGGGTTTTCATATCACATTCCAAGGAAAAATTTAAAACTCAACACTTAGAGTTTATTTCAAATCATCTTTGATATTATGTATATCCTCATTTATACATATTTATTTCCTTTACACACCAAGTTATACCTTAAATTTTTAAACCATCTTTGGTTTTAATTCAAAACAAATTTCTTTAAAACAATTTTCAAGTTTTCTGGACTTAGATTTAAAACTTCACAATTTTAAATTATCTTCAATTCCAATTTATAGGTCATACTCACCTAAAAGTTTACTTCCCTAAAATATTTCATTTTTCTTAATCATTAACAACATTTCATTATTAAACACAACAACCATTTATGATAATAACCAAGATATCATATCTAGAAACCAATTCATTATTATCTTTATTCTGAAAACACTTCTACAAATTCAAGATTTTAATTTCAATTTGGATCCATTTCAAACTTATCTACATTCAATTTCAATTTGGTTGTATTACTATTACCATTTAATTCTCATTATTTTATTTAATTCCAATGATTCAACAACCAATTTCTTTTTAATATATTTAATAATTAGAAAAATTATTTCTATATATATCAAAATATAACTTATATAAAAATCATTTATTTTTAAAACCATTTTAAAATCTTTATATAAGAAAATAACAAGTACGCTCTCATATATAATACTCTCAACTCATTTTAGGGTACTATTGACCCTATCCTTAATGAGTAAACCCACCAGAGCCAAGGTTCTCGCTTAACCTTCAGCTCTGAACCAAATGTAATGACGCAGAATTTTCGATCCCGAAAATTCCAGATAATTAGGAAAAAGAAGAAAAGAGGTAGAAGAAGAAACAGAAAACAAAACACAGAATCTCACATTCGCAGCGGATCAAAATATAATATCAAATAATAGCATTTATACAAAGAAAAGTTGTACTTGCCAATTCATATACAATACATCAGAGTACAATCATTCACAAATAAACTGGACAGTTATAACAACTTGTCCCTGACTACTATCAATACAATCTCAAAATACACAGCGGAATATACTCCATATGTTCCTCCCATCTAGCTCGTCTCCTGAACTCCAGAACGTCCTAACCTGGAAATCTGTAATACTCGGTCTGACCCGAGCATTACAATAAAGTAACACCCGAGTCAGGCTGGAAACCAGCGTGAGTAAACCCTTTTAAATTGAAATACTAAGGTTGTAAAACTTCTTTGAAAACCAGGGTAACTCGTTCATCACTACGAGTTCTATCTCACTATAGCCAAACATTTATTTCACAAATCCATTGATATTTTAAAACAATATCTACCGTTACTTAGTTTCAATGGTCTAGTTTCCTTAATTTATTCCATTCCAGTCTATTTGATTTTCAAATCAAATCTATAAAGAATTATAGATTACAAATCGAAGTGGTTCCGTATATCACTAATATCTGATCCCGGTCTCTTCGAATCAAATGTCATCTTTTAAGCCAAGATGTTTAAGTTAAACAATTTAATTTAAATTCAGGATATCATATTCACATAGTAATTCTATCACAGATAGATAACTTACATTACCACAATTCAACCAAAGCATCTCATATCACAGAGCATCACAGTCACATATCAGATATATCAAATAATCCAAGGCATTCAATATTATTCAATCATCCATAAGCAAGATTAATTAGATGTAAAATTCCTAATTAATTTAACTTAATCTTCAAATAAATTAAATTGATTACTTTGATTACTTTTAAATCCTGCTTACCTAACATTAATTAATTAACCTTTAATTACTTACATTAATTAATGATCCTTTAATTACTTACATTAATTAACTATCCTTTAATTAATTTTATTAAGTGATTATCCTTAATTAATTAAACTAATTAATTATCTTAAATTAATTACATTCATTAACTATCCCATAATTACCTTCACGAGCCATACTCCATCATCCCCGACCTCTCTCTCTATCTTCTCCCCTTCTCTTATTTCCTTAAACTAGCTGATCCACTCGCGTACACCCCGAGCCCAGCCCAATACAAACTCGAGCCAAACCAAAATCTACCCGATACCATTCCCGAGCCTCTTCCTTTCTCTCTTCTAAACACAGCAACACCCAAAACCAGACAACACTGTCACACGTGCACGTGCACACACGATCAGAACCCCTCCGACCATTGCCGCTACCACCAGCCAGTTGTCGGTATCCCCCCCAATCGACCCGAACGTCCAGAACATCGATCGACTCTGCTTATCGAAATCGAGCTAGTCAGCCACCATAGAAACCCAGACCTGATCATCAAATCCTTCTCGCGCTGCCGCCTACGACCACCTGAGAACTCACCGATCGACCCAAAGCTTCGCCGCAGTCCCACGCTTTGATCCCCCTCAGTCCGGTCCATCCCGATGCACCCACGACAACGCTATGCCCTCGAACACAATGACGACTAAAAACTGGTCGTTAAACCCTAACTTGTCGTCGACCAGCCACCATGGTGAACTAGAAATTCACCGACCATTTTTCCCACGACCCTCATCACTCAAGCTTCCTCCAGCATCTAGCACGTCGCTCATCCTCCCTTCGATTGTCGAGAATCGACGAAATTCCAATTCCCATTAATCTCGCGAATTCTCCTCAACCACAAACTTAAAAAATATAATATTACTATTAAAAATCATCATATTTAAGTACGAATCAGTTTATATAATCAAAACGTGGAATTTAATCCATCGATTTTCTGACTTGAATTAGCTTTCACTGTAATTTCTTGTTTTCAGTAAACCTACTTGTTAATTATAATTAAAAATGTTTTTAAAAATAGAATCTGGTTAATAGTAACATTTTCCTTTTAAAGATCCTAACCTAAAAGAGATTTGGGGAAAGAGAAATGGATTTTTGAACTTATTTTAGCCTGTTGAAATCAAAACATAGGCAAGTTTATCTATATTCAGACATGCACACACATTACTTCATATTTTTATTCATGCAACATATTAATTCACACATGCAAACATTTCCACAACATTACTTCAATTATTTATCACATGCATCAAGATATAAACGGATTAAATTTTAGAAAAAAGAAGTTTACTCACTGATTTTGTACAGAGAAGCCTAGAAATGCTTTGATTTTTAAAACTTTGAAAACTGGAAATTGTTTTGAACTTGATCTGGTCTTTGCTTTAAGGTGAGTTGAAATTTGCTTGAATTAGCTTGCCTCAGGTTTGCAATAGTTGTTTGTAAAGATTGTTTGCTTTAGATTTTATTCTCTGGTTTTGTTTTTAGGTTTGGAAGATGACAGAAAAAGGATTGAGAAAAGAGAAATGAATATGCAGCCTGGTTTTCTTTAAACATTTTAAAATTTATATTTCAACTTTTAAAAGAAAACTACGCCACTTGTATTTTGCATGTCACCCTTAGCTTACAAATGTCTTTTTTTGCATGCATTTATATTTTCTTATGTTTTTATATTTATCTTTTATATTTTTATTTACCGTGTTTACTTAAAGAAATATTATAAAAACCCTTTTATTTATTCTTATTTCATTTTAAACTTATGTTATTTGCTCAACTAAATAAAAAATCAGTATCTCAATATTGAAAATCAGTTAATTATCCTATTATCAGATGTCCAAAATTTTGGGTTATCACAACTCTGGATAGTTGACTATGTATATTTTGAGACTGTGTTTTCTGGATATCTTTTTAAGATGATTATTTCAATATTTATATTTTGTTTCCTTCCGCTATGAGATCTGATAGTGTAGAATGCCTTAGATTTTATCCTTGTAGCCATATCCAGCAATGTTTAAAAAAATTATAGCTCATACTTCTTAGCACGATGCGAGTCCAAAAGACACTTTAGGCTTTGGATCGTTGTGTCTGAAGGTACGGGTTGTCACATCAGTGGACTTGCCCTGTAGGTCGCTGAAAAGTCCAGAGCGTCCCATTGTACATGAAGAAAGACATGATTGAGTTTAGGCTTGGAAGTCAAGAAATAACATGTGCGGAGTGAACGTGTTGTTATTTTGAGTGCTTGTGAGGTGTCAGTTTGCCCTATTGATCCTACGGGCCACGGTCATGCAGTCTACTAAGCGAGGTTACTTCTCCTATAGTGGATAAGGGCACATATGTGCAATATGGATTAGGGAAGTGATGTTTCTTAGGCTAAAAATAGCAATATCATATGGTGGAATATTATCATGAATGTTCCCAAGGTCACCAAGCGAACTAAAAATTGTCATCGGTAGGAGGGACTGGAGTTGTCTCCTCAACTGCGGTAAGTTGCAGTTACTGAACTATATGAGGCGATATAATTATTATTCTTAGATAGGTGGCAAGAGGTGAAGTCTTTCCATCGCCACTTATTTCTCCATTAGACTTATATCCAAGATCTACATCATTGTCGTCCTCCCCTTCTTCATTCTCGTCATCATCAACATCTTCGTCGTTGCTATTGTTCCTTTGATCAACAAGGGGATCGTATGCCATAGGTGGGGCCATGTGATCTTCAGCAATTGGGGATTTGACTTCAGCCTCTTGTGAAGGTTGCTCAGCCCCTTGTGTACAAGGAAGTATGCCAAGGCTACAACCTTTGTACGGAAGTTGAAAGTGTTGCATTTGGGAGTCAGTTACAAGAAATTTCATTATTTCCTCATCTATGGGAATGCCTTATAAGGCTTGGAGTGGATTTGCCAGAGCTTTTCCAGTAAGCCTCCAAGGAATACCTATAAATTTGAGAGAATGAAATCAGAAAATTTAATGGAGTAAAATCCGTTGAGCCAAGGAGTAAAGGTGAAACTTACGTCCTGACAACTACTTCTAAGCAAAGCTAGGTGGGCAGCGGATGAAGAAATCCTTATCCTTGAAATGGATAAGTTGGTTATATAGGCTGATGATTATACGGCAGTCTTTGGAGGACTCCAAATAAGTTATGAACAAATGTTTGCCCCAATTCTTGAAACTGTGTATGTATGTGTGTGTGTACGTGTATATAATTTCTTCAAGAGAGGGCATCCTGCCTAAATGCTTGATAAAATTCATGTAAGTACAATTCAATATGGCATACCCATTTAGATGAAGCTGGGCAAAGGCAAACTTCATGAACTGAAGAATAAGTTAGATGAAATGATTAACTAGAGGAACATCTATAACAACCCTCACCTTAATGGACCCGAAGTTTGACTAAATAAAAACCCAAGTCCGCTAGGGTACGGATCGTTGGTGTTGGTAACCTGAAATAAACATAAATGTACTAGAGAGTTATCTACATAAACTCGCAGCGGAATAGAAAAACATAAACGAACATATATACCGACTAAGGCTACTACCTTGAAATCAAGATTATTCCTTAGATATCTAGTTGCCTCGTTAGCATCGAGCATGAATGAGAAGACTTCTTAATCTACCGTTCCAGTCTTATACCAGTAGTTTGTTCCTCTAAATCTATCATATAGGTTGTAATGAGGAGGAATTCATAACAACATTCCGTTGACTAGAAAATTGCATACTTTATCCATAACACTAATTCATGCCAATTGAGTTCTATTTAAATGTTATGTCTATTATTCATGTCTTATCCGTTTAATTTCATCTACGTGTATGATATCTAACCTTCTTTGAGGTATAACTATATATAGAACCGTGTATATATAAATATAAGCATCCACTACCCAAAAATAAAAAAACCGACCACTTAATACTTTTTAAATAGGCAGGAGGCAAAACCAATGGCCATTTAATACCTCAACCTCGAAGCGTGACCTCCGTAACGTAAATGCTAGTTAACCAATCCTTAGCTACAAAGACAGATGACCCCTAAATAGGGCTCTATAATCTAATTTCCGTATTACTAACTCATCTCAAAGACTTATCTAAGCATTAAGTAACCCACCTTTAACAAACAAGGAACCAATTAAACTTTGAGGTCTTTACATATCTCATATGGATTATACACTAGCAGAAATCGAAATCCATTAAGAATACCCAAGTCTTTGCTAATGACCACTCAGGATCATAGGTGGTCAAAGCCTATATGCCATCCCTACTACTACTAAATACTAGTCCAACAACAACACTGACAAAACCCACCGACCTACTACAGCCGAAATCTTGTTTAGATTAACCTAATGTAAGTCAAGGAAAAATACACATCCTAGTTACTTAATACCTCTTGTAAGAAATGAAGTAAACCACATTTCCATACTAAGTACCATCGTAGGATATTTAAGACTTCTTATATAGGGAGGAGGTAGACCAACGACCATTTAATACCTTCCACCATGATGTAAACCCTTAACATCCTTGAAGGTACTGATCCATTTAAACGTATATCCAATAACAACCCGCCCTTCATAATACCCAAAAGTCGGCGCCTTACATCATTACACGACCTTCTAATACTACAAAAGACAGATCATCGGGGTATAATTAGAACAAAACAGTAAACCAAGACACCTATAAAATCTCACAACTAAATGACAACATATAATATACTGAATATATATGAACAAAATAGAATAACAATATATAAGAGACCACACTAGTGGAAGCAACCGACAAATAAATATCAGTGCAGAAAGTCAGAATACATCGACTCCAAAAGCACGGAGTTTTGAATAAATATATGATACAATAGTCTCATATACAAATAATAGGTCTGTCATGTACAAAAAAATAACAAGTATATATATCTCAAAATATCAATGCTACGCCACTAAAATGCTTGGCTATGCACATTGATAGCATATCCCCAAAAGCACCTGACTCCCGAATTACTCAATCGAGTACTCGAAAGTTGTCATGACATAAGCAAACAAAGACAAAACACAGGTCATAAATAAAGCCTAGTGTGAGGGAAACAAACTTAAAATACAGTATAATAGAACTATATACAAATAAAAAGGAACTGCTAAATCACAGTCGGCCCTCTCCATAAACATGGCTCAGGAGAAATCCGAACTACCTATAAACAAGTACAGTATACCAATCCAAAAGAAAGGAAATCATACCATAACCTGTTTTTCTCTCGTAATCAACCAGTCGGCACAACTAATATAATGTGTCTAATATGTAACGATATACCATGATATAGTGATTCGATATATACATGCAAAAATATTATAAATACCACAATATAAGCATATCCTAAAACACACAATAATGTTATCAAACAACTAATATAACACACAATATAACTATAAGCGGTAAACAAAGAATATAAATTGATACACATCATTACTGATGAATAGAGTCTACGGTAGACTCACCCATAATAAATAGAGCCAGTACCTCAGTGTACCATAGACCCCAAGTCGCACCCAGCGCAGTCGAACTCGTATAGGTCTCATTGTACTCCCTAGTGAGCATAAGTGATATCTGACCTACTATATATATCCAAACTTGAGTCTGCATTAGACACCGATCTCAATCCAATGATTCCCACCGAGGGGCTAAAATAAATAGAGTCAGTATCTTAGTGTACCATAGACTCCAAGCCATATCCATAGTAATGGGCCTCGTGTAGATCTCACGTATATTTAAGTAAGTAATACATTTATTACTTAGTCAATTATTACTTTTGCTTACTAATCTTTTCAATAAAAGTAAAGATATCTCTTTATAGTATTTTATAAAATCCTCAAACCATTTTATAAAATACAATATAAGCTTATAAATCGATTTAGCCATTTAAAGCGCTTAATTCGCTTCATTGAAAAATCAAGTATTCATCATTTTACTATTTTATAAAATATTATATTCATTTTACAAAATATGTTCTTCATTTATAGAATATCAAACCATTTTATAAATACTAATTAAGCTCCATTTGCTATCTTATAAAATATCATATCGTTTTATGAAATACCTTTATTACTCATAAAAACCTTTCTTCTACTTAAATAGTGTTTACAAATACTAGTTTAGCTTTATTCACCCTCTGATCACTTTAGTAATAAGTGTAGAGTTCAAAACTTGCTCAATTAGTTTACTAACTATTTTCAAAACCATTTCAATTAGTTGAATTATTAATAACTAATGACATGCACTTAACTACCACATGTAATTAGTCTCTAATTCATCACTATCTCACTTATAATCATTCAATTTGTGAGGAATGCGGAATATGGATCTTAAGGCTAGGAATAACACTAGAGGGGGGATATAGTATTTTTAAGAAATTACTAAATCTTTTTAAGTTTATGTTAATTTGAACACAAATGTATGTAATTTTCAGACACAGATATAATCACAGAAACAAACACAGATGCAGAAATAAAGTAAATGCAGTAAAGGAAAGAACACACCGGATTTTATACTGGTTCGGAGTTACCCTACATCCAGTCCCGCACAACTAAGTACGGATTTCCATTCAAAAGCAATTCAACAATTACAACCCTCGGTTTCAAGGCTATGAGGTACACCCTCCAGAATCACAATCCTCTGGGTAGAGATACTTGATTTCCGGGGCAACAAGTTCACCCAATTGATTTCCAAGGCTACAATCACACCTTTTCTCGCTTGATTGATTTCCAAGGCTACAATCACACCTTTTCCCGCTTTATTGATTTCCAAGGCTACAATCACACCTTTTCTCGCTAGATAAATTACAAAGAAGCCTATAACTCTGAATAGCACTTGGATCTTGTTGAGATAGTGATAGAGAATCAAACTAGAGATTATCTAGTTAGATTCAATGTTGATTTCGGCAGAGTAATGATAGAATTTTGAATAAGAAAATGTGGAAGAAGAAGAGAAGTGAAAAACCAAAAAATCTGATATCAAATTCGTTGAAACTAACCCCTATTTATAGAAGAACAACAGCCATGTCCATTCGTGAAAGGTTATGGCGAATAGAAACTTCTTTTGAAATTCAAATTTTTGAATCTAAATATCACTATGTCGACATGGGGTACTAGGGCATGTCGACATCCCAAAGGAAATTTTGATGTTTTGTTTTTATTTGAAAATATCCTTTATCTTATATTAAAACTATTTTAAACGTTATAAATATACTTGAGTATAGATAAAATACATAGATAAATATAGAGAATAATATATATATATAATTTTACTATAATTTTATATTTAAATCTAAGTATAAAGATAGTTTAAAACAAACGAAGTTTAAAACAAGAGTTTATTAAAAACAGAAACAAAGAATATTTTCAGGCTAAAACACCTTTTTGAAAATCATTTGAAAAAATAATTTTTAAGGCTAAAACATTTTGAAAAACAGTTTTGAAAATCATTCTGAAGTAGTTTTGAAAATCATTTTGAAGTAGTTTTACAAGCTTCTTCCTACAGAATATCTCATCATGTCAAGACTCGAGAACTTGTACAAAACCAGGATGTTCGTGGGTTTGTAAGCCACTAAAAAGGTAGAAATGGGTTCCATCCCAAAAGAAAAATGGAGTGAAAATTTCAGGGCTGTTATGAAGTTTTAACATGATTCTAGACTCAATACTTATCTTGAAATCTTGAACTCTTGATAATCTTGATACTCATGAGTCTTCAATCTTGATATCTTGAATCTCTATACTGTGCAATCTTCATTCTTGATACCTACATGGTTAAATCCTGCATATACATATATATCTAAACTATAATGTTAGTATTTATATTTTATATTCTTATTCTAAGGTTGTTGTCATCAAAACCATCATCTCAAGTACTAACAATCTCCCCCTTTTTGATGATGACAACCTTTGTTTATAAAATATTACTTCTATCCTAATAACTCCCCCTAAATCTAATAACTCTCCCTAAATCCATGCCTAACTATCCTATTTTATATTTCTCCCCCTTTGTCATCAACAAAAACAAACTAACTCCAAACTATATAACTCCCCCTCATTCTTGTACTCAAGTACCTTCATTAATAAACTTATATAATAGAGTATATTAAGAAATAACTATACTTATAAACATGATATTCAATCAACGATTATAAATATATCAATGTATATTTATACAATCATCAAACCATACCAAGTGTCAATCAAATCAATCAAAACAGACAATTTCAATCAAAGCAATCAATTCAAACAAAGTAATTAAATAAAGCAATCAAGTTAAACTTTACGAGGAACTTCCACCCATCCTTCTTCTCCGAAAATAGGGTCTGCTTTGATGGCATCCCAAATTTTCATTGTCATTTGTGAGAGAGACAGGAGGATGTGCTTCGTTATCATCCTTGTGCAGGGAAGAAATCATCCATCGCATTGCATCGAAATGCCTTTCTTGCTCCTTGATCATCTGCATTTGACTCAACTCTAAGTGTCGCTGGTTACGAAGAATGAACGAAAGAATATTCTTAAACGAATTAAGAGTCTCTTCAAAATTCTCGGTTAAATTGTGAATAGGATTTGCCATTTTTGAATTTATGAGAAGAATAAGAGATAAAGAAGATAGAAAGTAATTTTGAGTGAAAAATTCTGGAAGAAATAGGTATTTATAGGTGTAGGAATCCGTTTGAAATGAATAGACATAGGGTAGTTATTCAAATTTGAAATGAAATGTCATTTCTGACAAGTACATGTCGACATGGCCAAGGGGGGGATGTCGACATGGTCCAGTGAATTTTGATGACCTTTTGATTTTGTGAATAATTGTATATATATATATATATATATATTTATATAATATACTAACATTTATTCATGAGATAAGATAAGCTAGATAATAGAAAAGGAAATCAATTTCATTGCATAATAGGATAATACAATGATTAACCATGAAGAACTACATAAACACTCAAAAGACAAACTTAAACTAATTCGACATGATATGAAAATATAGAATTAGTTAGAGGATGATGAAGATGAAGATAATCCAAGTTTCTTGCTGACTTTTGAGAAAAACTTGTTCATCTTGGATGATATTTTGTCCAACTTCTTACTAACGGATCTTTTAAGAACCCGTTGGTTCTCAACAATAATCTTTTGGTTTTTGACAAGAGTTTTGTTGGTAGGATTGAAGGGATATTCAATACATTCTAAGGATGTTTCACCTTCTTCTTCTTCTTCTATTTCCATTTCATCCCCTTCTTCTTCTTCTTCTTCTTCTTCTTCCTCTTCCATTTCTTCATGAGCCAAGCGCTCTTCCTTTTCGGTAAGAGTTTGATAAGGTTGAAAAACATATGGGATTTTCATAAGAGAAATGTTTGAGATATTAAAAACATTTCTTGAAATAAATTCTTCTCCTTTGAAATTTACTCCAAAATAGTTGAAAATCCGAGTAAGGTAAATTCCATGGTATAAAGTGTTTTCTCCCATTTCAAAATTTTTAGGACGAAGTTCATCCAAAATAACTTGCGCCCTTGATATCATAATTTCCGAAAATAGCAAAAAGTGCTTTGCACACTTTTGAAGTAGGATTGTTAAAATTTCCCGATCTTGGGGTCAAAGTATGTTGTAAAAGAAGATTGACAATTCTTGCTTTAGGACAAAAGTTTCGGTTTTTAAATTCAAAGTTTTCATCTCCTTCAAAAATATGATGAAATGTCTCACGATCATGTTCATCAATTTGAAAACTAGAAAGATCCATTCCCGTATTCTTGCAATTGAGAATGGTACCCAAAAGATCACAATTTAAAACAATTCTAGTGCCTTTGACACTACTCCAAATTTCATTATCATTTCCTTCATAAAATTCTCGATTGAGATTTGCATAGAAAATTTTAACAAGATTTGGGTAACAAACAAAATCATTTTGAGAAGAATCTACAAGGTTAAGAATTTGATTGTTTGCAAAAAGAGTATCAATTTCATAAGAAGCAAAATCTTGAAAAATAGCAAACTTTCCGGGATGGAATTTTCCATAATTAGCATAATTTATGTATGCTTTTATTGCCTCCAGATTATTGAGGAGTTGGTCTTTCAAGTTTCTGGAAAGTCTCATGGTGGAGGGGTTGCTTGAAGAAGCAATTAAAGTAGAGAGTGAAGAGCTTGAAGTTTTGAAGAGAGAGTTTGAATTTGAAAATGAAAGTGAAAGGTTGTGATAAAAGATAATAAATAGATTTTTGAAAGACATGTTCTCTGGTCAAAAGATGCCTTTTCAGAGTATTGAATGAAGTGAAAAGATGGAGGGAAATTCAACCATTTGAATTCAAATTTTGAATTTCAAATTCTGGTACCTATGTCGACATCAAGGTAGGGACCATGTCGACATATGCCTATGAATTTCTATAATTTATTTTTCCTAAGTATTCTAATATATATATATATATTATTTTAATGTCTATATATATATATATCTGGAATATTATTAGAATTATAGTATATTCCAGAAAATATTATTATATTATTAAAAAATAATAAAAATAAAATAATAATAATAATAAAATTATAATAAAAATAAATTTAAAAATCAATCAACACACCAATTCAAAATCAATCAATCAAGTAATCAATCATCTAATTCTAAGCATGCAATTTCAATCAATTGTATTGTAAATGTGTACCTTTTTCTGAATCCGGTTCCTTGAGTTTGTTGAAGTCGTGAACTGCTGTGAAACACAAATTTGAGTTATTTGTCTTCTGATCATCATCGCTTGAGGACGAGCCTGAGTCATCTAGAGTAGCAGTAAATGCACGCTTCCGTTTCTTTACTGAATCATTGTTTATAGGAAGATTATGCCTTTCTGGATACGGACAGTCTCTTTTGATATGGCCTGGTTCATCACAGTTGAAACATTTGACATTGTTTGGCACTGCATTCTGATTTCCAGAATTCTTATAGTTGTTTGTCTTGAGATTATTCATCTTTCTATATTTCAGGAATTTCTGAAAATTCCTGGTCATAAATGCTATCTCTTCATCATTATCACTGTTTGAGTCTGATCCGTCGATTAGTGCATTGAATGCCATTGATTTCTTTTCAGATGCTTTGCTTTCTCTTCTCTCGATCATTTGCTTTCTCTTCTCTCGATCATTCTATCTTTAAGGTACTGATGTCATTTGCCTCTTCATATGCAAGTGTCTTTTGATCCCATTCTGGAGTAAGAGAATTAAAAAATTTCCTGACTTGATCTTCTTCCGAAAATTCCTTTCCCAGGGATATTAAAGAATGCACAATATCTTAAAATCGACTATACATATCTGAAATAGACTCATTAGTGTTCATTTTAGATAACTGAAACTGATTTGTGACCATCGAAATTTTGGTCTGTTTAACTTTGCTTGTTCCTTCGTGAGTCACTTGCAAAGTTTTCCAGATTTCATATGCAGACTTACAAACTGACACTCTATTAAATTCATTTCTTTCAAGTGAACAAAACAGAATATTCATTACTTTAGAATTATTCTGTGCAACAGTCTTTTTCTCAGTAGTCCACTGTGCAAAATTAGTTGTGGGTTCATAATATTCAGTTTGTGTGATATTCCAAGTATCTAATCCAGTAGATAACAAATATATTTTCATCCTACATGCCCAGTATGCATAGTTACTGCCATTAAAAAGTGGTGGTCTGGCAGTAGACTGACCTTCTACAAATGAACTAGTGACAGGGATACTAGTGTTAATAACAGTACCAGTGTTGGTAGCCATTTTGAAAACTTTTCAAATAACATATTATGAAACTTTTGAAAACCTTGCTCTGATACCAAATGTGAGAAATGCGGAATATGGATCTTAAGGCTAGGAATAACACTAGAGGGGGGATAGTGTTTTTAAGAAATTACTAAATAGTTTTGAGTTTATGTTAATTTGAACACAAATGTATGTAATTTTCATACACAGATATAATCACAGAAACATACACAGATGTAGAAATAAAGTAAATGCAGTAAAGGAAAGAACACACCAGATTTTATACTAGTTCGGAGTTACCCTACATCCAGTCCCGCACAACTAAGTACAGATTTCCTTTCAAAAGCAATTCAACAATTACAACCCTCGGTTTCCAGGCTACGAGGTACACCCTCCAGAATCACAATCCTCTGGGTAGAGATACTTGATTTCCGGGGCAACAAGTTCACCCAATTGATTTCCAAGGCTACAATCACACCTTTTCTCGCTTGATTGATTTCCAAGGCTACAATCACACCTTTTCTCGCTAGATAAATTACAAAGAAGCCTATAACTCTGAATAGCACTTGGATCTTGTTGAGATAGTGATAGGGAATCAAACTAGAGATTATCTAGTTAGATTCAATGTTGATTTCGGCAGAGTAATGATATAATTTTGAATAAGAAAATTTGGAAGAAGAAGAGAAGTGAAAAACCAGAAAATCTGATATCAAATTCGTTGAAACTAACCCCTATTTATAAAAGAACAGCAGCCATGTCCATTCGTGAAAGGTTATGGCGAATAGACACTTATTTTGAAATTCAAATTTTTGAATCTAAATATCACTATGTCGACATGGGGTACTAGGGCATGTCGACATCCCAAAGGAAATTTTGATGTTTTGTTTTTCTTTGAAAATATCCTTTATCTTATATTAAAACTATTTTAAATGTTATAAATATACTTGAGTATAGATAAAATACATAGATAAATATAGAGAATAATATATATATATATATATAATTTTACTATAATTTTATATTTAAATCTAAGTATAAAGATAGTTTAAAACAAACGAAGTTTAAAACAAACGAAGTTTAAAACAAGAGTTTATTAAAAACAAAAACAAAGAATATTTTCAGGCTAAAACATCTTTTTGAAAATCATTTGAAAAGATAATTTTTAAGGCTAAAACATTTTGAAAAACAGTTTTGAAAATCATTCTGAAGTAGTTTTGAAAATCATTTTGAAGTAGTTTTGCAAGCTTCTTCCTGCAGAATATCTCATCATGTCAGGACTCAAGAACTTGTCCAAAACCAGGATGTTCGTGGGTTTGTAAGCCACTTGTCGTGGGTTTGTAAGCCACTAAAAAGGTAGAAATGGGTTCCATCCCAAAAGAAAAATGGAGTGAAGATTTCAGTGCTATTATGAAGTTTTAACATGATTCTAGACTCAATACTTATCTTGAAATCTTGAACTCTTGATAATCTTGATACTCATGAGTCTTCAATCTTGATATCTTGATATCTTGAATCTCTATACTGTACAGTCTTCATTCTTGATACCTGCATGGTTAAATCCTGCATATACATATATATCTAAACTATAATGTTAGTATTTATATTTTATAATCTTATTCTAAGGTTGTTGTCATCAAAACCATCACCTCAAGGACTAACACAATTAACCTAAAATCAAATTCTTAGGTTACTATCTATTTTCAAAAATAGTTAGTAAGGTCTCAAAGAAATAATTAGTCGGTATAATCATGTTTATAGCAGAAACATAAACCCAAATCAACTCAAACAATCTCCAAATCACTTTATAAATTCTATAATCATTTATAAACAAAAATATAAAGTATAACACATAAATTTAAAAGGAGAATCATCTCACTCACCATTCTTTTCCCTAAACCAAGCTCCAATCACCAAAAACCCAACCTTCACTTTCTTTAATTTTCAAAATCAACACTTAAGCTCTGATTCTCTCCAATGCCTTCGCGGGTTTTGTAAAGAATAAGATGATATGAATTATAGTGATTTTGTTTGAATTTAGAAAATTTATTTAATGGGATTTGGGTTTGGTGAATAGAATTGGATTAAGAGGAGATTATTGGAGCAATTAAAGAAAGAGAAGTAAAGTGAATGAAGGGTGAATGAGAGAAAATGAAGGGAGTTAGCCACTTATAGGAAACTAATGGGATGAGCCCCAATTCTCTCCATCCGGCACTATTCATCCTCGAAAATCATCGACTCCGAACATAGTTTAGTTTATACTCATTTTACTTGCATCAAAAAAGTAAACTCAACCATAGGTGTATCGAGTCGCAATTCCCTCATTTGTAAAAATCAAGTATAAGAGGCATTTCGTTACTTAATGATTAAATATTTAAATTAATCGTTTAAATATTCAATCGTTAAAATTGCCGGGTGTTACATTATCCTCCTTAAAAGAATTTCATCCCCAAAATTTCCTTGAGTACAAGAAAGTAACAGGACCGACCAAACTTTCTGAATCTCAGTTTTGGACATCAGCACTACAAAACTCCCAAATTAGAATGCATCATACACTAGGAAATATGCGATGAACTACTTCATCTCACATTCCGAAAAATCCACACCTCCCTTAAGAAATCTCCTTACTATTTAAATGCCAATCAAAGCAAATAAGCATTTAAATAGTTATACATCGTGGTACTTAATTGTACTATACAAAGTGGATAGCACGAACACAAAATTCAAACATGTATAACCTTAATGTAGCAACCGATACTATTATAGTCATACACGACTATAAATTGGAGAGTAAGCTCAGTTGATTCAGTACCAAAATATACAATTGACTCCAAGTCACATCACCTCGATACCTATACTAACAAAGAATATTACATAGTAATATCGTCTGCTAATATGGATAATAAGACTGGTTAGTAGCGACCATCCATGATTATTCACTTGGGTAACACCGACACGTCTTTCTTACCCAAAATTTGAGGATCTGAACTGAATATTTGATGTGTACGGTATTGGCACAAGGCAATAAATACAATGGCTAAAAAGAAGTTCAGAATAATATATAATATCACAGAAAATACAAAATCACATAACATGGTGGAATATAAATTATCAACATGAAAATAGATACATAAGTGAGTCTACAAAAGATAATACTAGGCCCACATAATTTACAAGTCGAGCCCAAGGCTAGTATCAAAGAATATGTACATAACATGGGTCTCCATCTCAAAAATATAACTTTGATACATGTATTAGACCCAAAAGAAACATATAAACTACATATATATAATTATCTTCAAGCTATGCTAACATCTAAAGGTCACTGAGTCTCGGTACCTGAAATGTCTCAGTCTGACCCAAGTATTATGAAAATAATAAATGGGTCAGGTCAATTCTAATTAAACAAAAGTGATATCACAAGTTATAGCCTATATAAATCATAAAAGAGTAGCCACAATTCTATAAGAAGCCAAAATTTAAATAAATAATGGCTTAACTCAAATAATTCACCAGCAAAATTAGATGAATCAAAATATCTTACAATCATAACATAAACTTGCGTGAAAGAAAGTGAAATCCAAAAGACATGCATAAAAGCAAGTCCAACCCAAAAGATGAGCATGAAAGCAAGTCAAAATCAAAGACGAGTATGAAAGCAAGTCAAAACCAAAAGACAAGCATGAAAGCGAGTCAAAACCAAAAGACAAGCATGAAATCGAGTCAAGTCTCTCATGGACTATCATCTCAAATATGGTACTAACTTATCAACATCTTCAAAGCACAAAAAGGGAATTCATATCTGAACACAAACACAATGAATAACAAGTATTTGGGATAGGTTGCTATCACCTCTCAAGCAGTTTGGATTAGGTCGGTAACACCTCTCAAGCAGTTTGGACTAGATTGCTAACAACTCTCAAGCAGTTAGTAAATTTCACTACCCAGATACTCTAAGCAAAAAAGTCATGTAATTAAACAATAAAGTGATAACTAATGTAACGACCCGTATTTTTACGGATCGACAAGTTCGTCAAAATCTGGAATTTTCAGCATTTTAAGCCATTTCAGATTTTAGGCGAAATATGGTTAAGTCCTAAGTCGTTCACGACTTAGTATAGGTCATAAGTCGTATACGACTTAGGGAATAAGCGCGACTTAAGGAATCAGCGAGTTAGCGAGTTGAGGTGGTAAGTCGTGGACGACCTAGGGTATGATATAGGTCGTATGCGACTTAGTATGTTTGTCTTTTCGGTCCTATTTGTTTAAGTCCTAGGTCGTAAACGACCTAAGAGATAAGTCGTGACCGACTTATTGTAGACGACTTAAGGTTTTGAGTTAAGGGTTAAGTCGTGACCGAGTTAAATGTTAGGTCGCGAAGTGGTTTGGGTCACGTGTCAGTTTGGAGCGACCTAGTGGTTCCGAGTTAGCATTGTTAGGTCGGCAATGACCTAAGGAGTTTGGAGATAGCTGTGTAGCGACCTAGTGTCTTGGTATGACCTATAGGTTAGCGACTTAGGGAGTATACGACCTATGGGAGTTAAGTCGTACGAGTTAAGTCGTAAGTCATAACATGTTTTAGGTCGCGTGAAGACTTAAGGTGTTAGGTCGCTGGGTTTCTGCCTGAGTGATAGGTCGTGAGCGACTTAGTAGTTGTTAAGTCGCGAGCGACTTAAGAGTTGATCTGTTTTAAGTCGTAGACGACTTAGTAGTTGAGTCGTAGCCCCAGTTATTTGTTAAGTCGTAGCCTATGTTTTAAGTCGCGAGCGACCTAGGAGTTAGCTGTTAAGTCGTAACCCAGTTATTTGTTAGGTCGCGTAAGGCTTAGCAGTTAGGTCGAAGATGTGCTTAAGCGCTAGGTCGCAGCTGCGCGTTAGGTTAGGTCTTAGAGGCTGGGGGTTTTGTTAAGTCATAGGTTGGTAAGTCTTTAGGTCGGTAGGTTTTAGGTCGTAGGTCGTGGACGACCTAACTCCGAGCGACTTAAGGGAATTTCAGCTATAAATAGGAAGGGTTTTTCTCACTTTTTGGGATCCGGATTTCGAAGCGACGAAGTGCTGCCATTTTCAGAGCTCGACTTCTACACTTCTTCACTTCTTTTCTCCACTCTAATCTAGTGATTCCATCCATCCAAATCGAAGATCAAGATTGAAGATCCAAGAGCTAAAGTTGAAGATCTTCATCCTTTGAAGTGAGATTTCTTCGTTTGAAACGGATTCGTGATAGATCAAGCTTGATCCTTCACTGTCCAGATCTGAAGTGTGTTGATTTGAGGTTGTTTAGGTGATTAGGTGAGTGGTGATTATCTCTCACACGGATCCAAAGGAGTATATCAGATTGTTGGCTCGATTTGGTGTTAAAATAATGATTTTCATGCATTTTCTTCATCCTAAGTGTAGATCCATGTAGATCCATTGTTCATGATGATTTGACAACCATTTTACTAAGTGTTAACCTATGCAAGTTCATTCATCAAGATTGTAGAGATATTTCTTATGATTTCATGCATGTTAGACTTTCAACTCTTTAATTATGAAAATGCCATTATTGTTATAATTATCTACTTAGATCATATTTGAATGCTTGATTGCTTGGATTAATGTTTGGTTTGATTGATTGTTATGAATTAGATGATTGATGGTTTGATTTAGACCGAAGATGATTCAAAAGCTAGGAGAAAGGCTCTTGAATTAGGTAAGCTGCTCGTGGCATATGTAGCGGGATGATGAAGCTCTTATGCGTAGATTTGATGATGTGATGTTGAGATGAGGCTTTGCGAGGATGTGATGAAGCGAGGCAATCATGTGATGAAGACTTGGTCTAATCCAGACAGGATCATTCCAAGCATGTTGATAACTCAGTGATATGATTCGAGTTGAGGATAATGAATGGATATGAGAATAGTCGTCGAGGAGGATGACTAGGAGGCTTGGATAGCATCGTTGTTAAAGGTTCTAGCATGCTCTAAGCAAGAGTACGTTTGGGCAGATTCGATAGTCCCAACGGCCAACTGTTGATGGTCGAGTACTCTGGGCAGATTCGATAGTCCTAGGCACGGGCTGCGACGACGTGCGGGAGTTATGTCTAGAACCGGGGTTTCCATTAGCCCTTGACGGACGGCTGAAAGAATGTGCCGGTCATTCAATTAACGGTGATATCGAAGCAATGATAACAGTGATAGCCAGAGTCATGGATGTTTGGTTGTATCGTCATTCGGACTCAAGAGCGGTATTTTCTGGGTGCTTATTTGATTTAGGCCTTGGTACTTGGAAAACATCGCCCTTGACTCGAATGATTATTACTTTACTTTAAATTGTATGCTCTGCTGTGTTGCTTCTGCTTAGTGTGTGTCTAGGGGCTATCACTGTAGAAAGAGGTGGAGTGGGAGGGTTGTATTCCTATTCCTTTTCCTTTATGCTCTTTTGGTATGTTGTTAGTTAATTTACTGCTCACTAAGACTGTTGTCTGACTCAAGGCTTTATGTTTTTAATTCTTATTGCCTTGGGCTGTTCGTCCATCTTTGGGACGGGCAGACTAGGTAGCAGGTGACAGGTGCTGTTTTCTTCTCACGATGCTGATATCGAAGACGAGCTAGAGGGTTGCATATTATCTTCTTATATGTACTGGATGTTCCGCTGTTTGTATAATCTCTGAGTGTTATGTAGTGAGGCTTGATGTATTGACTCTTTGGATGCTTGTATTCAACTATTATGAAGTTTTATATGATGGCATTTTATTCCGTAAAGCTTCACTATACATATGTTCTATTGTATTTTGTCCATGCGCTGTGAGTAACACGATAGATTCTGTTGTTTTAATTTCCCTGACAATCGTCCATGGTCGCCTGGCACACCTTACAGCGCGCTTTCTCTAGATTCGGTGCAGGGGTCATGGGCGGTCGTCACATTTGGTATCAGATCATTGGTTAATCGATTTTACCCAACGCTCGCTGACGTAACTACGTATGAGAGACGTAATTGTATTTTGATGGATGATTACTATATATAATATAGTAGTTTAGCAGTAAGTTAGTCCTTTATGCAGTTGTTTCTCTAGATGTTCTGATCATTCCTTTTTATAGATATTGAGAATGAGTCGAAGAGGGAGACCAGCTGCTAGGGAAGGCCGTGCTACTGAGGGGACTGCTGATTATGCAGCCATGTTCGAAGCTATGATGACTTCGATCATGAGAAGGATACCAGTTCCGGGGGAAGCAGTAGATGTTGGAGTTCAAGTCCAAACTCCGAAACCAGTGGATTTTGCTAAGTTGTGCAAGGATTATACTGCTCTTGGAGGGAAGGTTTTCTTGGGAACGGAATCAACTATTGAGGTCCAGAGGTGGATAGATGCTTGTAGAAGGATCTTTGGTGATTTGGGAATTGATGATGCAACTAAGAGGAAGTTGGCATCAAGGCAGCTTCAGGGGAGAGCTTCTGATTGGTGGAACTCTATTACCATCAATACTCCAGAGGAAGAGATTACTTGGGAGCAATTCCAAGTCAGATTTGAGGCTAAGTTCATTTCTACAGCTCAGAAGTCTGTTCTGTTCAAGAAGTTTATAGAGCTCAAGCAGGGAGGAAGACCAGTTCTTGAGTATGTTTCTGAGTTTGAAGCTTTGTCCAAGTATGCCCGGTCATATATTTAATCTGCATATCAGAAGAATGAGAAGTTTGTGACAGACTTGGACAGTTATCTTGGGAGGCAGTTGGTGGATCATTTGGATGATTCATTTGAGAAGCTTGTGGAGAAAGCTCTCAAGCATGAGAGTCTGTTTCCTAAGGAAGGATCTGTTGTTGCTGTGACTAGGGAAGAGTCTAAACCCCAGCAGGGTGGAAACAAGAAGAGGAAGCAGCAGCAGCAGAAGGGTAAGGATGGCTAGAAGAAGCCGAAAGGCGAGGTGACTTGCTACAATTGTCAGCAGAAGGGCCATTTCTCGAAGGATTGTAAGAATCCGAAGGCACCGATGAAGTGTCACAACTGTGACAAGCCGGGGCATTTCAGGAAGAATTGTCCAGAACCGAGAAGTGACAAGCAGATTGTGCAAGCTTATGCTTTGGGAGCTGTTCCGTCGTCTTCGAAAGCTCCTACCGCTGAAGAGAAGGGAAAGAGTGTGGTGGTTCAAGGTACTCTTTTACTATGTGGTGTTCCAGTTAGAGTTTTGTTTGATACTGGAGCATCACATTCGTTTGTTTGTAGTGAACTGGTAGGCCGGTTGGGTTTGGAACCGGATATTGTTGATAGGCCATTGGTTGTGACTAATCCAGTTGGGGGTTCGTCTTGTTTGTGTATGTTATGCCGTGGTCTGATTGTATCGAGTCATGGTTGCTCTTTTGTTTGTGATTGCTTTGTTCTGAACTTTGCGGGGTTCGGAATTATTTTGGGTATGGACTGGCTTAGGAAGTATGCAGCTAAGGTTGATTGCGAGAGGTTGGAAGTGACAGTCGAGAATGTGGAGGGGCGAAAGGTTGTGATACGATGTAAGCATGAAGAAGGCGTCTTCATGAGCTTCATGTATTCATTGGTTGTTCCACGGGATGGACTGTCATCAGTGCCAATCGCTAATGGATTCGAGGATGTCTTTGACGAAGTCAAAGGGTTGCCGCCGCATAGAGAGATCGAGTTTTGTATAGATCTAGTTGAAGGAGCCAGACCTGTTGTGATGCCTCTTAGGCGGATGGCGCCTAGGGAACAGCAAGAGTTGAGGGTGCAAGTTGATGATCTTTTGCAGAAAGGATTCATTCGGCGTAGTGTGTCCGAGTGGGGTGCACCAGTTGTGTTTGCAACCAAGGCTGATGGGTCATTGAGATTGTGTGTGGATTATCGTGAGCTGAATAAGGTGACTAAGAAGAACAAGTATCCATTGCCGAGAATAGATGACTTGTTTGATCAGCTTCACGAAGCTAAGGTGTTTTCTCAGATGGATTTGGCAACGGGATTTCACCAGTTGAGAGTAGCTAAGGATAGTGTGCCGAAGACTGCTTTTCGGACACCATCTGGTTTCTTTGAGTGGCTGGTAATGCCGTTTGGATTGACTAACGTGCCAGCATATTTTGTGGATCTTATGAATAGAGTGTTCAGAGATCAGTTGAACATGTTCGTACTTGTGTTCGTGAATGATATTCTGATTTATTCCAGAACGGAAGAAGAGCACAAGACGCACTTGCGTATTGTTTTGGAAATCTTGCGGAAACATCAGCTGAAGGCTAAGTTTTCGAAGTGTCACTTCTGGAAGAGTGAAGTGAGGTTCTTAGGCCATGTGATTTCTGGAAATGGAATAGCGGTTGATCCCGCTAAGGTGGCAGCAATCCAGGATTGGGTTAGACCTAAGAATGCATCTGATGTGAGAAGTTTTCTTGGATTAGTAGGATATTATCGACGGTTTATCAAAGACTTCTCCAAGGTAGCTGCACCGTTAACAGGATTGACGAAAAAGAACCAAGTGTTCAGATGGGATGCTAAGTGTGAGCAAGCTTTTGGAATCCTGAAAGAGAGATTGACGAGTGCTCCTGTTTTGACTATTCCTAGTGGGAATGATGAGATGGTGGTTTACACCGACGCATGTGGTACTGGACTTGGAGCAGTGCTGATGCAGAAGGATAAAGTTGTTGCGTATGCCAGTCGACAACTGAAGCCGCATGAAAGGAATTATCCGACTCATGATTTGGAGTTGGCGGCGATTGTATTTGCTCTGAAGATATGGAGACATTATCTGTTGGGAGTTCGATTTGAGTTGTTTATAGATCATAAGTCGTTGAAGTATCTTTTCTCCCAAAAAGATTTGAATCTTCGGCAGCAACGTTGGCTAGAGTTTTTGGCATCATATGATTTTGGTATAGCTTATACTCCGGGAAAAGGTAACGCAGTGGCAGATGCGTTAAGTCGAAGACATGCAGGATTGGGAGCCATGTTTTCAGAATGGAAGAGTCTCGAGTATTTAGCCGGATTTGACTTCAGGCCTAGATGTGAATTGGAACCTGAGATGTTGGCAAACTTATCGATAAAACCTTCTCTTGTGGAAAGGATTGGCGAGAGCCAAAAGCGAGACGATAAGCTTGTCAAGATTATCCGTGATTTGGAATCTGGATTAGAACCAGAAAAGGATAAAGGATTCGAGGTCGATCGAGAGGGTTGGCTTCGGAAGCAAGGACGACTAGTTGTTCCCGATATAGATGAATTGAGGAGTGAAGTTCTGAAGGAAAGTCATCACTCGAAGCTGACAATTCATCCAGGTGGAAATAAGATGTATCGGGATATGAAGAGAACCTACTACTGGGAAGGTATGAAGAAGGATGTTGGAAATTTTATTTCCAAGTGTATGAACTGCCAGTTGGTAAAAGCCGAGCAGAAGAAGCCAAGTGGATTGCTACAGCCATTAGAAGTTCCTACATGGAAGTGGGAGCAGGTATCGATGGATTTTATTGATGGATTGCCTAGAACCAGAATGGGAAATGAAGGGATTTGGGTCATTGTAGATCGTCTGACTAAGAGTGCACGATTTATTCCTGTTCGATCGACTAGGACTGCATCAAGGTTGGCTGAGTTGTATGTTAAGTGGATAGTTCGATTCCATGGTATTCCGAAGAGTATAGTGAGCGATCGAGACCCATTGTTCACTAGTGGATTTTGGAAGAGCTTCCAGGAAGTTTTAGGAACTGAGTTGTGTTTGAGTACAGCTTATCACCCTCAAACAGATGGTCAGACCGAGAGAGTCAACCGAATTTTGGAAGATCTTCTTAGAGCATGTGTTTTGGATTTCGGAGGATCATGGGAAGATTACCTTCATTTGGTGGAGTTTGCGTACAACAACAGTTACCAGTCAAGCATTGGTATGGCACCGTATGAGGCATTGTATGGAAGACCGTGTAACTCTCCGACATGTTGGTTGGAAACTGGAGAAAAGCTGATGCTTGGGCCAGAGATGATTCGACAGACTTCAGATTGTATAGAGATCATTCGGCAACGAATGAAGGCAGCCCAAGACCGTCAGAAAAGTTATGCCGATAAGCGCCGAAAGGATTTGGAATTCGACGTTGGTGATATGGTTTTTGTGAAGATTTCTCCACTGAAGAATGTTATTCGATTCGGGAAGAAAGGAAAATTGACTCCGAGATTTGTTGGACCATTCCCGATTATCGAGCGAATTGGAAAGCTCGCCTATAGATTGGAGTTACCGGAGAAGATGTCGGGTGTGCACAATGTTTTTCACGTATCATATCTACGGAAGTATGTGCACGACTCGAATACCGTGGTTTCTGCTGATAGCTGTGAAGATTTCGAAGTTGATCCGGTTGATAGAAGACCTCGTAAGCCGCTTCGTGTTGTGGAAATCGACACGAAACAGCTTAGGAGGAAGGTAGTTAAGTTGCTCAAGATACAATGGAGTGATGATGATAACGACTGTACGTGGGAGGTGGAAGAGAGGATGAAAGCAGCTCATCCTGAACTCTTCAAGGTATGTCCCTAAGGTGTCGTGTCATCTAACAACGTTGTAACTTGTTCTAAGTTTTAGAATTCTGCACGCTAAGCTAGAATTGGATGCATGGTTTGTTGATTGTTATGAATGATAGGCGTGCAGAATAGTCTTTGATTGCTTTGTTTGTTTGGAATTTCGGGGGCGAAATTCCTAAAGGGGGAGAGAATGTAACGACCCGTATTTTTACGGATCGACAAGTTCATCAAAATCTGGAATTTTCAGCATTTTAAGCCATTTCAGATTTTAGGCGAAATATGGTTAAGTCCTAAGTCGTTCACGACTTAGTATAGGTCGTAAGTCATATACGACTTAGGGAATAAGCGCGACTTAAGGAATCAGCGAGTTAGCGAGTTGAGGTGGTAAGTCGTGGACGACCTAGGGTATGATATAGGTCGTATGCGACTTAGTATGTTTGTCTTTTCGGTCCTATTTGTTTAAGTCCTAGGTCGTAAACGACCTAAGAGATAAGTCGTGACCGACTTATTGTAGACGACTTAAGGTTTTGAGTTAAGGGTTAAGTCGTGACCGAGTTAAATGTTAGGTCGCGAAGTGGTTTGGGTCACGTGTCAGTTTGGAGCGACCTAGTGGTTCCGAGTTAGCATTGTTAGGTCGGCAACGACCTAAGGAGTTTGGAGATAGCTGTGTAGCGACCTAGTGTCTTGGTATGACCTATAGGTTAGCGACTTAGGGAGTATACAACCTATGGGAGTTAAGTCGTACGAGTTAAGTCGTAAGTTGTAACATGTTTTAGGTCGCGTGAAGACTTAAGGTGTTAGGTCGCTGGGTTTCTGCCTGAGTGATAGGTCGTGAGCGACTTAGTAGTTGTTAAGTCGCGAGCGACTTAAGAGTTGATCTGTTTTAAGTCGTAGACGACTTAGTAGTTGAGTCGTAGCCCCAGTTATTTGTTAAGTCGTAGCCTATGTTTTAAGTCGCGAGCGACCTAGGAGTTAGTTGTTAAGTCGTAACCCAGTTATTTGTTAGGTCGCGTAAGGCTTAGCAGTTAGGTCGAAGATGTGCTTAAGCGCTAGGTCGCAGCTGCGTGTTAGGTTAGGTCGTAGAGGCTGGGGGTTTTGTTAAGTCGTAGGTTGGTAAGTCTTTAGGTCGGTAGGTTTTAGGTGGTAGGTCGTGGACAACCTAACTCCGAGCGACTTAAGGGAATTTCAGCTATAAATAGGAAGGGTTTTTCTCACTTTTTGGGATCCGGATTTTGAAGCGACGAAGTGCTGCCATTTTCAGAGCTCGACTTCTACACTTCTTCACTTCTTTTCTCCACTCTAATCTAGTGATTCCATCCATCCAAATCGAAGATCAAGATTGAAGATCCAAGAGCTAAAGTTGAAGATCTTCATCCTTTGAAGTGAGATTTCTTCGTTTGAAACGGATTCGTGATAGATCAAGCTTGATCCTTCGCTGTCCAGATCTGAAGCATGTTGATTTGAGGTTGTTTAGGTGATTAGGTGAGTGGCGATTATCTCTCACACGGATCCAAAGGAGTATATCGGATTGTTGGCTCGATTTGGTGTTAAAATAATGATTTTCATGCATTTTCTTCATCCTAAGTGTAGATCCATGTAGATCCATTGTTCATGATGATTTGACAACCATTTTACTAAGTGTTAACCTATGCAAGTTCATTCATCAAGATTGTAGAGATATTTCTTATGATTTCATGCATGTTAGACTTTCAACTCTTTAATTACGAAAATGCCATTATTGTTATAATTATCTACTTAGATCATATTTGAATGCTTGATTGCTTGGATTAATGTTTGGTTTGGTTGATTGTTATGAATTAGATGATTGATGGTTTGATTTAGACCGAAGATGATTCAAAAGCTAGGAGAAAGGCTCTTGAATTGGGTAAGCTGCTCGTGGCATATGTAGCGGGATGATGAAGCTCTTATGCGTAGATTTGATGATGTGATGTTGAGATGAGGCTTTGCGAGGATGTGATGAAGCGAGGCAATCATGTGATGAAGACTTGGTCTAATCCAGACGGGATCATTCCAAGCATGTTGATAACTCGGTGATATGATTCGAGTTGAGGATAATGAATGGATATGAGAATAGTCGTCGAGGAGGATGACTAGGAGGCTTGGATAGCATCGTTGTTGAAGGTTCTAGCATGCTCTAAGCAAGAGTACGTTTGGGCAGATTTGATAGTCCCAACGGCCAACTGTTGATGGTCGAGTACTCTGGGCAGATTCGATAGTCCTAGGCACGGGCTGCGACGACGTGCGGGAGTTATGTCTAGAACCGGGGTTTCCATTAGCCCTTGACGGACGGCTGAAAGAATGTGCCGGTCATTCAATTAACGGTGATATCGAAGCAATGATAACAGTGATAGCCAGAGTCATGGATGTTTGGTTGTATCGTCATTCGGACTCAAGAGCGGTATTTTCTGGGTGCTTATCTGATTTAGGCCTTGGTACTTGGAAAACATCGCCCTTGACTCGAATGATTATTACTTTACTTTAAATTGTATGCTCTGCTGTGTTGCTTCTGCTTAGTGTGTGTCTGGGGGCTATCACTGTAGAAAGAGGTGGAGTGGGAGGGTTGTATTCCTATTCCTTTTCCTTTATGCTCTTTTGGTATGTTGTTAGTTAATTTACTGCTCACTAAGACTGTTGTCTGACTCAAGGCTTTATGTTTTTAATTATTATTGCCTTGGGCTGTTCGTCCATCTTTGGGACGGGCAGACTAGGTAGCATGTGACAGGTGCTGTTTTCTTCTCACGATGCTGATATCGAAGACGAGCTAGAGGGTTGCATATTATCTTCTTATATGTACTGGATGTTCCGCTGTTTGTATAATCTCTGAGTGTTATGTAGTGAGGCTTGATGTATTGACTATTTGGATGCTTGTATTCAACTATTATGAAGTTTTATATGATGGCATTTTATTCCGTAAAGCTTCACTATACATATGTTCTATTGTATTTTGTCCATGCGCTGTGAGTAACACGATAGATTCTGTTGTTTTAATTTCCCTGACAATCGTCCATGGTCGCCTGGCACACCTTACAGCGCGCTTTCTCTAGATTCGGTGCAGGGGTCATGGGCGGTCGTTACAACTAATATCCCATAACCACTTGTTACTACTAAGCTGTTTAAGCATATTTCTCATTTCATAGAAAAAGAGAAAAAGTTAGCACAAAAGCTAATTTTCATGAAAAATCACAAAGATTTTAAAAGAGAAGTAATTGTTTATAAAGCCTAAGTAATAACTTTTCAAAACTATAAAATGATATTCAAAATACTTTCTATAATTTTAAATCTCTTCTAAACCTTTTATATAGATATTACATATCTTGAAAATGTTCAAATATTGGTCTAATGATCGTATTGGATATTTTGAAAAACACTTGTTATTTAAATATAGTCTTTAAATCGAAATTTACACATAAATACACACACACACACACTATTTCTTCAAGCTAATATATATATAATTTTATATTCAGCTTTAAAAACACTATTATTATTAAAAATTCTATAAGAATCTTTCCTCATAAAAATCTTTTAAATATAAGATTCAGAAACCATAGTTCGAATCCCTGATTTAGAAATCAGTAATATATGTTAAATAAGATCTATAAGTGATTTCTAAAGATTATATTTAATATAACTAGTTTAAAGATGATTTCTTTCTATATGCAATGTATTTAATATATATATATATACACACACACACACACACACACACTATTCTAAATAATTTAGAATAATGGAAATTCCCCAAAATATGAAATCATCAAAATTCCAAAAATCAAAAGTAAGAAATCAAAAATCTAAAAGTAGACAAAGATGAAAAAAACATAATAAGGTTACCTTAGCACACAGGCTCCAGGACTTATGATCGATCGACCTGAAACAACCATCGGAACAAGTCTGTTAGCAACATAACTACTACCAATTCATGGCTACAATGAATTTTCATAATTCAATCATTAAAATATCAAAGGGAAGGTTACTGTAAACATTTATCTGAATTTCAGGAAGCAGTAAATACTGTAAATGAAAAAATACACCAAATTCAATCAAGTTTCATCCAATAATCATAACAATTCAACACAATCAATCACATGCAATTACACTCGAATTAGATGTGAGTTTTACTCACCTTAGCATCCTAAAACTCCAAAATTGCATGCATTAATCATAGAAGTTGTATGCAGCAAGAGTTTGGCATAGCAAAACTCAATATTTTCCTAGGAAATTTTTACAGAAGTTGTATATACGAGTTACAAACAACATATCCAAATTTTAGATTTTTATGATTTTCATGAATTGGTTATGTTTTTTCTACTGACCTAGATTTTCAGCTTCAGATTTCTGACTTTACCTCTTTGCTATTCAACCAACTTCAACCTCCAACCATTGGCAAAACTCTAACTATTTGGGTCTAAGGGATGGAGAATGGTGTTGAAAAGCTACGTTTTAAGTTTGGTGATTTTAGGGAATTTATTAAATTTGATTTGATTTTCTGAAGATCTAGGTTTAAGAAGAAGGATGGAGGAGTTTTATTTTTTGGTTTATTAAAATGAACATACAGGAAGAAGAAAGATGAGAAACATGTATCCTCTTTTATTTACTAAGTAGGCTTAAATAGTTATAAAACCAAACCCTAAACTCATCAATTAAATAAAAAAATTATTTCCTTCTTTATTAAACTAAGCTATAAAACACTTTAACTTAATCTATTGAATTTGAAGAATTCTAAATTTATGTTCTTATGAAGAACAACATTATTAAATTTTATGTTAACAATGTATAAAGGGTATTTCTCTTTTATTTATTTCTTAATACAATGTTTTAAAACCACCTTTTAAATGCACCATTTAAATGAACCTTTACATAATTAAAAATCATTACACTTTCCTACAAATAAATAAATGAACAATTCTAAATGAAATCTTCATTTTAGCATAAAATAAATTTGTTCACTTAAATTCAAAAATTATCAATTTCATAATTTAACATATCAACCATTGCATTAATGTGTGCTTTTGACATCCTAAAACATTCACCAACACCCAAAGATCCAATAAATTAATTCTATAAAAATTGGTTTACTGCTATAAATTAAAGATTATCATTCATTACTCTATTAATTATGAATTCATGGCCTACTCTTTTTTAATTCCTTTATATAAACAAAAATAAATATTCATCCTTTATTTGAATTCATTTATTATCATTATAATTATATTTTCTATTACCGTTCATATGTTACTTCTTAAAATATCTATTTAACGAAGCATTTACTTAAGTAACTTCCAAGTTATCATTTATTTTATATTTAATGCTATATCTAAATATGAATTATCAATACTAATTTAAAACAATAAATTTCATAATCTAATCAAATCATTACCAATTCTGCAATAAAAATATCATTATTCAATTTTTATTTGAATGTCAGATCTTTACTTTAAATCTTAAATTTATTGCTTCTCAAAAACAGGTTGTTACAAACTTCTCCCCTTTAGAAAATTGCGTCCTCGCAATTCCTTGTAAGAGAAAATCTATAACATGCTAATATCTTCTTGCATTTCTCCACCATCTAAAGTTAAGATTTATACTCTACCTAGTAATAAAATAAAACAAACAACCATCAACACATAGAATTAATGCAAATATAACATATAAATGCTCTTTAAATACTTTTACAGGTCTAACATGAAATAGTGGTATGATTCGGTCCTTTGGTATGCCATTTATTTAATTTATCTTTATTAAAAGTTAAATTCTCGCATACAAACTAAAAATTTCTATGTGTTGTAATTTACAAAAAATTTCGACAGTCTCCTTTGTATGGAGAGCATTCCGAAACTTTATAATACATAGAAATATATATATATACACACACACACATCTCTGAAGAGGTATCTCGAAACATGGTAAAAAAAAAACAATTAAAATAAGGCATAAAAGGATAAAGCATGTATTCTTGACCACTTATAAGCACTTTCTTTTGTATCTTTAGCGAGCACAAGAGCATTGCACTTTACATCATTTGGTTGCCTCCAATGATTAAAATTTTGGGCTATGAGTTTTACGCAAACTCATAGGAAAATTCTACTACTCAATTATGCAATCAATTATTTTTCAATTTTTGTTTACAGCGGAATGAAGTGATCGTATAAGAGAAGTATGAGAAGGAAGTTTAGTTTTGGCTTCTTTATTTGGTTGGGCTTTAAATTACTAACTAGCCCAAAAGGAAATAAAATGAATTCTTTTAATTAAAAAAATACTTATCTTGTTTTTCTCAATGGACTCGTACAGATCCCATCTTGACCCCATTGTGGGCATGGATGATATGCAATCTATTCCAGATAGCTATTGCTATCCCTCTCCGAATCTTATTTTAAATTATGAAATTATAACTACCATACAAGTAATCAAACATATAAGACAAGCAACAAAACTAGCATCCCAATTAATAAATATGAAAGCAAGCAATCAACAAAAATCAACAAGAATAAAATCAGCCAACCTTAAAGTCAAACAACAATAACAACAAACAAGATCAAATAGTAAGAACAACAAGCAACAAGCAATAACAAGAAGCAAATAATAGCAAACAACAAACAATAGGAAGCAATAAACAATAGCCAGCAACAAACAATAGAAAACAACAGACAATAGCAAGCAATAAACAATAAAATATTCAAAACAGTCTATACCAACATTCTCGGTAACAATCTAGAGTCAAACACGCAAGTTGAACCCATAAACTCCAATGAGTCCATTTGACATTCAAATGTAATAAACACCTAAATGGTGTAACTTCTTTTGTGAATATAATACGCAAAAGACTATTACTCCTCATGCTATAAAAAGGAAAACCTATACGATATGGGATCACCAAGTCTCAAAACTTTAGAATAAATCCAACAATCAATGCCTTAGCTCTCCTTTTCTTTTGAACAGAACTCATTCTCAAAAGGAGAAAATTATACTATTTAAATCATCATTACAATGAAGATTTACAATTTCCTGGGTTATCTCAAGTTCAAACTCATCTCGACCGCACAATGTTAATAAGGGTAATATACTAAGTGCATCACGACGCCCACCTAGGCAAGTATCATCTCATCACTTAGGAGATTTTATCCGAATTGCCATAAACCTAGTCGAGAAATCCTTCCCCAAACTATGCCGCTCAATAATAATAATAATAATAATAATAATACACTAAATTTTACAATAACTAAAGACCATTCCAAATGACACGAAGTCCGTTCCAACCAATCATTTGCTCACAAGAATTCTTTGTTAAATTAGGGCCAGCCACTCAACTCCATCCATGGAAACTCTGATCTGGTTCCTTGATCCGACGACTACTGAAATCTCTCCGCACGACTGAGGTCATACTTTGGAAATATCTCAATCATCCTAATGATCCGACTCGAATGCTCGTCTATCAGAGTCAAGTGAAAAACCCCTCCTAACTAGTGCAGATCACCTATAAAATCTGCACTCAAACTACGGGTTAAGAACTAGCACGTGATTTGGCTAATCTTTAGAAAATGTCCCATTTGGCACATAGGATTACTCCTAACACCTGAGATTTACTTACACAAAGAAAAATAATTATAACACGAATGACTCTAAGCAAACGCCTATAAGTCATCCACTCGGTTTTTGCTCATTACTGGGCACCCACCGAATCCTACCTGGATATGAATCCAAGCACATTCATCGACCAAACCCACTCAACTTGAAAACTCATGCATCAAGATCGAATGGTAACACTTTCGATCGTTTCACCTCAGCTTTGCAACTAAGGTGACTCATACAAGGTTTATCTCTACCAAAGAATTTACTTATTATAAAAGGTGTTAAGTTTAGCCTATCTACCAAGTAACTAGCAACTGGTAAAATATACCACTCAAGTGTCGGAAGGAACAGATGTGAGTTCCCAAAAATAGAGCATACCTCACTACATAAGCTCCTTCCAATTTTCCCAAGCCATAAGCCTACTAGGACTCAGTAATGCCCGAGAGGCATAAGTCACCTTTACTTACACACCCTTTGAAAATGTAGGACAGTCCCTCTTCAAGTGATCAAGTCGATCGCAAATGAAGCACTTACGCTTCACTCTAGATGGATGACATTTCATAGCAAAATACCTCCCATATGCCATAGGAGTGACATACTAGGCCAGCTTCTCTTTTTTGAACAAGCTAGACCTTCCTTGTATCATGGTCATTTCGCCTCAGGTGGAGTTTTGGTTGCTTTCCACTTTCATTAACTCTATGGTATCTCATAGGCATTCTTATGAAGGAGAACCATCCAAACAAGATATTCAAAAGTGAACCATAACAGAGATAAGACTAAGCCATGAATCCCTAACCAATGCTTAAGACCCAAGGCAAATTTCTTTACCTACAACAATGGAGTACCGACCACCTCAATCCTAAAAATAAAAGGTTGAATTGGTCAATTCCCCTTCACAACAAGCTGTCCTGCTTAAGATGGATGGGATGCTCAAGCTACACGCTCTTCTCGATCATAGAAATGCACTGAGAACCAATGCAATGCCTGAATAAATTCTAGATCATAGATCTTCTTATCATCCACATAAAGACCGCATCCTACCCAGCCAAGGACTCCCTTTTCAAATGCCAAGAAATGATCTTCCTAATGAGAACATTCCTGGGCTTACTTCAATGGAAGCCTTCTCATGCATGTATACAAGACCATGCCTCGGCAATAGCCTCAGGGCTCGGATATAGCTCCCTTTCAAGGCTAAGGAAATTTCAACACTGCTTCGAAGAGTCTAAAGCTGGTATAGCTAGAAATACTGATGCCCAAAGGGCCACACCACTTCTTGCGCTAATAGCAGTCTATTGGAAATGTTCACGGGTAACGGAACATCTTTTGCGGCAGCTAAACAGTCTCTGAACTAATCAGGCATCTCAGACTGCATGTCTACAGTTGCACATGCACTCCGTCTGCTCACAATGATAGCTTGACGAAGATACCATAACGACTAGCGATTGAAACAAATCAAGTCCAGAAGACAAGCGTGTATACCATATAATATAGAAGAAAAATACAAGTACGCTCTCTCTACGTATCTCCTTTTTACCAGATTGATTAACTCAAACTGCTCCACCTGGTCCGAGTGTTGAGCCTAAGCTCTAATACCAATGATAACAACCCACCCTTCGTAATACCCAAAAGTTGGAGCCTTACATCATCGCATGACTTTCGAATACCACAAAAGACAGATCGTTGGGGTATTAGAACAAAACAATAAACCAAGACATCGATAAGATCTCACAACCAAATGACAACGTATAATATACTGAATATACATGAACATAATAAAATAAAAATATACAATAGACCTCACTAGCGGAAGCAACTGAATAATAAATATCAATACAGAAAGTCAAAATACATCGACTTCAAAAGCACAGAGTTCTGAATAAATATCTGATACAACAGTCTCATATACAAATAACAGGTATGTCATGTAAAATAAAATAACAAGTTTATATATCTCAAAATATCGATGCCACGCCTCCAAAGTGCTCCAGTTGCACACTTTGATAGAATATCCTTAAAATCACCTGACTCCCAAAATTAAGCACTCAAAATTTGTTATGACATAAGCAAACAAAGACAAAACGCTAGTCAGATATAAAGCCTTGTATAAAGGGAACTATCTCAAAATACTATATCTAACAACTACATACAGATAAACAGGAACAGTTAAATCATGGTCGGCCCTCTCCACAAATGTGGCTCAGGGGAAACCCGAATTGCTATAAATAAGTATAGTAAACCTATCTAAAAGATAGGAAATCATACCATAAACTGCTCTTCTCTTGTAATCAACAAGTCTGCATAACTAATATAATGTGGCTGATATGTAACGGTATACATGATATGGTGATTCGATATATACATGCAAAAATACTATAAGTACCACAATATAAGCATATCCTAAAACACACAACAATGTTATCAAACAACTAATATAACACATAATAAAACTATAATCGGTAAATAAAGAATATAAATTGATACACATCATTACTAATGAATGGAGTCCGGGTAGACTCGCCCAAGGTAAATAGAGTCAGTACATCAATGTACCATAGACGTCGAGTCGCACCCAACATGATCGACCTCATGTAGGTCTCACCGCACCCCTCAATGAGCACAAGTGATATCTGACCTACTCTATATATCTAAACTTGAGTTTGCATTAGACACCGATCGTAATCCAATGATTCCCATCAAGGGCTAAAAATAAATAGAGTCAGTACCTTAGTGTACCTTAGACCCTGAGCCACATCCATAGTAATGGGCCTCATGTAGATCTCACCGTACCTCTCAATGAGCATAAGTGATATGTGATCTACTCTATTTACTTGAAACCTTTGTAGATCTCACCGTGCCCCTTAGTGAGCATAAGTGATATCTAATCCACTCATGGATGAACATTTTCATCTTCCTCTCGGCTATCCAGGATTTCTTAATAAACTCGCATAACGTCTCTACAGAAGAGAACGATGGGCGTATCCCGTATAATAGGCTATCTGAACCACTAAGGAATAACGATGTCATACAGAGACACACATACACACACATATATCTAATATAATGACATGTATTCAAATACGTTTATCATAGATAAAGACTAATATCCTATCGTCATCTATTAATATGGATGGTCAATACTATAAGACCAATAATAGGCATGGGCACTAATGTAAGGCCAATAAAGTGTACAATCACTATATAAGATCAATATAAATTATATAATTATACGTACCCCGAGTCAGAGCCCGAAGGTACGAATTCACTTCATTCGATCGTACACACTCGTTGGACGTGATCACATAGTCGATCATCATGCAGATCCCTTGCTCGATCGTCATTGATTACGTTGCGCTCATGTTCGGATCTTGAACTTCGTCATGCAATTCACTTCCCCGAGTAGCTCAGAGTCTTCTTGAAGTCAAGCCGAAGCCTCACAAAGAACCACGCACGAGACCATGGGAAAATCCTCGATGAAATGCACTTGGCCTGGGCTTTACTGCCTAGGTCAGTCCGCCACCGATTGACCGGTGGTGGCATCACTTGGGTAGTGAAGCCTAGGTCTTGCACGATACGCCGTCGATTTGAGCTCAGCCTCCTCCGTCGCTTCGCCCGATGTGTCGCCTAGCTCCCACAGTCTACCTTCCGGCTGTCTGCCTTGGCCCGGTATACTCACCCATAACTTAGCACACACGATAGTCGCTATGGCTATGTGAAATGCCCGCAACGGACTTGTAATCAATTATACTTCTATATAATCAAACAATTGCAAATATATATAAGCAACCAAACATATAACCATTTTAACTATAATTCACACATCGTTTTGATTGTTACATATCTTCAAATACACGTATACTTGCCCATACTCATATACATACACATGTATTTAAATAAGTAATTATTTATTCCTTAGTCAATTATTACTTTTGCCTACTAATCTTTCAATAAAAGTAAAGATATCTCTTTATACTATTTTATAAAATCCGCAAATCATTTAATAAAATACAATACTAGCTTAAAAATAAATTTAGTCATTTAAAGCACTTAATTCGCTTCATTAAAAAAATCAAGTATTCGTCTTTTTACTATTTTATAAAATATTATATCCATTTTATAAAATATGTTCTTCATTTATAAAATATTAAAACCATTTTATAAATACTAATTAAGCTCCGTTTTCTACCTTATAAAATATCATATCATTTTATTAAATACCTTTATTACTTATAAAAATCATTCTTATATTTAAACAATGTTAATAAATACTAATTTAGCTTCATTAACCCTCTGATCACCTTAATAATAAGTGTAGAGTTCAAAACTTGTAGCTTACTAACTATTTTCAAAACCATTTCAATTAGTTTAATTATTACTAATTAATGACATGCACTTAATTAGCACATGTAATTAGTCAATAATTCATCACTATCTCATTTATAATCATTCAATTAACCTAAAATCAAATTCATAAGTTACTGACTATTTTCAAAAATAGTTATTAAGGTTTCAAACAAATAACGGTCAATATAATCATGTTTATAACACAAACATAAACCCAAATCAACTCAAACAATCTCCAAATCACTTCATATAATTCTATAATCATATATAAAAAATATATGAAGTATAACTCATAAATTTATAAGAAGAACCATCCAACTCTCCTTTCTTTTCCCTAAACCAAGCTCTAATCACAAAAAACCCAATATTTGCTCTCTTTAATTTTTGAAATCAACACTTAAGCTCTGATTCATGCCAATCCCTTCGCAGGTTTTGTAGAGAATAGGATGGGATGAATTACGGTGATTTTTATTTGAATTTAGGAAATTTATTTAATGGGATTAGAGTTTGGTGATTAGGAGTGGATTAAGAAGAGATTAATGGAGTAATTAGAGAAAGAGGAAGAGAAGTAACGTGAAAGAAGAGTGAATGAGAGAAAATGAAGGGAGTTAGCCACTTATAGGCAACTAATAGGCTAAGCCTTAATTCTCTCCATTTGGTACTATTCATCTCTGAAAATCATCGACTCCAAATATAGACAAGTTTATACTCATTTTACTTGCTTTGAAAAAGCGAACTCAACCTTGGATGTATCGAGTTCCAATTCGCTCGTTTGTAAAAATCATATAAGAGGCATTCTGTTACTTAACGATTAAATATTTAAATTAATCATTTAAATATTTGATCCTTAAAATTGCAGGGTGTTACATATCCCTTCCCCACGGATCCTATGGTCGGAGATGTCTTACATCAGTAGTACGTATACACAACTGCTGGTAGCCTCTAGGTAAAGGGTAGATTTATGTTGTACAACTCTACTAACCTCGCATCCTAACTCATTCTAAACCCAACCAATTATCCTAGGCCTAAATATTAGGCTAGGCCCACTAATTCACGCTCATACTTTCTCCTAAGTTTATTTACTACTATTTAATTCCCTTATTCACTGCGAAGCTATTCCTATTTTATATGCTTATTTCATATATTCCTTACTTCCTTCTATGTCCCGTAAATGTCAATTATCTATAATAAATGGTCGTTGTTTTGAAATTGGACAATCACTAATGAAATTTATTTTTCATTTAAATTCAACTTATTATTCCTATTTCTCTTTCCCATAAGTGGCATAATAAATTCTTTAATTAGTCCTGTTAAACATATTTATGTCCTCATTTAATTCTTGTAACTTCCTATCAACTGTACATTTATTGTCCTACTAATTTTGTAATCATTATTGATAAATTTTAGAGTTACTACCTCTTTTCCATCACAGCCTCCTTATCATATAGCTTACTATGTTAGTAATAACTAGCCGTCCTAACTATAACTAATAGGAATACCGATGTATGTTACACTTTATCTATTACCCTATGTAAATTTATATTTTTAATAGGTTGGAATGGTTATATGTATTTGTGTATATATATCTATTCCTATCTCTAACTCATTAATTCCTATGCTTTGAAATTCCAGAACATACATTTATATGTACATTCTATGAAGAACGTTCATTTTAACATTTTAATATATTAGAGCTATCTTTTCCACAAAGGAATACTGGTATAACTTTTCATAAATTATCTAAAAAGTGAGACATTTTCCATGTTTGAAATCACAAAGAATTATCTCTTTTCATTATGTTGAAATAGACAGTGCAAACTATGGAGAAGAACATTTGTACTTTACACATCTCCTTCAGTTTGAGATATTCCCTATTATTCCAAACGTCGCATATTTTATATATAGTTGTAGAACTAGATTCTTTATGGAAATTTACACGAAAACAGATACAATTAAATTGTATCCACAAAGCTCCCAATAAACTAAAACATAAAAATTCACATTCCAACTCAAATTAGGGCAATTTAAATTAATACTAACAATTTACAACCCAATTATCATAAATCTTGAATAAATCCTACAATCTGATCGACATTCTACTTAACAAATTTGGAGACTAATTTCCAAATTGCCAAACTAGGGTGTAAATACCATTCCATTCTAATTACCTAACTTATAGAGTATGTAGGCAAGATTTCAATCGAATATGTTCTTTCTAAACCTACAACTTAACAGATCTTGCATAGGCATAATAATTAAATAAAATTTAATAATATAAATTTCAGTGTTATATATAAATCATATAATTCCCACTCAGCTTTCTAACTTTCCAAATCTCTCAAATCTGAATTCATCACTTTAATTTGACTCATTTTTCCTTTCCAATCCAAAAATATGTATAACATGTATATACATACACATTAGAATATCATATTTTAGAGGAGATTTAAATTAAGTGGAATATAGATTTATAATTATAAAATTTTACCTTTTTCCACATTATCAATTCACTCCTTCACTTCACCTCTTTTAATTTTTTCCCTTCTTCGATTTATATATATAATATTTCATAATTAACAGAATAGTGGAGAATGGAAAATGGCAGAGCTCCGCTGCTTTGGTAAAAAAATATGAAAGGAAAAGCGAGTGGCTAGGCCTGTATTTATATGCACTCAAACCAATCGTATATGTTACTATAAATTAATTAAATCCAGGTCGTTTAGCCAAGGTTCAACCCTAGCTGCCACTGTCTCAATTGGTTGACTGCTCCGTCCTAGGAGGTCGACTGCTAGCAGTCGACTAGCCCAAAGAAGGGATGGATTGGTTGTGTCCATGCGGTTAATATTATTTATTTCCTTTTTATTCCTTTTTAATTATTTTCAATTCAAAAACTTCAAACGCTAATAACTTCTTCGTTTGAACTTCGATCGCAAAATTTCAAATATGAAAGTTACTCAGAAAATCGCCACAAATACAATGGTGTAAGTTTCGACATTTGCTCAAACTCCATTTTTGAGCCTTAGTAATTATTTATTCATTACTGCTAATTTTATGACATGTTACATTCTCCCCTTATAAGAATCTCTTCCCCGAAATTTCCCAATGTTTGAATCATGTAACGTAGTGTGTAACCATTCTAAACTATCCAACCAATTAGTATGCAATGAATTTTGTAGCCAATCATATACAAATGCATGGTGTATCACAACATATATGATATGTATGTAGAATAACACTAAATCGACGCCTCCTATATGAACGCACTCTTTTAAAACAATTTTGAAACGATGAAGCAAGCAATCTATATAAATTGGCAGTTATATATATATATATATGCAATTTTTCAAAAAATTCTCTGTTTTCACATAACAAATTCCATATCCCTACGAATAGGAGTATGTTTCAACCAATTTTGCATCTAGTTCTTACCATCCAATACCTAAACACAATTTCTAATATCCAAAATTGAAAATCCAGTTTTCCTAAATTTACTCTCTTATGCTAGAAGAGGAATTTAGATGGAAAACTTTACACTTCCATCTTTCTTATGGGTACCATTATGTTGTACCTTGAAACCTTCTCTTTTTCCTTAAATCCTTGCCAAGTATAATTTGCATATGGAGTTTTACTTTTGGATGCTAACGCGAAATTATTTATAAAAAAAAGTTTTGTTTGCTATCTCGAGGTATGGAAGTAGAAATTCCAAGGCTAAATAAGTTTTTTCCCTTGTTATTATTGATGCTTCACATACTGCCTCCCTAACTGCATAGAAAAATTCATATCTGCTAACACGTCAACCTTCCTTACAATAAGCATGTAGCCCTTGAAAAATAGAAATTCTCTTATTTCCCAAAAAGACCCTTTTCCCCTTCCAATCAAACTTGCAAAAAAAATTGAGAGTTAAATCTTTAAAAGTATTCAAACACAAGTTTTCAAAAGCATTTAAACATAACTTTTCAAAATCATTTAAACACGATTTTTCAAAAGCATTTGGACATAACTTTTCAAAAGCATTTGAACACAAATTTTCAAAAAATTTGCCTCTCCATTCTTAAAACAAATCAAGCCATATCTTAATGTAACCGGGACTTGGTTAATGAGTTAATGCATATGATTGACCCTGACATTATGCAGTTAATCCAAGATTTTGAGAAGCTTTCCTTTTACTCCAAAACAAAAAACAACACACAATCATATTTATAAATTTGAGCTTTAAAGGCATAGGGATAGTAACCCATGGTTTCGCAATAACACTTCCCTATCCTTTGCTTGCTAAATTTTATTTTTCCCCAAATTCTAAAGTTTTTGGAACCAAAGCATTCTTTATTTCTAGTTTCTTGTTTAACTTCCTAATTTATTTTAAAACTTCCAGCCTTAATTACATTCATCGCTAGTTAAATGTCCTTTTGAGATTTCCTTATACACCTTTCCAATATCCAAAGAGAAACAACTAGCGATTGCAACCCAAAACCTAAAAGAAACAATTGTTCGAAGTTGTCGTTCATCATCAACTGGTCTTGATAACGTTGTGGCCGTATCACTCTTACTCAATTAAGATGGACATTTCTAGTATGTCCTTCTACTATAATCCACATGTCTTAACTTACCTCCTTAGCTTCTAATAAATACGGTCCATCCATTACTTCAATTATTCCACCCGATTACATGATAAATTGTGCGTTCCCACACTGCGGTGGGTAAGAAATATAAACTATGCACATTTAGAATAATTCATTAGAAGATTGGCTCGGCGGAATCACTTTCCTACCACTTATCTTGCATTCTTTAACCTTGAGTCAACCAACATCCTTTATGTGAGTTTACCATCTCAATACTCTCTTCTCCAATTATCCTACTATCTTCCTTCAATCAAAGCTCTTGATAATTTTCTCAAACTTTGGTATTTACCTTCTTTATCCTTGATCTTTCATGCGAGTACATCCTAGGACTCGCAAAAGTGTACTTTGATACCTTTCCCCATTCTTTTAAGGATTCTTCTTATGGCTTTCACATGTGTCTAATCAAACATTCCAATGTTCATACCAATATTCCTCATATTCTATGGGGATCCTTTGTTGCTACTACACGAGCATTCATAGCTATTTTATTCATAGCCTTAACTTTTACCCCATCTTATCTAGGCACTCGTCCATATCTACTACATATAAAAGTTAGTTTGGTTTTCACCACTCTGTATTAAATTAAAACATCACAGCCATGAAGTATCTAATTCAAAACCTTTATCTTTGGAAATATAAACTTAGAAACCTTTTAATTCATAAACTTTTTTTTCAAAAGGAGCTACAAATTTTTTTCCATTTTAACCAACTTTCCCTTTCCAAAGACTTTTTACACAGAGATATACTTCTTTAAAATTAGGATTTTTAACTCAAAACATTTACATGCATTCAAAAATTCAATTTTCATACCAAATCATTTTTCAAAAACTCCCTTTATAATTTAAAATAATGAAAACTGGAGTAGAAAAGGATAACTTCCATCATATTATTTTCCTACTACTCATGTTATTTCTGCTTTCAACTTTAGCGGAGATTCTAATAACACATAAGGGGGGCTTTTAAAAGATATGCGCAAATATTTATGGAAATTATCCATTTTTCCTACGCTTTGCCTCACATTCCTAACATTATTCCTAGCTAGATTACTAACGCTATTCTAATATAAATTCATAACATTGTTCTCATTTAAATTTTCTAGCATCGCTACTATTTACATTACTTCTATCTAAATGGCATCTACTTACATAGCTCTTTTCCTCTTTACTTGTTTTCCTCATTAACTCATTGCAGTGCATTCGCCTTCTGCTTTAGCTATTGAGCTTCCTTTCATTAACATGAAAAGAGATTTTTAAATCTATTTCAATTGTTCTCCGTATAATCCTTATATGGAAATATTCTTTCTATCTTCATTATCGGGCCTTCTTACCCTTCTATTCCCTATACCTCATTTCATTCATGTACCATTCCTAATTATCCTATCCTTAGAAAGAATTTTTAAAAGGAACTTCTTGTTTACAAAAAATGGAAAAATCATCGAACCAAATGTACGCTCTCTTTTCCCTTCATTTCAAAAATGAAAAATCCCTTTACCAAATACCCGTTTTTAAATCAAAAAATTTTGACCGAACCAATTTTAAACTTCACTAAGAATCTCAAATAGCTACATAAAATTTTCTTTCTTTTCAAAACAACAAATTTTCACTGGTAGGGACCTTCTATTTTAAATAAATCCTTTTTGAAACCACTTAATTTTTTTAATGAAACTTTCAAAATCTTTTTGTTAAATTTTTTCGCATATGGTCTGACTTAGAAATGGACTCTTATTCGTCCTTTATTTTGGAATTTCCTTTTTTTCTACTCATTCTTAACTCATCTTCATCAAAAATCTGGCTATCATTTTGTGAAAGTTAATGCACACCTTCTTGTGGGAACGTGCTCAATCCTTTTTCACATCTTACTTTCGTATGCTTGCAACATATAGGTTCTTACTTTCCATCTGCTTGGATGAAATGTACATCTTCAATGGTCCATTGTAATCCACAATCATAGGGCAATCCAGGCCTAATAAAGGAGTCAAGTACCACCCAGCTTTAGGGATCCTTCTATATGTCGCGCTCATGATCTTCTCGGTCAACGCATTGTGATACGGCCTATACACCATGGGTTAATCTGTGTATGTGTATAAATTTAACTCTATTTATTATTCCAACTTGTAGTTGCCTCATCCAACTGTTCCGAATTTGGTCATAACTACTTTTATAATTAAAATTTATAGAGTTTGGCATATAATATATATATATATATATAATTATAGGTAAAAATACAAAAACTTTCTCTTAGTGTATCCTAATTCCTATGATCAACTAACCTAAGCTCTAATACCAAATGTAATAACTCGCACTCCAAATTTTGACTAAATCGAAACCTAAGTCCACTAGGGTACGGATCGTTGGTGTTGGTAACCTAAAATAAACATAAGTATATAAAAGAGTTATCTACATAAACTCATAGTGGAATAGAAAAATATAATAGAACATATACCAACTAAGGCTATTACCTTGGGATCAATATTACTCCTTGAATATCCAGTCGCCTTGTTAGTGCCGAGCATGAATGAGAAGACTAATTTATGTTGACAGATTTCTATTTAAGTGTTATGTCTATTATTAACGGCTTATGTATTTAATTCCATCTAGGCGTACGATATGTCCAACCTTCTTCGAGACCGTACATATATAAGCGTTCACTACCCAAAAAGAAAACTCCTACCATTTAATACTTCTTATATATGGAGAAGGCAGACCCAACGGCTATTTAATACCTCAAATCATAAGCGGGCCCATTGTAACGTAATTGCTAGTCAATCGTTCCTTAGCTACAAAGACCGATGACCCCTAGATACAAATCTATAATTTAATTTGCCATATTACTAACACCTCTCAATGACTTATCTAAGGGTTGCCTACCTCCGACAAATAAATAAATAATTTAACTTTGAGGTTTTGGCTTATCCTATACGGCTTCTACACTAGTAGGAAGCAAAATCCATCAGGGTATAACCCAAGTCTTTGCTAACAACCACTCAGGTCCACTGGTGATCGAAGCCTATATGCCAGCCCTACTACTAAATATCGGTCCAACAACAACACTGACATAGCCTACCGACCTCCACAGCCGAAATCTCGTTTAGACTAACATAATGTAAGTCAAGGAAAAATACATATCGTAGTTACTTAATACCTCTTGTTAGAAATAAAGCAAGCCCCATTTCCCTATTAGGTACCGTCGTAGGTTATTTAAGACTTCTTATATAGGGAGGAGGCTGACCTAATGACCGTTAAATACCTTCCACCTTGAAGTAAACTAGTTAGCATCCCAAAAGTTTCTGAGCCATTTAATACTTCAAATCTGAGGTGAACCATTGGAATATTTTCCCATATCTATAAATTTCAACAGATTTATACATAAGCATAACAATTAAGTAAAATTCAACGATATAAATTTCAATGTCATATATAAATCATATAATTTCCCGCTTACCTTTCTAGCTTTCCAAATCTCCCAAATCTGAATTAATTCTTTTAATTTGACTCTTTTTCCTTTCCAATCCAAAAATATGTGTAACAAGATATATACATACCTATTAGAATTACAGATCTGAGAGAAGATTTGAATTAAGTAGAATATAGATTTGTAATTATAAAATTTACCTTTTTCCGCAGTATCGATTCACTCCTCCTCTTCTCTTTTATTTTCTACCCTTCTCTGATTTTTTTATATATAATATAATATTTCATAATTAATAGAAATAATGGAGAAGGAAAAATGGCAGAGCTCCACTGCTTTGATCAGAAAATATGAGAAGAAAAGTGAGGGGCTAGGTCTATGTTTATAGGCACTCGAATCGGTCGTATTTGTAAAATTATTTAAATCTGGGTCGTTCGGCCACGGTTCAACCCTAGCCACCATTATCTCAACAGTTCAGCCAAGGAGGTGGTCGATTGGTGGGGTCCACGCGGTTAATATTATTTATTTTCTTTTATTCCTTTTTAATTATTTTCAATCTGAAAACTTCAAAGGCTGATAATTTCTTTGTTTGAAATCCAATCGCAAAACTTCAAATATGAAAATTACTTAAAAAATTACCACGAACACAATGATGCAAGTTTAATGGCTAAATTCTGAAGTTTGCACAAATTCCATTTTTGAGCCTTAGCAATTATTCATTAATTATCATTAATTTTATGGCATCTTACAACAATCCCGGAAAGGCACATATAATGGTTGCGCGCTTTGTATCTCTCTCTCGGGAATCATGTGACCATTGATAGGTTGTTAGAGTCAAAGTCTCTTTGAAGGGAATCCTATGACGGTAAGAAATCCTCCTAACATCTGCCGTAGTTAGAACTAAAGCTAGAGAATCTAAAGAGTCACCAAGAATCATTATGGCCTTTGGGTTAACATTGGGGGAAACTCCTCTATAGGATTATTTTGCTATGGAAAATGAACTACTTGTAAAGATCACCCTAGTTGGCGGCGATATGGTTAGGGCCTAGAGGTCATTGAGGTAGATATGGTGTAGAAGTTAAACCTGCTATTAGCGGAGTAAATTCTGAAGGAGGACAAGCACTTATGGTAGAGAGATGCAAGGAGCATCTGCGATCCATGACCTACTAAAAACTCGATGCATGAGCAAGGTCGGGTATGATTAAACTTTAATCTTTGTGCTTTAACTAAGCCTCATATAACCAATGTATAGGGCCCAATGGATGTAGACGCGTGTTGACTGACTGAGTCCCGTACATCGATAGAGGCAGTGATGTGTAGTTCAAGCTATGCAGTGTATGTCCTGTGATCGTATCATGATGAACGTGAACATTTTGTGTAGATATCTCGCTAGTACTGGCAAACGAGCTTTGTCACACTATGGAACTATATATCAGATTTTACCAGTTTTCATAGAATATATTGTAATGAACCATTGTCTGGGACAACACCTAGTTTTCTTTGTAGGAATATGGAATTACGATGTTCAACTTGAAGTGTTGACACAGGACTTCATTAGACGTTAAAGTGCATTTGATGTAACCAATTCTCAAAAGTGTCCCACGGAAACCATATTCAATCGAAATCCAATGAGAGTTAGTCAGCCTTCCTTTCACATGTAAGACTTGTCAAGAATTGACAAAGGAGATGGCTACATGAAAAAATTAGAGCCAAGACTTATGGCACTCGAAGTTGACTCCAAGCAATGGAAAATAAAAGAAACTTAGGGATTTACCCCATAGGCTCGGAGTTAACCTTGGGAATTCCAAAAATACTTAGCCATGGAAAATAGTGAAAGGAAGAAGAAAATGATATTGAGGTTGAATATTGGTCGGTGGCCACAAATAGGTGTGGGCAACTAAGAAGCGGCGGTGGCGACCCACATTAGATAAGGGGCGAAGTAAATAAAATGATGCCTGGGTTGAAGGATTAAGGTCGAGTTTGTATGAGTTAGATGCAGGTTTAAATGGTTTGTCAAAGCTGCTCTTATAGATTGATAGTGAATCTTGGCTAAAATGATTAAATTTCGGGTTGAAAGCCAGCAGAGGCGTCGATAGGGGTGGGGAAAGAGTTAAGTAGTTGAGCTCACATGGGGTAAAAATGTTGGCCTGGAAAATGAAAAGTGGAAGTGATTTTTTTTCTAAGTGTTACTTAAATAGTAACATGAAAGAAACGATCGGTACCGATCTATGTGATCACACCAGAAAGAGGGAGAAAGTGAACAATGATGTAAATGAAGATGAAAGATGAAATCATACCTGACCAAATGAAAGGAGAAGTTTACAAAAATATCATAACTGAATAGAGAATGCAAGTGGGATGCATCAGCTCTTATACGTGTTAAATAGATGTGAATGCATAACTATTTGAAGTAGCATGCCGATCCAAAACATGCGCATTGTTTCATGAAGGCAATCCAAGAAGATAAGGGCATCTCTTCAAGTTAGAGTTTGAAGTCGATAGTTTGTCTCGATCCAAAGCATGCTTTGTTAATTCAGAGCATACTTTGGGGGGAAAGTGCTATCCTGCATTTGGAACTAATGATAGCTCAATGAATTAGGGTTACTGAGTGCTCATGAGATGGATCGAGAATGAAGAACGCAGATGAAATGCTTGAGCTTAGGTGAAGTACTTAAGGGCGGTACCAATCCTTGTGGACTATTAGAAAATACTTAGCAATTTTCAGAGAAAGCCAAGTGTTGACAAGTAAAAAAAGTCGAAGAATCAAGATTAAGGGATAACTCGATACCGTTCCATTTTGTGGCATATGATGAGTCGGCCTGACTTGGTCAAGATGAAGGCCAAGCCAAATTAAGGCACAAGGTGGAAAAAACTGAATAACTTGGTGCCGATCCATAATGATCAATACCAATCCTTGTTAGTCCATGGTATATACCATACTCTCTTACTGAAACTTCAGATCTGAAGTGGGGAACGTGGTTGAGCAAATTTTGGCGATTTAGTTGATTGATTTCGTCTATAAATAGTAATGCCGATGCATTAGAAAAAGGATATGATCTTTGTTATTTGATTCTTGCATCTAAACTCTATAAATTCAGACTTGAATGGTTTAAATATCAAGTTGTAATATCTTCCTTGTAAAAGCAAAGGATAATCAATAACAAATTTAATAGTGGCCCCAGGCTATTGATTTTTCATGAACTACTCTAAATTCTTGTGTGCTCTTCTCTCTTATGATTTCATAACTTCTATAATATTCATTTATTTCTTGATTAGGTGTTTGTCCCACTTTTGGAGCAAAAAGAATGATTGAAGTTTTTGAAGTTTAGTAATGGAAATTTCTAGAGGGGAAGAAAGAAAGATGAATAGGGAGCAAACATATAGAGGAAAGTGAAATCACAATCATAGATCTGAATAGGCCGGGGAAAAACATATACCTTGAAAATCACTCGATTACCATTTCACATCATGGATCCCCACATGAAATATGATAGAGTTAAGGGTATGCCCTTAGGGCATATATGTAATTTGTTACATATATCAAACTCGATAACCAATCTTGTTCATAATATAGAAGTTTGATTTCTATAATATACTTTTTTTATTTTTTGATATAATTCATTAAGTGATTAATTTAAAGTATATATAACTAGAAAATCTTTAAAGTACTATGTTATGTGATAATAATTACAAATGGTTGTAACCATGAGAATTTTATCAATTGAAAAATAATATATTGCTTTAAATATTCCTAGTCAAGATGTTTCAAGATAGGATATCGATTTATCCTTAATAGTAATGCTCTTCAAAAGGTTGGGCAGTCTATTACTTATGGTTGCCCAGAGAACCAAGAGGTTATCTACTGATAGTAATTGGATAACTATTGAATAATTCACACGGGAGTTTCCTGTTCGTTAATTATAACTAAAGACAAACAGGAGATCTCTAAGTGACAATGTTACAAGTTCCCTAGACTTGAGAGCATTGTGGAACTTTAATGTGGATACTCCACTTTGATTATAATTAAATCATTGAATAACGATCCATCAAGCAACTATAGTTGGGTCTTATTTGAAGTATTGGAAGTGAAACAATATACAACTAATTAATGATACCTCGGTTATAAAAGGTTTATATCATGGTCAATGTAGTCAACTCAAAGCCAAAGTCTCTAGTCAGAGCAGTACCGTTAATAATGAATATTGTTATTAAACCAAGGATTTTGTGTTTGGACTAACCATGTTGTGGATGATATTGGAATTTTTACCAAAACCAAATCCCATAAGTCCTAAAGTGACAAAGCTTTGACGAAGAAAATTGGTGTAAACAATCGTTGTTAAAAGGCACCGCTTAAAATAGTAAAATTGGATTTTACCAAAGTAATAATACAAAACAAATAACTGTTACATACATATACACAAAAGATATATTTGATATACTCTACTATATACAAATATCAAACCGATTAAAATAAATAAATTAATTAAGCTTATTTAAAGTAATTAAAATAATAAGATTTATTTGAAACAAATTTTAGATTGGACCAAAAATCAGTTAGGCTTCTTAGGCCCAACAATGATCCAAAATGGTAAAAAATTAAAATCCACCCATCAAACCCACTTTCGACCTGAGTGGATCCTTCAGTGGTGTCAAAGCCCAAATGATATATGCAGAAATAAGCAATACTAGGGTTAGCTTATTAAAGTCTATCCATTTAGTAGGGTGTCTAGAAAGGTAATGTCTAAGGTTGTGTTTGGATAATCAAGTACTCTGCCTTACTTACCAACTGGCCCGGCCTCAACAATGATGTAAGCTTAAAGGTTATTCCCAATATAATGGCCCAAACTGATTTTGGGCCTTGGGCTACTTTTCTAAATACAGTTTGAAAATTTAAAATATATTTCTAATTTAAATGTTAAATTTAAATTATAAATAAATTTTATAAAAGTTCTAAAATATTTTTCAAATTTGTTTCCAAAATAATTTAACATTTTTGAAAATTATCTAGTAATTAATTGATTAGATTAGTTAAATAAATAATTAAAAGTTAATTATTAAATAACATATTATACACACACATAATGATAAATGTGTTTATAAGTATATATTTCTTAAAATGTTTAAGATAAATAATATATTTATTTATGAAAATTATTAAGAAATTATTTAGTTAAAAATGTTTTAAGTAAATAAATATTTATTTGATAAAAATAAATATTAATTAAATATTAACTAATAAATCAATATATGTATATAATGATATATGTATATAAAACTATAAGTGTTATTTTTATTATTCGTCTTAAATTATTTAGGATGAATGAAATAAAATTTTGAAATTTTAAAGTAAATTAGCTAATCTATTAATTGAATTAATAAATTACAATTAATAAAATAAGATTTAATTAATATGTATACATAAGAGTATTATATAAGTTAATTAAATTATAAACTGTTATATATGAATTAATCTAATATAATATGAATGTATAAAACTTGAGTGGAACTGTAATAAACCCAAATGAGGTTTAAGAAACAAGTACGTGTATTATACATATAACATGATTTTAGATGTGTTTGACACATAATGTAACGACCCACATTTTTTACCCTCGAAAGTCGGCACTTAGTACATTCATGGTATTCGAATGTCATGCATCTAAGTGCCGGAAAAGCATATTGTTAGGGTAAAAATAAAAAGGAGCAGGGAAAATAGTATCTTACAATGGAAAGACAACATATAATATAACAAAGACAATAAAAATTGTCACTCTAAGATACATAGTATATCATAGTTGAAAACAAACCTCATCAGTCCGGAAAGTTATAACTTCCCGACCTTACAATTGCTGATGGGTATACATAATAAGACAGTGGAAAATAAAAATACTATGGTAGGTGAACTTCTAGCTTTACCCCATGAGCTCCATGTCCAACCAACGACTACTTGGAAATAAACTCGATTTGACCCACGCATTATAATAAAATAACATCTGGATCAGTCTGGAAAACCAGCGTGAGAAAACTCCAAAAATATGATGAACATTTAATAACTTTTGAGACTACGCCACTAAACACGAAATGGATTTTACCTTATAAGAACAAGATCTATACATGAAAGAATGAAAACAAATTAGAATAAAATTGAAACTTGAAAGAATGGGCATAAACAAGATCAAAATCGAAACATAAAGAATGGACACAAATAATTAAACATCGAGAAGAGCTCTAGGCACTTCTTGATGCAATTAATAAAATTATTTAAAGATTTGAATCAATCAAGGAAAATGAAAATTTTCCAACAATGATTAGGAGGGTACACCCCCCTTACCGAAAGTATACCTCTAAAAATATACTTAAGAGGGTCATATACTCTGTGACTCTCTCGGACACCTCCAAGCTGGGCCTCGCCCAACCTTACCAAGAATCCGAGTATTTCCTATCTCTATTCACATACAATCGAAACCAATCTAGAGTAGATGTGATAATATCCTAATGGGAGCAACCCCACATAGGTTGGCCCTCACTCGCTCTTTTGTTTTAGTCATTTCTGACAAAGGATATCAATGCTCAAATGAGCAACAAATCGTCTTAGATTGACGAAACACAAAAAGATAGCGGAATCAAAATCGATAATCAAGAAACCAACTATCATGGATAAAAAGTGATCATATATGGAAATTAAATCTCTTGCACTTATCATAACTCATCGATCCTGAACTAGCACTAACCCGTGGAAAAAAATAAAGCTAGACAAGTAAGGGCAATATTACTTCCCAACTTGTCACGACAACATTCTTAACTTTAACGATAGAAAGAGTTCCTTTAACGTTTAGTGCTAAGTGTAAGACTAAATAATTTCTATAAATGAATCAAACTTTTAAATTCATTAGACTCACACTTGTGCTTGATTGTCAGCTCGCAAATATTTGTAAAACATTTACAAAACACTCTTTAAAAATATTCTTCTTAAAGAGCTAATTATATATCTAAATGTATTCAAAAGAAGGGTAAAAAACAAATGTCATTAAAACGTTGTTCACTATAAACCCAAAACAATTTACGCTTTGCATTATTTTTTTTAACATTCCATTTTAAAGATTTTCTTATTTATAAACTATCATTTAACTTTAAAACAACATTTATTATCCTAGAAGATAATAAATCAATTTTAAAATACTTATATAAATTTAGAATAATTTTAATCATCCCGAAAGATAATTGATATAACTCTTTTATAAATTTAAAACCATATTAATTATCCCGAAAGAAAATTAATCCAATTTATAATCCTTTTTATTAATTTAAAACAACATTAATTATCCTGAAGTGAAAATAATTCAAATTTACAATCTTTTTATAAATTTATAATAACATTAATTATCCCGAAGGAAAAAAATATATTTATAACCATTTTATAAATTTAAAACAACGTTAATTATCTCGAAAGATAATTAATCAAATTTATGACACCTTTTATAAATTTTAAACAACACTTGCCCTTTATTTCAAAATTTTCAAATATACTTGAAAATATAGTTTAAACAACTTTCAAAGTGCAAAAACACGACCAAACATGTATTTTGTAAAAATACAAGCACAAGTTCAACAAACACAAAGGTCTAAGGAGATGATATTTCATAAGTGACGGTATAACGATAATCGCTATACGCATTCGCGTTGCAATTTGCTCTAAAATCCAATGGCTTTGATTTTAGCTTGAAATACTACTAGTTTCAAATTCAATGAATCTAACTCCATTGCGTAGTCCAATGCAAAAGACCGCATCCAAATCCGACCTCCTATGAGAAAGTTATTCATTTTATAATATTGAAGTTTTAATTATGTAATTTAATTACAAATTAACTAAATTAATTACCAATCCCTCTAATCCTCTTTCTTCTCTAATCTTCTCTTCCTATAAGCGATAAAAATGAACGTACATCTCACCGTGCCTACATGCCTTAAATCCACCGATCCCCCACAAAATCGCTAACCGGCTTCGCTAAGCACTCTCTCATCGCGTAGGCATCACAACCCTCACCATCACGTCGAGATTGCACCCATCAATCAAAATGCGGTAGCTTTGAGCCTCCCCTTGACCCCATCAAGTCGCTTTTCACCATAATAAGCCACAACCTCCAAAACTCGGCCACAAGATGCTCTTCCCTTCGACAAACCCTAAGAAATCAATGACAACGCCTATCGTAGCTTGTACCCTCCACAAATTCAAACCCTAGTTCTCCTCCACCGTTGACCTTCACCAAGACTTCAACCGCACTCCTCAAATCTAATATGAATTTTAGATCTCATCGATACAAACCGAAAGAATCCAAATATATAATTTTTCGTTTAGTATTTGATTTGATTTTGAATTTAAAAGGAAGAGGCCTTTATTTTTTCTTATTACGGTAAAATAAAGAAGGAAAAGTAAAGAAAGAAGGAAGAAAAGTAAGAGTGTTGAATAATCTTAATTTAAAGGTTAGTTTATTTTGTGATTTCCAGCATCACGCTGCATAGCATTTCGTTCGCGTACGAACCACGAAAGATAAAACAAAAATAAGGTCACACATAAAAATGCGACGCGATCACAAAACAAAAATAAAATATACTGGTTATCTTATTATATAAAATTTCAAAAATACCATTGTTTGCCAAAATAAATGTCAAATGAAAATTTAAATATTTTCCAAATTAAAAATTATGGAAAAATCCTATAAATTAAAATTAGAATACATTACTAAAAATCAAGTCATTTTATTAAAAATTGATTTTCTTATCATTTATTCGAATTATTTATTGTTGTAAATAAATTTACAAAATGAGTTGACTATTATTATTATTTATTCATTAAAAGGAGTTAAATAAGGCTATTAAATCCATTTAATTAATATTTAATTCAAAATACAAATTTTTGAATAACCCTTACATATTTTTTAGCAAGGCTAGAAGCTTTATAACAAACAGTGCCACTATTATTAAACCACAAATTTAACAGGCGTTTGACACATGCGTCAGAATGGCTAAGTGAAAAATAAAGTATGGGAGCTAGGCAGATGCACCAAAGCTACAAACAAATAAAGGAGACTAGTCCCCCTCCGACGAGGAGGATACACTGCCATCATCCTTATATTTTGGCCCAATAACGTTTAAAAACCCAGAAAAAAGTGCGGTCAAGTTAGACACATAATTAACTGAATCAGCTTTGTATAAATACTTCTTGTCCCATGTGGAATCCTGTAAGAGAAGCATATTTTCATCACCTTCTTCCCTAGTCGTAGCGAGAACTAGACCATCCCTAGAAACATGGTAATAAAGAGCCCGATCCTCACCTAAGTTGCCAACAAACATATGATAACTAGCATAAATCATAGAATATCTCATATCAGATTTCACATGAACCCACGCTTGCTCGGAAGAATGCCATGCAATAACATCATCAGTCGGGGGTGGAAATATAGGAGCATCTGTAGTATCACTAGTCGAAGGCATTGAAGGAGACAAAGTATCAGAAGGAATAGAACACTGAATCTGGTTAGATGGCACAACAACATCTACAACTTCAGCAATAAGGATAAAAGGCTTAGGAACCCACCACCTAACCGGAGGGTGAGGAAGAGGAATCTTGATCGGGATAGGTAAGGGAGAATCAATAGGTCCACACTTACACTTTTCCGCAACGTGCCAAAAGAGTGGCAAACGGTGAAAATGTCCGATTTTCAAATATACTCAACATCAACAAAAGCATCCCTTCCCTCTGTAATACGCACATTCAGCCTAGAGGGAAACAGCTTATCCGGCGTGATTTCAACCAATGCCTTGGCATACACAAGCTTATTCCTTTCCATAATATTAGAATCAAAACATTTGAGCTTGCCAACTAGGCTAGGTAACCAATTAAGCCCAATCAAGGGTTATAGAACATATGGGACATGCATAAAGTGGGCCCAAACCGAGATAGACAAAATTTGATCCCTAGCACTATCAACTATCGAACTCCAAGGATTTAAAATAAAAGGCTTACCAGCAATGATTGGAGGATCTTTTTCGAGGACACGCAATCTTTCTTCTTTATTAGAGAATTTAAAATAAAACATTAAGTCAACAAAGTGAACCCGAAGGCCTCCCCTAAGCTTCCAAAAACTACGACAATGGTCTTTAACAACATAGTAAGGCAGGTTAGAGTCAAGAAAAAAAACCCATTAAACAATCCGGCCAAAACTCAGGACCTGCTTGCATAACCTTAACCGGTGGAACCATCGCTCCATCAATTTCAACAACATCAAAAGCGTGGGGAGAATAAGCACCCACATTCCATGGTAAAGCTAAGAACAGAGAAAACCACATGCTTGCATTGGGAGGAGCTGCCTTACCGGTAATCCCCAGAACTATGTTTGACTTAGAAGCATCATAAAATGGTTTTCCAACAGGAAGCACATTTTGAACATTGCCTGTTATAAGAGGGCTATGGGCATTAGCTTGCAATTTAACATTTTCCAGACCTAATACCACCTCAAAGTTACCTACAGTTTTACCAGAGTTAGCATCAACTGACTTCCCTAAAACATCCGCATTCATATTAGAATTTATCCAACTTCCATTAGCTGCCTAGGCAAGTAGAGGGGAAATTAGAAAAACGTTGACAACTGTGTGCGTGCTCGGGCCAGATAATGGAGACATGGACGAAACTATTTTCCCAAGTGAAGATGCAAGTTCACGAAAAATACCAGACCCATTAACAGAAAAAAAATTAGGGGATAGAGCTTTACCAGTCGGCAACATTAGCAGAAATAGAGATGAATCACCAACAACATTAGCAAGAATACCAGGAACAGTCGAAGAATTGGCAAAACCGATGTCAGGTACAAGAATAGTTAGACTATCACAAGCAGTAGAGACGACCAAATCATCAGCCAGAAATTCAATCTCGGTTAAAGCATCACGAGTCGGAGCATAAGAATCAGAACCAACCACTAAAGAAAGCACCAATAGGGAAGACAAGAAGTTATGACCGCTATGGGTAATGCTTCCATCAGAATCAACAAAAGGATGAATAAAGCATGATTTATTCTTGTGGTTCTTGGCCATCGAGAATACCCAGATTGATGAGGAAGAGAGGAGATGGAGGAAAGAGGGTGGGATCGAAATTAAACCTAAATTAGCGATTTAGTGATAAATGGGGAGGCCATAGAAATTTACAGATTTTGAAGATGAATTTTATAATTTGAAAAATCCTTATATTTAAATATAAGTTACTTATATTTTTCCAGGATGTTACACATGAATCGCATATAAATTATCCCCTACCATATATATATATATTAATAGATTACTTGCTTACTCTTTAATTGTTGAGTTTCCTCAAGCTAGAGATGTTGTGTTTAGTATTATTAATATATTGACTAGACATAGTAAGATACATGCAAGTATTTTTCGAGTTCCCTCAAGGTACATGCATTATACATTAGCCATTGCAAAGTGGCAAGTACAAGTGAAAAATCTCTTTCCTTGAGTTTTCTCAAGGTTAAGATGAGATTGGGACAAAGACCATAGGTTAGCAGGTTTATATGATACATCTGATAAGGTATTATCCATGGCATGCAGGCTCATGATTTGTTGAGTTTCTTCAAGAACAAAATCCCAAGGCATATGAATCCTTACCCCCACTTTAGAAATCAAAAGATTACTATGATCCCATTTAAGGTTTTAAGGAACATAAAAATCTAGTGGGAGCCTTATTAGAAAAATAAAATGATAACATTTCTAATAATGTAAGAATGTGTGCTATAAAAATTAAAATAATCTACTTCGATAAATTTGTGCAACCAAAATGATTAATAAAATGTCTATCAGTTAAATATACAATTGAACAGAATTAAGATTGAAATAGAAATATAAATTATACTTAATAATAAATCATTTGAAACGTTGTCACTTCAAGACCCATGCAAGGGCAAATTTACAAATTCACCAAAACATTCATGCCTCGGTTGCTTTAGAGTTTATTCTTCCGAGATTGCCTATTGTCTTTTATGAGTTTTGAACTCTTAAGCAGTATAGTTGTATGGATCTTTGATACTTGTTCGATAACATATAAATGTTATATCATGAATAGTCATGTTTTTAATGTTCGAGACTTTGATAAAATTAGTTCATTTGAAATAAGCAAGTAAACCGTAATGTGAGATCATGTATTCAATATGATTGATTACAATAAGAACCTTACTGTGTCAGATGTATCACTAGACCAAGAGCTGCAAGATGGATGTAGGAATTTGATCACTAAAATGTTGGTTTGATCAGTTTATGTAAAGTGTAAGTTGTGTGATATCTTAAAATATTTAGGATAACCAAATGCACTATTGTAAAGAGTCCAATGTAAACTTATAGTAAGGATTTCCTTTGAATGGTTTGACCATTTTAGGAAGGAAAGCGAATGTACGAGAGTGGATATAAGTTAAACCATAGTTGGGATGAAGAGAGTGAATGGTCACTTCTGCTTTATGAACAAACATCAGAAATGAGAATCATATAAAATACTAAACGATACCTAATATGAAATGAGAAATGTGATTTCTATTCTAAATGTACTTTAGTATTGAAATTTGTTTTCTATTATATTTCTCTCTTTAAGTTTAAGATATTTTATCTAAAACTCTCGACTATAAACTAGTTACAATAAACAAAATAAAATGTCCACATTAAGTGGTCGAATGGAGCTTCGTATTTCATACGCTTTTATAGTAATGTAGAAATAGTGGAAGTATACCATATAAAACTTATTAATGGATGCATCAAGTTACGAAAACTATTTATGAAGATATACCAAATATTATTTATGAAATAATAACTGGTTTTAGTATTGCCTAAAAATAAATACGGTTTAATTTTGATATGGATATTATGGATATTCATTATATGATAAATTATAATGTAATTGATTTCATAACAAAAGCGATGCATTAGAAAATACAAATTTATCTAAACTTTTTACAATTATGGACTAAGCCATTTCTTTGAGAAAAATTTCAATAATCACATGACTATGAATAATATGGTACTGAAATTTTTTATCTTGGAAGATTATGGGTTAAGCACCAATTCAGTGGGATTGACAAAAGAGTTAATTAACTCTTTGGACTGGTACATATAGACGTATGTGTTTCAAAGTCTAATGATATCAAAGTGGATTCACTTACCTCATTAAATTTATATATGAATTATCATAGAGATGAATACAAGTATTTGATACACAAGTAGTGTATGTATGATAAGTTCATTGAATATAAAATGAAAGCAGAAAACATAACATACAAAGAAAATAAATATTCGATTTGATCAAATAGGTGTGTGTATTGGAAAGAGTTCCAAAAGTACCTTAAATAGAATAAGATTCGATCTCAAAAGTCACTCCTCCTTATGATGCATAATGATGTATCAGTAAGAAGTTATCAAATTTTGTTGGACAAAGTAGGATTGATGATGAGTGAAGTTTAGTTAACTTCCTTCTTTGAGGACGTGTACTTTAGAGTAAGTACAAAAAGTTAAATTTAATTGCATATAAAGCATAGCATATGAGATCATACAAGATAAGAGTTGATAGAATACCCTTGCATATCCTAGGTCAAGAAGTGGGCAGGTCGTGTGAGTCGAGTGACTGCACATGATATTTACTTGTGAAGGATCTTGTGTGGATCACCCCAAAGAAGTTTTGAACAACGAACACTGATTGACTAAGTTATGTTATGAACAAAAGTTCCTTAAACTCAAAATTAATCAGTTTTATATATATAAAGACAATTCATAAAAAAGTTCTGAATACATATTCCGTCATACCGAGAAACAATTGTTGTTTCAAGAAACGACAACCTCATGAAGAAGAAAGTTCTTTTAGAAATTAAGGTAGTAAAATAGATTTTGATACAGTTCATAAATAAACTGATTATGTAACATGAAATGAAACCAACCAAACCATATAGACAAGAATCGTTAGAATGTTTAATAATAACTTTCTCATATTAAAGAGAAACTATGGGTTTCATCTCAATGTAAAGAAAAACACTTCCTTGGTTGTCAATAAGCCATAGAGAGTATTGACTCTGCTACATGGAATGATGCACATAACCGCAAATGATTCCAAGTACACAATCAAAATAATATTTTAATAAATGTACCCGAAGGATTATGATCCATCAGCCACAAATGTATCTTCGAGAAGAGGACCAATGTAGTTGGAATTGTAAGCAACATTGATAAGAATAACATCATAAATTTCAACTGTTGAATTATTGTAACGATTCATCATTCAATGTGCTTATGTTAATTTTGGTTTTGCTCAAAATTATCTGTAACGACCCGATATTTTCAACCATTCGCATCCATTATAAGTGTATAGGTAGACACTCATGCCGGAGTTGAATTGCTCAAAATACCGCGTTGTAATTAAAATTTGGCAAATCTCAGAATATACAGTAAATAAATATAATCACAGATCACAGACACAGAGTAAAATAATGCAGCGGAAGTAAAAGAAATAGTAGTTCATGAAGCTACTATGAAAATATATCAGAGTTACATAAGATACAACATAAGAAATAAAGTACAGCAGAAGTCTCAATACAATAACCAAGTACAGGCTGAATAGAACAACGAAACCGAAGTTGATAGAACAAGACTAGCAAATAATCTCCAGCGATTCAAATCTCCAGAAGGTGGAAATCCAAATCTGTGAATACTCAGGCTGACCCGAGCGTAAAGCAAAACACAAAACACTCGAGTCAGGACAATATATACTTATATAATGTAAACCAACTCAAGTGAACTGAAATAAAGGTACAAGTAACTTAGAAGATGCTTGGGACCGCCCATCCTCTAAGGATCCGTTAAAATATCTACTATGTAGTAATATTCGCTATTATAATAATGTCTAATAAGTAAAGTATAATCATATAGAAAATAGCGTTAAGGGGATGGAGAACCTTAACGCGGTCGGATCTTAAAATCATAATCGTAGTAAAGCTCGATATGGTAGGTGACACGGCACAACTAGGCAATGCCAGGGTAGATATACCAATTACGCACACGGACTGATGGATACGCATAGCAGCCACTACCGTTCCACCTCGAACAACACTCCCAAATCGGAGGATGGCCATCTAATCAATCACAAGTAATAGTATAATATCGAAGAAATGTGTCCGAGAAGAGGTGCTACCTCACTGGTCCGAGATCGCTCCTGTTTTAGCCACCTTATGCCAACTCACGGGAGTTGGGTCCACGTAACATACCTTAAGAACGTCGCCACCATCCTACTTCATTCTGGAATCTCCACCGCGTACACGGTTGCCAAAGTGGTTTTCGGTAAGACAGAGAGTATGTCCATATCCGATCCCGGTCTCTTTAACAACCCAACGTTATTATAACCTGTGGTTATAAGTTTAAAAACAGTTTATACTTCAAAATAGAATATCATTTCAAATCCAAATCTTTATCAAAATAAAGATTAAATCAATTCCAAACCATTTCCATATTTTTAAAATATCATATCATTTCAAAACTTCATTTCAAATTATTTTAATATTCCAAATATCATTTGAGTTCAAATCTAAATATTCAACTTTAAATACCTTTTAAATTTAAAGGTATACTTCATTTATTATCATTTCAAATCACCTTTTAAATAGTTTATATTCCAATCAAATAATTCATTTAAACCTTTTAAAAGTGTAATTATTATATTTTCAAATCATGTATTCAATTTCCAAAGTTTCAAACCATTCTGAGTTCGTTTACTAAGTCAAAAACCCTAATTATTAAAATTTCAGCATTTCACAGCATTTAAAAACAACTGCTATAGGTTATATTTGAAAACATTTTTAATTCAGCAAAGACAGCACTTAAAACTGCTGTTAAAACTCAGTTTTAGTTGAATTATAGTTCAAAACAGAAAAGACAGCATATCAGAAGTGCTGCGGTAGTTCAGATTTCAAAACAAGGGTTAAATTTGGTTTCAGCAAAGACTGCAGACCATTATAGCATTTCCAGAGAATGCTATAATAGACCTGAGTTCAATATTAGCCTATAAGTTCAATTACAGCAACTACAGCATTTCAGAAATGCTGTAATAGCTCTTTTTACACAATTTTAGTTCAAAACAGAATCTATAGCATTTCTGAATGCTATTAAAAGTAAATTTCAGGTGTTAGTGTATTTCCAACAATTAAATAACTTTAATTTAAAACACATAAACATTTTAAAAATCATATTTTAACATTTAAAATGTTCATTTACATATCATTTAACATATATCTTTTTCACAATAAATTTCTTATAATTAAATCCAATTTTCAACAATTTACTTAATAAATTTAAGTGTAAAAGTTCCAATTCTTCACATTTCAACAAATAGACTTAACACTTCAAATTTAAATTACCATTTCACAATTTAACAAAATTTCCAAATTTATTTAATTAACTTAAACCTTTAATTAAAACCAAATTTCACATTTCCTAGTCAAGTTATATTTTAAAAGATCACTTTTAAACATTCATTTATTTAACCACTTATATTCATAGAAAAAAATCAATAATACTTTAATAAATCACTTAAATTCAAATTTAATCAAATTATCATATTTACCATTTCCAAATAAAATTTAATATCCATTTTATTTATATAACTTAAATATCATTTTTAACCAAAATTCCAAATTTCCAACTTAAGTTATATTTCAAAAATCCAGTTAAACCTTCATTAATTACATTTTTAACATATAGAAAAATCATAATTTCTTTATTTTAAAACATTTCAAAATCTATCTAAATCAAATTTCATAAATTTATAATTTTTAAATTAATTAAAAATATCCAAAGCACTTTATAAAATAACCACGGGTCTGTATATAATTTTCTAACCTAGGTCAAGTGATACGGATATGTATCATTTCAATCCGCAGTTAAAAAAAGAAAAATTCGGGTTCTATCATTTCAAACCCGCAATCCCAAGTTAAAATAATTTAAATAAAAATCGTTCAGGCCTATCATTTCATCCCATAACGATTTTTCCCTATTCTAAAGTCCGTTCGGGTATGTATCATTTCAACCCATAGTGATTCTAATCTACAGGGAACTTGCAATGGTGATAACAAATATAAATAACAGAATAACATTAAATAATAGTAACATATGATATAACAGGTGTAATAACAGGTGTGAACATCATATGATAATAATATAAGCATATATAACATGATAATATATTTCTACAGATTCGCAGGGTGTCAATTTACTAGTTATATAGGTACATATTGTCTGGTGAGAATAACTCACCTGTTTGTGCTGGAGATATCAAAACCAATGACACAATGGAACAAAAGCACGATGACAAGACTACGGACTTGAGTGGAGAGCAAGATCCAAAGCTACAACTCTTGTATTACAACCCAAAACATACATCAAAACAAACACAATTTCAACGCACTTGAAATGGAATAACTTTTAAACGAAAAGAGATTTGAATGTCAAATCTTTTGCCTGCCTTTCTCTATCCTTTTGCATGGCCTAGGGAATGTTTTGGTTCAGGTTTGGACATGGTTTGGGTCTGGTTTGGACCAAGGGATGCACGGCTACAAGCTAGAGATGATGGGGAAGTTACAACATAGGCATGTGAAGAGTTTTATGCAATATGGTGGAGTTTTGGTTCATCTTTGGCTCGGTCTACAAGGTCCTAGGCTTGGCCATGACTTGCTACAGGTCTGGACAGAGGAGATGGTGATGTGTAGTGGTGGTAGCAAGGTGGTGGTGGCGGGTAGAGGTGGTGTCCAAGGTGGTGGGCGAAGGTATGTTGCAACTAGTGGTGGCTATGCATTGTTTTAAGGGATTTGTGCAAGGTTTTGTGTGGTTTTTAGTCAAAAGGAGTGCATGGCCTGTCATGGTCAGAGGAGGAGGGGGTTTGGTCGTGGATGGTGTGGGGAAGGAAGTGGTGGTGGTCGGTGGAGGAGATGGTGGAGGTGTTAGGCCAAGCAAAGCAAGAGAAACATGGCAAAAATCATTGAAAATGAAGAGAAAAGAAGAAAAAGAAGGAGAGGCCATTACCTATTTTTGGATGAAGCCATGAGAAATGAGGAGCTGATTTGTTTTCACGTGAAAAGATGAGAAACAAAAAGTGGCGGCTACACTAGGGTTTTAGATGGCTAGGGCAAAATTTGAGGAGTTAAAGAAAATGAAGGGTTTAGACAAAAAAGGGCTTAAGTTTCAAAGTGTTTTACAACCTTTCATATTTCTTTTCTTTTTAATCTTTATATAAACAAAAATATTCAGAAAAATAATTTACAAACCGAAATCAATTATAAATATGAGAAAACAAATAATAAATTTTGGAAAAATATAAAAAGAATGAAGAAAATTACTTAAAAATACCAAACAGTGTTCAAAAATTATAAATAAATCACTGTCAGTCTTGAAAAACTATACACTTCATTATAAAAATATTATGAAGTGAAAATTTGAATTAAAATAATTTATTTATCATTTTCAAAATAAAATAGATAATTAAATTGGAGAAAATAGAAAAGCATTAAAGAAATATGTTTAAAATTTACAAACAGGGCATGGAAATTTGCAAGAAAAATACTACTAACTCTGGAAAAATTCCTACCTTACTTTAAAAATATTTAAAAGCCAAAATATATTTTATATAACATAAATGTACAAATTAGAATAAAATATATCAAATAAAAATGTCATTTATATAATTTTAAAATAAAGAATATTGCTGAATAACCCAATATACACACAATATTGAAAATAGTATAACTTTTGCAATTTAAATCCGTTTGCAACGAAACGAAAAGCAGTATTCAAGTTATTAAATCTATTTTTATAATAAAAGATAAAATTCATAAATTTCAAACTTTTAAATTTTCAAGTTAAAAGTCGAAGTTTGACTATTTGACCAAAATTCACATTTTCTGGAAATATTAAATTTAGTCATATTTGGAATTCAAATCCACATACAAAATCAAAGTTTTTTATATTTACAATAACAACATTTATTCTTTTCATAAATAAAGCTCTTAAATTTGGAAAAATCAAATTAAAATTAATTGTAAAATACAGGGTTGTTACACTCTCCCCCACTCAAAACTTTTCGTCCCCGAAAAGGAACGAGGTATGGGAAATCACCTAAAAAGATAGAATGAATAGAATTAAGACAAGATGATAAGACTATTGGAATTACACCTGATAACTATTGTTATAGGCAAGTTTAACAAGTTGGGGGTGATCAAATCAAGAACACAAACACGAAAAAGATCCTCTAGAGTCTAAATCACCCCTTTCACTTGACCGACGGTCTATGAATGGAAAAATAGTGTTCAGATCCAGATGAGTAACAAAGATTTCAAAGATTATAAAAAGATGTCTAAACAGACTGGTATAAGCAATAGCCTTCCCATTCTGTAACAAGATAAGAGAAATAAGGACAACCAAAAGATAGTTTGAAAAAAAAAATAAGATAATAAATGTGAAACAATAACGCTTTGAAATCATAACAAATTAGAGATGTTTATCATTTGGAAATCATACTACTAAAATCATAACACTTTGGAAATGTAATTCTAAAAAAAACATAATACTTAGAAAATCATAACACCTTTTAAAATAATCTTTATTTAAACCATTTTAATTCAAGGTCAAATAATATTCATTTTAAAGTTGTAACATTTCTAAGTTCATTCAATTATAAAACTTCCAAAACATTGTATTTTCAAAACAGCAGCACTTATAAAATGCTACAGTAGATATATTAATATTTCAAATCAGTTTTATTCTAGAATATTCATTTGGATATCATTTAACTTATGACTTATTAAAACAAACTTTTATGAATGGAATATCCAAATTAAACTATACTTCGTTTATTAAGTCAAAAGCTCACTATTTTACTTAGCTCTTCATTTAACAAATAACCTAACACTTTATTAAAAATGCCCATTTCATAAATAGATATTCCTTCAATAAGTTACACTTAAAATTTCCATTTGAAAACCAAATTCTCAATTATCAAATTTAGTGATGTTAAAAATACATTATAACTATCATAATTATCCATTTTTCAAGACATATCAATTTCATAAATAAAATATTTATCATAGAAAATATAACAATAAAATTTCTTTACACATTTATTCATTTAGACATCAATTAAACTATGAATTCAAGTTAAATAAACTTTATTACAAAATGTCCAATTCCAATGTATTTTATTTTATCTATTCAAAGATACATTATTTATTATACAACATATTCATTTCAAGAAATAACCTTTATTAAAATTCCTAGGTTAGACTTAAGGTTCCATATAAAATCAAATTTGATTATTAAGTTATTTAAATAAAATCTCTTTAAATTCCTTTTTCACTATTTTCCTCTGTTAATCTTTTATAACTAAAATTTAAGTGTATAAAATTTATTATAACCACTCAAAATTTATTTATAAAATCCTTTTTATATTATATATTATCCAATTACATTGTTAACTTCTAAAAAAATTTAAGGTAAGTTATATTTGAATGCAATTGTATTATACAAATAAAACTTTCCAATTCAATTATCTCAAGTTTGAATCATTATCCAAATTTTTGATTTTTTCTTTTTATAATTGAAATTATTCTTTAAGAAAAAATGTAAGAATTAAATTTCTGATTTCCTTCAAACCGGTTAGAGATAAATAAATATATGTACATAATATGTCAAATCAATTTTAAATCATATACCTATATATAATATAAATCAAATCATATTTTAGAAATTCAAACCAATTAAATTCTCAAAGCAACACTGTAGCAAGCCTACAGAGCGGTCTCTTCACTTCGAAACTCTAAAATGAACGTCGATGATGCTGCAGTCATCACCGAAATTATTTTCCAGCGACAAAGAGAAGAGCACTAAATTTTTAAACTTAAAACACCTTTAGAAACAAATTTCTACTTGGAAATACTTTAAATAATATATCCTTTTAAAACTTTTAACATAAGGTTTGAATCCATCGGAAATTAAATTCTTAAATTTCTTGTTTCAAATTCATTTCAGTTCCCGAATCAATTTATAAACAACTATTTATAAATTCATTTGTAGAACAATAAATGATAAATCAAGTATTATCATTTCAAATTATCAATTTAAATCAATTTATTAAGTTCCATAAATTTACTTATATATCAAAATTTTATTTCATTAACCAAATTTAAAATAATATCGTGTCAGTTTGTTCTGTCAAAGTGTTTTAGAAATCCTATCGATAGCGTTGATCAGACGAATCGATCGGAAACCCAAATCAACATCAACAACTCAAACAACACAATCTATAAAACAAAACATAGATTTACAAGTACAATTTAAAATGTTTGGAGATAGTTTAGAAACAAAAGACAAGATGGTTAAACAGAGTAGAGAGATGGGTAAGCTTAGATAAATCGCGGACAACCTTAACCGGGTCAACCATGATTTAAAGAATAAGATCGATGTGGATTTTTCTGGGATAAATCTACATTCGATCTCAAGAGATAGAGTTTGGAATAATAAAAGATATTAGCATCTAAACCAAGGATAAATAAAAATCTCTGGTGAATCGATGCTGACTGTAAAATATTTTCACCCTTTTACAAGAAAATTAGAACATTGGCGAGACCGCCAATTCACTATGAAGGTCATTCGAAGTGGAGTTATGGGATACTCTAGAATCAAAAGAAGATGGATAGTGAGGGACACGAATGGATTTTGGAACCGCAGGGAACATTCCAAAATTCAAAGGAAACCGAGTCAAAAAGGAAGAGATTCAAACTCAGACCAAAGTGATTCTGTAAATAAATTTACCCTATATTCTAAGTTTTGCCTCAAAGCCAAAGCTCTGATACCAACTGTAACGACCCGATATTTTCAACCATTCGCATCCATTATAAGTGTATAGGTAGACACTCATGCCGGAGTTGAATTGCTCAAAATACCGCGTTGTAATTAAAATTTGGCAAATCTCAGAATATACAGTAAATAAATATAATCACAGATCACAGACACAGAGTAAAATAATGCAGCGGAAGTAAAAGAAATAGTAGTTCATGAAGCTACTATGAAAATATATCAGAGTTACATAAGATACAACATAAGAAATAAAGTACAGCAGAAGTCTCAATACAATAACCAAGTACAGGCTGAATAGAACAACGAAACCGAAGTTGATAGAACAAGACTAGCAAATAATCTCCAGCGATTCAAATCTCCAGAAGGTGGAAATCCAAATCTGTGAATACTCAGGCTGACCCGAGCGTAAAGCAAAACACAAAACACTCGAGTCAGGACAATATATACTTATATAATGTAAACCAACTCAAGTGAACTGAAATAAAGGTACAAGTAACTTAGAAGATGCTTGGGACCGCCCATCCTCTAAGGATCCGTTAAAATATCTACTATGTAGTAATATTCGCTATTATAATAATGTCTAATAAGTAAAGTATAATCATATAGAAAATAGCGTTAAGGGGATGGAGAACCTTAACGCGGTCGGATCTTAAAATCATAATCGTAGTAAAGCTCGATATGGTAGGTGACACGGCACAACTAGGCAATGCCAGGGTAGATATACCAATTACGCACACGGACTGATGGATACGCATAGCAGCCACTACCGTTCCACCTCGAACAACACTCCCAAATCGGAGGATGGCCATCTAATCAATCACAAGTAATAGTATAATATCGAAGAAATGTGTCCGAGAAGAGGTGCTACCTCACTGGTCCGAGATCGCTCCTGTTTTAGCCACCTTATGCCAACTCACGGGAGTTGGGTCCACGTAACATACCTTAAGAACGTCGCCACCATCCTACTTCATTCTGGAATCTCCACCGCGTACACGGTTGCCAAAGTGGTTTTCGGTAAGACAGAGAGTATGTCCATATCCGATCCCGGTCTCTTTAACAACCCAACGTTATTATAACCTGTGGTTATAAGTTTAAAAACAGTTTATACTTCAAAATAGAATATCATTTCAAATCCAAATCTTTATCAAAATAAAGATTAAATCAATTCCAAACCATTTCCATATTTTTAAAATATCATATCATTTCAAAACTTCATTTCAAATTATTTTAATATTCCAAATATCATTTGAGTTCAAATCTAAATATTCAACTTTAAATACCTTTTAAATTTAAAGGTATACTTCATTTATTATCATTTCAAATCACCTTTTAAATAGTTTATATTCCAATCAAATAATTCATTTAAACCTTTTAAAAGTGTAATTATTATATTTTCAAATCATGTATTCAATTTCCAAAGTTTCAAACCATTCTGAGTTCGTTTACTAAGTCAAAAACCCTAATTATTAAAATTTCAGCATTTCACAGCATTTAAAAACAACTGCTATAGGTTATATTTGAAAACATTTTTAATTCAGCAAAGACAGCACTTAAAACTGCTGTTAAAACTCAGTTTTAGTTGAATTATAGTTCAAAACAGAAAAGACAGCATATCAGAAGTGCTGCGGTAGTTCAGATTTCAAAACAAGGGTTAAATTTGGTTTCAGCAAAGACTGCAGACCATTATAGCATTTCCAGAGAATGCTATAATAGACCTGAGTTCAATATTAGCCTATAAGTTCAATTACAGCAACTACAGCATTTCAGAAATGCTGTAATAGCTCTTTTTACACAATTTTAGTTCAAAACAGAATCTATAGCATTTCTGAATGCTATTAAAAGTAAATTTCAGGTGTTAGTGTATTTCCAACAATTAAATAACTTTAATTTAAAACACATAAACATTTTAAAAATCATATTTTAACATTTAAAATGTTCATTTACATATCATTTAACATATATCTTTTTCACAATAAATTTCTTATAATTAAATCCAATTTTCAACAATTTACTTAATAAATTTAAGTGTAAAAGTTCCAATTCTTCACATTTCAACAAATAGACTTAACACTTCAAATTTAAATTACCATTTCACAATTTAACAAAATTTCCAAATTTATTTAATTAACTTAAACCTTTAATTAAAACCAAATTTCACATTTCCTAGTCAAGTTATATTTTAAAAGATCACTTTTAAACATTCATTTATTTAACCACTTATATTCATAGAAAAAAATCAATAATACTTTAATAAATCACTTAAATTCAAATTTAATCAAATTATCATATTTACCATTTCCAAATAAAATTTAATATCCATTTTATTTATATAACTTAAATATCATTTTTAACCAAAATTCCAAATTTCCAACTTAAGTTATATTTCAAAAATCCAGTTAAACCTTCATTAATTACATTTTTAACATATAGAAAAATCATAATTTCTTTATTTTAAAACATTTCAAAATCTATCTAAATCAAATTTCATAAATTTATAATTTTTAAATTAATTAAAAATATCCAAAGCACTTTATAAAATAACCACGGGTCTGTATATAATTTTCTAACCTAGGTCAAGTGATACGGATATGTATCATTTCAATCCGCAGTTAAAAAAAGAAAAATTCGGGTTCTATCATTTCAAACCCGCAATCCCAAGTTAAAATAATTTAAATAAAAATCGTTCAGGCCTATCATTTCATCCCATAACGATTTTTCCCTATTCTAAAGTCCGTTCGGGTATGTATCATTTCAACCCATAGTGATTCTAATCTACAGGGAACTTGCAATGGTGATAACAAATATAAATAACAGAATAACATTAAATAATAGTAACATATGATATAACAGGTGTAATAACAGGTGTGAACATCATATGATAATAATATAAGCATATATAACATGATAATATATTTCTACAGATTCGCAGGGTGTCAATTTACTAGTTATATAGGTACATATTGTCTGGTGAGAATAACTCACCTGTTTGTGCTGGAGATATCAAAACCAATGACACAATGGAACAAAAGCACGATGACAAGACTACGGACTTGAGTGGAGAGCAAGATCCAAAGCTACAACTCTTGTATTACAACCCAAAACATACATCAAAACAAACACAATTTCAACGCACTTGAAATGGAATAACTTTTAAACGAAAAGAGATTTGAATGTCAAATCTTTTGCCTGCCTTTCTCTATCATTTTGCATGGCCTAGGGAATGTTTTGGTTCAGGTTTGGACATGGTTTGGGTCTGGTTTGGACCAAGGGATGCACGGCTACAAGCTAGAGATGATGGGGAAGTTACAACATAGGCATGTGAAGAGTTTTATGCAATATGGTGGAGTTTTGGTTCATCTTTGGCTCGGTCTACAAGGTCCTAGGCTTGGCCATGACTTGCTACAGGTCTGGACAGAGGAGATGGTGATGTGTAGTGGTGGTAGCAAGGTGGTGGTGGCGGGTAGAGGTGGTGTCCAAGGTGGTGGGCGAAGGTATGTTGCAACTAGTGGTGGCTATGCATTGTTTTAAGGGATTTGTGCAAGGTTTTGTGTGGTTTTTAGTCAAAAGGAGTGCATGGCCTGTCATGGTCAGAGGAGGAGGGGGTTTGGTCGTGGATGGTGTGGGGAAGGAAGTGGTGGTGGTCGGTGGAGGAGATGGTGGAGGTGTTAGGCCAAGCAAAGCAAGAGAAACATGGCAAAAATCATTGAAAATGAAGAGAAAAGAAGAAAAAGAAGGAGAGGCCATTACCTATTTTTGGATGAAGCCATGAGAAATGAGGAGCTGATTTGTTTTCACGTGAAAAGATGAGAAACAAAAAGTGGCGGCTACACTAGGGTTTTAGATGGCTAGGGCAAAATTTGAGGAGTTAAAGAAAATGAAGGGTTTAGACAAAAAAGGGCTTAAGTTTCAAAGTGTTTTACAACCTTTCATATTTCTTTTCTTTTTAATCTTTATATAAACAAAAATATTCAGAAAAATAATTTACAAACCGAAATCAATTATAAATATGAGAAAACAAATAATAAATTTTGGAAAAATATAAAAAGAATGAAGAAAATTACTTAAAAATACCAAACAGTGTTCAAAAATTATAAATAAATCACTGTCAGTCTTGAAAAACTATACACTTCATTATAAAAATATTATGAAGTGAAAATTTGAATTAAAATAATTTATTTATCATTTTCAAAATAAAATAGATAATTAAATTGGAGAAAATAGAAAAGCATTAAAGAAATATGTTTAAAATTTACAAACAGGGCATGGAAATTTGCAAGAAAAATACTACTAACTCTGGAAAAATTCCTACCTTACTTTAAAAATATTTAAAAGCCAAAATATATTTTATATAACATAAATGTACAAATTAGAATAAAATATATCAAATAAAAATGTCATTTATATAATTTTAAAATAAAGAATATTGCTGAATAACCCAATATACACACAATATTGAAAATAGTATAACTTTTGCAATTTAAATCCGTTTGCAACGAAACGAAAAGCAGTATTCAAGTTATTAAATCTATTTTTATAATAAAAGATAAAATTCATAAATTTCAAACTTTTAAATTTTCAAGTTAAAAGTCGAAGTTTGACTATTTGACCAAAATTCACATTTTCTGGAAATATTAAATTTAGTCATATTTGGAATTCAAATCCACATACAAAATCAAAGTTTTTTATATTTACAATAACAACATTTATTCTTTTCATAAATAAAGCTCTTAAATTTGGAAAAATCAAATTAAAATTAATTGTAAAATACAGGGTTGTTACATTATCGCTCTGTATGGCTTTGAGTTTTGGAACATATATGTTGAAAAAGAAATTCTAAATAATTATTTAGAGTATACTATTTGCACATAACAATCAAAATGTCTCAAAGTCAGTGGAAGTGATAACTGAGTTTATGAGTAATGGACATAATCCAAGAATTGATACAAAAGTATCGCTCAGTAAGCAACAAAGTTAAGCACGTATTTTGATAGAGAAATCAAATAGTTTGAATTTCAGTCCAAATGCAGAGGAAGCGTGTGTCTAAAAGAAAGAACATTAAAGGTACCAAAATATTTATTAAATTGAAAGTAAATAAAAAACTTATGATTGTTAAAGATGTACTCTTGTTAAAACCATTTTAGTTTGGTTGTTTAGTTCTTGGTATAGGATTGAAAATACATCTTTTATAATCAATGTAAAAGAATGTTGGGAATGTCCTAGAATGATATACATGGACACTATATTAAATTATTTAATATGGAGATGTTTGTAATGTCCCAGAATGATATACACAGACACTATATTAAATCATTTGATATAGAGCATGTAACATGAATTCCTTAAGCATTGACAATAGGAAGTATCATAAATGCTATATTGTCTACAATAGCACACTTTGCTTCTGGAATTGATAAATAGAGAAAGTATTAAATCCTATTTAAAATTACTATATGATAGTTTATAGTGTTCTCAAGTATTTATACAATACTAGTGAATTGTATGTGGAAACAACGAAGTCCTTATGAAGGAGTGCACGGACTTGAACTTCATAAGTGATATCAAGTATAGTATGTTAATCCTATATTCATGTTCAGTCTTAAGTTAAGCACTTTAAGTTGGAAAAGTTCAAAACAACAAATAGTGGCTGACTCAACCAAAGGCTAAGTACATCGTCTTGAATAGTGCTGCAATATGAAGTATAAATAAATGCAGAAATTTATAACTGAGCTAAGGGTGATTCCATATATTGAGAATCACATGACATTGTTACATAATAACAATGCTGCAATATAGTTCATAAAAGATGCTAAAGATCAATAAAAGTCCAAAAACATACTCTGACGGGTTCCACATGATAAAGACAGTTTATCAGTATAAGAGAGAGTTAATTGACATAGTAGATAATTAAACAAAATAACATACCAGTTCACTAAGAGATTGACCCGATTAGTTTTAAGGTAATCGATCGAACGAATTGGAATAAGCTTCCATAATTGACCTCAAGTGCAGGTGGGAGATTGATAGGTTAGGGGTATTTTCTAGGGGCAATTACGTAATATGTTACATATATCTATCTCGATAACCAATCTTGTTCATAATAAAGTATTTGATTTTTGTATACTTTGTTATATTATGATATAATTAATTAAGTAATTAATTTAAAGTACATATTTAAATAGATAATTCTTAAATAATTTTATATGTGATAATAACTACAAATGGTTGTAATCATGAGAATTTTATCACATTGAAAAAACATATTGTTTTGTATATTCCTAGTAAAAATGTTTCGAGAAAGGATATCCATTCACCTATTGAGACTAGAGTACGTAGCACTCTTTAAATTAGGAAATGTATTACTCATAACTGTTGGGGCACAAAAATTTCATGTACTAATAGTTATTAGATGACTATGGAATGACTCGCTCGAGAGTATCATGTTGGTTAATTATAACTAAGGTCAAACATGAGATACCGAAGTGACGATGTTAAGGTCCCTGGACTTGAGAATATCTTGGAACTTCCATATGGATACTCCATATTGATTATAATTAAATCATGTTGATCCATCAAGCGACTATAGTTGGGTTTCAGTTGAAGCATTGGAAGTGAAACAATATTCAATAGAGAATTCGTCTCCTCGGTTAAAAGTGGTTAGCATCACGTCAACTATAGTAAACTCAAAGTAAAAGTCTTGGGCCAGAGCAGTATGGTTACTAATAAATTTATTATTGAACCAAATATTTTGTTTTGGACTAACCAAGTTGAGTGGGGAATATATTAGAATTTGATTGAAGTAAAATCCCATAAGTCCTAAAGTGATATATTTTTAACAAAGAGAATTGGTGTAAACAATCTTTACTAATAGGTACCACTTAACATAGTAAAATTGAATTTTACCAAAATAATAATACAAACAAGTAATTGTTATACACATATAAAACATGAGTATAATTTGATATACTCTACTTCATACAAATATCAAACCGATTAAAATAAATCAATTAAATTTATTTTAAACAAATTAAGTAAAATAAGATTTTATTTGAAACAAATTTTAGATTGGATCTAAAATCAATTAGACTTCATAGGCCCAACAATGATCCAAAATGGAAAAAAATTGAAATCCACCAATCTAGCCTGCATCTAACTGCCCCAGATCATACATAATAAACGTCTTGATGTACTAAAGGAAGATAGCCTTGAATGTTGCCGTGTGCCAGTGATTGTACCGACCCACCCTTTCGGTTCTCAGAAGTCGACACTAATACATCCTTGGTATTCACATGCAGAACAACCAAGTGCTGAAAAGACATATTGTTAGAGGAAAGAAAGAAGACAGGAAGAAACTAAACAACATAGAATATCAAAACGAAAAGAATAATACATAAAATAAATAGATCTTTACAAAAGTAAAAAATTGTAATATATATACACATCAATCAAAGTATACTAACCTATTCCAGCCTAGATAGTTATAACAACCTATCCTTACAATACAGATAATTCTGAATGTCTAATGCAGTGGAAAATAACATACATGAATATGACTTGAAGACCTCCAGCTCGTCTCCTGAGCTCCAATGCATTCAAACTGAAATCTATAAATATGCTTGGGCTGATCCAAGCATTATAAGAGAATAACGCCCTGATTAGTCTGGAAAACCAACATGAGAAAACTTTTATCAAAACAACTGATCTCTATATTTATGAAAACCCTTTTAAAATAAAAGGTGTCTCTTAAGACCATGCCGCATATAAACACGGACGGATTTTTACCTTACGATAACCAAAACATTCTATAGAAACTGCTTTGATATTATAATAATGTCTACGGTTTAAAATAAATATTGAATATAGTTGAAATGCTTGCATCTCAGGTTCCAGCATAGTAGGTATACAATCAAGTCTGAAGGCTCGTATTGGAGAATGGATTCCGACTATGAAAGGGTAAGGGTTTACCCACCGAATCTGTACACCTCTAGGTAAAATGTACAGGAGGCTACAACACATTGCACCTCTGCTACTCAGGACTAGCACTACCCCCTTCTCGAGTAGTACCGAATATGGTCACGCCTTGGTTGTGATCAAACAACCTTAACGGGCCCGGAAGCATACATGAATATAGACACTAGATCGGGGATGATCATACCCTTATGGGAGCAACCAAGCCACATAGCCCTATGGAACGTCCCTGATTTATTCATTTCTTGGGTGTGAGGCTCGAAGAGGCTACGCTGTTACCATTTCCTCTTAGCAATTCCCACTTGGAATGCTAACACTACCCTCCAGGCAGCAATGCAGTGTCGGCATTCATCCATACAAGTTCGTTTTGGGTCTGAACGAAACCGAAGTCACTATCTCTACTACATCCATTTTGAAATCACCCTCAAGATTAGTAGCAGTAGCCCTTTCACTTCAAAGAGCTATGTCATCAATAAATCATCAAGATGCCTTCCATTCAAATGCATATGTTGGTTCGAAGTGATTTTCAGATAATATATTCGATCCCAGTCTCTCCGAACCAACAACCGATAATTTCTGGTTGACTCAATCCCGGTTCTCTTGGAAGTAAGTATTTGAGTCCTCACTGGGGAATTCGAATTTACAATCATACTTCCTAACTCAAATTGGACCAGATTTGATAGTCGGTTATTTAACTATCAAATATTCAACAACCACAATCTAGAGATTTAATTTCCCAAGCAATCACTAAGCCTCAAAACCACTTTTATTTATTAAATCTCTTTCCAAATGTTTATCAAAACATTCATATACTTATCTCATTGACATAAGTATATTCACAAAAAGTTTAAGAAGATTTCTTATTTCCAAATCTCTTTTAAAAGGATTTAAAAAAAACGTTACTTAAATTAGAGATAAGGATAACTCTAAACACTATTCCTCCAGTGTTAAGTATGGAACGAGCGTTCCATACCACCAGTTTAAAAGGTCAGTTTAGAGAAACCCAAACCTCAAATTCTTTATATAATTAACTTCAACAAATCCTTTTATAAATATCCTTTAATTTTGAAATCTTTTTTGGTTAAAACCAAATCCATCTGAAAACACTTTATAAACCCTCAAGTTTATTTATAAAACTCTTTTATAAATATTCAAAACCATTTATAAAACTTCTTTCCAAAAACCCACTTTCAAAAAAATTCCTTACATTTTAAACCAACTTCTAAAATCAATCTAAATCAATTAAGGTTCCTTTGAAATCAAAACAATTATTTAAAATACTTTTTTAAATAACAAGTTATTATTTAAAACATTTATTTAATTTAAATTTATCATCAAGCTCTTTAATAAAGTAGCAATTCAAAATAATCGTTTTGAAAGTATTAGATTTACCTCAAACCATTTAAATAAAATAATTAACTTGAAATACAATTAATAAAATAATAATAGCTTTAAACAAAGTTATACTAATATAAAAATATACTTTAAATGAAATTAAAATAATATAATTATATATCTTTAGAAATAATAGACTTCAAACCATTATTATAAAATAATAAATTATCTTTAAACATAATATCAATATAATAATAAATTTACTTCAAACCTAACTCATTATAAAAATAACTTTAACTTTATAACAATATTATTATAATTATAATTAACTTTAGAAACAATATTGCTATAACAATAATTTATCTTTAAACCATATTATAATAATAAATTAACCTTAAATATTATTATTATAATAATAAATTACTTTTAGAATCAATTAACTTTAAACAATAATTAACTTCCAATAATTATCTTCAAATAATAATTAACTTTCAATAATAATTGTTAACTTTAAAAATTATAAACTAACTTTAAACAAAGTAATTAACCTTTAAATATAATATTTAACTTTAAATAAATGATTAACTTAATTAATAATAGTTAACCCTAAAATAATATAAATATATCTTTAAACATTTAAATATAATAATATAATAAAATATTTACTTTTAAATTGATGTAAATTGAAGTTGATTTGAATATAAAACTTTTCGGATATTTAAAAGAAGGCTTAGCGATCACTATGGTACTTAAATAAGCTACCATTTAATTTAATTAACCAACTCAGTTAATTACTGTTACTAACATCCATCATGGGTTGTCACGTCACTTAACAATCATTATTAATGATTTTCTATACCTACAGGTTTTACGTTGAACATATAAAATGTCATATTCAATAGGCCAACAAATAAGGTTTGATATTCAATAATCATATAACATGATTATTATTGAAATTAAATCAACAATGGCGAGGAATCCTGTTGGATCCCTCCAACCTATCCCCAAACATCACAACTCATATATACATCAATGCATATATATATATATCAACAGTGGTGAGCAATCTTGTTGGATCTCTCCAACCCGTTTCGCTGCATCACATACATATATAATCATATAATACGGATCATCCGTTACTAGGCGGGTACAAAATAAAGGTCATGCGCTTTAGGGCGGGAATAAATCCAAACCAACTGATAAAATATTAAATCATCCACACACCCGATCAATAATTTTTATCAACTATATAAATTACTGATTTATCAGAAAGGTAAGTTCAACTCAACAAAATTCCAGTCGTCGCCAAGGCGTTTTGGTTTCGTCTGAATTCGAACGTCGTTCAAATTCAGCGTAAAATTCAACAAGCTCAATCGCCACCAAATCCATCCCCATAAAGTAGTTCATGTCAATATGATCCTAATGCAACTAACGACATCCAATTTGGATCTAGAATGAATAAGATAATAATTTTATAAGATTTTGATTTTTAAAATACCATTAAATGCTTAATCACTTTCTTAATTACAATTATCGAATAACCCATGATTATACCTCCCTAACCCTGTTTCTATACAAGGCCACCAAACTTTAAATATACGACATCGATTTCCATCATGCCAGGGCCACCACAGATCGTCGAAGCTCGCCCCACCATCGCCAAGTCTACCCACGACCCCGACGTCACCTCCAACCACCGTGCGGCACCCCAAATCTCTGCCTAGATCGAAACCCAAAATAACCGGCACTTCAAGCTCCAATTCCAGCCATCGATGATGACAAGGGATTGGCACCCCTACAACGAAGCACCGCCTTGTCACCCTCTACCCTTTTGCCACTAGTTCAACCCTCCACCTCCGCCCTTAGTGGCATGCCGAGCTCCAAATCACTTTGTCGTTCATCGATGAACTGCGATCGCCACATGTCAAATCAGCTGATCTCCACTGTTGATTACGTTCGTCTTGTCGTCACGGTCATTTCTTCAGTTGAAACCTCGGCCTATCGCTGCCTCTAGTGGCACCGGCGAATCAAGGCTGTTGGATGAGGCCATTTGAAGGAGAAGAATTTGAAAGAAAATGGATTCTTTGGTTATGATGCGATTATATAATAAAGGGGAGGATTGGGTTGAGATGTGGGGGAAGTGCTGAATAGTGAAGAGTATGGTAAGGGTTATGGCCATGAAGTGATGGTTTACATGTTATTATATTAAAAAAAATCTAGCTCTAGAGACTCAAAAATCTCAAACTTCAAACAAGGTGTGGTCACTGGCGTGCTATACCAAATACCCCTATTCTGAACTCAATGGAACTATTTTTGAGACCTAATGCAATCCTATGCAGATGTTAAGTTTTAAAATCGAATTATTTTATATTAATTTCCTGTAATTAATTTCTAAGTGTTTCGAGCTCATACAACCAAACGATACGTTCGATCATCATGAAATTCATTAATATACAATAATTTATTATTACGGTTCTAATGGCACTGGTTTTGTCAAAATCCAAGACAGTGCCCCGGAATGATATTTTCATATGTTAATTAAAACAATTTATTATTAAAACCATTTTAAACCACTTTTAATTTCTAAATTAAAAGTTTAGTATTATCATTCTTATTTAAATAAATTTAAATAAGATTTCCAAATCATTTTTATTTACATTGAATCTAAGATTCAGTTATTTAAATATTCTAATTATTTAAATTAACTATTCAAATAAATCCCTATATTTGAAATTTAAGCTATTTGACTTATAAAAATAATAATTCAATATTTAAAATCAAATAAATATTTCAAAATCAAATGACTAAAATCCTGGATCGTTACACGATTGGACAAGTCTGCCCCCACCTACTACAAGGATAAACTTCAAGGGAAAATAGTGCATGAATTCTTTGCACAAAAAGTTTGAATCTCGTCATTGGAAGCCCAATGAGAAAATCTATGACCAAATTATGGGAAAAGCATAAGGCATGGTCCTATGGTAATAGGCCCAAACTATTTCACTATCAACCATTGAAAGTGCAACTCATATATAACATCTCGCACATTCCGACCAATTTGAACATTCCTTACATGAATGCAAGTCTAACCATAGGTCATGTACAAGACCACTAATGGTCACTGCCTCAAATCTTGACAAGTCCTTAGGCCTCCAACAACACCATCTACGCAACCATCAACAACTTCCCAACATTGCCCATCAACATCATTATGTTTGCTTCACCTTTATTTTTAACCATGGTGGAGTGGAACCCTCGGCATTCATGCCCAATTGCAGTGGAATAACTCATCGAACCATGGTCACGTATTTCTCCATGCCAAGGCCAAGCAATGATTAGGACCAATATTAGTAGAACAATTATAGTAGGATCGGGTCTCTTGACAAGAGCATGCTATGACATTGGAAGCCTTGCAATATCATGTTTTCAAGGACAATAATCTATACCAGCTCTAAAAATGACACGACGATGGTAGAGATCCCAGAAGGAGAAGCTTAAACCATTTAGTAGCATTCAATGGCTTAAGATATACCTAGAGGGCAAGGGATCAAAAAAATTTCTAAGCAAGCAAACTCCATTACCCTCCTTTTATACATTGTAAATCGAATTATAAAGCAATAAAACAAGAAGAACCACGATAGACGTAGATCAATCGGTCGAAACACTCTAAAATCAGTCTTATTCCTTTATTAGTGCTAATTAATGTGCTCTTGCCACTCACTAACATCTTTAGCCTACATTTAGTAGTTGAAGATCTCCAAAACCCATGTAATTTTGATGTTGATTGGCTTGTTCAGTCATCAATTAGCATGCAAATGATTTAAGAACTATTATTTGTTTAAGAATTTGTGCACACTTAGCCTAACTTCTTTAAGAGAAATGCTCTTTTGGGTTTTACTAGCAAAACCAAACATTCTCATTCAATTTTGTTAAAGCATAGCATACATATTTAACAAATGAAATCAAACACATTTAGCATGTGATATACAAATGTGGAAAAATGTATCAAATATTCATTAATTTTATACAAGTTGAAAATATCAAAGTACAAAATCTTCGTCTAAAACGTCTTAATATCACACAGCAAAATATAAATATAAAAAAATCAACATTGTATTATTGTCTAGTTTTAAAGAGGTGGAGGTTGATGATGAATATATTAAGGAGGGTGATGAATCCACCAAGAAGGAGAGGTAAGAAGGTATTATCAAGAGAAGAAAATAGAGTGAAGCCAATTTGTCTGATCCGCCGTTGTAGTCCTTATAGACTGTTGATTAACTTCTATCGATGCATAAGATGATGGCTTAGACGATAGCACTAATGCCAATTTTGAACGCTGTCAATTCCTTAATGATAAAGAATAGCAAGAAAAAAACATAGAAAACATCAAACATAAATAGAGCAACGGTAAAAAGATAATATTATTTTCGTTGTGGTTTTCTTTCATTAATACACCATACTATTTTACATTTTTTGCCTTAACAGTATAACTTACTTATACAGTTGACCATTGATATAATATTCATTCTCTTTTTAGTAAATTACCTCGACATCATCTTTTAAATATCCTGCTTTGCGGTGAAATATTTAGAAATATCAAATGCAAAAGAAAACATTCTGGTATATTGGTTGAAATTTCTCCAAAATACATGTTTTAGACGGTGTTAGACGTGTTCAGTGATTGTAACTCTAATACTTCAGTGGATTTCATAACCTCCACCATTAAATTTAGAGCACCATGTTCGGATTTTCCTAGGTATTCATACACAATTAGATTTGAAAAGAGGTAAGAAGTGAAGAAAAACCAAAGACAAAGAAATTCCTCATAATAGCCTTTATTAAATTCACTAAAAAGACTACAACAAATAGCCTTAACATTGAGAAGAAATCTCATTCCTTAAAACCCTAGAAAAATAAAAAATTTATGGCATCTTACAGCGACCTATATATAAGTCTATTTATAACAAGAGATTACTTGGTGCTCAATTCCTCATTTATATGGAAATAAATAAATTATTGCATCTAATTTGAAAGAGTAAATTATTCTCTTTTATTATGATATGCATATCCATACATGCAATATTATTTTGAACAAATCCAAGTATTTGTTTCCCTTTTACCATATTTATTTCTTCTAAATATGATTTTGTATCACAGATCATAGCACTCCACCTATACGCAAAATCACACCACTCCAATTCATATTCGGTTTTCAACTTAATCAAAATTACCTATTTATGCATGCCCCCAATTGAATATGCATAGCAACAATAAATCAGAATTGCTTGTGATATCACAAAAGTCGCCATGCATGCTTTATGGTTTTCCATTGAATGCTCCACCTTGATTTGACAAATTTGCCTCTCCAACTCCAAATTGATAACTTCCTTCATTCTCTTCCATTTTTCCAAGCAATTTGTACATATTGTCGCTTCCCTTTTCTATGTGCAGCACCACCCTATTACCCTTCCAAATCCAAGTAACTCTAACTTGAGTTGAAAATTTTCAGCATTTTCCTGCCAATTGTCCCACTAAAACAAGATTCTTCTCAATTTCTGGGGCATGCCTAACTCCCATAAGTTTCACCACCCTTCCACCATACATCTGCAGCCTAACCGAACATATACCCTTGACCTTGATGAATCCACCTATTAGCGGACTCCACCTTGCTTTTGTACTCCTTATAGTTAATGATTGCTTCTATTTGATTGCATATGTGGAGACATGTGCTAGAATCAAGCACCCATTGATCTCCTTTTCTTCATCAACACGAAAATATAATTACTAATACCAAAATTCACCTCATCATTGCTGCCTTCCTCTGTCTTTACCTTCCTCTAATGTTTTCATCCTTTTTTTTACCATTTTTAAGCTTGTTGTAAAATTTCAGCTAGTGGCTAGGTTTTTCATAGTAATAATTGATGAAATCTCTTTCCATATTTGATCTATTGGTCGTCTTTTCGTATTTGGATGGTTAACCCTCCTTGTAAGATATATCGAAGAGTTGGTGTCGGACTAGCTGAAAATCTAAGTTTATCGGAAGCTTGGTCTAAAATTCCTAAAAAATTAGCTTTTTATGATTACATTGGTAATAATCCGGCAAAAGGGGGATTATTCAGAGCGGGATCAATGGATAGCGGGGATGGAATAGCTGTTGGATGGTTAGGACATCCCGTCTTCAATCGGATTTCCACATTCCCATTCCTCCTTATCCATTTCTTCCATTAGGTTCAACCTCTACATCTCCTTATTAAGCTGGCTACTAATTACCAATGTCATTGAATGTAACGCCTCAGAAATTTAACAAAAATTTAGAAGGAAATTTAATAAGAAAAATAAATTAAACAAAAACAAGGACTTCAAATAAAGTTTTCATAGACATCCAAATTTGGCTACGAAACTTGCACTGTTGCATTCATAGCGATTTTTCGGACGATTTTCTTATATTATACTTCAAAATCGGAGTTAGTATGGGGGAGTTACGGGCAGTAGAATGAATTAAAAACTTCTAATTAAAAATTCATAAAAGTACATTGCTACCAGTGGACCCTTAGGGGTTCATGGTCAATCGGTAGTGGTCGATCAAGGCACGTGGGCAGTTGACTTTGGTTCGAGTAAAATCTAGCATATCGATTTTTAGGGACACGAGATGAACGAATGTAATTCATTGATTAGGAACAAAGGATAAGGTGTGTGAACCAGATTTTATAAAATTATTCCCTAAGCTAATCTAATGGCCCAAACTAAAACCCTTCCCTATAAATACTAAGCTGATAAAACCCTAATTCTCCATTAAACACTTATAGTAACTAAATTCTGCCAAATTTTTCCTCTAAAACTCGAATTTATAAAATTCCAAAAAATCAAATCTATCCAACCTAAGAGATTAAAGCAAGCAAATAAAGATGGATCAAGGTGATCTAAGGAGGAACTATAGATTTAGGGGCCAAATTCTCGAGTGCAAGCATTAATAAGAGCTTAAGCTAGAGATGAGTGAGATAAATTTGATAAGTTTATGGTTATAGTTAAATTAAACTATTGTAATTGATTAAGATGTTAGCAAACCCTAAAGTGAACATGTTAATATGTTAAACCCTAAGTTTGAATCTAAAACCCTAGTTTTAAATTGTCAATTAATTGTTAATTGGAATTATGCATATACCCCTTTTCTATTTTAAAATTGGAAACCCAAAATCAACAAACCCTAAAACCAATTGCAAATTGTTGGTTAGACTGTAATTAAGGTTCACAAATCACTGTATGACTTGATGATTAACCTGTATAAACAATCAACATAAGAAAATCGCGAAACCTTAAATTTTTACTCGCCACCCGTTGACCATTAGGTATAGGTGGCCGACCATTCGTATTAAAAACTAACAACTTGAACCTCGGCTGAAGGCCCAAAAATTTATAAATAAAATTATATGAAATTTGAATTTTTGTAGGCCTACTTAAGGGTAGTTATGTGACATCCCACCTCTATACTCATACTATCCAAGAGTATTACAGAGTAATACCGTTAGATAATACGGAGAAAGAGGCTATATAAGGTATACACATGAATATTCACTTCGACTAACAATGATACATATTTAAAACATCATTTAAATATCTCACATATACGTACATAATATCGGTACAAATCAATAAACATGTATCCCTCTAGGACAGAACAATAGATAATGATATAGTGAATCACAGAAAACACAGTGTCAAATGCAGCGATAACATATAACATATAATATAAATATAACAACGGTACAACTCATCTCATAAGTCAACTATTTTAATATAATGTGATAAATAATCAGTATATAAAGCAGTTCAAAATATACAGTGAATCGATGTCATACTAATGTTATATAATAAACTAAATGTTAAACTCCACTAAGCTAATAAAATAAATGCTGGTCATGTAGTCCATGTACCTGAAGTATCTTGGACTGACCGGAGTATTACATAAATAACACACGGGTCAGACTACGTCTAATCAAATATCCCAAATAGGGTAACACAATGTAAACTGAGAATAATAATACGATAACCCTAACATGGATAATCAAATCATCCTACAACATATCAAAGAATGCAAATAAATATAGTAATATATTCCTAAAATATATATAACGTCATAAATAATCATCAACGCATCACATCACCCAAATATCTCAAATCCATATAAAACAATCAAAACTGATATCAAAAGATGTCATCACCCATATAGAAATACATTAAATCAGAAATCACATAATTAACACAGATGGGTGAATCACACATATCCAGAAATATCAATAAATGCGATATCGCAAAGTATAATTAGGCTAGCATGTAGCATCGCCCAATTATATCTCTCAATCACAATAAAATCATCAATACATATAAAATAGGATAGACTATTTATCAAATATTGAGAATCCACTATACATGGGATATGTATCATGGGTATAATCTCTTCTCTTTATATAACATCCATCTGTAAATATCATGATGTAAAATGGTTGTATGATAGACCCGAAGTCCCAAGTAGAGCCATCTATATAATAATATGTGGCACATAACCCATATCAATACTACAGTGAGGTGTATCGTATATGCCAATCTATCACTTTGTTAGTACCAGAAGGGAGACTGATAGCACTAAACAAGCTCCAAAGATAATAAGTCTCTACAACCTTTAGTTACCTCATAGTCACCGTGACACGTATCCACCGGTGTACTCGTCAACGCGGGGACTCATAGGTCATGACACTTTAAATGCCCCTATAGGCAACAGACTGCTGGCCTAGTGATACAAGGGGCTAATGCGCGCATAAGGGCACAAAGTTGAAGCACTAACCTAAAATCACTAAAGCTATATATATGGGGTGTCACGGATTTGGGGTGCGACCCCATGATCAGGCCACTAGAATGGATACTGGCCATCTGGTCCTCTCTAACAAAATAATAAGGGTACATCCTAATAATGGCATATAGAACCAATACATATAGACATGAAGATATGGTCCTCATTAGGTATAAAGCCATACCCGTCGAATATAGGCACAAAGCTATATATTATTATGTATTACCTCAGACTATCCACTCTATTGTTATCACGTGAGTGTCATCTACTTACAGTGAATCACTGAATAAATATCACAACAACATCCCATAGCACTGCATGATACTCAAATTTTATTTCGCTACTTATTAACTCCACTTAATCAATCATTATACTCTATAAGGAGTCCAAAGAATAACTAAAGAAATATTACCAAAAGTCTCATACTAGATGGTATTATAACTTCGTTTATTCAGATTCCTCGTCACACATAATATAAATGATCACGAAATCACATAAAGATGTCATCACCGTATCATACCAAATCACTAAACAACTCACCATCAATGGTGAATCACTAATATAATCCAATTCAGTTTACAAGAGAAGAATGATCGACAAAGTAATATAAAATAAATTATTCGGATAAATTAAAAAATCAACCAATAAATCAATATATTTAATAATGGTTCATTTATAACAAAAATAATACTTACACTTTGTTTATTTTTATTTCAAAATATAGATCACTATTTAAAAACTTCACTTTATACTAAACTAGTTAGATTCAAAATATTTTTCCTTTAAATTATTCCATAATCGAAATTCTAATATTATAAAAGAGAGTTCTTTATACATTCAAAACATATCACAAAATCACTTATTATTTCATAGAATAATATTCTATGTTTTTCCAAGGTTTGAAAACTCCATCAATAATATTTCAATAACCTTTATAATACAATCACTTAAACAATATTATTATTTTCATACTATATTTTATAAAATAGTATTATATTGTATTTTATTTTAAAACAATTCCAAAAACTTTTAATATGTTATAATATAGATTTTTAAAAGAGTTTTATAACCAATAGAAAACTAAATTTGTATTTTAATTCAAGTTATATTTGTAAGTATAAAAATAGCTACTTAAATAAAATTTAGCAAATAATTTATAAAATACTTTTAATAAAATTTAAAAACCCTTAAAAAAATTTTCTTTCTAAAATCCTTTCAAGTACCTTTTTAGATAAGAAAATAAATAAATAAATAAATATTCAATTCAATACATGAACGGATAGAACATCGTTTGTAAGTTACACTTCCAACTAACACAAATAACCAATGCAACATCAACTAATTATAAAACCAATATCCAAACAACTATCAATCTCATTAACCAATCAAACTATAACAAGGATAGGTCATGTTATTTTAATCAATAACATTCATATTATTCAATTTCATCCTAACCAATATATCGAGCAATTCATTTAACCAACAATTCAAGATATAATTTGAGATAATTATATAAATAATAGGATATAGAAATAGTTGTGTGTTATAGAGATAACTCACCGAAATGATAATAGAATAACCAAATCAGCGACTACTCTCAGCCTTCGCCGCTACTATCATCAATCCTGCAGCCATCATTTCCAGCGTCGACTCAAGACGTCACCATCCGTCATCTGCATCGCGTCCCCTAAACACACACACACTCACCACCATGCTCTCAACCAATGACCAACTCCTCACCTCTGCTAAGCCCTCCGGTCACGACCGTACTCTCCTACAACAAATCCAAGAAGCCACCCGAAGCTCCCTCATTGAAGATGTCCCACTTGCGCATGCTGCATCTTGCCACCAACCACTATGTTCCCAAATGTGACCCTTCCTCTCTGTCGCAACTTTGTCGATGCTGCCAAAATTACCTCCAGAAGCTCACGTGTCCCTCTATTTTTTTAAGTGCAATGCATGCATTCTATTTTTCGAGGCAAAATCAAATTAGGGGGTATGGGATTGACTTAGGTTGGTGTGAGGAAGTAAGTTGTGTATTCTAGAACCAGTAAGAGAATAAAAAGAATTTGGCCTTGGGCTTGGTTATTAATTCTTGGGCTTTGACTTTAATTAGCTTTCTATTTTAATCTTTAAAATAAATTTCTATCTAATGTAAATTGATCTGCACACCATTTGACAAATTTTATTTCAAATAAAATACTATATTCAATTACAATAAATTATTATCTGAAAAGAATTTACCAATTTAATTTAATTTATTAAATATAAATCGTACGTTAAACATAATTTAATTAACTAAAAATTATTTTCAAATTATTAATTATCAAATTTGAACAATCTTATTTTAATTAAATCTATTTATTCACGACGTAGAAAGCAGGGTTGTTATAGACTTTCCCCTTACAAAAATGGATCCTCGCAATTTTCTATAGTGAAAACATCATACACAATTCATACCCAAACATTCATTGTATTTAACACCCTTCCATCAAACACAACTATTCAACTCTCTATGTGGCTTTCATTCTAATTCCCTTATCGTATGCTACAATTCAAATAGATTCAATTCAACAACTTTCTTTTTTTGCATACGATAAAAGTTTTGAAAAAAATCTAAGGGTTGGATTTTTCAGAAATTTTCGGCAGAGTCTCTTTTATACGGAGAGCATTCCGAAACATCAAAATACAATATGATTACATAATATACATCTCTGAAAAGGCATAACACAAAGGGCATCCCGAATATGGGAAAAGAAGATAATACCACAATATATATCGATATACTATAAAAATGTACCTTTATTTAGCATTTTAAAGCAAAATTTTCTTATTATTAAGCGAGAAAAGCGTATCATCATCGCCAAATAGTCTAAGCATGCTTCACAAGTACCTATACTCATCTCAAGTTCAAATGTTAGTGGGATATGAAGAACTATAGTAAGTTTGCATTCGTATATGTGAATTAACGTCACTTTTATTTTTAAACCACTTTCTATCCAAATTTTAATGGTCAAAACAACTAAACTAAGGCATGGTTTCAAAGATTAATTTGTTACATATTGTTTTAACTTTCCAAAACGTCTTTTGGATTGCAAAAATATCAAGTCTAATGAGTTTCAAAGAGTGAATTGTTATACATTGTTTTAACTTTCCAAATATCTCAAGCCCCATGTTGCTCCGTCTCTCCAGCTCGTTTCATTTCAATTCTACGGCCCCTTCTCCTATGCATTCGTCCGATGAGGTTGAGCTATCTGATGCCGAGTACGAAGTGGGACCTCCTTTGGTGCTTTGGTGTTGCTGTTGAGCAATCTGGTTCATCAAGTTGGCATTAGCCTGGATTTGCTCGTTTAGCTGCATATGGCTCTCCATCAGCTCCCTTATCAAGTCATTAAATTCAGCTCTAGTAATGGAATCGACGGGGTTCTAGGCTGCAACAGGCTCCACATTCGCATTAGCAGGCTGGCTGCTTGGACCCCTTGTTGGACACTAGCAGTTCTTTGGCATCAACATTATGGGAGGTAGATTTGGTGCGCCTTACCATCTTGAATACCTTTTCTTAGATGTTGAACAATCTGAATAGTATTTGCAAGCTTTTGAAAGTGAACTTGGATCTCCTTTGGAGGATTTCCTCAATCCAGTAGCAACAAAGGTGATCCTGATAGCCTGAGAATCAGTTTCTCAGTGAAAGCACTAAAATGTTTGCAACCAAATTAGTCACAAACACCCGAGAATAGATTTGAGTAGTGAAATAAATGAAGAAATTAAATGAAAAATGAGGAGTAACTCTAAATATTAAAGAAAAGGTAGCAGAAAGTAGAAACAACAAGATTTATAGTGGTTTGGCGTTGATTGCCTACGTCCACTCTTAATGCTTTCTTTATTGCTTTATCACTCAATTGATTATAATTACAATCCACGAGAAATAGCTTGAGAACAAGTTAGAATAAAAAGAAACTGATTACAAAAATGGCAGAGTTTTCCCTTGGTAGCCCCAAAAAGGATCCCAAAAAATGGCTCATTGCCTTTGTATTTATAGATGAAGGCAACCTTCAATCTGATTGATGTCTCGGAGCCTGGGCCCCTTGATCTCTTGGGCCCAGAATGAGGAAGGCTTAGCCTAACATACTATATCAATCATACCGACCCAAGCCATATCATCATGATATGCCGACCCCGTCATAGTATGCCCTCCTCATAACATACCTTGCCAACCCATCCAAGCATGCCGACCCGAGTTACCATAAATACCATGCCGACCTGATAGTCTTCATACTCTATGCCGACCCGAAGGTCCTCATTCCTATGCTGACCCGATAGCCTCCGCTCCTCTGCCGACCCGAAAGTCTTCACTCCTATGCCGACCCGAATCACCATAAATACCATGCCGACCCAGTCCACCATAAGTTCCATGCCGACCCGATCCACTCTATGAACTATGCCAACCCAGTGTATTCTACTTGCTATGTCGAGATGATGGAGTCCACACACCCTTCGACCTATCAATCATCTATGCCGACCCCTATCCCACCAAGCTAACCTTCGTAATTCTGACATCCTGTATCATCCACTCGTCGACCTTATTTACCCTAGGTTGGATATAGCTGCTCGGAAATCACACTTTGGCCACATAGATGTCGTCTCTTGGCCATCTTCCCCATCCATAGTCAATTCTAATCTCTGTAATTACCATTGTGTAGCCGGGCCAAGGTACTGGGTAACACTTGCCCCCCAAAGTACGTCTTGTGAATGATATGACGTGCTTTGAATCAGAGAAACATCCAGGTTCCCAGAGACAAGCTTATTCAAGTCATTGGTTGATCGTTGTTTTTTTAACAATTTTCGATGAAGTCTCGTCCCATTTGAATGTACAAATCTAGTCATATGAAGCCTTTAATTTTTTCCAGCCATACCTCTTAAAGGTTGGATTCACAAATTCCTTTCCATCTCACGAACACCCACTATTCAAGCACATCTCCCTTTCCCCTTCATTGTTTACTATATATATTATATATTTTTTTATCATATTTTTTTTGGGGTCGGCATCTTTGTATGCTGACCCCTTGTAGCATGCTCAAGTAGAGGTCGGTAAAGCTCGAGGCCGACCCCTTTTTCAACCTATGTTCGAGTCACCTGGAGTGACCAGTTCTTATGCCACCAATTCCCATATAAAAATCCACCCCTTCTCTTCTTTCTCTTTACTCTATCTTCTCAACACTTGCAATTTCATTCATTCCCCTCTTCTCAACCGTCCGCTTTAGAGTAAAGCTTGAAAAACTCCTCTTCCTTAACTCAAATTCAACCGCAAGACCATATTTTCGACCACCATTAACCTCAATTTCCATTTAATCCAAGTTGCGACCTTGCAATCGAAATCAAATAGGTATAGTTTCACCCTTGTTTGTGTCACTAGGTCATCATCTTTGAGTTCGATCGATTTCTAGTGTCATTTAGGTGTGTAGATGGATGGGTTTCATGGGGATGCATATGTGAGGCGAAAAGGATGTAGGAATAGGAGAAAGTGAAGGAAGATGATGGGGAAGGAAATGGGTTTGGTGAAGAAGATGTAGAAGACGGGGTCGGTAGGATTAAGGATCGTCATTCTATTTTAGGCGTGGTTTCGATATACATTGTTTGAATAAGGGGTCAGCGTACATTAGGATTTTAGGAGGATCGGTATAAAAGTTAGATAAAAAGGGATCGGTATGCTTCTTAGGCGTAGGGGTTGGTATTATGCTAGAAAAGGAGGGATCGATATAGAGACTGGAGAGGAAGGGGTCGGTATTGAAGTAAAGAAGGAAACGGGTCAGTATTCAGCTGTGGATAGGGTTCGGCATTGCTATATGAGCCTAAGTCCAGGGATAAGTCATGGGATAAGATGGAGGGATCAACATAGATGGCTGGGATTGGTGTTGAAAAATTAAAACTACTTTAACTCGAGTTATTCAAACATATGATTGCATATTGCCTTGCCCAAGCATAAAGTGACTAACAACAACACGGCTAGCATATACGGATCGATGGACTTAAACCTAAACTAACAAATTCCCAATCCACTCAACACGAGTTAAGTATAAAACTAGCCCAACATATTCGAACAACGGACTTTATAATACAGAATGTCAACATCGAACCCTAAAGCTTTCGTCGCCAAGCAACTTTTACGTTGTCCGAGACGGTCAGAGATGACGGTCTCTCCGGACAAAACCTCTAAGCTTCGACATTTTTCTTTTGCTTTTTCGATTTTAAACCGTTCAGATTCATTTCTCATTCCATTGCACTAGTTCACACACAACATGGGGGACAAGTTATTATTTCTAATATTGGTTGTGTATTGAGTATAGCTGACACAAATATCGAGTTATACAAAGTGTTCACCCACAATGTCTTCTAGATCGGATATGAAATCAAGCTCCGCTACTTTTTCTGACAAGCTTGTACCAAGCCAGCAAAGAGAAGAAGTAGAGACATCGGACCCTCAAGTGGACCTTTTTCCGATATCCCGACTCTCTCTACAGAAGTTACAGGCCCAGCTCCCGATGCTGTGGAAGATGCCATCGTCTTGAATAATCCGGCTGACTCATAGGCTTCAAAAATCGGCGAAGCTGCTCTTCATTGATTGTGTTCTATCCATTGGATCCCTTTTGAAGACGTTCTGGTTTTGTCAAGGCAAGATAGGCCTCACTTGCCCTCGGTTGGATATACCGCATGCAATAAGTTCATGTGCTGGGCCGGATGTGTGCCACCTTTCAACTCTTTTATTCGTGAAGTGATGAAGTATATGGGAATCACTCCCACTCAACTGCAACCCAACAACTATGCTTTTATCCATGGCACTTTCCTTCTCTTCATGAATGTCCTATTTTGTCCGCAAACTCCCTAGGACATCCGGTACATTTATAACTTGAAAAGACGAACCGACAGTCCTTCGTACCTCTTCCTTGAGCCCATGCCCAAATGTCAAGTCTTAATGGGTGCATGGAATAAACTCTCCTTGTTCAAGCAAGAATAGTTCTACGTGTGATGTCCTCCTAGTCACAAGAAGGTGGTTGGAAGGACGTAAGTACTATCCCTGCCTTCGCCCTTGATTCAAGAACTCAAATCACATATTTTTTCTTAATCGTTTGAATTCTTTTAACTCTTTCAGGTGCTCGCTCCTGGCCTGAGGGCGTTAGATATTCCAGGGCAGTTTCAGCTATCTATGCTACTCCGGTGGAGGATAGAGAGATCAAACTCCTCATCTCTAACGAACTGCTCTCGCTATTCGGGCTATTAGAAGTCGGCCGAAGAATCGGTCTCCCAGGAAGTAGAGCGATCCCGAAGGTTATCACCGAGAAAAGGAGAGAACTACCTGACCCATGGTGCCCCTTGCTGAGGGAATCTAAGAAGGCACCGAGGAAGGGGAGATAAAGGAAATAAAAGACGCAGGGCCAAAAAACGAAGATGCAAGCCTTGGACAAGTGTCGGCAACCCGTGCGCCGCACACAAGCCAATCACAACCTCCCCCGAAAAAGGGGAAAATCCTGAAGTATAGGATTAAGAAAAGAAAACCGAGGAGACCTCATAACTCCTATCAAAAAGGGTTTGTCTTCTTAACAAATAGAGAGCGCATTGAAGGGACTTTCTGACATCTCTATTCCGGACGATCTGTTGAATTATGACTTCACCACTCTTGGCGTTGAAGGGCTTAACTCTCCCGCGAGAAGCGACGAAGGCATGCAGCCTCTCAATTGAGGAGAAGGAACTCCTATGAGTAAAGCTAACGTTACTGGTCCATCGGGGGGATACACTAGGACACACACAAGCACTTGCACTTAACTCTTGACATAGCAACTACTAATATGCTCTCATTTGGTTCTTTTACAGGTGCAATGTCTTATTCACATGCTTTCGATTGCCTTCGTGGTTCTTCCACCTTCCATCGTTCGAGTCAGGACTCTGAGTCCATAAGACGCCAAGAGAGAGACGAAGGATGGGAGAAAGATTATCATTCTCGAGAATCATCTTCATCATCCAGAAGGAAGCCCCAAGAACATGCTTCACGTCAAAGAGACCCAACTAACCCTCCTACATGCAGTGGAGATAAATCCGTGCATCGAGGCTCTCAATCTGATGCTCCTCATGACCAACATTACAGATCAACAAGCATTAGGCAGTTCCATTAGCACCGTAAACAAACGCTAGTCACATCTGAACAAATCCCCCGGTTCCAGCCCACGATCCGACTACGGTGGAGAAACTGGATGAGCTTAAAGCTACCTTTCCAAAGATTTGTTTTGATGGGCTCAAATTCCTCCCTTCTATACATACTATTCCTAGAACTGCCAAAGAGAGCTTACTAGCATGTGTGAATGATGTGTATGTACAACATGTAGCGTTCATTCATTTAGTCGAAAAAGTCTCTGAGGTTTCTATTGAACGTCAACATGAGATTGATCGCCTTAAGCTGGAGCCCATCCACGATAAGGACATTATTATGCATCAAGATACTAAGCTGCTCGCATTCAAAGCTGAACTTGATGAGGCGAAGAAGAATGCAAATGAGATGGCTGAGGCAGTTAGTCGCCTAGAGGCTTCTCATAAAAAGGAACTAGATGATGCACTCCACTGCAGCGGCACCTTGGCTTTGGAAAAGGACTCCTTACAAAAGGAGAAAGACATTTTAGCCCGTCGCATGGAGGAGTTAGAAAAACTGCTGTCCAAGGAGAGGGAGGAGAAAGTCGAGACGCAAGAGGAGTCACAAAGGTATTGTGAGGAGATCGTCGAAACCAGAAACCTGAAAATGATACTTGACGAGCAACTCTCCCAAATTGAAGCCTTGAAAGAAACCGCTCGTGAAGAGGGCAAGAAAGCAGTGCTCGTGGAAGCTGACTCCCGAATTGAGACAGCGACTGAGTCCGTTATGGAGGAAATCAAGTGCTTATTCGATCCACTCATTGCCGAGTATAATGCAAAGGTCCTCCTCCACCGCGACTTAACTTTCCTGGGCGAAGGCTATCTTGAGTCGCTTGCCGAGGCTTGGTGAATCACCAAAATCAAGAAAGAGGAGTTGGGGGTGGCAAAGCTTGATGAAGGGACACATGCACAGGAAGTGCTCCGAGGAAATGAGCCATCCGACTTGGCTGCCGCAAAGCTTCAATTTGGCAGAGCTCCCATACCGCCGAAGGAAAAGGAAGATATTGTTGGGTCGTTTGGCACTAAGCTCCTTGGCCCATTTCCCGTTCAGCCGGTTGGGATTTCATTTTCTCAACCTATCGAGCAACACGTCGGTTATGACCCGGACAAGCCTGGACTTGGCATCCACATGTTATCTCCTATCATCGAAGGGAGTACTCCGATGCCTATTGAGAGTCAACCGGATGTTGGTACCACATCGAGCCTTTTTTAATCTAAAAAGTTTTTGTTCTCGATAGATAACGGCCGTAGTCTAACATTTGCTTTTTACGAAACTTTGTAGGTCATCCTGGTCCTTAGTCAACTCCTAGGAGCGATGTCGCCACACGGCAGGAAGGAAAAGTTGCCGAGGCTCCGGCTACCACAGATATCCCAGGGCCCGATGCTTAGGTGATTTGGGTGCTTGATGAGGACAAACATGAAGACCCATCACCTACGGAGGAGCATGATGATGTTATAGTTAAGGGTGCCTCTGAGCAGACTACTGAGTTCAGCTTGAAGGAGCGGATTGAAAAAGAGGAGAAATCAAAGCTTGAAGTTAAGGGTGAACCCGATTTGGTGGTGGTTGATGATCCTCTCCATAGGCCTTTACAATTCATCACTCCCAACGGGTCCACTCCTATTGCGGTTCCTCCTCCTTCCTTAAGTACTTCTACTCAAGGCAGTAAAGGGTCTCGAAAAAGATTCTCAACTGATTCGACCCCCGAAAAGCCAAAGAAGGAGAGGAAGTCAAAGAAATAGTCGGGGTCTTGTATTATTTTTCTTAGTTCAAATAAGTTAGACTTGCATTGTTGTTTTTCCCTCTTTCTTTTCCTTTTTAGTAGCACATGTACGGGCGTGGATCCCGGCATCTCGGTTTGTAAAGATTTCTAGGATTGTAAATAAAATTTTGTTCCTTAGTCAACCGTCGAGTGAATTATTATGTCAATAGTAGAGTAACTTCTCCCGTTCCAAGTGCTTGCGATAATTTTTCCAAATTTCATTAATAATTCATTATCTTAATCTCAGAGCTCCTCTACAGGCTCCATCTTAAGTCACAAACGATACCAAGCCAGAATCATAACCAATGATCGTACTCGGCCGCTAATAGTTTGAGCATCTTCCGTCGATCTCAGACCGGAGTTCGTGGGATAGCGAACCGTTGAAAGCTCTCTTGCTTATCCGTCGGTTTGGATACTTAGAACTCTTTAGTCTGCTTCATGGACTTGGAAATTTTTCTCACATAGTTTATACTCTAGTCTGCGCTCCGGGGACTCAGAGTACTCTAATCCGCACTCCGAGGACTTAAATATGTTTTCAAATCGTTTCTACTCTAGTCCACGCTCCGGGGACTCAGAGTATTCTAATCCACACTCTAGGGACTTAGAGATTTTTCAAGTCGTTTATACTCTAGTTCATGCTCCGAGGACTTAGAGTACTCTAATCCGCACTTTGGGGACTTAGAGATTTTTTCAAGTCGTTTATACTCTAGTCGGCGCTCCGGGGACTTAGATTACTCTAATTCACACTCTAGGAACTTAGAGATTTTTTCAAGTCGTTTATACTCTAGTCCGCGCTCCGGGGACTCAGAGTACTCTAATCCGCACTCTGGGGACTTAGAGATTTTTCAAGTCATTTATACTCTAGTTCGCGCTCCGGAGACTCGGAGTACTCTAATCCTCACTCTAGGGACTTAGAGATTTTTTCAAGTCATTTATACTCTAGTCCGCGCTTCGAGGACTCAGAGTACTCTAATCCGCACTCTTAGGACTTAGAGATTTTTCACCGTGAAAATTGCCTTTTCGATACGCTCAAGGAAATCGCCAGCCGACCGAACTAACCAAGCAATCCCCTTTTTTTCTTTTTCATAGGGGGTCGGCGTAACTGGTCGATTTTTAGTTCTACATGTGTGTTCATACACCACAGATGTCAGTATTAATCAATTCCAACACATAATTACCATAATATGAAATAACAGTAGTTTGTGGAAAAGAAGCTTCAAGATTTTATTCATCATAAAAAATAGGGACAAAATAACTTCTCTTATTACATATCAAAAACAAAATAAAACACAAAGCAAATACTGAAAGCAAATACTACTGGATTGTGAAAGAAACAATCTAGGTGAAATAGCAATGTAAATGTTCGCTATTCCATACTCTGGGGAGCGTTACACCATCGACAGTCGCTAGCTTGAAAGTTCCTTCTCCAAGCCTCTGTTCGATGACATACGGCCCTTCCCATGTTCGGTTCATGTGCGATGGGACCAGAAAGATTTGCTTCAGGACAAGGTCGCCAACATCAAAGGTTCTTTGTCGGACTTTCATATTATAGTACCGGGCGATCTGGTGCCGATGTGCGGTCGATCTTAAATCGGCCTCCTCACGCTTCTCTTCGATAAAGTCCAACGACTCCAATAAGAGATCTTGGTTTGTTCTGGGATCGTAGTAATTCACTCGATGTGAAGGGACTTCGAGTTCCACAGGAATGACTACTTTGGCTCCATAAGCTAGGGCGAATGGAGTGTGGCCAGTCGTGGACTTATGAGTGATCATGTAGGCACGGAGTGCCGTAGGAAGTTCATCCACCCACTTGCTTTTAGCCTTTTCCAAACGCTTTTTCAAGATGAACTTTATAACCTTGTTTACAGCTTTAACCTATCCATTCACCTGAGGGTGAGCAACTGCTGCAAACCTTTTCTCAATACGATACCTCCAACAAACTACTTGAACTCAGGACTATCAAATTGAGTCCTGTTATCAGTTACGATAGTTCGCGGAAGACCGAAACGACATACAATGTTTCAAACAATAAAGTTATTGACCTTCATTGGTTGTGATTGTAGCTAATGACTCTGCTTCGGCCCATTTGGTGAAGTAGTCCACCGCGACAATCACATATTTCGCACCACCTTTGGAAATCGGCAACGAGCTGAAAATATCAATTCCCCATACCACCAATGGCATTTGCATGATTACTGTCGACGGCGCTCTTGGGACCTTTGGATATATCTGGCATTTGTCACATCGTCTCATATGATCTGCGACTTCTCGATTCACAGTCGGCCAGTAGTACCCATAACAGAGTATCTTTTTAGCTAACATTTGGCCCCCAATATGGTTGCCACACTCTCCTTCATGAACATCTTTCAAGACCCGCTTTATCTCATCATGGGCGATACACCTGAGCAAGGGAACAGAGAATCCATTTCGATACATAATTCCGTCTTGCGTAACATACCATGGGGCTTTACGAAGGACTTGTCGCTTTTCGTTCCTTTTCTCAGGCAAGGTTCCATGCAACATGTATTCTTTAAACTGAGTCATCCATGAATCCCTTTCTCCATCACATTTATACTCGGGGAATGTAGTATCTCGACTGGAACCAAGCCAATCTATTGTGCATTGCCAGTGCTTGTGAACTTTGCCAACGAGTCGGCTTCTCCATTTTGCTCACGCGGGATATGTGAAATGTCATAGTATTCCATATCCGCCAACAACTCCTGAACTCGGGTAAGATATGGGGCAAGCCATTGTCCCTTTGCCTGGTAGTCCCCTCTAACTTGGTACACCACTAGCTGCGAATCACAAAAGATTTCAATAGATTTCACTCCGAGCTCTCTAGCAAGCTTGAGTCCAACAATCAATGCCTCATACTTGGCTTCATTGTTCGTAGGAGGGAAATCAAGCTTTAAATCGTAGCAAATTGACTAGTTCTCAAAGGTTACAAGAACGACGCCCGTGCCGGAACAATGATCATTGGATGCTCCATCACTATATAGCTTCCATCGTACAGTAGGGATTATACTGCTCTCTAGGTGCTCGTCCTGCATGGTACACTCCGCTATGAAGTCGGCCAGTGCTTTCCCCTGGATAGCCCTTCGAGGCAAATATGTGATGTCAAACTGACTGAGCTCGATGTTCCATTTAAGAAGCCTCCCAAACGTCTCGGGTCATTGTAAGACATGTTGTAAAGGCCGATCGGTGTAGACGTTGATTGGATGTGCTTGGAAATACGGGCGAAGTTTGCGCGACGTGATCACCCAGTACGCCAACTTCTCTATCTTTGGATAATTTCTTTCCGCCCCCGTTAATCGTTTACTAACATAATACACCGGACTCTGGACTCGGTTCTCCTCACGAATCAAAGCATCACTTATGGCAATTGGTAATACAGCTAGGTAAATATAAAACTCCTTATAATCTACGGGCTTCGACAAAACAAGGGGTCTCTACAGATGACTCACCAAAGCACGAAACACGCCTTCACAGTCTTGCGTCCATTCGAAATTCCTCTTCCCTTTCCTTATCAAATCGAAGAAGGGAATGCACTTATCGGTTGCCCTGGAGATAAACCGACTCAAGGCAGCGACCTTCCCATTTAGGCTCTGTACTGGCTTAATAGTTCTGGGGGCTTATATATCCTGAATGATTTGAATCTTCTCTGGATTCACTTCGATTCCTCGCGCATTGACAATGAAGCCCAGGAACTTTCCTGATGCAACACCAAATGAGCATTTCAATGGGTTGATTTTCATGCTATAAAACCAAACGATATCGAACATCTCCGCTAAGTCTGTTTGTTTGATTGCCATGACTTCACGAGAATATCATCCACATACACTTCCATCGTCCTACCGATCTGATCTTTAAACATTCAGTTAACCAAACGTTGATAGGTTGCTCCCGCATTCTTTAACCCGAACGGCATTACTACATGACACTATAACCCAACATCTATGACAAAACTGGTGTGGTCTTGATCTGGGATGTGCATTGGGATTTGGTTGTACCCTGAGTATGCATCCATAAACGACAACAATTCATGTCCCGCGATCGAGTCAACCAGCTGATCGATTATAGGCAAGGGAAAACTATCCTTGGGGCATGCCTTGTTCAGGTCCGAATAGTCAACACACGTTCTCCATTTCCCATTTGCCTTCTTTACCAGTACATGGTTGGATATCCATTCGGGATAGAGGGCGTCGTGAATAAACCTGTTGGCTTTAATTTTATCCACCTCCTCTTTGAGAGCAATGGACCTCTTCGGGCACATGCCTCGTTTTTTTGTTTTATAGGGACATACTTTGGATCAATATTCAATGTATGGCTCGCGATGGCAGGTGAGATCCCACACATGTCAGAATGAGTCCAAGCAAATACATTAAGATTCGCTCAGAGAAAATTAGTAAGTTCCCTCATCATCGAAGGGTTGAGTTGTGATCCGATCTTCAATACTCGTGATGGATCGTCGTGGCTAACTGTGATATCAATCGTCAGTTCAGCCGGAGCTGCCTTGGCCTCCTTGGGTTCCTGTTCATCATCCCTCGGATCTATGTCTCTATAGAACCGACTGTGGTGCCCAAGCCAAGGCTTAGGCACTATTTGTCAATCTTCAATAACCTGGATGCAGACAGACTTGTCCACACCCTTTCCTTTCTCTTTTGCTGAACCTCTCTTAACTCAGCCACGTAACAGGCATGGCCAGTTGCCTGATCACCATGCACAACAGCCACTCCATTATTCATCAGAAATTTCAATGTCAAACACCACGGGGCAAGGGCTGCCCAAAATTCGACCAGGGCCGGATGGCCCAGAAAGACATTGTACGGTGAATCAACATCTAGGACAATGAACAATAGGATCTGCACCCTCCTACGTTCACCTTCTCCCAACTCAACCGATAGCTCGACATAACTTACCGCCTCAAGGGCCAAACTGTTGAAACCGTGTATACGAGCTTTAGATGATTTCAAATCCTTAGCCTCCATCTTCATTTGATCATAAGCTTTCTTAAAGATGATGTTCATAGAACTGCCATAATCAATCAAAATTCTTCTCACCAAAGTGGGGCCAATCATGGAAGTGATAACCATTGGATCAATAGTAGGGGCCTTCACTCTATCAGCATCTGTACTTCTGAACACTATATCATCCATCATTGTACGCTGTTGCTTAGTCGGAGTTCCATCCTCCATATTCGAACAACATTCAAAGTCCACGTGTTTCATTGAACTAGCATAACTATCCAGTTCCTGCCAACTTCTATCGCAGGATGCAGTCCACCAACTATCGTGTTTATTACCAACCTTCCACCGGTCTGAGCGGGCTCCTCAGGCCAGTACGAAGCTTGTCCTCGATTGGGATCAGACGTTCCTTGCGCGCCATCCTGTGGGTTCTCGACCAACTATTGCCTATACTCATCAGTGTTGTGCCCATAGGATTCGTGAAACCGACAATACTTCCCGGATTGCTTCTGTTCCTCGGTAGATTCCTTTAGACGCGGCTTCCTATCTTGGGAAGTGTTACAAGTAGGCAGATAAATGTTTTCTAGGGAGGCATTCAAGGGTGTGTAGTCGTTATAAGTAGAAACTCGTGGCTTCCACTTCCCGGACTCCCTCTTCTGATCAGAATTTCCTCTCCGCCACTTTTCTGTTGTCCCGGCTTGTTTTGAACATTGACCTGAACCTTTCCAGAACTGTTGCCAGATTGCTTTACTACGATGTTGCCTTATACCGCTCTCTACTTTGTCCTGTAGCATTGCTCCTCTTTGATAATCCGGCCTCCTCCTTTCTCATGAATTGGTTTGCCTTTGAGTAGAAATGCTCCAGCGTGGCCGACGGTTTTCCAGCTAGCCAATCATCGAACTCGGATTCGGGGTCAACCCCCCTTGTCACAGCCATAAGTATGGCTTGGTCATTTAGATTACTAATCTCAGTAGCAGCAACATGAAATCTCTGCAAGTAATCCATCAGTAATTCCCCTAGAGCCTGGATTACACTGGATAGCGACATCACGTCTTTAGGGCGAGTAGCATGAATCTGGAACTGCTCCACGAATCTTATAGCCAGCTCATCAAATCTCGAAATTGATCGTGGGGGTAACCTTGTGAACCACATTGTAGAAATCCCAAACAGGGTTGTAGGGTGTAACAACCCGGGATTTTCATTACCAATTAATAAATAAAAGTTAGGATTTTATTTATTTTAATGAAGCATAAAAGGATTTGGAATAACAAAATTTATTTGAAAAAGGCTATTTTAATTAAATGGGAAATATGGGATTTTAAAATGAGGATAAAATGTTATTTTTGAAAAGTTAAATATTTTAGGAGAGGATTTAAAATGGGTTTGAATAAGAAAAGTGAGTTTTATAAACATATATGAACACTTAGAAAATTTTTGAAAACATGGAAATAACTCTCTTCATATTGGGTTATTAAACCTTACCCAATAACCCACCCTAAACTTCCTCTATAAATTATCTCAAACTCTCCTAACCTCATTCATCAAAACCCTAATCAAAACCCTAACCATTTCCTAAAGCTTTCATAACAAAAATGGCCTCCATCTTCATCTCCTTCTAGTTTTAGCTTATGCAAGTCATTCTATGCAAAGGTAATGCAAATACCCACCTCAAATCCATTTTTATATCTTTCTTATTTCTGAAATTGATTTGGTAACACATGTTTTATGTGTTTTTTTGATCTTTTAGCCTCCTAATCATCTTTTGCTAACTTGGATTGATGATATAGTAGTCTTTGTTGCTTTCTAGAGAGGTATATTGCTAAAAACCTCTTCTAATATGTGTTTAATCATCTTTTGATTTTAGTAATCAGTTAGTAACACATGTTTTATTATGTAACATGTGAATCATAACTCTTTGATCATCTTTGCTTTCATTTTGGGGTGTACACATAAGGTATTTGTAATATATGCTAGCTGAAATTATAATTGGTTTATTGCTGTTAGTAAATTAGACATATCTCATTCATCTTAAATCGGAATTAAGATTTTCTTGAAGTTCTGGAAATCTTTTTCTGTACCCTATAACTTTTATGTTTTGTTCTTTGCCTAATTTTGAGGTTTGAATGGTCGAAATCATACTTGTTTGTCGCTGACCTGACAACAAACTACAGGGTTGATAAAATAAAAACCTGAAATTGATTTGGCCATAAGTTACTCGTTTCTTATCCAAATCTAATAATTTTGGATGTTTTGGAAAGCATAGATTTAGCGCTAAAACTTTCATGTTTTGAGTTTCATGAAATTTCGAAGTTAATTTGGTCAAAATTGTACATTCTTACCACTGTCCCGAGAGCACAACGACAGTGATATAAAATTTAGATCTGAGAATTGTTTTAGTCATAGAATTTTCATCTCTAGTCGGAATTTGACGATCTTGGTCATTCCGGAAAGCATAGAAACTAAGCTACAACTTTCATTTTATTCATTTTGCCAGAATTTGAAGTTTACTATGCCAAAATTGTAGTTTTTCATCTCTGGCCAGTTAGTGCATAGCTATAGGCCTTAGTCTCTTTTCTCCCGTTGTTTTCAGCATAGAACCCCGACTTTGCGACGCTATCCCGGGCTCTTCCTTTGTCGGATTTCATCGTTTTTGGTCTCGTTAAAAAGATGAGATCAAGATCTTTAACCATGCAAAGTTTGGTTTAGATCTGGGTGCATTAGGTTCTTCGTTTCTATTGCCGAAGTAGCACCCAGAAACTGTTTTACAATAGTGATCATTTTCAGTTATCGTCTGACCAACTTCGAAACATTGTCATTTCTTCGTTTCAAGTCGAAACCGAACGATTCTTGTTGCATATCAAAGTAGGAGCACTTTTATACGCTCCTGCAAATTTTCATCAAGATCTGAGTTCATGTGACCCTTCGACCATGTCGTCGAAGTGGGACCTTTACACTGTTTTGACACAGTAAAGTTTTATGATTTTTGTCCGACTTTGAGACGACGCCGTTTCTTCGTTTCAAGTCGGAATTTCCCGATTCTTTTTGCATCTTAAAGTAGGGATGTTGGACTACATGCCTGCACATTTTCATGACATTTGGACACAGTTTGCTGGTCCAAATAAATTGCCGAACTTTGGTTCGCGTCAGTTTTTTTGAATGTTTACAAACACTTAGAATATTTTTCAGTGATTTTCTGGTTTTATTGATTTCTTTGAGATTTGTCTCTAGATTTCGTACACGGGTTTTATGAATCATTTTCAAAAGATTTTTCACTCCTAAATGGCTTTCGAAATTATTATATAATATTATTTTTAATTATTAAATTAATTACTCCATAATAGGAGATTTTTCAAAAGCCGTTTTAAAGTGATTTCAAAATCAATTATAAATCCGTTTCGCACCATTATTTTCTATAATAAAAACCTCACACTCACTTTTTAGCACGTCGAGCGAAGTGGAAAGGTGCTTAAACGGTTAGGAAATCTCCGGCCTATGGAACCGTGTGTATTTTCTTTCCGGTTAATCCCCGACCTATTCGATTGATCGTTTTGACCTTTGGGTATAGTTTACCGATGATACGAGGTGGACTTTTTATTGTTTGGAGTGTGAGCTTGCTATTGGTTAGGAAACCGTTTAGTGCGAACGTGGGGTATGGGACTCATTGTTAACACTTTACGGGTTCCTCTCCAAGAAGTTAGTGACACATTAGCCTCTGGGCGGCCAGTACTGGACCTCTGGGTCACCACGCCTCTGGGCAACCGTCTATGGACACCTGCTCTATGGAACAGTTTATTTTTCGGCATGCGCCTCTGGGCCTTTATCCTTCTGGGAAGGATCTTTCCGTCTCGCGCGTTCCGCATCTGTGCGAGTGATCGATCACAACTCTACAGTACTTGGCAACAACGACTTTGGTCGGTGCACTTGCAATATTGGTATTATTTGATGATTTTTATATCCATTCGAGTACCGCCATTCGGTGTTGGTTCTATGGAACCATACGATGTAAGTGCGATTACCTTGTGGATTCACAGTGTCTCTGGACACTGCTTTTCAGTGTTGGATTTCATTGACTTTTCAGTATATCCCCATTGCTCTTTGGAGCATCGATCTTTGCTTGGGCATTGATTACAGACTCTGGTCACTCTTGGGATTATTGCCTATGGGCATCTTTTTATAGCTTTGGCTACGCCGATGATATGAGGTGATTTTATTTATTCTACACTTTGGTGTTGATTTCTCTTTGGAGATTTTTATTGTTTATTGATGATTAGGGATCGTCATTATATTCATGTGGTTCATAATATACTTCTCTTTGGATAAGTACTGTTTTATTCATGTACCGCATTATTATATATCTCAGTTATTACTGATTGTTTAGCTAGCCTGACCCGAGTGTTTTCGCTCGGGTCAGACCGAGTTGTTTCAGGTTAGGTCTCTGGACTTAGCTTCTGTGCTTCCGCTTGGACTTACCTGCTATGCTTTTGAGATAGCTTATCTTAGTGTCCGCTTATGTTATTATTCAGACTTTGATATGTACATATTTTTGACTCACATGTGTGAGCAGTGGCTTTGTACCCACTTATGATATTTGGATCTGTATTTACGATGTATTGTTCTGGGATTTTATATCAGTTATGTGATTCTGTTCTATGATGTTTTATCATTTATTATTATGCTTTGTCCTAATAGATCTTTAGCCATTTGTAATTTCGTTATAAGTATTTACCGAATATGTCGAACCACTTGAAAAATATATATAGATACCATCCTTTCGACGTATTCAGTAGATAGTTATAGCTTGATTACAAATGGTCGCTTCCACTATACTCTATTCTCCGCTTTAACAGACAGTATTACTCCCGTAATACTCTTTATTACAGTGGGTCTCAGAGTGGGGCGTTACAGCTTGGTATCAGAGCCTGGTTTCAGGAATAAGCATAATAAACACATAACAGATACACTTAGAACAATACATTTTAAATTAGATCCGAATTAAATCAAATCCCTTCCTTATGTTTATGGATAGATAAGTTAGGAATATGTATAGGAATCCGTTATATTCCGTAGTATTCCTTAATTAATTATCTATCATTGAATCATGTCTAACTCTAATTCCCGTTACGACATGTTTGACCAATTGAGCGGTGCGAAGGTCTTCTCTCAGCTTGACCTTGCCACCGGATTCCATCAGCTATGAGTCATGGAAGACAGCATTCCTCTTACAGCATTTCGCACTCGTTATGGTTCTTTTGAGTGGTTGGTCATGCCGTTCGGCTTGACGAACGCTCCGGCTTTCTTCGTCGATCTTATGAATCGAGTATTTCGGGAATACATCGATAGATTCGTACTGGTTTTCATCGACGATATTCTTGTTTATTCTAGATCCGAGGCAGAGCATGCTCATCATTTGCGGATCGTCTTGGATACTCTTCGTCAGCATCAGCTTAAGGCCAAGCTCTCCAAGTGCCATTTTTGGGAGAGCAAGGTCAAGTTCTTGGGCCATATTGTATCATCTGAGGGGATTTCCGTCGATCCTGCCAAGATCGAAGCTATTCAGAATTGGAAGCAGCCCAAGAACGTTCATGATATTCGCAGCTTCCTTGGGCTGGCGGGTTATTACTGTCGGTTTATCAAGGATTTCTCTCGAGTTGCACTTCCCCTCACGACTCTGACTCGTAAGGGGGTTCGTTTTATTTGGTCTGATAAGTGTGAAGCTTCCTTTCAGCGACTGAAGGAACTTCTCACTCATGCTCCTATCCTTGTAGTTCCTGAGAGTAACCAGGATCTTGTTGTTTACACCGAAGCTTGTGGTAGCGGCCTCGGTGCTGTGCTTATGCAGAAAGATCGGGTAGTTGCTTACGCTTCTAGGCAGCTACGTCTGAATGAGGTTCGCTATCCTACTCATGATCTTGAGTTAGCAGCTATCGTCTTTGCCTTGAAGACGTGGCGTCATTAACTATTGGGCGAACATTTCATTCTCTACACCGATCACAAGTCGCTGAAGTATTCATTCAGTCAGAAGGATCTCAATATGAGGCAGCAGCGATGGCTCGAGTTTCTCGCCTCATATGACTTAGATTTTCAGTATACCCCTGGCAAGGGGAATCGTGTTGTAGATGCGCTCAGTCGCAAACACTCGGCAGTTGTTTCTATGATGATTACCGAGTGGGTTATTCTTGAGACTCTTTCTATGTGTGATATTCGAAATCGAGCTCCGTCTTCTGATTCTCAGATCTTGTTATTCAGCATGGAAGCTCGACCTATTCTATTGGATCGCATTGCCCATGCTCAGCGGCAGGATCCAGACTTGTTGCGATATATTCATCTCCTTGAGTCGGGATCCAGTGATGAGACATTGCTGGATTATTCTATTGATTCTCATCGGTGTCTTCGCAGGAGGAACCGTATTTTGGTACCATCTGATTTATCACTTAGGCATGACATTCTGGACGAGTGTCATCGCACTAAGTACACCATCCATCCCGGCTCGAGCAAGATGTATGCCGATATGTGTCGGGTATATTATTGGGAAGGGCATGAAGAGTGATGTTGCAAGTTATGTAAGCCGTTGCATGACTTGTCAACAGATCAAAGCTGAGCATCAGCGTCCATCCGGTCTACTTCAGCCGCTAGAGATTCCATTGTGGAAATGGGATCAGATATCCATGGATTTTATTAATGGTCTGCCTCGATCGAGGTCAGGCCATACTTCTATTTGGGTCATCGTCGATCGCTTGACCAAATCAGCTCATTTCATTCCTATTAAGTCCACTCGGACTACTCCTCAGTTTGTCAAGCTATATGTGAAGGAAGTCGTTCGACTGCATGGCATTCCTAGCTCTATCGTTTGTGATCGAGACACTATCTTTACTAGTCACTTCTGGAAGTGCCTACAGTCAGCTTTGGGCTCAAAGCTGAATCTCTCGACTGCTTATCATCCTCAGACCAACGGTCAGACGGAGAGGGTGAATCGTGTTTTGGAGGATCTTTTGCGCTATTGTATTCTGAATTTCGGAGGTAGTTGGGAGGATCACTTACCGCTTGTAGAGTTCTCCTACAACAACAACTTTCAGTCTAGTATTGGCATGGCTCCTTTCGAGGCTCTTTATGGAAGGCCATGTCGTTCTCCTTCGTGTTGGTTAGAATCTGGCGAGAAGCTCCTTCTTGGTCCAGATTCAGTTCGGGAATCTTCTTAGAAGATTATTCTTATTCGTCAGAGAATGAAAGAGGCGCAGAACCGTCAGAAATCCTACGCGGACAACCGCAGGAAGCCTCTTGAGTTCTCCATTGGTGATCATGTCTTTATTCGGATATCTCCTATGAAAGGGGTTGTGCGTTTCAGCTCTACAGGGAAGTTGGCTCCTCGCTACGTTGGACCATTTCCTATTACAGAACGCATTGGCCCCGTGGCTTATCGTGTGGCTCTACCTGCTCACTTCTCTGGAATGCACGACGTGTTCCCTGTTTCCCAGCTTCGCATGTGTGTCCGCGATCCTTATTCTATCATTGAGCCACATGCTATGCCTGATTTAGAGATCTTACCTGATTTATCTTTGGAGCGGCAACCTTTTCGTGTGCTTGATTCGGAGGTTAGACGCCTTTGCAACAAAGAGGATCCACTCGTGAAGATTCAATGGTCACCGAATCCTAAGGACTGCACTTGGGAGACCAGAGAATCTATCGAACGCTCTTATCCTGGCTTTCTCCCATCTTCTTCTGCGGGTGAGAATTCTCTATTTTATCTCTATCACTTCTTTTGGGGATGTGACGTTGTAAATGACATATATCTTAAGGAATTGCGGGGACACAATTTTCTTAAGGGGGGGGGGGGTCTGTAACAACCCGGGATTTGCATTACCAATTAATAAATAAAAGTTAGGATTTTATTTATTTTAATGAAGCATAAAAGGATTTGGAATAACAAAATTTATTTGAAAAAGGCTATTTTAATTAAATGGGAAATATGGGATTTTAAAATGAGGATAAAATGTTATTTTTGAAAAGTTAAATATTTTAGGAGAGGATTTAAAATGGGTTTGAATAAGAAAAGTGAGTTTTATAAACATATATGAACACTTAGAAAATTTTTGAAAACATGGAAATAACTCTCTTCATATTGGGTTATTAAACCTTACCCAATAACCCACCCTAAACTTCCTCTATAAATTATCTCAAACTCTCCTAACCTCATTCATCAAAACCCTAATCAAAACCCTAACCATTTCCTAAAGCTTTCATAACAAAAATGGCCTCCATCTTCATCTCCTTCTAGTTTTAGCTTATGCAAGTCATTCTATGCAAAGGTAATGCAAATACCCACCTAAAATCCATTTTTATATCTTTCTTATTTCTGAAATTGATTTGGTAACACATGTTTTATGTTTTTTTGATCTTTTAGCCTCCTAATCATCTTTTGCTAACTTGGATTGATGCTATAGTAGTCTTTGTTGCTTTCTAGAGAGGTATATTGCTAAAAACCTCTTCTAACATGTGTTTAATCATCTTTTGATTTTGGTAATCAGTTAGTAACACATGTTTTATTATATAACATGTGAATCATAGCTCTTTGATCATCTTTGCTTTCATTTTGGGGTGTGCACATAAGGTATTTGTAATATATGCTAGCTGAAATTATAATTAGTTTATTGCTGTTAGTAAATTAGACATATCTCATTCATCTTAAATCGGAATTAAGATTTTCTTGAAGTTATGGAAAGCTTTTTCTGTACCCTATAACTTTTATGTTTTGTGCTTTGCCTAATTTTGAGGTTTGAATGGTCAAAATCATGCTTGTTTGTCGCTGACCTGACAACAAACTACAGGGTTGATAAAATAAAAACCTGAAATTGATTTGGCCATAAGTTACTCGTTTCTTATCCAAATCTAATAATTTTGGATGTTCTGGAAAGCTTAGATTTAGCGTTAAAACTTTCCTGTTTTGAGTTTCATGAAATTTCGAAGTTAATTTGGTCAAAATTGTACATTCTTACCACTGTCCCGAGAGCACAACGACAGTGATATAAAATTTAGATCTGAGAATTGTTTTAGTCATAGAATTTTCATCTCTAGTCGGAATTTGACGATCTTGGTCATTCCGGAAAGCATAGAAACTAAGCTACAACTTTCATTTTATTCATTTTGCCAGAATTTAAAGTTTACTATGCCAAAATTGTAGTTTTTCATCTCTGGCCAGTTAGTGCATAGCTATAGGCCTTAGTCTCTTTTCTCCCGTTGTTTTCAGCATAGAACCCCGACTTTGCGACGCTATCCCGGGCTCTTCCTTTGTCGGATTTCATCGTTTTTGGTCTCGTTAAAAAGACGAGATTGAGATCTTTAACCATGCAAAGTTTGGTTTAGATCTGGGTGCATTAGGTACTTCGTTTCTATTGCCGAAGTAGCACCCAGAAACTGTTTTACAATAGTGATCATTTTCAGTTATCGTCGGACCAACTTCGAAACATTGTCGTTTCTTCGTTTCAAGTCGAAACCGAACGATTCTTGTTGCATTTCAAAGTAGGAGTACTTTTCTACGCTCTTGCAAATTTTCATCAAGATCTGAGTTCATGTGACCCTTCGACCATGTCGTCGAAGTGGGACCTTTACACTGTTTTGACACAGTAAAGTTTTATGATTTTTGTCCGACTTTGAGACGACGCCGTTTCTTCGTTTCAAGTCGGAATTTCCCGATTCTTTTTGCATCTTAAAGTAGGGATGTTGGACTACATGCCTGCACATTTTCATGACATTTGGACACAGTTTGCTGGTCCAAATAAATTGCCGAACTTTGGTTCGCGTCAGTTTTTTTGAATGTTTACAAACACTTAGAATATTTTTCAGTGATTTTCTGGTTTTATTGATTTCTTTGAGATTTGTCTCTAGATTTCGTACACGGGTTTTATGAATCATTTTCAAAAGATTTTTCACTCCTAAATGGCTTTCGAAATTATTATATAATATTATTTTTAATTATTAAATTAATTACTCCATAATAGGAGATTTTTCAAAAGCCGTTTTAAAGTGATTTCAAAATCAATTATAAATCCGTTTCGCACCATTATTTTCTATAATAAAAACCTCACACTCACTTTTTAGCACGTCGAGCGAAGTGGAAAGGTGCTTAAACGGTTAGGAAATCTCCGGCCTATGGAACCGTGTGTATTTTCTTTCCGGTTAATCCCCGACCTATTCGATTGATCGTTTTGACCTTTGGGTCTAGTTTACCGATGATAAGAGGTGGACTTTTTATTGTTTGGAGTGTGAGCTTGCTATTGGTTAGGAAACCGTTTAGTGCGAACGTGGGGTATGGGACTCATTGTTAACACTTTACGGGTTCCTCTCCAAGAAGTTAGTGACACATTAGCCTCTGGGCGGCCAGTACTGGACCTCTGGGTCACCACGCCTCTGGGCAACCGTCTCTGGACACCTGCTCTATGGAGCAGTTTATTTTTCGGCACGCACCTCTGGGCCTTTATCCTTCTGGGAAGGATCTTGCCGTCTCGCGCGTTCCGCATCTGTGCGAGTGATCGATCACAACTCTACAGTACTTGGCAACAACGACTCTGGTCGGTGCACGTGCAATATTGGTATTATTTGATGATTTTTATATCCATTCGAGTACCGCCATTCGGTGTTGGTTCTATGGAACCATACGATGTAAGTGCGATTACCTTGTGGATTCACAGTGTCTCTGGACACTGCTTTTCAGTGTTGGATTTCATTGACTTTTCAGTATATCCCCATTGCTCTTTGGAGCATCGATCTTTGCTTGGGCATTGATTACAGACTCTGGTCACTCTTGGGATTATTTCCTATGGGCATCTTTTTATAGCTTTGGCTACGCCGTTGATATGAGGTGATTTTATTTATTCTACACTTTGGTGTTGATTTCTCTTTGGAGATTTTTATTGTTTATTGATGATTAGGGATCGTCATTATATTCATGTGGTTCATAATATACTTCTCTTTGGATAAGTACTGTTTTATTCATGTACCGCATTATTATATATCTCAGTTATTACTGATTGTTTAGCTAGCCTGACCCGAGTGTTTTCGCTCGGGTCAGACCGAGTTGTTTCAGGTTAGGTCTCTGGACTTAGCTTCTGTGCTTCCGCTTGGACTTACCTGCTATGCTTTTGAGATAGCTTATCTTAGTGTCCGCTTATGTTATTATTCAGACTTTGATATGTACATATTTTTGACTCACATGTGTGAGCAGTGGCTTTGTACCCACTTATGATATTTGGATCTGTATTGACGATGTATTGTTCTGGGATTTTATATCTGTTATGTGATTCTGTTCTGTGATGTTTTATCATTTATTATTATGCTTTGTCCTGATAGATCTTTAGCCATTTGTAATTTCGTTATAAGTATTTACCGAATATGTCGAACCACTTGAAAAAAATATATAGATACCATCCTTTCGACGTATTCAGTAGATAGTTATAGCTTGATTACAAATGGTCGCTTCCACTATACTCTATTCTCCGCTTTAACAGACAGTATTACTCCTGTAATACTCTTTATTACAGTGGGTCTCAGAGTGGGGCGTTACATAGGGAAGCATCTGCACTTGGTTGCGTCATTCTCCCTGGCCGAGTCCATTAACCATTCGTACCTCATGACGTGTTGCTGGGGGTCCGTCTTCCCTTCGTAAGCGGGCATTATAGGCATGTTAAACCTCCTGGGATATTCGGCCTGTAAAATGTTGTCGGTGAACGTAGTATGACTCCTAGAGACTCCCCAATCATCATTAGTCAATCCCTGGTTCTCCCTCATCAACTTCCTGACCATTGCAGACAAGTCCGGAGTCTGGATAGGGGGTGCCAGGTCAAGCTCCATCCTGTGCAAATGTTCTAGCCGGTGTCTCCGGGGCATCTCATGCCTTCTAGGCTTATTGTCCTCCAGATGCGTGACCTGAGGATTCACTTTATTATCATTCTGGGGAGGTAATTGATCGACATTCAAGTGTGCTCTAGTGCCTAAGTTCTCGGTTCCAGGGTGAGTATGACCACCCAGGCAGAGTCGAGGAGCCATCCTCATGGTTGAAGATCGGTACCAACCCCTAGGGAGGATTCGGAACCGACCCGATTTTGTTGCCCGTGGTGGTCTGCCCAATGTTGCTCCGTCGCTCCAGCTCGTGACATTTCAATTCTACGACACGTTCTCCTGTGGTGCTCATTCGATGAGGTTGATCTATCTAACGCCGAGTACGAAGCGAGACCTCCTCCGGTGCTTTGGTGTTGTTGTTGAGCAATTTGGTTCATCAGGTTAGCATTAGTCTCGATTTGCTCGTTTAGCTGCCTACGGATCTCCATCAGCTCCCTCATCAAGTCATTAAATTTAGCTCTAGTAACAGAATCGATGGGGTTCTTGGCTGTAGTAGGCTCCACATTCGCATTAGCAGGCTGGTTGCTTGGACCCCCTTGTTGGACACTAGCAGTTTCATTGGCATCAACATTATGGGAAGTAGATCCGGTGTGCCTTACGATCTTGAATTCCTTTGCTTAGATCTTGACAATCTAAATAGTATCTACAAGCTTTTGAAAGTGAACCTGGATCTCCTTTGTAGGATTTCCTCAATCCAATAGCAACAAAAGTGATCCCAATAGATTGAGAATCAAGTTCTCAGTGAAAGCACCAAAATGTTTGCAATCAAATTGATCACAAACACCCGAGAATAGATTTGAGTAGTGAAATAAATGAAGAAATTAAATGAAAAATGAGGAGTAACACTAAATATTCAAGAAAAGGTAGCTGAAAGTAGAAGCAACAAGATTTATAGTGGTTCAGTGTTGTTTGCCTACGTCCACTCTGAATCGATGGGGTTCTTGGCTGTAGTAGGCTCCACATTCGCATTAGCAGGCTGGTTGCTTGGACCCCCTTGTTGGACACTAGCAGTTTCATTGGCATCAACATTATGGGAAGTAGATCCGGTGTGCCTTACCATCTTGAATTCCTTTGCTTAGATCTTGACAATCTAAATAGTATCTACAAGCTTTTGAAAGTGAACCTGGATCTCCTTTGTAGGATTTCCTCAATCCAATAGCAACAAAAGTGATCCCAATAGATTGAGAATCAAGTTCTCAGTGAAAGCACCAAAATGTTTGCAATCAAATTGATCACAAACACCCGAGAATAGATTTGAGTAGTGAAATAAATGAAGAAATTAAATGAAAAATGAGGAGTAACACTAAATATTCAAGAAAAGGTAGCTGAAAGTAGAAGCAACAAGATTTATAGTGGTTCAGTGTTGTTTGCCTACGTCCACTCTGAATGCTTTTTTTATTGCTTTATCACTCAATTGATTACAATTACAGTCCACGAGAAATAGCTTGAGAACAAGTTAGAATAAAAGGAAACTGGTTACAAAAATGGTAGAGTTTTCCCTTAGTAGCCCCAAAAAGGATCCCAAAAAATGGCCCCCTGCCCTTGTATTTATAGATGAAGGCATCCTTCAATCTGACTGATGTCTTAGAGCCTGGGCCCCTTGATCCCTTGGGCCTAGAATGAGGAAGGTTAAGCCCAACATACTGTATCAACCATACCGACCCGAGCCATATCATCATGATATGCCGACCCCGTCATAGTATGCCCTCCTCATAACATACCTTGCCAACCCATCCAAGCATGCCGACCCGAGTTACCATAAAGACCATGCCGACCTGATAGTCTTCATACTCTATGCCGACCCGAAGGTACTCGTTCCTATGCCGACCCGATAGCCTCCGCTCCTATGCCGACCCGATAGTCTTCATACTCTATGCCGACCCGAAGGTACTCGTTCCTATGCCGACCCGATAGCCTCCGCTCCTATGCCGACCCGAAAGTCTTCGCTCCTATGACAACCCGAATCACCATAAATACCATGCCGACCCGGTCCACCATAAGTTCCATGCCGACCCAATCCACTCTACAAACTATGCCGACCCAATCACTTTTAAAAAAATCAAATTCATATTTTTGCCAAATTATTTGCTTGTTCGAATAAATTATTTATTTTTAAAAATCCATATACACATTTAATTCATCAATCATCAACAATAATGAAAATTATTGCACAATATCCATCACAAAATCAAACAAGCATTTCACAACAATACACGCATTTTCGAACAAACAAACAAAGAAAAGCCTTCAATGGAAAGCTATATATCAATTTCCACTATGTAATCTGATCATTACAGGATCACTTTATTCATATTCAAGCCACACAGAGGTCTATTCATCCTCATTAATACAGACACTACTAATCGACTAACTACTCCTTACTTCACTACCTCCCTCAAGAAATTGTACTTCACACAAAAACAAATACATACAAAAGAGGTAGATATAAGAAATATATATACATAAAGTAAGGAAAATAACAAGTACGTCTCTTGATGATTACCCCAGTAATCATCATATACACCTAATATCACTTAAGAATAAACAATAATATACCAAATACCCATGGGGACAGAGACTCTAAGTCTCATCTAAAGCCATGACTCATGTCTCTCGTATATAATGTATTTTTTTAAACTTGCTCTGATACCATTATGTGATACCCCAACTCTATACACATACCATCTAAGAGTATACAAAGTAATACTGTTAGATAATATGATGAATGAGGATATACGGAGTACACACGTGAATATTCCTTCGGACTAAAACTGGTACGTATTAAAAACATCAATTAAATATCTCACATATATGTACACTGTATCGGTATAAAGAAATAAACATGTGTGCCTCCGAGACAGAACAATACATAATATATCTAGTGGATCACAAAGAACACAGAGTCAAACGTAGCGATAACATATAATATATAATATGATGAAGATACACCCCATCTCATAAGTTAGCAATCTTAACATAATATGATAAATAATCAATATACAAAGCAGTGTCAAAATATACAGTGAATCGATGTCATACAAATGTCATATAATAATCCAAATGTGAAATTACTCTAAGCCCAATAAAACAAATGTTGGTCACGTCATCCCTATACCTAAAATGTCTCGGACTGACCCGAGTATTACATAAATAACACACAGGTTTGACTATGTCTAATCAAATATCCTAAATAGGATAACACAATGTAAACAGAGAATAATAATACGATAACCCTAACATGGATAATCAAATCATCTAACGACGTGTCAAAGAATGCATATAAATATAGTAATGTACCCTAATATATATATATATATATATGTATAATGTCATAAATAATCATCAATGCATCACCTCACCCAAATATCTTAAATCCATATAAAATAGTCAAAAGTGATATCAAAAGATGTCTTCACCTATATAGAAATGCATCAAATCAGAAATCACAAAATTAACACAAATGGGTGAATCACACATATCCAAAAATCATCATCAAATCTAGAAATATCAATAAATGATATATCACCAAGTATAATTAAGCTAGCACGAAACATTGCCCAAATATATCTCTCAATCTTAATAAAATCATTAAGACATAAAATAGGATAGGTTGTCTATCAAATACTGAGAATCCACTATACGTTGGAGATGTATCACATGTATAATCACTTCTACTTATATAACATTTATTTGTAAATATCATGATGGGAAATGGCTGTACAACTGAGACAAAGTCCCAAGTAGAAACATCTATGTAATAATATGTGGCACTTAGCCCATTTCAATACTACAATGAGGTGTATCAATTGTATATGTCAATCTATCACTCCGTTAGAACTAGAAGCGAGACTTGATAGCACTAAGAAAGCTCCAAATACACTAAGTCTCTATAGTCTTTAGTTACCGCACAATCATCGAGACATGTATCCACCGAAGTGCTCGTCAATGCGAGGGCTTATCAGTCACGACACTACAAATGGCCTTATATGTTACAGATTGCTGACCTAGTGACATAAGGCGCTAATGCGTGCATAAGGGTAGCACAAAGCTAAAGCACTAAGCTATATATCTAGGGTGTCACAGATTTGGGGTGCGACCCCATGATCAGGCTGTTAGATCGGTTACCGGCCATCCGGTCCACTCCAACAAACATAATAAGAGTTCATCGTAATAGTGACGTATAAAACCAATACATATAGACACAAAGCCATGGTCATCATTAGGCACAAAGCCATACTCGCCGAATATAAGCACAAAGCTATATATCACTATGAATCACCTCACGCTATCCAGTCTATTCCCGTCACATGAGTGTCATCTACTTATAATGAATAGCCGAATTAATATCACAACAGCATCACATACCACTGCGTGATACTCAAACGTTTATTCATTACTTATAGACTCCACTCAATCACTCATAATTCTATATAAGAATTCCAAAGAATAATCGGAGAAATTCTACAAAAAGTCTCATACCATATGGTATTATAACTTCGTTTATTCAGATTTCTCATCACATAGAATAGAACTCATCACAAAATCACATAAGGATGTCATCACCATATCATACCAAATCACTGAACAACTCAACATCGACGGTGAATCACTTATATAATCCAATTTAATATACAAGAGAAAAATGATCAGAAAAGTAATATAAAATAAATTATTCAAATAAATAAAAATAACAAACAACATATCAATATATTTAATAATGATTCATTTATAACAATAATAAATATTTAGAAATAGATACCAAATATATATTAAATAATAAATTCACCTTGTTTATTTTTATTTCAAAATATAGATTACTATTTAAAAACTTTACTTTATACTAAACTAGTTAGATTCAAAATATTTTTCCTTTAAATTATTCTATGATCGAAATTCTAATATTATGAAAGAAATTTTTTTATACATTCAAAACATATCCCAAAATCACTTAATTATTTCGTAGAATAATATTCTATATTTTTCCAAGGTTTGAAAACTATGTCAATAATATTTCAATAATCTTTATAAAAAAATCACTTAAACAATATTATTATTTACATATTATATTCTATAAAATATCATTATATTATATATTCTTTTAAAACAATTCCAAAAACTTATAATATGGTATAATATTGACATTTAAAAGAGTTTTACAACTAATAGAAAACTAAATTTATATTTTAATTCAAATTATATTTGTAGTATATAAATAGCTAATTAAATAAAATTTAGAAAATCATTTATAAATAATTTAATAAAATTTTCAAAACCCTTAAATGATTTGTTTTTTCTCAAAACCTTCAGAATACCTTTTTAGAAAAGAAAATAGATAAATATTCAGTTCAATGCATAAACGGATAGAGTACCATTTGTAAATAAACACTTCCAACTAGTGCAAATAACCAAACTTAACATCAACTAATTACAAAACCAGTATCCAAACAACTATCAATCCCAACAACCAATCAAACTATATGTCACGCTATTTCAATCAATGATATCCATATTACTCAATTTCATCCTAACCAATATATCAAGCAATTCATTCAACCAACAATTCAAGCAATAATTTGGGATAATTATATAAATAATAGGATATAGAAAATAGTTATGAGTTATAGAGATAACTCACCAAAATGATGCTAGAATGACCAAATTAGCTACTGCACTCAGCCTTCACCGCTGTTATCATCAATCCTGTAGCCATTGTTTCCAGCATTGACTGAATATGTCGCCAACCATCATCCGCATCGCATCCCCTAAACATACGCACACACTGCACTACCACGCTCTCAGACAACGACCAACTCCTTGCCTCTGCCAAGCCCTCCAGTCACGACCGTACTCTCCTCCAACACACCCAGGAAGCCACGGGAAGCCCCCTCATCGAAGATTCCCCACAAGCGCATGATGCACCTTGCCACCGACCACCACAATCCCAGATCAAAACCCTTCCTCTCTGTCGTAAAATTGTCGATGCTGCCAAAATCGCCTCTAGGAGCTCATGACCCATGCTTTTTTTATTTCTATTTTTTAAGTATAAGCGTGTGTTCGAATTTTCTAAGGCAAAATCAAATTATGGTGTACGGGATTGATTTGTGCTAGTGTGAGGAAGTAAGTATGGTATTCCAGAAGCGAGGAGAGAATAAAAAGAATTTAGGCTTGGGCTTGGTTATTAATTCTTGGGCTTTGACTTTAATTAATTTTCTTTATATTTGAATTTATATTATAATCTTTAAATTAAATTTTTATTTAATACAAGTTGGTTCGCACACTATTTGACAAATTATACTTCAACTAAAACAATTTACTCAATTACAATATATTATTATCTAAAAAGAATTTACCAATTTAATTTATTATTAAATCTAAATCATTCGATAAATATAACTTAATTACTAAAAATTTATTTTCAAATTATTAATTATCAAATTAGAACAATCTTATTTTAATTAAATCTATTAATTCACGGCGTAGAAAGCCGGGTTGTTACAAATTAGATGCATGTTAAGGCTTGCATCGAAGCTATTTCCCTAGGAGCGGATGCTAGGTCAAGGCGGTGTTGGGTAAATGTTGTTTACCCAATTTGGGATAATAACCAATTAAAGGCGATGTATTTTCACAATTGGCACTCATAGGAGGTTCCAACGGTGGGCTTGTAGCTAGCGTGGATGCTTAATTAGGTGGGTTCGGTACAACGGGAAGTCCTAGTTTCCACAAATTCCTGACACACATGATATAATTGGAGAGGAGGACCCGGAGCGTGCAATAAGAGGCCAACGATATGATCGAGAGGTGGAAGCGAATGCAAACGATGAGAAATTGCGATAGTTGGCATTTTAGGTACTTTCTCTCTAGGCATAGTGAGGGCAAACGTTCCCAGTAGCATAGTGGCGGTGATAGCAGTGGAAGTTTATGCTCACAGTAGCATAGTGGTCGTGTCTTCCATTGTTAGTAGCCAAGAGGGTGGTGTCTTACACATTGAGCAGCTATAGGGGCTGTGGCCGATCGTTAGATATGAAATATGATCCTTAGTTTGATCCATTGAATTAGCACACACAATCCATAGTGTTGGAATGTACTAGAACAGAACCGTTAGGTAACAGACCTTAGGAATTCACGGACAATTGTATCACATCCTATATCATTTATAATAGTATTAAAGTAACTATATATGATCATCATATTAAACTTGTACTCATTTACCAAACTTTATGTCTGACCCATTCTCTTTTCTTCTTTTTCCCCACCATATGTGGACAGGGCAGCAGGTGACTGGCCCATTCTAGACATTTAGAGAGTCGAGATTATATTCGGAGTCTGCTTTTATCTTATTTAATTTTCCATGTATTAATCTAGCTTATCGGTACATTTTGCTTCACGCATCAAACTTTCAGAGATATTATATTATGTACTCTGTATTAGATCATGTATTGATATCTTTTCTGAGACTATGACTTGATATTTTCTAGGATTTATGTTTTTCTGCGATATATACATGTTTATTTCCTTCTGCGGTGAGATTTGAAAGTGTAGTATATCTTAGATTATATCCGCTTGTTTTAGTCTCTATGATGTGAAATGTTTAAACCCTGACGATCCACATTTCTCAGCATGGCGCGAGTTCGAAAGTCACACTTTGCTTTGGTTGGCATGTCAGGAGGTATGGGTTGTCACATTGAAATGACTCTATCCAAATTTGAGTTGTTCAGTTCAACCACAAATGTTTCCCAACTCTCAGTTAATGAGCTGATCAACCTAAAGGCTTGTATCTCAACATTCACCTTATAATTTATAGTCGCCAATTTATTCATAATTTCTTAAAAATCATTAAGATTGTAACATCCCTCTACTTGGAGGCCCAAAACTAACGGCTACAGATGCTGCAGTCATCCATAGTTATTAATCCTCAACAACCAATTACAGCGATATTAGACACATTGATGCACAGAAACACAAGAATATGGAAAAAAAATTAAGTAGCAACCAAATTCCACATTCCATTTTAAAATATTCCAAATTGATTACATAATCCTAGTACACCGACCACATTCGGATAACATATAATTAATACAAAATACACCAAGAGTGACATATGAAGATGCCCCTTGGTTGATTAGAGTATATAATAAGGCACTAAAACAAATTCGCCTTTAAAATCAAACACACGGCGGAAATAAAATAACTATAATAACAAGCTTGCCTCCTACACGTCTTCGGAAGCTTTATTCGTCTAAAAGAACACCTGAAAACCTTAACTATCAACCTACTCAAAATCAACTGAGTACCTGAGAGTTTAAGGGGAAAACAAAAACTTTGAGTCAGATATAAAGCCTGGTATGAATAATAATCTACCATCTCAAACCATTTAGATATCTAGTGAGACCACGCCGCTTAGCGGAACGGGTTTTCCCCTCATTAGTATCCTAAAATATTTATAAAACCATATACTGTGCTCCTGCATCAACAATGGTTAAAAATGGTATTTCAAAACAATATGATGATATGCAAAACAAGTAAATCAAATCTGGATTACCCATCCCCATTCATTCTGACTATCTGTGTCAATTATAGTTTCTAGGGTTACTATTAACTTGTTAAATGTTTATGGACTATCTGTCCAATTTCATAGTTTTCATGGGATCACTAAGAACCTATTGGTAACTCCAATATCTTTTCTATTATCCTAGTTTTCATGGGCTAACTAGGAACCTATTGACTTACTGTCAATATCAAATCATAGTTTCCATGGGCTGACTATGAACCTATTGGCCCCTGCCAATAACTTTTGTTATAAACAGTTTTCATGGGCTTACTATGAACCTATTGGCCCCTGCCAATATCATTAATTAAGATTTTAACATTTCTTAAATTATATTCACTACTAGGTCAACCTAGCTGGTTATTCTGTCCTTCCCCAAAATACCGTTATGGGTTAATTACAATGTGAATACTTATATGAAGAGGTAATCATAACAACAAATAATACCAACACCTGTGGTTTAATATCCTTGAAATCAATTTTATATAAGACCTGGTTAAACGCTTTAACCTGTTAATCAAGGAAAACTTCTTCAAAAATCCATTTCAAAATTCTTTATTTATTTATGCCATGGTTATTCCTTTAAATTGAGATTGGTTTATGTTTTGAAATCTTAAAACACCTCTTTCGAAATCTCTAGATAACCTCCTTCGAAAGCAAAGAAAACCTCTTTTCAGAACACAATAAAAATACCTTTCGAAGCCCTTGTTAATTAATCCCTTTCGATGGTATCAAAACATTCTTTATAACATAGCTTCGAAACAAATGAAAATACCCCTTTCGAAAGTATTGGGTTTACTCTTTAAAAACATCTTTTAGGTCAAAGTGGTTATATAAGAAAGTATCTCTTTCGAAACCCTTATAAAATTGTTTGGGGAAAAGTTGATGGTGTTGGAACCACCTATTCGAAAGCTCAAAACCTTTAAGTTAAAACTTCGAAGGGTAGCGTCGAAACCCCCTTTCGACCCCATTGCCTTCGGAACCCTTAACCCCTTTCGAAAGCATTTAGGAAGTGGCTTAGCATAGGTTAAAACAGAGATAACCCTTCAAAAGCATTGATGGCTTTAATAAACTCGGAGGGGAAAATAACGGCTGGGTTTCAACTTGGTCGAAACCATTACTTTCGAAAGCACTTATTCAAAAACAAAAGGAACTCATTCGAAAACTAATACTTTAAACATAATATGGCAACCTTCTTCGAAAGCTATTTATAAACTCCTTTCGTAAACATACATTTCAACTAGATCGAAAGCTCTAAGCAAAACAAAGCAAATACTTAACTTTTGAAAACCAAACAGGGTTTCGACCCCATCGGAAGCATTCCTTTCGACACCATGGCATCCGCCTTTTCTCCAATCCACTACATACCATCTAAATGATACCTTGTGTATTGGTTTCGACTAAGTGGGTTTTGACTGAGGTAGTTTCGACTGAAATGGAGCGGAGGTCATTAGAGTCGAAAGGTCCTGCTATATGAGGCAACTTTTTATTAAAATGCTAAATTAAAGCTAAGTTTAGTAAATGCTTTATAACGAACCTGCTTATTTGTAAATACCTAATTGGTTGCCATAAAACTTTTCAAATACTTTACAAAACAACCTCGCATTTATCAGATCTAAATCAAAGGAAAATTAGCATTTAAGTCCTTCCATTAAGCAAAATTCATTTTGCAAATAAGTCCTTCTTTCAAAATAATTTATTTTCCATGGGAATCAATAGGAAAAATCCCCAAAAATCACAGAAATTCAATTTCATCATGTTATCTAACATATTAAAATTTTAGACCAAATTTCTTCCTGAAATAATCAAAATAAATTTAAAACCCAAATATAGCATATTTTCCTTTAGAAATTCATAATAAACTCTCCATAGCTTGTAAAATTATGAAAATTTAAACCCATCTCTAAAATCATGTTTTACCTAACATATAATTTTGGTATTCTAAATTCAATAATAATCGGTTTCGCCCTAAACCGTGCAATTTCATATGTAAATGAATTGGTTTAAATCAAACATATAATAATTCAAGCATATCATCATCCAAAACATCATAAAACGATTTTAACCTTAAATCCGAAAACATATGATTATAAAAACAAAATAGAGATGGAATGAATTATTATTCACCTTAGATATGATAAGGAATTTGAGATTTGTTGTTGATTAATCCTTCCTAGCTTTGATCCTTAGCTTTAGATTGAATTTTCCTCTTTTTCCTCCTTGTTAATGGCCAGCACTATTTTAATATTTGATTTTCGTTTATGGAAGATGAGAAACGAAACGTGAATGGGCAATTACAAAGGTGTATAGCCACGTATAATGAAGTGGCTATTTACTAATATGTCCAGGTGTAAATTAATTAGTTTATAAACCAATTTAAGCCCATCTATTGTATTATTATGCACGGCCCTACATATGATTTATTCAAATCTCAATCCCCTTATCATCATTATTCTATTTAATTTATCTAACTAAATTTCCTGAATAATGTTATTAAAAATTAGGGATGTTACAGGCTCCCCACTTAAATAATTTCGTCCTCGAAATTCAGTAAGGACTAAATACTAAACATAGCAATAATCCGTAGCAACTCCTAATAAACATACTATCCTATCTGACCAGTAATTATCTATATAAATCTAATATAAACATACCCTCAAAGCAGTTCAAGATAAGTATCTCTAATCCTGTCATCTGTCTCCCAAGTACAGTCCTTCTCGTTGTCGCTCCACTGAACTTTCACCAACTTAACTGTCTTGTTCCTTAATCTTTTCTCATTCATCGCTACAAACCGAACTGGTTGTCTAATAAAAGTCAAATTAGGCTCTACTACCAAGTCTTCCAACCCTGTTGGAGGAATAGTAGTCTCTAGATCATGCACATAATTACGAAGATGAGAGACGTGAAATACATTATGGACCCCTTCCATACTACTCGGCAACTCTACTCTGTATGCGAGATTTCCAATCCTTTCTATAATCTGGAATGGACCTACATATCTTGGGGCTAACTTCCCTGATTTTCCGAATTGCACCACACCCTTCATAGGTTATACCTTAATGAAAACCTTATCTCCAACTGAGAATTCTAGGTCCTTACGCCTCTTATCTGCATAACTCTTCTGTCTGAACTGAGCTTCCTTCATCCTTCATCGGATCAACTCAATCTTTTTTGATGCCTCTCTAACCAAATTTAGACCAAAGACTAATCTGTCTACAGTCTCCGACCAACATGCTAGTAATTTTCATGATCTTCCATACAAAGCTTCGAAAGGCGTCGTTCCTATGCTAGTCTTGTAGCTATTATTATAGGAAAACTCCACCAAATGTAGGTGATCCTCCCAAGATCCACCAAAGTCCAATACACAAGCTCTCAATAAATCCCCGAGTACCTTATTGACTCTCTATGTCCGCCCATCTGTCTGAGGGTGATATATAGTACTCATATTAAGCTTGATACTAGATACCTCCTGTAGACTCTTTCAGAATTCACTAGTGAACAAAGTATATCTGCCACTGACTATACTACTAGGAGCTCCATGCACTCTAACTATGTTCTTCATGAATAACTTAGCTAAAACAAGTGTCATCCCGGTTGACTTAACTGAAATGAAATAGGCACTCTTGGTCAATCTGTCCACTATGACCCATATACTTTCATTTCCCTTATTTGACCTTGGCAACCCGTCTATAAAATCCATAGATGTCGAATCCCATTTCCAAACTGGAATCTCTAAAGGCTGAAATAATCCACTCGCCTTTTGACATTCGGCTTTCACTTGTTGACAGTTTGCACACTGCCTAACCCACAAGCCAACATCTCTCTTCATACCTTCCCAATAGAAGCTCCTCTTCATATCCTGATACATCATGGTCCCTCCAGGATGAATCATAAACTTTAACCGATGACATTCTCTAAGAACTTCCTTCCTGTAACACCCCACTACTTGGAGGCCCAAAATTAACGGCTACGGATGCTGCAGTCATCCATAGTTATTAATCCTTAGCGACCAAATACGGCGGTGTTAGATACATTGATACACAGATCACAAGACTATGGAAAAAATTTAACAAATTAAAAGCACATTTCCACATTCCATTCAAAACATTTCATGTTCATTACATAATCCCACAAACGTTAACCACGTTCAAAAAAATATAATTATTACACATATGCCAAGAGCGACATATGAAGATGCACCCTTAGTTGATTAGAGTATATAATAAGGCTAATAAGTCTGCCATTACATCCAAAATACACAAAGGAAAACGATAACTCTAAATAACTAACTCCTCCTGCATGCCACCGAAAGCTTTATTCGTCTAAAAAGAGAACCTGGAAACCTTAAACCTCAAACTACTCAAAATCAATTGAGTACCCGAGAGTTTAAGGGGAAAACAAAAACTTCGAGTCAGACATAAAGCCTGGTATGAATAATAATCTAACATCTCAACCATTTAGATATCTAGTGAGACCACGCCGCTTAGCGGAACGGGTTTTCCCCTCACTAGTATCCTAAAACCCTTTTTTTTAACCATATACCGTGCTCCTGCATCCACAATGGTTAAAACATAGTATTTCAAAATATTATGATGATGTGCATACATAAAAACATCTTGGATTTCCCATCCCTGGTTTAATTGACTCCCTGTCATATTTATAGTTTCTAGGGTCACTATTAACCTATTAGTTTTCTTCGAATCACTAAGAACCTATATGCCCCTACCAGTTAACTTAATTAATTCATGGGTTCCTCTGAATCTATTGGTGATTTCAATAACTCATCTCTTATCCTAATTTTCATGGGTTGACTAGGAACCTATGGATTCCTCCAGTAACTCCCTTCTTAGCCTAGTTTTCATGGGTTGCTAGGAACCTACTGATGTTCCCAATAACTTCTTTCTTATCCTAGTTTTCATGGGTTGACTAGGAACCTTTTGGCTGATGTCAATACTCAATCCAGATATAGTTTTCATGGATTCACTACAAACCAATTGACCCCTGCCAACCGTCCTTAATATATATAGTTTTCATTGGTTTACTATGAGCCTATGGGGCACCCTCAATAACTTCCTAATCATAGTTTTCATGGGTTTACTATGAACCTATCTCCCGGACAACTTCAAAGTATAGGTATCCAATATTCTGGTCTCCCCGACTTCTTGGATGCAATTCTACTCATTCAAGAGTTTGTTAAGTTTATATTCACTACTGGGTTAACCTTGCTAGTTCTTCTACCCCTATATCCCCAATATACCATTATGGGTCCTTTATCATGTGAACAAATTTATATTTGAAGAAGCAAAAATAATAACCAAGCTATACCATTCCTGTGGGTTTAAGGTCCTTGAAATACTCTTCATATAAACATGGTTAATCCCTTTAACCTATATTTTGATCAAGGAAATACTTCTTCAAATTTATATGCTTAAATCACTTCAAAACTCCTTTATTAGCCATGGGTTTTACCTTTAAAACAAGTTTGGGTTTAAAAAGCCTTTCGACACCTTCGAAACCTTGCTTTCGACATCATAGGATGACCTCCTTCGAAAGCATTAAAATATATTTTCAAAACAACATGCTCCTGCCTTTCGAATACTTTAAAACTTCTCTTTCGAAACCTTTCGATTTTATTAAAGCATTAACCTTTGACTTTAGAAGCATAGCTTCGAAACCAAGTGAAAGTACCCATTTCGAAATCATTGGGTTTTTTTAAAACATCATTTTGGGTTAAAGTAAACATAAGCTAAAGCATCTCTTTCAAACCATTCTTTATTCCATAAAAGTATTGGGGAAACTTGATGGTGTCGAAACCATCCTTTCGAAAGCATTAAAACATCTGGGTAAAACAATTGAAGGTTGGCTTCGAAACCCCTTTCGAAACCATTGCATTTGAAACCCCTAACCCCTTTCGAAAGCAGTAGGAAGTGGCTTATATTTATAAAACAAACAGTACATTCGACAACATTGATGTCTTCAATACCATCGAAAGGCATCAAATCACAGAAGGGTTTCGACTTGGTTGAAACTACCCCTTCCGAAAGCTTCAATTAAAACTAAGTAACACCTTCGGAAGATACTACTTTAAAAAGGTGGAAGCTCTCCTTCGAAAGCTTCTTTTGAAATACTCTTGCAACCATTGGTTTCGACTGCTTTGAAACCCTTTAGTAAACAGGCAAGCGCTTTTCTTTTAAAAACAAAACAAAGCTATCGACACCTTCGGAAGCTATGTTGTGACACGTTACCTTCCACCTTTCTCCAATCCACTACGTACCAACTAAGTGATACCATGTGTATTAGTTTCGTGTTAGAAGGTTTCGACTAGGTCGAAGGAGGATGCTCTAGGTCGAAAGCTTCTTGCAAAGGAGGTGAAACCTGCTTTTCTGAGCAAAAGGCTATTTTTACTAAATAAAGCAAACTTTTTGTAACTAACTTTCCCATTTGTAAACACGGAATTGGTTACATTAAACTTTCAAATTATTTTACTAAAATTTGCCGCATTTTCTTAGATCTAAAAATTAAATAACATTTAAAAAATAAGCCCTTCCAATTAACAAAACAATTAAATCATTTAAGTCCTCCTTTCATAATAATTTAATTTTCATACTAAATCACTTAGTAAAAATCCCCAAAAATTCCAGAAATTCACATTAATCATGTTGCCTAACATATCAAAATTTCAAACCCAAATTCTTAATAAAATTTCCGAAATAAATTTATAAACCCAAATAAACATGTTTTCCTTTGAAAATTCATAACTAATTCTACACGGCTTGGAAAATTATATAAATTGAAACCAAACTCCAAAATCATGTTTCTCATAACATATAATAATTTTTTTATGGCATTTAAAAATCGTTTAACCTCGGTTTTACCCTAAAACCGTGCATATTTCTTTTTTTAAACAATCTTCTTTAAACTAAAAAAACCATAAATCAAGCATATCATAATCCAATATATTATAAAAATGAATTTTCCATGAATCCAAAAACATATGATTATAAAACCAAAAATAGAGATGTAGTGATTATTATTCACCTTAGTTTGGATAAGGAAATTGGAGATTAATTGAGATTGATTTCTTCTAGCTTGAATCCTAAGCTTTACTTGAAATTTCTCTTCTTAGCTTCCTCTTATGGTCGGCTCCTTTTCTTCTTACGTTTATAATTTTGCTTATAATAAAATGAACATGTATGGCTAAGGGGATAATAGTATAAGGGTGGGAAACATGGTTGGCGATTTACTCTCATGCCCTTATGTTAATTAGCTAACACTTCACCATTTTAAGCTCATTTATTTTAGATAAGCACGGCCACTAATATTAATTAGCCAAACTCAATCTCCTTGTCACTCTATATTATTCTATTTAATTTATCCTAATTAAATCTCCTAAATAATGTTATAAAAAAATAGGGGCGTTACAGGCTCCCCTCCTTAAATAATTTCGTTCACGAAAATCAGTAAGGACTAACTAGCAAACATAGCAATCATCTGTAACAACTCCTAACATCCATACCAGCCTACCTGACTAGCAACTAATCTATATAAATCTAATATAGACATACCATCAAAGCAGATCATGATAAGCATCTCGAATCCTGTCCTTTGTCTCCTAAGTACAGTCCTTCTCATTGTCACTCCACTGAACATTCACCATCTTGACTGTCTTGGTCCTCAATCTTTTCTCATCTCTCGCTACAACCCGAACTGGTTGTCTAACAAAAGTCAAATCCGGCTCTACTACCAAGTCTTCCAACTCTGTCTGAGGAATGGTGGACTATGGATCATGCACATACTTGCGAAGATAAGACACATGGAATATATTATGGACACCTTCCAAACTACTCGGCAACTCTACTCTGTACGCGATCTTTCCAATCCTCTCTATAATCTGGAATGGTCCAACATATCTCGAGGTCAACTTTCCCGATTTTCCAAATCGTACCACACCCTTCATCGGTGATACCTTAATGAAAACCCTATCTCCCACTGAGAACTCTAGGTCTTTATGTCTCTTATCTGTGTAACTCTTTTGCTTGGATTGAGCTTCTTTCATCTGACCTTGGATTAACTCAATCTTTTCTGACGCCTCCCTAACCAAATCTGGACCTAAGACCAATCTGTCTCCAGTCTCCAACCAACATGCGGGTCATTTGCATGGCCTTCCATAAAACGATTCAAAAGGCGCCATTCCTATGTTAGTCTGATAATTATTATTATAGGAAAACTCAATCAAATGTAGGTTATCCTCCCAAGATCCACCAAAGTCTAATACATAATCTCTCAATAAATCCTCGAGTACTTTGTTGACTCTTGTTGTCTGCCCATTCATCTATGGGTGATAAGCTGTACTCATCTTGAGCTTGGTACCCAATACCTCTTGTAGACTCTTCCAAAATTCGCTAGTGAATAATGCATCTCTATCGCTGACTATGCTACTAGGAATCCCATGAAGTCTAACTATGTTCTTTATGAACAACCTTGCCAAAACAGGTGCCGTCCTGGTTGACTTCAATGGAATAAAATGGGCACTCTTGGTCAGCCTGCCCACTATACCCATATGCTTTCATATCCCTTATTCGACCTTGGCAACCCGTTAATAAAATCCATGGATATCGAATCCCATTTCCAAACTGTAATCTCTAAAGGCTGAAGCAATCCACTCGCTTCTAATGTTCAGCCTTCACTTGTTGACAGTTCACGCACTGCCTAACCCACAAGCCGACATCCCTCTTCATGCCTTCCCAATAGAAGCTCCGCCTCATATCCTGATACATCTTGGACCCTCCTGATACATCTTGGACCCTCCTGATACATCTTGGTCCCTCCAGGATGAATCATAAACTTGGATCGATGACATTTCTCAAGAACTTCCCTCCTTAAGTTCTCTACATTAGGAACACATAATCGTCCCTTCTTTCTCAACCATCCCCTTTGGTCAAGACTACAATCCTTTAGATCATCGATCTCTGACCCTACCTCAAGCCTTCTAATCCTATCGTCTAAAACTGGATCTTCTCTCTACTTAGAAGCTATCCTCTCGATCAGCACCGGTCAAACTTCTAAACAAGACAACATGGCAGTCCCCTGACTAGAACTAGAAGTAGATCTTAACTGCACACCGCAATTGGCCAAAGCTTCAAGATCCTTCCATTCTGCTAACAAAGCTAACACCACATTCTGAAGTTTTCTACTGAGAGCATCTGCTACCTTATTTCCTTTCCCAGGAGTATACTTTATACCGAAATCATAAGCATCCAAAAACTTAAGCCACCTTTGCTGCCTCATATTCAACTCCTTCCGAGAGAATAAATATCTTAAAGACTTATAATGGGTATACAACTCAAATCTCTCCCCCAAGAGATAATGTCTCCAAATCTTCAAGGCAAAGATCACCGCAGCCAACTCTAAATCATGAGTAGGATATCTTACTTCGTATGGTCTAAGCTGTCCGGATGCGTAGGCAATAACTTTACCCTTCTGCATCAATACTGCTCCCAATCCGGTTCCACATGCATCAGTGTATACTACTAACCCTTGGTTTCCATCTGGAACTACTAACACTGGTGCATTGGTCAACAAATGCTTTAACTTAAGGAACCCTTCCTCGCATTTGTCGGACCAAACAAACTTCACATCTTTCCTGGTCAACTTAGTCAAAGGCGCTGCTATCCATGAGAAATCCTTGATGAATTTCCGGCAATAGCCAGCAAGTCCAAGAAAACTCCTGATCTTGGATACCGTATCTGGTCTCTTCCAATTATTGACAGCTTCGATCTTAACTGAATCGACTAACAAGCCCTCCTCTGAAACCATATGACCAAGAAACTTAGGCCCCGTTTGGTTTCGTTTTGAGTTTTGTGTTTTGTGTTTTCAACATACACTACAAAATACAAGAAAATGTGGAAAACTTTTTACAATTCTTAGCCATTGCGACGATGGACGGAAAATGGAGGAGATGAATTGTTTTCCATCCTTTTGTTATGTCTCAAAATATGAAAAATTAAATAAACTTGTTTTCTATTTTCTATGTTAGTTTCATTTTTCAAAATTGTGTGTTTTTCAACAATAAATAATAAATGCGAATTTTTGTTTAGACGAAAACACAAAACTAAAAATAGCAAACCAAACGGGGCCTTAACCTCTTTCTTCCAAAAATGACACATGGAGAACTTCACCTTTAGCTGATTCTGCCTCAGTGTTTCAAGTACCACTCTAAGATGATTCTCATGCTCTCATTCATCTTTCGAGTACACTAAAATGTCATCAATGAATACCAACATGAACCTATCCAAGTGCTCTTGAAAAACTCAGTTCATCAAATCCATGAAGAAAGAAGGTGAATTTGTCAATCTAAAAGGCATCATGAACCACTCATACGAACCATACCTAGCTCGAAATGCTGTCAAAGGAATGTTGTCCTCCACCACTCTCAACGGATGGAACCTTGTCGCTAAATCCAATTGGAAAAACACCTTGGCTCCACTCAACTGATCGAATAGATCATCTATCCTCTACAGAGGGTACCTATTCTTGATCGTCCTTTCGTTTAACTTACGATAGTCGATGCACCTCCTTAATGACCCATCTGATTTCTTCATGAACTCCTCGGCCGCTCCCCAAGGTTAACTGCTTGGTCTAATAAAACTCCTTCCTTTAAGATCCACTAGCTGCACATTCATTTCCTTCATCTCAGTAGGTGTCATCCTGCTAGGTGGTCTACTCATAGGTTCAGCTCCAAACACAAGATCTATTCTAAACTCAACGGCTCGTTTCGGTGGTAGTCCAGTGACTGGCTCAAAGACATCTACAAACTCTCTTGCTACCCAAAACTGACTTAACTCATCACCTATCTCCATAGAACTAGCAAAGTACTAACACTCCGATCAGAATTCTCCACTGAGATTATAACTCGGTTATGACTATTGGGGTGTCTCAATGATATTTTCCTATCCTGGAAAAATATTCTAGCTCCATACCTACCCAACCAATCCATACCCAAGATGATTTTGAATTCTATGAAATCAATAACATACAAACTGCATGCAAATTTGTGATCTTACAAATCAAGTTCTAACTGGTCACATCTTAACCCTAGAGTTGCATACCCTCCTATTGGATTTGCAACCCTTAAGGAAGTAACAAGGTATGTGGATTCTAAGCATAACTTATCAACAAAACACTGAGATATAAATGAATGTGATGCACCGGTATCAAAAAGTACTCTAACTGGAATACTCTAAATCAAAAACGTACCTTTCATCACAGTCTTTCCCTTATCTGGTGCAGTAGGCCTAGCTAGTCCAATAGCAAAAACTTTTCCTTTGTCCGACTTGACTGGTTCTGGACTTTGATTCTTTTAATGCCCAACCTGATCACAGTTGAAGCACTTCACATTCTTCTAACTTGCAGCTTTCTTCCCATTTCCTGACCGACAGTCATTCGCAAAGTGACCCTTCTTGTCACACTTATAGCAAACTATCTCAGCCTTTGACTTTTTAGCAGTATCTCCCTTCTAAGCTCCCTTCTTCTTAAAGAACTTTTTCTTCTTCCCCTGAGAACCCTGAGTTTCCACTAGCTTCTCTTTAGCATAATCAGCAAGTAACTCTTCGTGGCGAATGGCCATCTCCACCACCACATTACAAGGATCACGGACATGTGTCATGGTTGCTCTAGCAACCTCGGGCCTCAATCCTTGAATGAATCTTTCATTTCTTCTGATGTCAGTATCTATGGTAGCATATCCATATCGAGACAGCTCTTTAAACTTAGTAGCGTACTCAACTACTGAAATCTCTCCTTGAACTAGATCCATAAACTTCCTCATCAGCTCCGATTTAGCAAATTCAAACACAAACTTCTGTTTAAATCTCCATTTAAAATCACCCTAAGTCAACTGCTCTTCCGGAACTTCGGTAGTAACACTATTCCACCAGTGTAGAGCTGACCCCTACAATTGTCTAGAGGCTAACCTTCTCTTTTGCCCATCATTCAGACCCAAATCGTTAAATATATGCTCACAGTGCAACAGCCAATTCTCAACCTCTATGGCACTCTCCGTCCCTAAGAATGGCTTCCCACCCAAACTGGTGTAGTCTCTATTCAGTAATGCATAATTATTCCCAACTGGAGCCACATGATTAGCTCCTCCTACATTTCTAGCCACTCCAGCAGCATCTCCTGCTTGCATCAAGCCGACGAAGAACGGAAACATCGCCCCCGTATCTACTAGTGGATTTCCAGCACCCATATTGGCATTAGCATTTTGATTATTAGCATTTGTTGGTCGACCCGAGTTCCTCCCGGTAGTGGGTTGAGCATTTCCATTAGTTGTGGTGCTTCCTCCGCCGAGATTTCCTCTTCTGTTTCCTTCTTCCATATCTCCTTTCTCGTAAATCTACATACGAGCCTTAGTAAGATACAGAAGAAGGTTCTAAGAGAGCGGGGAATACGTACTTATATATAACTATATATCAAATACAAGTACGTTACTATAATGTTAACCCAAACCCCAACCTTGTTGTCTGATTCATTGGATTATGTTTGAAAAATCTTTTAGGTTTAATTTTCTTTTAAAGTTTCATAAACTTATGCTCTGATACCAACTTGTAACATCCCCCTACTTGGAGGCCCAAAACTAATGGCTACGGATGCTACAGTCATCAATAGTTATTAATCATCGGTGACCAATTACGGCGATATTGTTGGAACGTGCCTTCTTCGATTTTAATGCGACAACTATATATTTCAATCTATATACTATAATGTCAAATATTCTTGCAGGAATCTACAAAAGAAGCTATTATCATATCATCAAGATTAAAGTTCTCAAAATTCTATTTAAGATATCTATGTACAATCTTTGATATGATGATGAAACACACACACACAAATATATTTTTTAAAATCATGTTTTAAAATAAAATATCTTTTATTATTTAAAAGATATAAAAAAAGTATTTTCAAAATTATATATTATCTCAAGTTCAAAGGTGCTAAAATAAAGGAAGGAACAAAACAGTACAAAATTAAACGTCTGTATATTATTTCAGACGTCTGATGTCAATATCAGACGTCTAAAAATAATATAACAGACGTCTGAACTCTATGCTTTGAGTGCCTCTATTTTTATATGAAATAGACGTCTGTCAATTTAATAACAGACGTCTGTCATCCTAGACAGACGTCTGAATTAAAAGACAGACGTCTAAATTGACTGTTTTTGTCTTTCTTTTATTTTTTGAATTTCAAAATTTATTCAGACATCTGTCACTTTTATCTCAGACATCTGAACTTGACGAACTGAAGCATCTCTTCATGAAATATCAAAATCTGAAGAGTTGTCTTCTTCACCAAGAGTTGCACTTCTTCAAATAGTTGCAACTATTAAATTAAGACTATTCAATACTATAAATAGAGATGTAAATTCACTATTTCAATCACCAATTCTTTCTATCTATTCTGATCTTATATTGTTATAATATCAAGTGATTTTCATTTCTCTACTTCCTATCTTTTGCACATTCAAATCATCATATAAAGAAGATTATAGGAAGGGTGTACTACATTGACTATATTCGTGTTATTCAAAGAACACACAAGTCAAGAAACAATTTACCAAATTGTATTTGAAGTCCTATTCGGTTGCTTAGGCGGAAAAGTCCTATTCGGTTGCTTAGGCGGAAAAGTCCTGTTCAGTTGCTCAGGCGGTGTAATACCTGTTCCTCCGGGTTAAGTGAGGGTTATTCGAGAAATTCCAGAAGCAGTCTGGGACTGGACGTAGAACGAGAAGTTCGAACCAGTATAAAAATCCCTGGTGTCATTTTTATTATTGCCATTTACTATTATTTATAATTCCGCACTTGCTAGTCGTAGTTTAACTATATTATCGATCCATATAGACTTTCATTTGGTATCAGAGCAAGGTCATCACATAACTATAACATAGTTATCTGATATATTTTTTAATATGGACAATAACACTAGCAACACTTTCACTGAGGGACAAGCCACTACACGACCACCATTGTTTAACAGATTAAATTATAGTTATTGGTCAACTAGAATGAGAATTTTTATGCAAGCAAGTGGATTTGAAACTTGGAATATCATTCAAACTGAATATCATATTCCTACTACAGAGTATGCTACATGGTCTAATACCCAAAAACTAGATGCTACTGCAAATGCAAAAGCAATGAACATGTTATTTTGTGCTTTAGACAAAAATGAATTCAATCGAGTCAGTATCTGTAAAACTGGATATGAAATTTGGAATACTCTTAAGGTTACACACGAAGGAACAAATAAAGTAAAACAAAGCAAGATCTCTATGCTTAAAAACCAATTTCAAAATTTTAGGATGAAACAAGGAGAAAGTATTAGTGAAATGTACTCTAGATTCCAGGATATTTATCACTCACTTTTAGCTTTAGAAGTCACTTTTACTGAATCTGATGTTGTATCAAAAATCCTTAACTCTTTAACTGATGAATGGGAACGAAAAGTCTTAGCTATCGAGGAAGCTAATGATATTTCAACCATAAAAACAGAAGAGTTAATAGGAAATCTAATGTCCTATGAAGTAAATTTACAGGCAAGACGAGCACAAGCACAGGACAAGAAAACTATCGCTTTTCAAGCAGAAAAAGAAGACTCTGAATCAGAAGATGATATGGTATTTATAGCTAAGAATTTCAAAAAGTTTTTAAAATTCAAAAAGGGTAATAAATTTGGAAATAACAAGGGTTTTAATAAGCCATCAAGCTCATCTCTTGAATGCTACGAATGTCACAAGAAGGGCCACATAAAGAAAGATTGTCCTGATCGGAAGAAAGAGAATAATCTTAAAAAGGACAAATATAAAAAGAAACAAGCCTTCTCAGTTACATGGGATGATACAGAATCTTCTTCATCAGACAATGATAATGACAGTGATTCAGAACAAGCCAACGTTTGTTTTATGGCAACAAATGATGATGTAAGTGATCTAACTTTTGACGATTTAATAGAAATAAACTCTGAATTGTTAGATAAACTTAGAATCCTAAAGAGTAAATATAAAGATGCTTTAGGAAAATTAAATAGAACTGAAATAGAAACTGACATGTTAAAAGATGAAAAGAAAATATTAGAGGAAGAGTTAGTAAAATCTCAAGAATCTTATGTTAATATAACATCTCAATTCACTGATTTAAGCAGTGAAATAGAAAGACAGAAATATGAGAATGTTAAATTAGCAAAAGAGAATTATGATTTAAACTCTAATATTAAAACACTTGATATAGAAGTATCAAATCTTAAAACAAAACTGGAAAATATTTCTAAAAATGTTTCTAAATTTAACAGTGGAAGAGAGAGTCTCTCTAAAATAATTGAGAATTCTCAAACTTGTTCAAATAAAAAGGGGTTAGGATATAAAAAACCAATACAAAAGCATTCTAAAAATAATGGTTCTTTATATACTAATTTTAAGAAAAAGGAATCTATATCTACTCAAAAAACTTCTTCAAAAATTATTCATCCAAAATCAATTATGATTTGGGTTCCAAAAACTAATAATAATTTGATTAGGAAAAACTACATTAAATCTTTTATTATGTCTGTACATAAGAATGAAAATTTTATTTTTAAAGGGAACTCTAAACCCAACTGGGTTTGGCTTCCTAAGATTTAACCCTTAGGACCCTATAGAGGAAGTGGGTACCAATAGAATTTTAATATTTTTTGCAGGTACCGATTAAGAAAAGAGGAAAATGGATTCTTGACAGTGGTTGCTCAAAACACATGACAGACAACAAAAATATGTTAACTAACATTATCTACTCAGATGGAGGATCTGTCACTTTTGGAGATAATTCAAAAGGTTACATCATCGGCAAAGGCGATGTGAGCAATGACGGTACATCTAAATTACCTCTTAGTACAAATGTGTTATTAGTTAAAAATTTAAAACATAACTTACTAAGTATTAGTCAATTATGTGATAAAGGTTTTAACATAGTATTTTCTGAAAATAAATGCAATATTTTTGATCATAACAAAAATATTATTTTCGAAGGAGTAAGAGATCATAATATTTATATTTTAAATATGAAAATAAATCATAATACAAATATGTGCTTATTAGTCAAAGAAAATGATCCTTGGCTATGGCATAAAAGATTTTGTCATATAAATTTCAAAGCTATTAATAAATTATCCAAAAATAATTTGGTAAAAGGGTTACCTAAAATGAATTTTAAGGTAAATAGCATTTGTGATGCTTGTCAACTAGGAAAGCTAACTAAATCTACTTTTAAATCCAAGAAGATCATCTCAACTTTGCAACCTCTTGAATTGTTGCATCTAGACTTATTTGGACCAACTCAGATTCAATCTATTAATCACAATAGATATGTCTTTGTAATAGTTGATGACTTCTCTAGATATACTTGGACTTTATTTATGAAAAACAAAAGTGATACTTTTGAAAATTTCAAAATCTTTGCTAAACGTATTCAAAATATTAAAAATCTAAAAATTAAAAATATTAGAAGTGATCATGGAGGAGAATTTGAAAATGAAATGTTTGAGAAGTTTTGTAATAAGAAAGGAATATTTCACAACTTTTCATTTCCAAGAACGCCTCAACAAAATGGAGTTGTTGAACGTAAAAATAGAACACTTCAAGAATGTGCTAGGACTTTATTGAATGGAACCACTCTTCCAAAACAATTTTGGGCAGAAGCCGTTGCTACTGCTTGTTATGTCCTAAATCGTGTATCTATTCGACCTTTAACTAAACATACTCCATATGAACTCTTCATCGGTAGAAAACCTAATATATCTTACTTTAAATTTTTTGGTTCTAAATGTTTTGCTTAAGAAATATTTGCTCCTGTCGCAAGATTAGAAGCAATACGAATTCTATTAGCCTATGCTTACTTTCATGATTTCAAATTATATCAAATGGATGTTAAAAGTGCTTTTTTTAAATGGATTTATTAAAGAAAATGTTTATGTTGAACAACCTCCCTTGTTTATACACGAAAAATTTCCAGAACATGTTTATAAACTTAAAAAGGCTTTATACGGTTTGAAACAAGCACCTCATGCTTAGTATGATCGTTTAAAAAGTTATTTAATCAATTCTGGTTTTGAAATTGGAAAGATTGATCAAACTCTTTTTATTAAGAAAAAGAAACATGATATCTTAATTGTTCAAATTTATGTGGATGATATTATTTTTGGATCAACTAATGATAAATTATGTCAAGAATTTTCTAAAATAATGACAAATGAATTTGAAATGTCTCATATGGGGAGAATTAACATATTTTCTTGGACTTCAAATTAAACAAGTTAATAATGGTATTTTTATAAATCAAGAAAAATATTGTAATAATTTAATCAAACGCTTTGGTATGGAAAATACTTCTGCCAAACCAACTCCTATGAGTACAACCATACATCTTGAAAAAGATGAAAATGGCAATAGTGTAGACCAAAAATTATATCGAAGTATGATTGGATCTTTATTATATTTAACCGCTAGTAGACCTGATATAATGATGAGTGTTTGTTTGTGTGCACGATTTCAAGCCGATCCTAAAGAATCACATATTAGAGCAGTGAAACGTATTTTACGGTATCTCAACAAAACCAAATATTTTGGACTATTTTATCCGAAAGAATGTCCTTTTGAATTAGTATCATATAGTGATGCTGATTTTGGAGGAAGTCGGACGGATAGAAAAAGTACAAGTGGGACTTGTCACTTCATTGGACGGTCTCTAGTATCTTGGTTCAGTAAGAAACAAAATTGCGTATCACTTTCTACTTGTGAAGCAGAATATATATCTGCAGCTTTAGCATGTGCTCAAGTAATTTATATGCAACAAACTCTTCAAGATTTTGGTTTTAACTTATCCAAATCTACAATCTTCTGTGATAACTCTAGTGCTATTAATTTATCTAAAAATCCAGTAAATCATTCACGGACAAAACATATTGATATTCGTCATCATTTTCTTCATGATAATATTGAAAAAGATATAATCAATCTAGAATTCGTATCTTCGGAAAATCAATTAGCAGATATTTTTACCAAACCATTAAATGAAAACACTTTTGTAAAATTGAGACGAGAACTTGGAATTATCTCTCTCAAAAATTTATGAAGTTTACTTCAACTATTCTGTTTTTTAACTTGTTTCTATCCACACATATTGTTTCTGGTTAACATTAAATTTTTTCTTCTTTTAATCTTAACCATTTATTTTTTTTGGCCTTCAGTTTTCTATAAATTCCTTCTTTCCGAAGAAAATTGTCATTCAGCTTATCTATTTTTTTTAAAAAGGTGAAAGCAAAAATTCAAATATGCTTTTTAACTTTGCATTATTCATATATACCATGGCTGGTTCATCCTCAGATGAGCCTTCCTATTCATCTGAATATTCGTCAATTAATTTTGAAACACCTAGTTCTGGGTCTTCCGAACTTCCGACTCCAACTCCAGCTTATATTCCGATATGTCCACCACAAAGTCATCATACGGGGTATACGCCGGAAAATAAACGCACACGAAGAAATTTATTTCCATCTCCAACTACTAAGGAAAAGATAGATGACTTACATCACTATCAGAGGGAAACACTTAATCTTCAGCGAGAAATGTATTTTGAGCAAAAGAGTCATGGAAGACGACTCAGTTTTCTTGAACGGTGTGCTGCAAAAATATGTGGTTCATCTCCGATCAACACAAATGCACATATTCTTTCACCTCAACGTCCTCATGTTTCCCCAAATTCATGGGATCGACAGCCTCAATGGTCTCCCATTAAACAGTCTGATGAACAAAATCAACACGAATCATCCAAAGGGAAGTCTCCGAAGTCTCCAAAAACTCCAAAGACTCCTAAATAGAAAATATATATATGATTGTATGTTGATTTGGTTATTCATATTTGCTTTGTTTTTATCAAAATAAATAAATAATTAAAATTTTTTTTTCTTTCCTTTAAACTTAGCAAAATCATTCATCATCAGACATACAGACGTCTACTTCTTTCAACAGACGTCTGTAAAACACCTACTTTTACTGTTTTCAGCCACACAGACGTCTGAATCATTTATAACAGACGTCTAAATTAAGTTTAATTTTTCTGGTATAAAATTAGCCGTCTGTTTAAAAATAACAGACGTCTGTTCTCCAATATAGACGTCTAAACATAAAATTTTCAAACGTCTGAATTTAGTTCAAAATGTTTTTTACTCTCTGTTTCAATTTAAACCTTCTGAGCCGTCTGTAAATATTTTTTAGACGTCTGTCATATGTCTTAGCCATCTGTTATAAATATTTAGACGTCTAATCTTCTCGTCTTCAGATCTACTCTACAGAACCTCAGACGTCTGTATATTTTTAGACGTCTGAAACCCTATTAAGAAGAAAACTATTTAAATTATACCAACGGCTTATTTTTTTACGTCTATTTTCTCTCAAACTCAAAACCCTAGCCTTCTTTAAATTAAATAAATGGCGCCCAAATCAAAGAAACAAAAAGGAGATTCTTCTCAACAACCTCCTCATATTCTCCCTTCGGAAGATCAAATTGCAGCTTGGTTATACCACGAACCCCGTAGTATGGCTCGTTACAAGCATTTATCTTCTCTACCATCATTTCATGGTATTTTTCATAATCTTGATCATTTTCCTACGTACAAACTTCGGCTCTATACTGATAGATCTCAGATTACTAGTCTCATTGATTTCAAAGACAATCACGTCAACATTTGTAGACTTAGTATCCTACTATTTATTGCAAATGTTAACAATCCAAAAATTAGACTTCATCGAGATAAAGGAACGCTTTGGACAAGCGTATTCGGCAACATTCTACAAATAACTCCTGATGACATTGGACGAATTTTAAAATGTAGCTTGGATGGGGTCGATATAGATGATTTTAAGTTAGAAGGAGAAGAACTTAAACAATTAGAATATTATCTTTTTGAACCAGAAAAGTCCACAGATAGATTAAATCATCTTCGTCCTTGACCTCGATTATTTCTTAGAATGCTAATAAAAACAATTTTTCCGCGGCAAGGAAGCCATGAGGTAATCTATGATGATGAAAATAAGGCGCTTCAATCAATATTTTCTAATACTCAAATCAATTGGGCACAATATTTTTATGATGCATTTCGTACTTATCATGACTCAAAGAAGCGTTCTATTATCTATGCTCCTTATATTACTCGAATTCTATCTAACTTGTCTATTCAAAGTCCGTCAATTGAATTTGAAAAGATCAAGGTATCCAACATTCGCTTCTTTAGTTTGATGGGATTACCGGAATCTCCTCCGACATTTCCAACATATAATGATTACAAAGCGGAACAACTAGCCTTACAAAAAGAAAAGGGAAAATCAAAAGTAGGCAGTTCCGGACATGATGGAGATAAAGGAGATACTGAACAAGAAAGGGATGATGAAGATGAAAGGGAAGATGATGAAGGAGAAGACGAAGCTTTTGAGCAAGCTTTTATCAAAAATTCAATCCCAGAATCTTACGAGATTGAACTAATTTCTGGTTCTTCACGCACTTATACTAAAAGTGAAAAACTCAAATCCGACATCACTATCTCTAAAAATCAAAAGAAAATTTCTCAACAAATAGCACAAGGCTTTTCTTCCATCAATTCTAGATTCGATGATTTAGATGCCAAAGTCGAAGAGAATGCACAAGAATTGAAAACTATCAAGACAATTCTTCGTCAATTATGGAAAAAGTCTCATGGATCTTCTCCTCCTTCTTTTCCAACTTGGGGAGAATGGTGAATGAAGATGGTTTTCTTTTGGTTTGTCTTTTGGTTCAAACAAATTTTCTCTCATAAAATTTTTTTGTTATGTTTAAAACTACTAAGTTGATTGTATAATTTTATCTGTCTTTCTTAGTCAACTGTGTTGGGTAAACAAATGTTGTGTCTTAAACATTGATTTGTTATTATCATGCTTGGTTTGTTTACATCTCTTAATTATTGTGTTATTCACAGCTTTATTACTTCTTTTTATCTAAACACCCCCAAAAATTCTTTTTGTTAATGACAAAGGGGGAGAAATAATAACATTTCTGCTATATAATATGGTCATATTGAAAGGGGGAGCAAAAAGGTATGATTATACTAACCGTTGAATTATATAGTTGTCATCATCAAAAAGGAGGAGAATGGTATCAAAAATAATAACATTTCTGCTATATAATATGGTCATATTGACAGGGGGAGAAAAAAGGTATAATTATACTAACCGTTGAATTATATAGTTGTCTTCATCAAAAAGGGGGAGAATGTTGGAACCTGCCTTCTTCGATTTTAATGCGACAACTATATATTTCAATCTATATACTATAATGTCAAATATTCTTGCAGGAATCTACAAAAGAAGCTATTATCATATCATCTACAAGATTAAAGTTCTCAAAATTCTATTTAAGATATCTATGTACAATCTCTGATATGATGATGAAACACACACACACACAAATATATTTTTGAAAATCATGTTTTAAAATAAAATATCTTTTATTATTTAAAAGATATAAAAAAAGTATTTTCAAAATTATATATTATCTCAAGTTCAAAGGTGCTAAAATAAAGGAAGGAACAAAACAGTACAAAATTAGACGTCTGTATATTATTTCAGACGTCTGATATCAATATCAGACGTCTAAAAATAATATAACAGACGTCTGAACTCTATGCTTTGAGTGCCTCTATTTTTATATGAAATAGACGTCTGTCAATTTAATAACAGACGTCTGTCATCCTAGACAGACGTCTGAATTAAAAGACAAACGTCTAAATTGACTGTTTTTGTCTTTCTTTTATTTTTTGAATTCCAAAATTTATTCAGACATCTGTCACTTTTATCTCAGACATCTGAACTTGACGAACTGAAGCATCTCTTCATGAAATATCAAAATCTGAAGAGTTGTCTTCTTCACCAAGAGTTGCACTTCTTCAAATAGTTGCAACTATTAAATTAAGACTATTCAATACTATAAATAGAGATGTAAATTCACTATTTCAATCACCAATTCTTTCTATCTATTCTGATCTTATATTGTTATAATATCAAGTGATTTTCATTTCTCTACTTCCTATCTTTTGCACATTCAAATCATCATATCAAGAAGATTATAGGAAGGGTGTACTACATTGACTATATTCGTGTTATTCAAAGAACACACAAGTCAAGAAACAATTTACCAAATTGTATTTGAAGTCCTATTCGGTTGCTTAGGCGGAAAAGTCCTATTCGGTTGCTTAGGCGGAAAAGTCCTGTTCAGTTGCTCAGGCGGTGTAATACCTGTTCCTCCGGGTTAAGTGAGGGTTATTCGAGAAATTCCAGAAGCAGTCTGGGACTGGATGTAGAACGAGAAGTTCGAACCAGTATAAAAATCCCTGGTGTCATTTTTATTATTGCCATTTACTATTATTTATAATTCCGCACTTGCTAGTCGTAGTTTAACTATATTATCGATCCATATAGACTTTCAGATATTAGATACATTGATACAAGGAAACACAAGAATATGGAAAAAAATTAAACAGCAACCAAATTACACATTCCATTTTAAAATATTCCAAATTGATTACATAATCCCAGTACGATGACCACGTTCGGAAAACATATAATTAATACAAAATACACCTAGGGCGACATATGAAGATGTCCCCATGGTTGATCAGAGTATATAATAAGGCACTAAAACAAATTTTCCTTTACAATCACCCACACAGCGGAAATAAAAGAACTCTAATATCAAGCTTGCCTCCTACACGTTTTCGGAAGCTTTATTTGTCTAAAAGAACACCTGGAAACCTTAACTCTCAGCCTACTCAAAATCAATTGAGTACCCGAGAGTTTAAGGGGAAAAAAACTTCGGGTCGAATATAAAGCCTGGTATGAATAATAATCTACCATCTCAAACCATTTAGATATCTAGTGAGACCACACCGCTTAGCGGAATAGGTTTTCCCCTCACTAGTATCCTAAAATATTTATAAAACCATATACTGTGCTCCTGCATCCACAATGGTTAAAAATAGTATTTCAAAACATTATGATGATATGCAAAATGAGTAAATCAAATCTGGATTACCTATCCCCATTCATTCTCACTATTTGTCTCAATTATAGTTTCTAGGGTTACTATTAACCTGTTAAATGTTTATGGACTATCTATCCAATTTCATAGTTTTCATGGGATCACTAAGAACCTATTGGTAACTCCAATATCTTTTCTAATATCCTAGTTTTCATGGGATAACTAGGAACCTATTGACTAACTATCAACATCAAATCATAGTTTTCATGGGCTGACTATGAACCTATTTGCCCCTGCTAATATCTTTTGTTATAAACAGTTTTCAAGGGCTTACTGTGAACCTAATGGCCCCTGCCAATATCTTTAATTAAGATTTTAATAATTCTTAAATTATATTCACTACTGGGTCAACCAAGCTGGTTATTTTGCCCTTCCCCAAAATACCGTTATAGGTTAATTACAATGTGAATACTTATGAAAAAAGTAATCATAACAACAAATAATACCAACACATGTGGTTTAATATTCTTGAAATCATTTTTATATAAGTCCTGGTTAAACCCTTTAACCTATTAATCAAGGAAAACTTCTTCAAAACTCCATTTCAAAATTCTTTATTTATGCCACGTTTATTCCTTTAAATTGAGATTAGGTTTATGTTTTGAAATCTTAAAACATCTCTTTCGAAACCTCTGGATAACCTCCTTCAAAAGCAAAGAAAACCACTTTTCAGAAATAATAAAAATACCTTTCGAAGCCCTTGTTATATATTCTCTTTCGAAACTAAACATACCTTCCGATGGTATCAAAACGTTCTTTATAACATAGCTTCGAAAGAAATGAATTCGAAAGTATTGGGTTTACTCTTTAAAAACATCTTTTGGGTCAAAGTGGTTATGTACGAAAGTATCTCTTTTGAAACCCTTATAAAATTGTTTGGGGAAATGTTGATGGTGTCAGAACCACCTTCGAAAGCTCAAAACCTTTAAGTTAAAACTTCGAAGGGTAGAGTCGAAACCCCCTTTCGACCTCATTGCCTTTGGAACCCTCAACCCTTTTCGAAAGCGTTTAGGAAGTGGCTTAGCTTAGGTTAAAACAAAGATAACCCTTTGAAAGCATTGATGGCTTCAATACCCTCGGAAGGGAAAATAGCGGCTGGGTTTCGACTTCGTCGAAACCATTTCTTTCGAAAACACTTATTCAAAAACAAAAGGAAATCATTCGAAAGCTAATACTTTGAACATAATATGGAAACCTTCTTCGAAAGCTATTTATAAACTCCTTTCGAAAACATACGTTTCCACTGGGTTGAAAGCTTTAAGAAAAACAAAGCAAATACTTAGCTTTTGAAAACCAAACAGGGTTTCGACCCCATCAGAAGCATTCCTTTCGACACCATGGCTTCCGCCATTCCTCCAATCCACTACGAACCATCTAAATGATACCTTGTGTATTGGTGTCGACTAAGTGGGTTTAGAATGAGGTGGTTTCAACTGAAATGGAGTGGAGGTCATTGGAGTCAAAAGGTTCTGCTATATGAGGCGGAACCAACTTTTTATTTAAAAGCTTGAATTAAAGCTAAGTTTAGTAAATGCTTTATAACAAACCTACCTATTTGTAAACACCTGATTGGTTACCATAAAACATTTCAAATACTTTAAAAAACAATTGCCGCATTTATCAGATCCAAATCAAAGGAAAATTAGCATTTAAGTCCTTCCATTAAGCAAAACCAATATTGCAAATAAGTCCTTCTTTAAAAATAATTTATTTTCCATAGCAAATCAATTAGGAAAAATCCCCAAAAATCATAGAAAATCAATTTCATCATGTTATCTAACATATTGAAATTTCAAACCCAAATTCTTCCTGAAAAATTCAAAATAAATTTTAAACCCAAATATAGCATATTTTCCTTTAGAAATTCATAATAAATTCTCCATAGCTTGTAAAATTATGAAAATTTAAACCCATCTCTATAATCATGTTTTACCTAACATATCATTTTTCCATGGCATTCTAAATTCAATAAAAATCGGTTTTGGCCTAAAACCATGCAATTTCATATGTAAATGAATTGGTTTAAATCAAACATATAATAATTCAAGCATACCATCATCCAAAACATCATAAAACGAACTTAGTCCTAAATCTGAAAAACATATGATTATAAAAACAATATAGAGATGGAATGAATTACTATTCACCTTAGATATGATAAGGAATTTGAGATTTGTTGTTGATTAATCCTTCCTAGCTTTGATCCTTGGCTTTAGGTTGAATTTTTATCTTTTTCCTCCTTGTTAATGGCTGGCTCTATTTAAATATTTTATTGCACGTAGTCTTCTGTGAAAATTTCATAGCATTTGGACTTGTAGATTAGGAGGTATGATTGATACGAAATGCGATTCTCGGTGGCTGTTTGGTTCGACTCGCTTCTGTTTCGACTCGCTCTGTTCGACTCGGTTCTGTTTGACTCAGTGACACAGCGCTAACTTGCATTGACTGTTGTCTTGAGCGAGTCGAAATGTTCGTCGACTGAGCGAGTCGAAGTATGCCCAGATTGAGCGAGTCAAAGTATGCACTAGTTGAGCGAGTCGAAGGAGTCACTTCTGAGGGATGCAGAGCGAGTCGAAGAATCACTCTTGAGGGACGCGAAGCGAGTCGAAGGAGGCCTATCTGAGGGGTTCGAACGAAGGCTTTGTGATGGACACGAAGTGAAGAGATTCGAAGCGTGGCTCGAGGCGAATCGAGTCGAAGCTGGCTCGACTGAGGGATGCGAGCGAGTCGAACTAATCACTTCTGAGGGATGAAAAGCGAGTCGAAGGGAGCGAGTCGACCGGTGATTGGTTTTCATCCAATTTTGTATCGTTCATAACTTGAGCATACGAACTCGGATTGACTCAATATTTGGAACGTTGACTCTCATGGCTTATCTTGTCATGTCCTACAAATTTTGGCTCGATCCGGACTCGGAAAAAATTCGCCGATATCCATAGCGAGTCTGTGTATAACTGATCTCTAGGACGGGCCGTCGTTGGTTGCTAGTCAATTCCTTGGTGTCACGGCCTTGCCAAAAGGCGGGATAACATTTTCCCCCCAAAGTACATCTTGTGAAAACATGACGTGCTTTGAAGTGCTGCAATCTTTACTCCGAATAGTCATCGTCTTTTCGATGAAAGCTGTAATCTTCGACTGTTTTCTCTTGAAAATGCAAGCTGTTGACGGTTAACTGCGGTACCCTGCATTGTTGCGACTGATTGTTGTATGCTAGCGGTTACCCGTTTTGTAATCGTTATTGGATGAGTTTCCGATTCCTGAAAATCTGGAATATTGAATATTAGTCCGACATTCATGCATATATGTTAACCTGATTCTCGTTGATGTTTGTACGTCCACGAGTCGTTGTCAGTTTATTTTACTTTTGAATTGCGTATCGATCCTCTCTTGAACCGATGTGAAATTTGCTGCAACAACGCTCGATGGTTGCTTTTGAATGTTCCTTCGTTATGATCCTCTCCTGAATTGATGTGAAGGGTTGAAACATCGAGGATGATTTCCATTGGATTTATGGATGCGAAGTAAGTATGTCGAGTTAATGGAGTTGGCCTCTGGAAGCCATGATTTGATGGATTCGAACTGACTGTTCGTATCGATGCTCTAGGGAAGGAGTTGGAAACTATGGACACGAACAGGAATTTTGCATTGATAGACGCAGGGTTCGATGGATACGAAGTGCTTGTTCGACTCGATAATGGACGTGAACTGAACGAGTCGAAGCGAGTCGAAGTAAATTTCCCTGACGGCTATGAACTGAGCAAGTCGAAATGGAGCGAGTCGAAGTACGCTTCCCTGATGGATTCGAACTGCTTGTTTTGCTGCATCGGAGACGGAGTCGAAGTCAAGCGATATGAAAGGGAGCTTCGCATTGATGTACTGGAAATGGAGTCAAAACGTGTGTTCGAATCCACCGGGATACGAAACGTTTATTCCCTTTGCTTTCGAGTCCATATAAATACTTCGTACTTAGCCGTTTTTTCACTTTTTACTTTTCGTTATCCTGCCTTGCCTTCATATCGCTCTAAGACTCGAGAAAACAAAGAAGAAAAACAGTCTTGCCTTCGAACTGATTCATACCTTCGATTATTTGAACCAATTGACAAATTTTAGGTAATCCATTGAGTGAAACCATCACGTAAATGAGGAGACTCGATTCTTAACACCAAATCGATCAGAGTCGTGATCGATCGAAAATCCCTTGGCCTCAACTTCGTGTCGATCTGGAGTAGGGGTTTTGAGATGATGAGGCGGAGGCCTTCGTATCGATCGATGGTGGAGCTTCGCATCGAGTCGACTGCTTTGAATCTGTGGATCGATACGAAGGGGCTGTGTCTGATGGACCCAAAACGATGGCCCTGGATCGAGTCGAAAAGTATGTCTTTTGATCGAGTCAAAATAGTGGCCTTGGAATGGTTCGAAGTGGAGTGCCTTGGGATCGAGTCGAACTGAAGGTTTGGGACCGAGTCGAACTGCGTAGTTTTTGATCAAGCCGAAGCAGAGGCTTTGGATCGAGTCGAAGCGCGTGGTTTGGGATCGAGTCGAAGTAGAGGCTTTGAAGCGAGTCGAAGCGCGTGGCTTTTGACCGAGTCGAAGCACGTGGTCTTGGATCGAGTCGAAGCACGTGGTCTTAGATCGAGTCGAACTGCATAACCCCAAACGATCGATACGAACTCGAGCCTTAGCGAACAATTTGAACTTAAACCTGAGTGATTGTCCTGAACTTGAACTTTTGATGATTGACCATTGATTTAATTTCAACGATACCGAAAATTCTAGTGCCTTTGACCACTTAACTCCGACGAGCTTCAGACTTGCTTAACTGGACTTAATTGTTTCACCGCACACCTTATTGCCTATTGAAGTTCGTCGATGAAACTGGAACTTACTAAAATAATAACACATTTTAACTCAGACTAATAGCTAATAACTGGATGGCACGGTTGTGACGGTCAGCGATGACGGTCCTTCCAACTGAATTCCAAAGTCTCGTCGTTTACATGCTTTCCTTAATCCTGCAGATCTTCTCCAAATGATATACAGTACTGCACCGCACAGCTCACACTCACACACTTTACACTGGGGGATGCACAAGCGTTATTTGTCAGTTTAACAATGATTTTTTATAAGCTAGCTAGTCATGGAACCTTCAAGTTCTCAGCAGCCGGAACTCCCAAGTTCTATTCCTCCAACTATCACTACAACAAACTGGGGCTTCTATAGCGTTTGAAAAACGCTATTATAGTTTACCATAGCGTTTCAGAGAACGCTCTGGAACGACATGCTATGGTAGACCATAAACCTTAAATAGCATGAATGAAAACGCTATGCAAAATAAATTTTCTATAGCGTTTTCGCAGTGCTATTAAGCAAAAACGCTATAGAAAATATTATCTCATGTTACTTCCTATAGCGTTTAAACTGCACATTTCTATAGCGTTTTCCTTGCATATTTTATAGCGTTTGGTATGCATTTTTTAGCACTGGTTTACATATTTCTATAACGTTTTTTGCATATTACTATAGCGTTTTTTAGTTATATTATAGCGTTTGTTATTCATATTCCTATGGTTATAGCGTTTTTTAAACGCTATTAAATGTAATATTAATTTATAGATTTTATCTATTGCTGTTTCAATTTGTCTCATATATAATATCAATTTACCCATTTTTTCTTTGCATATAAGCATAAAAGATTTTCACTGACAAAAAATATATGAATTAAAGCACAATATTTCATACATATCATTCAAAGAACTTTTGGCATGTTCATACAGTAGTTCATACATATCATTCGAACAATTTTTCCCATATCCATACATAGTATTTCATACATATCGTTCGAGCTACTTTTCTAATGTCCATACATATATTTCATATATATTTGTATCAACAACTTACTTATAGCTATGGCCAGTCAAACAATTGAGTTCATCTTGCTTTGCTTTTGATATTTTCTTCTAACATCTGCAATAATCAAATAACCAATTAGGACATAAAAAATAATGTAGAAATATCATGGTTTGCTTGATATAAGACAGAATAATAGAATAACCAGTTATTCTTTTTCTTGTTCCAAACCTAAATGAAAAACTAAGAAAAAGACACTCTAAGGGAAAATACTTTGATATTCACAAATTCAGATATTCACAAAGTAAAAGCATCCCAAAACAATCAATATTTTGATATTTTCTCTATGTAGTCACTCTAGAGCACTTTCTTCATGATGTTTAGCAACCAATTTCATTCTATCACCATCAATGTTGCCCATCATAACCACTGTCATCGTCTAAATCGCCACTTTTGCTTCTAATAGTTCTACTACACTCAAAACTGACAGCTAATTTGAACTAAGAATGAGGTTTAAACTAAGATATATTTTGATAACAATGTGAGTAAATGACTAGGTTTACTTATCATAACCACTGTCATCATCAGCTACCATCTTATGCATTCACCATGCATCCTACAGTTTGGACACAACAGTAAATATCAATGAGATTGCTTTGGACCTCTTTTTAGTTTCTACTTTGAGTGCTCTTGCCGATATAAAATATATCAAACATTATCTTCGATCCGTTGTATTTTCTTGGAACATGTATGATTATTCATTTCCATGTAAAAAATACTTATGTTATAAAGTTCCATTTAGTCATTTACTACTTTAAGAAAATATTTGCTTAATTGTAGAGATTTATGCAGATCTAGCAATCCAACATTGTGAGATAGGGATGGTTTGGACAACATATTGACAAAAAATTACATTTTCAACCCATAATGGACATTGACCGAATCTACTAATATGTAAACATATTACTGATATGTAAAGTAATTACAACCTTTTGGAATCTAACTGCATGATATAATTGGTTTTATAAGATTTTTGATTGGCAAATTCGTTTGCTCAAAAATACACCAACATCTATTGAAACAAATTAACGATGGGGAAAAAGTTTTATAATATGTTTTATGCATGCAAGGAGACATTGTGAGAATAAGGGAAACATACTTCCCTAATGTTATCTCCATAAAAGTTATAAAACAATAGATAAATAAGGATGTCACTTGGAAAAATACTAAAGCTAGACAGAACTTAGAATTTCCAACTATGATGTCACTCAAACAAGCTAGCTATTTCGAACAAGGTGCATAAATTAACTCAGTAGAGATCTAATTGTATTTTTCCTGATGACTATAGCTGAATTATTTATTTTAGGAAAAAAATCATTTTGAATGTATAGGAAAGCATTTACCATCTTAAGCTGAAAATTTAACACTATCTGGTTTCTTTTGTTATGCCCCTAAATCAAAAGATGCAAGATCCCTCTAATAGCTTTATTTCGCTTTCTGCAAAAATAAATGCACTTAATGTGTTTAGTAAAGAAACACGCATCAATTAAAATATTCTTAACGTTGCACAGATTATTATTGATTTATTAAATTTTAATTTAATTGATCATTACTGATTGCTACGTAGCTTTGCATAAATAGTTTGCAGACATACTACCCCATCACTCAAAAGAATAAAAATAATAACAACAATTGTAAAGAATTAATTACCTCCTCTATTTTCTCCAAAGCACGAACTGCATTCTTTTGTTCTTTATCTTTAACGGTACTTTCCTTTCGCATTGATGAAAGCCTTTTGGCAGCATTTCCTTTGTGACGCTCACCCAAATCATGGGTTCTAATGCTCAAGGGATTGTTTGCAATAAATATTAGTAACAGGCACTTAATTAGGAATTAAACGTGATATGCAGATATTAGTAACTCGTGTAAAAATGATCAAAAAATAGATAAATCTTAGGAAAAAAAATGCAGGTAAAAAATTTAAAATTAAAGAAAAATCGAGTGCTGTGTAGGGAATGTTTAAAAACTGTAACATCCAACTACTGTAAATAATATTTCAAATATGTATTGTTCACAAGATCAAGCTGTATGAAGGAGACAGTAAGAATGCACACACCATTAGACAAAAATGATAATTAACACATGTTACATAAATTTTAAACAAGAAATGTCAGAAGAAATTGTGGACCGATTGCCTAACGGTTGCCAGTGAAGACCCCTGATTTGAATCAGTACAACTTAAAAAGGTTTTGAATGATTTACAAATTCTGCTTAACTATTTTCTACAACTAACATACAAAATAAAGGTCTTTGCAAATGGTTTAATGTATTCAACTTCTCAAAACATGGTCCAACGTGATTAATAGTATATCTTGATTAGACGTAAATCAACATGAATCATCCAACATCAAAGGGCAATAGCTAAACTCAATTAGTAATTGGTCTGATGCAGTTTAAAATACAATAATGATAACACAACATAATTTCAAAACTAACACATGCAAATGTTCTTGTGCCATTTAAAAGTTATAAAATGTTAATAACATAAAATTTACCTTAATTTTATCCATCGAAAAAGTAGTTTCTTTGTACTGTCTACTTTTGCTTCCAACTTGATAATCCTAGTTTCTCCCCTTGTTCTGTATCGCTCTTCTTCTTTTTAAAGGATTCATCTATGTATTGTTCATAAATATTTTTAAATTTCAAAATAAGTAAATCTGAAAACTGGCTAATTAAATTTCTTGTGCATGTGTTCATATCAGTGTGCATGATCAAACTTTTTTTTAATATAGTTGCAAACTTGCAATTAATAATGTAACCTTGATATGTGATTAATGAAATAATTACCGGAAAGTGCGATCATGTCGGTCCGAGTCAACCCGTTTTTCGCAAAATTGGAATTAAGTTGGTTCAAATTGAAAGATGGCTGAGGCAAGTTTCCTTCTACACTGGAAGCAGTTGAGCTCAGTCCATCTAATCTCCCCAGTTCCACATTATAATTTGGCCCTCCAACCTTCATTAATGACCATAATTTGCATTATTTTCTCTTTCTTTTATGATTAACAAATGATAATGTATAATAATTAATTAATTAATTACCAGTGATACAACATCTCTTGCGGCCATGGCAAGAATATCAGCACAAGAAACTTTGTTCGTGCATTGTGGCACTGCATCCACAGCTGCTTTGGCTTTTATTACAGTGTCAAAACCATCTCCTGCAAGTGATATATTGTCTGAATGGTCTTTTTCTGCTTTATTGCTGCCCGTTGATGCTATCATCACAGACGCATCACAACCCTGCATATATTATGACATTATTTTCAAGAATTTGTTATTTTAATACAGTGTTGTTCCATGTATTGGTTATGGTTAATTACCTGAACAAAGCAGTCATGGAAGAAGAGGCGAAGAGTGCCAGGAACAGTAACAAAAGTCTGCTGAAACTTTTAGTAACTGCACTTCTTACAATGTTTTCTACATTTGGGCAGATATTGGCATAATAATTTTGCTTGAGTTGAGCAAAGGATGATTGAGAATGTAAACTGATGCATAAAGATATAAGTATTAATAATGCAAAGTTTGATATTCTCATGTTTTATTCAATGAAGAGATGAGTATAATTATGAAGGATAAGAGGAGGGAGAGTTAAGGGTAAAGGGTTGATATCATTTGTTGTTTTATATATAGCATTGGAGTGTGGAAAAAAAGCTATATGATTAAGTTATGCTTGCCAACTATTAACATGTCTCGGTCAAGACCTTGTGTTATAATAGTGTTATTAATGCAATGAAATATTATTTTATATATGTAGTTGTTACATAGTCATTTTGATGAGCATAACTGGAAGTCTATTATTTGTATGTTAGTTAAAATTAAATTATATTTGTTACACCTAACCAATGTGATATCAGAGAGGAAAACTTAAGGTTGCGGGCAATTATTAAATGTAATGCATTTTGGGAATATTAGAAAGGGATGAATAATGGAGAAGATGGAAATATGTGGCATGCAGGAAAAGAATGAAAAAAAGGAATGTAGAAAGTTAATATGGATGGAGTTATCAAGTTGTACAATGTCTTTTTCGTTTAGAGAATAATGAGAAAAAATCGAAGGGTTGGTGCCAAATGGTGTAGAAAAAAACTACACAAATAGCTGGCTTACTAACTGATCAAAGATAAACATGCTTCAGAGTAAGTCAAAAAGATGCAGCTACTATTATATATGTGTAGTAGTTAAAATATTACTATAAAATTGTTATTATATGGTAACATGTTGCGTTGTATTTGATCCTAAGTCATAATCAGGTTAGTTAATTACGTCCAGATAACTTCACTGTGTATATTAACTAATTCACAAGAGTGACTCAAGTCAACAAAATATTGCTATAGGATGCTCTAAATAGCTAAAATTTTCCTGATAAGATGTAAACCACACGGTCACATGTGATAGATAGTGAGTTGTCAATGATCAGTGGCTTATCATTGTTTAAGGCCGCCATGACTCTTAACGCGGATTCTTTTACTCGATTATTATTGATTTATTAAATTTTAATTTAATTGATCATTACTGATTGCTACGTAGCTTTGCATAAATAGTTTGCAGACATACTACCCCATCACTCAAAAGAATAAAAATAATAACAACAATTGTAAAGAATTAATTACCTCCTCTATTTTCTCCAAAGCACGAACTGCATTCTTTTGTTCTTTATCTTTAACGGTACTTTCCTTTCGCATTGATGAAAGCCTTTTGGCAGCATTTCCTTTGTGACGCTCACCCAAATCATGGGTTCTAATGCTCAAGGGATTGTTTGCAATAAATATTAGTAACATGCACTTAATTAGGAATTAAATGTGATATGCAGATATTAGTAACTCGTGTAAAAATGATCAAAAAATAGATAAATCTTAGGAAAAACAAACGCAGGTAAAAAATTTAAAATTAAAGAAAAATCGAGTGCTGTGTAGGGAATGTTTAAAAACTGTAACATCCAACTACTGTAAATAATATTTCAAATATGTATTGTTCACAAGATCAAGCTGTATGAAGGAGACAGTAAGAATGCACACACCATTAGACAAAAATGATAATTAACACATGTTACATAAATTTTAAACAAGAAATGTTAGAAGAAATTGTGGACCGATTGCCTAATGGTTGCCAGTGAAGACCCCTGATTTGAATCAGTACAACTTAAAAAGGTTTTGAATGATTTACAAATTCTGCTTAACTATTTTCTACAACTAACATACAAAATAAAGGTCTTTGCAAATGGTTTAATGTATTCAACTTCTCAAAACATGGTCCAACGTGATTAATAGTATATCTTGATTAGACGTAAATCAACATGAATCATCCAACATCAAAGGGCAATAGCTAAACTCAATTAGTAATTGGTCTGATGCAGTTTAAAATACAATAATGATAACACAACATAATTTCAAAACTAACACATGCAAATGTTCTTGTGCCATTTAAAAGTTATAAAATGTTAATAACATAAAATTTACCTTAATTTTATCCATCGAAAAAGTAGTTTCTTTGTACTGTCTACTTTTGCTTCCAACTTGATAATCCTAGTTTCTCCCCTTGTTCTGTATCGCTCTTCTTCTTTTTAAAGGATTCATCTATGTATTGTTCATAAATATTTTTAAATTTCAAAATAAGTAAATCTGAAAGTGAGAAGTTTCTAAGGATGCGTAATATGAGGGAAAACGGGAGTACGTAGTTTTTCGAACCTCGTATAACTTCTATAGGGCCCTTTTATCTTGCGAGTCTTCTTCGGCTTCCATGGTTTTGATAAGCGGCCTGCAAGACTATTTAAGAGTGATTTTCCCTGTATTTTAACACATTACATATATATAACATCAATACAATTTATTATAAGCATGTGCATATTACTAATATATCCATGTACATTCACTTGCATGTACAATACATTTCACCAAGAATACAACTTCATCAGCAATCGCTTTATATCTCTACGCATCAGCACTGTTTTACCATGGTTGTACTCAAATATTGCTTACAGACTATAGCCAAGCCGACAAGCTTCAGCTAACATGTTATGATCTTTGTCGATGGCTTTAGACCCTTGCTTTTTCAAGCTTTAACAAAAAGAGCATTGGCCTAAATCTCCTGGCTCCATGGATTCAAACCTCTGCTTCACCATGTTTCTGTCGTATTACCAGTTTTCTACCTCAAAACGCTATGCCAGACTCACATCTTCTGTCTCATTGACATACAGCCGATTTTTTGTTGCAGATTTCTAATAACAAGTGGCATATTAGAACTCATCAAAACAGTAATACCTTCGACAATTTCTTTTTGGATGAAAATATGCCAAATGCTAATAAATATTATGAACAAAATAGAATGCATCTGCTCAAATTTCTTATGGCAAGGAAAAAGTCGTCAAGTAAATTGGAAAATTGGATATAAAACAAAGGATGAGGGAGGATCGGGGTTAAGAAGCCTTGCTAATATGCAAAATGCCTTGTCTCTCAAATTATAATGGAAGTATTTATAGCAGGACTCCCTCTGCTCTAAATGGATGTGTGACAATTATTGTTTAAACAAAAAAATTTGGCTCATAAGTGTAGATCCCAATGCTTCTTTCACATGGAATCTATTGCTTAAATAAAAGATCCCTTAGTCATGGCCTAATAGACAAGAAAATTGCAGATGGTAGAGACACAAATTTATGGGTTTATCCGTGGGTAAATGGAAAATCTCTCATAAACGTACTAGGAGGGCAATACATTGGATGTTCAAATTGTGTAAAGAAAGATGCATCTGCTCGCATTTGTAACTCAGAATAGGGCCTCAACACATCAGACCTACCATTAAGCATATGCAAGCTAATGGGGTTAAAGAATTGGTATGTGGAAAAAGAAATACTGTATAAGCTCATAACATTTATTTTTATATATATGTGGGAAAAGGATATTGTATAAGTTTATATATATCGTATAAGTTCTATATATGCTTTGAGATATCGTATAAGTTCATAACTTTTATTTTAGTTTCATTTTAGAAAAATAAATCGTTTGTCTATATGACGCTCAAAGGGTGGACAGTGGATCATGTCTATAACTCATTCAGATTCAGACCATGTAGTAAAAATACATATACAACGAAAAGAAGCAAGATGAAGTAGAAAAAAGACTTCGTTTACTGAAATTATCGATCAAAAGAGGCAGCTTGATAGGCTCAAGAATGCCAAGAGAAATGGAACAGAAGTTGACAGCTAAGAGAAATCAAGATTTGGACCCTTAGTGACATTTAGTTTTCTCAAAGTTTTGGATAAAATGGACTGACATGTTATTATATTTAAACTGAAATTAGTATTATTTTCATTCTCATCCATAAACTTGTAAAAATGTAAACTGAAGACTTGAAATTATTATCATGGTACAAGTAAATTATTATCATGGTATTATTTATTCGTTTCTGTCTTTAATGAAAAACTAATAAACTGATTGTTCACCAAGTCAAATTATTATCATGGTCCAGGTGAATTGAAATTAAAATGAATTCAAAGCAAAGTTTAGATCTTGTTGCCGTCATAAGCACAGAAAGTGTGACATTTCCACTAGTAAAACATAACAAAGTGAATTCATATTTTCAAGTCAGAGAAAAACTACTAGCTAGTTGCGAATAGTAGATTACCTTGCAAGATAATATACAAATTACTGCATATGCTACCATGGTAGTAGCATCCAGTATAAGACCAACCACAAACGTGAGCATTATAAAACTCTACTTACTATGTATCCAGTCATCGACATCACCTGCAAGCAGAATGAAGTATTCGTTGATATAACATTAAGAAAAATTTTATTTTTCTGTTGATTTATTTAAAAAGTTAGTATCATACTGTGTACTGAAGAACAAAGTCAGCAGCCAACTCATTTGGCATCGGAAGTGCATATTTCATATCTGAAAAAATGATAATAGAAGGAATTACTTATAACAAAAAGTATTTCAAGCGGTAAAGCTTATGTTCGTAACGTTCGAACTTATTTCGTGCGTAAACCATATATTTATCGATATCTTTCGAAATTTGAAAATTTCAACCGGACGCAATCCATTACAGATGCAAGATCTATGTGCAAACTGTATTACTTTAGGTTGGACATAAGCCATCTGCAAGCTATTGATCAATGCATTTATATATCATATAAGAAAATGGGAGCTTAGACTTACCACAATGGTTTATTGTGGTAAGATCAAAATGTCCATTTCTGGTAATAGCATTTTAATCAGTTAATGGGGTTCATTTTCTTAATTTCCCATCAAAGCATTCATATCATATTTAAAGTGTGCATTTCTGTATATAATTATTATGCATCCAATTTTATGCTTCCCCTCCAAAAACCTCAACCCTGATTTCTCAATTCAAATTAATAATCTCATTCCACTTCCCTCTCTACGAACAATACAAATAAACAAAAAAAAATACAAATCAACAAATCCGCCATGGATTTAGAACCAGAAGACTTCCAATTTATCTCCCTCCCATCCATCTTCCTCACCTCCATCACACTTATCCTCAACCGTAGCTACTTCACTCTCTTCTCGCAGTCAACCACTAGTTTGCTCATCTAAAGACTATAAAAGCTTCTTCCAAACAACTTACAAATATATAATAATACCTCTCGTAGTAGTTCGAATCGGAGAAGCGCGAATGGTGGCTGCTCACAGCGGTTCGAATCGGAGAAGCGTGGATGGTGGCTGCTCACAGCGGTTCGAATCGGAGAAGCGCGGACGGTGGCTGCGTTTAGGGATTGGGATCCACTGAGATTCAGATTAGGGTTACGTGGATGGTGGCATCGATCGATTGTTGATGACGGATGTGGAACTGATCGTCTGTTTTCTGGATTTCGTGGAGGTTTTTTCTGGAGGTGATAAGTAGAAGGAACACTGTTTTCTGAAGAAGCTCACAATACACGCTTTTTGTTTCCCCCAAAAATTTTAATTCCCGCGTTTCTTTTATTATATAGCGTTGAGTACAACATATTTGTGCAGGTAATAGCGACTGAAACCCTAGATTGAATAGAGGGTAAAGGAGATAGACGAAAACGCTGTATGTTGATGCTATCAAAAGCACATATTTTTGTAGTGTATAGAGATACCGGTTATTGAAGCCAAAGTTATAGAGCCAGCTCCGGATGAGCGTCCGGGTGCTTGGTTTATCCTCAATCCAACAGATTTCGTGCCGTCGGGTATCTCCGAAGATATGCTAGGACAGATTTGCTTAAGGCATGGTTTGTCGCTTGACGACGTGCTACTTCCTGGGCCAAATGACAGGCCACACAATCCCCCGGAGGGGTTTATTGCTTTCAACCGTCACGCTTGCACAACGGGGACACTTCCTCCCTTCAATTAATATATAAGGGAGATGTTATCGTTTCTTGGCATAGCTCCATCTCAGCTACATCCCAACGGGTATGCCTTGTTGAACAGCACCTTTGTCCTCTTTATGGAGATCCTCTTTTGTCCGCCGAAGCCGATCGAAATCAGATATTTATTCAACGTCAAGAGCCATGGAGACAACCCCTCTTTCACCTTCCTGGAAGCGGTCAGAAACTGCCATATTGTACTGGGCTCCTGGGGAAGGCTAAGTTATTATAAAACTGAATGGTTCTACGTTCGGTGCCCCTCTGGATTTGTTGGGCGGTGGTTGGATAGATGTAAGTGTTGCCTTTTCTCTCTTGAATCATTGAGATACTAGTAACTGACTTCAAAACTGATATACTTTTCCTTTTATAGCCGCAATCTCTCATCCCGACGGTGCATACTTCTGAGAGCTCGTTCGGATTCTTCAAGCGTTTCCAGGCAAAGAGAGGCACATAGACTTAGTCCTGACCGATAGTAATTTAAGGACTATCGGGCTGATAGAACGGAGACAGAGCATACATCTAGAAGGGATACATAGAGTGGTCCCGAAGAAACGGGTGAAGTGCAAAGCGCCTGCAGTCATGATCGCCGAAGAAGTTGATCCGAAAAGAACACCTACTGATACCGAGCTCCCAGCTGGGCCTTCTGCCGACTTCCAGGATTCGGGAGGAAGAAGAAAAGGCAAGGCTGCTGCTCACAAACGCCCTAAATCTAAGAGAATTAAATCCGTGGTCGTGTCTTTACCTTTCTAGGGGTTAGAATTTCGGAGGCTCCTCCCCCGCAAGTGGAGAGTCCTTTTGCAGGGTTTGCTGATATTCCAATCCCGGATTTTGTGTCGTCTCCACACGACGCCGGGACGGAGGAGGTTGATAGTGCTTTTGAACTAAGCGGGTCGCTTGCTACGAGTGCGGCCGACATTTCCGGTTGGTCGGGGGGTTGCACATGCATACACTTCACTACACTACATGATTCACAACTGTACTTCGTCCAATTTAGGAAGTTACTAACTCTTTCTTCGTTTCTCATTCTCAGGTACTATGTCCGGAAGAGGATCGATGCTCGGGAATCTTCGCTCAGTCCGAAAAGCTTCTAGTTACTATGATTCCCGCAGGACGGATTCGGATAGAGATCGCGATCGCGAATACTCTAACCAGGACAGGTACGAGCGTGATAGAGAGTATAGACATTGATCCAGGTCACGCTCTCCTCCTCCAAGACTTCCGTCTCCTCCTCCTGTTCAAACTTCATATCCACTAGAGCCTCCTCGTCACAGGCCATCTTCTCATGCTTCTAGGTCCGAAACTCATCTTTAGAGAATTGAGACTACGGCCTCCATGATTACAGAGCAGGCCCCCGCTGAGCCCACAGGAGAAGGGGCCCTTAAGTTGGCTCAGATGAGGAAAGATTTTCCGAATATCTTCTTTGATGGTTATGTCTTCCCACCGCACTTAAAGAGAATTCCATCAGGGGTGGAAAATACGGTGCACGATTACGTTCATGACATATACACCCAGTACCGAGAGTGGGAAAAGGCTGCCGAAAAAGCTTCCATAGTGGCCTTTGAGTGAGCCAAAGTGCTCGAGAAGATGGATACCGAGCTCGCAAAAAGGGATCGGATTATTCAGGTACTCACCACCGAGTTCGAGTCTTCTCGGAAATCTGAGATTAAGGCCGTTAAAAGGGCTGACAAAGTGAAGGTGGAGATGGAGAGGTTGGGACAGACTCACGTTGCCCTGGTGGAGGAGATGGGCCACCGGAACACCAAATTCATTGCCGAGCGGGACGCGGCGGTCAAGGAGCTTAATGAACTCAAGGCCAAATTTGCTGATATGGCCAAGGAGAAAGATGACGTGAACAATGCAGCCGAGGCATGCGAACAAGCAGTTTTGCTCAGGGGTGAACGGGATGCGGCTGTGGCTAAGGTCCAGAAGGTGGAGACTGAGGTCGAGGAGAGGGTGAAGTTGGCCGAGTCCAGGCTAGAGGCTGACATCGAAGGCCTTCTCATTGTTTACAACGCTAATGTGCTGAGGCACAGGGGTCTAGCTTGGCTCGATGATTTTTCGACGCATCTCTATAATGCTTGGAGCCGATTGGTTGAGGAAGAGAAAGAGGCGCACCAGGGCGAGTCCGTGGATGAATTCGAACTCGAGAATCGCATCTTGACTGATGATGAAAAGAGGATTCTCCACGAGTCGATGATTCTACGTGAGAAGGAAAAACTTGGCGCCCAGCACTTTTAAGTGGGAGAGGGTTCTGGAGTTGACCATCATGAAGCCTTGAAGTTCCAACGTCAACCCAGCCCGAATCCTCATCTGCGGTTGATCCCCAGGCTATTCCTGCTTATAATCCAGATCAGCCGCAGATGTCACCGGCTGCAACGCAAGTTATCGACGCCGCTCTGCCGTCTACGAGCCAAATTGAGGAAGGTATTCTGAACATCCTTCATATATTTCTTAAGTCGAAATCTTTGATTGAGCTAAGTTCTAACAGTTCTCTTAATTTTCGTCCAGTGATCGATGCTGCACATGTCGGGCCTCCTACTACTCAAGAATCACATCAGACACAGGAGGTTATCGTCACTGAAGCGATCACTGTGACTACTGTAGCGCCTCTTGATGATATTCAGGGAGGCAAACTTGTTTTTGACGAGCAATTGATGGAGGAGCTCTTTCGCCGTCATGGCGACACTTTGGCTGATCTATCATTTGTCATGGGCGGAGGCGTTCCCACTACGAGTTTTCCGATGCCGACTGTTGACGCTCCCAGCGAGGCCCGGTCGGCCGCTGAAGAGGAAATCTTGGCACAAATCGCTGCTGAAATGGATGCCGCAACACATGGTGGTAGTCTTGGAGGTGGGACGGCGACACTTGATCCAGCTCCGCTTAGAACGATATCGCCTGGCGATACATTCTTCAATACTAGTGCGGTTATTCCATCTTCCACGCTTGATCCTATCCCTCTGACTCATCCGGCGGGAAGCATCCCGGTTCCTTCGAGTTCGGAGGAAGACGTTGAAATTATGCCCTCGCCCGAAGACCGTCCACCGATAGGCAAAGACTCAAAGAGGAAGGATAATGGTGGCTCCGGTGGGCCTGTGCCAAAAAGGAAGCTGCGGAAGAAGAAAGACTAGACATGCTTTCCCGGTTTATTTTGATTTGCATTTCGTTAGCCGTGTATAAATGCGGGTTCGGCCTCTACTAGTAAGAATTTTTGGAAAAAACTTATACACGAATTTCTTTTATAAACAATAGAAATGAAACTTCTCTTTTTTGACTTCTTTTTTGTCATTGTGTATTTGCCTAAGTGTTTTAACATTTGAAATGCACTTGTGAAGTTCCAGCTTTCGGATGAAGTTTGTTTTTGTTTGCCAAGCTCGGAAACTATGGACATGGCTTGCGACCAGGAAGCGAGTTGAATTCTGACGTCGCATCGCTTCAATCAATGGTTGATGCTTAAGTCCTGCACCCCAGTTTTGGGGGTGAGTTGTAGACCATCAGTCGATGATCGCTTTTTACTTATAACATGTTGAGTCTAGTGTCATCGAACGGATGTCTGAGGCAAGAGGAGATTGAGTAATGCGTCCATGCTTGTTTGATTGTCGATGATCATATCCGCACTCCGGAGAGTCCCATTGGCTTGTCGGCGGTTGGTCATGCCGGCTTAAGTTTCAACCATATGCCCGTGATCTGGGGACATGGAATTGACGTTTATACTCCGACTCGTGTTCTGGGAGTTTGGAGTTGATATCTATACTTTGATTCATGCTTCGGGAACTTGAAGTTGGTGTTTATGCTCCGTTTCGCACTCTGGGAATCCGGAGTCGATGCTTATACTCTGACTTGCACTCTGGGAACTCGGAGTTGATGTTTATACTCCGCTTCGCACTTTGGGAATACGGAGTTGATGCTTATACTCCGGATCGCGCTCTGGGAACTCGGAGTTGATGTTTATACTCCGCTTTGCACCTTGGGAATACAGTGTTGATGTTTATACTCCGACTCACGCTCTGGGAGTTCGGAGTTGATGTTTATACTCCGACTCGCGCTCTGGGAGTTCGGAGTTGATGTTTATACTCCGGTTCGCACTCCGGGAACTCGTAGTTGATGTTTATACTCTACTTCGCACTCTGGGAATACGGAGTTGATGTTTATACTCTGGTTCGCACTCCGGGAACTCGAAGTTGATGTTTATACTCTGCTTCGCACTCTGGGAATACAGAGTTGATGTTTATACTCCGGTTCGCACTTTGGGAACTCGGAGTTGATGTTTATACTCTGAATCGCGCTCAGGGAGTTCGGAGTTGATGTTTATACTCCGACTAGAGCTCTGGGAGTTCGGAGTTGATGTTTATACTCTGACTCGCCCTCTGGGAGTTCGGAGTTGATGTTTATACTCCGGTTCGCACTCCGGGAACTCGTAGTTGATGTTTATACTCTGCTTCGCACTCTGGGAATACGGAGTTGATGTTTATACTCCGGTTCGCAATCTGGGAACTCGGAGTTGATGTTTATACTCCGACTCGCGCTCTGGGAATACGGAGTTGATGTTTATACTCTGGTTTGCAATCTGGGAACTCGGAGTTGATGTTTATACTCCGACTCGCGCTCTGGGAGTTTGGAGTTGATGTTTATACTCCGCTTCGCACTCTGGGAATACGGAGTTGATTTTTATACTCCGGTTCGCACTCCGGGAACTCGGAGTTGATATTTATACTCCGGTTCGCACTCTAGGAACTCGGAGTTGATGTTTATACTCCGGTTCGCACTCTAGGAACTCGGAGTTGATGTTTATATGCCGACTCGTGCTCTGGGAGTTCGGAGTTGATGTTTATACTCCGGTTTTCACTCCAGGAACTCGGAGTTGATGTTTATACTCCGACTCACGCTCTGGGAGTTCGGAGTTGATGTTTATACTCCGGTTCGCACTCTGGGAACTCGGAGTCGATGTTTATACTCTACTTCGCACTCTGGGAATACGGAGTTGATGTTTAGACTCCAATTCGCACTCCGGGAACTCGGAGTTGATGTTTATACTCCGCTTCGCACTCTGGGAATACGGAGTTGATGTTTATACTCCGCTTCGCACTCTGGGAATACGGAGTTGATGTTTATACTCCGGTTCGCACTCTGGGAACTCAGAGTTGGTAAAGGATTGTCGTGTATCAATCCTTTTTTGACTTTGATGTGATGGCTTGCCCCCGAGCTCGGGTTTCACTTAGCGAGTGATTGGTTGCATCGCAGTCACTCTCTATTTGAATAAATCCCACCGTATGGTGAAACTTAGCTCTCCGTGCATAGTGATGGTCATATGAAGTATTTCAAGTAAATCACAGCTCTGGCTCGAAGAGGTTGCATTTTATTGCTGAAATAAGAAAGTATGGCAAAGTCAGTTGCCTTATTACAAGTTCTAATTTCAAAATGCATAAACAAATTGTAGAAAAGGAAAGTAAACTAAATGGATAAAGATAGCATGTCAGGTGTAATAGCGGCGAAGGCTCTCGCTATTCCAAGCTCTTGGCAGGGTAAGACCGTCGACGGTCGATAACTTGAACGTGCCATCTCCGAGCATTCGTTCAATAACATACTGTCCTTACCAAGTCAGCTTCATATGCGAAGGAACTAGATAGATTCTTTTTAAAACGAGATCGCCTAGTTCGAAGGTTCGCGGATGGACCTTGGCATTGTACAATCGGGCAACTTGACTTCGATGCGCAGCTGCCCTCAAATCAGCTTCTTCACGCTTCTCATCTAGTAGATCGAGAGACTCAACAAGTAATATAGCATTTGCCTTTGGATCATAGTATGTCACACGATGAGAAGGTACTTCTAGCTTGACTGGGATAACTGCCTCTGAACCGTAAGAAAGAGAGAATGGAGTGTGGTCGGTCGCGGTCTTGTGAGTTGTTCGGTAAGCCCATAGAGCCATAGGAAGTTCATCGACCCACTTGCGCCCGACCTTTTCCAGTCGTTTTTTCAGGATGGATTTTATAACTTTATTAACTGCCTCGACCTGTCCGTTTGCCTGAGTGTGTGCAACTACGGAGAATTTCTTTTGGATGTGAAATCGTTTGCAGAAATCTTTGAATTTAGCACTGTCAAATTGGGTTCCGTTGTCCATAATAATGGTGTGTGAGAGACCGAATCGATAGATGATTTTATGAACCACAAAGTTGATTACTTTCTTCATTGTAATGGTAGCGAGAGCTTCGGCTTCGGCCCACTTTGTAAAGTAATCAACTACGACGATGGCGTACTTCGCACCACCTTTTGCCAGAGGTAGAGCACCGATGATGTCGATGCCCCACATTGCGAACGGCCGTGGGCTGACCATTTGCTTTATCTCAGTAGGAGGAGCTCTAGGATTCGGGCATATTTCTGGCACCTATCATATTTCTTTGCATAGTCCAACGCATCACGATTCACGGTAGGCCAGTAATATCCGTAGCGAAGTATTTTCTTGGGAAGTGCTTGCCCACCGGTGTGATCGCCACATTCTCCCTTATGCACATCGCGCAACACTTGTTTAATTTCATCGTGAGCGATACACCGGAGTAGGGGAACTGAGTACCCCCTTCTGTACATGAGTCCATTCTGGATGGTAAATCTTGAGGCCTTTCGAAGGACTTGTCCCTTTTCACTCCTGCGCTCTGGCAGGGTTCCGTGCTCAATTTAATTTCTGAGTGGGGTCATCCATGAATCCTTTTCGGGAACGATTTCGTATACCCGGTTTATTTCTGTCTGGTTGATACTTGGGGAAGATAGCGTTTCTACGGGAACGAGTCCCATTTGTTGAGCTTCCCTTGTACTGGCTAGCTTTGCCAATGAATCGGCCTTTTGGTTGCGCTCCTGAGGTATACAATAGATGGCGTAGTAATCAAACTGATTCAGTACTTCCTGAACTCGAGCTAAGTAAGTAGCCAACCTTCGATCTCTTGCCTGATACTCTCCCCGTACTTGACACACAACCAATTGTGAATCACAATAAACTTCCACATCGATGATTTTCATTTCTCTGGCGAGTTTCAAGCCAGCCAAGAGGGCTTCGTATTCAGCTTCATTATTGGTTGCATGAAAGTCAAACTTCAAAGCGTAGCATATAGATCGACCTTCGGGGGTCTCGAGCACACCGCCAGCGCCCGAACACCGGTCGTTTGATGCCCTATCGGTTTACAGCTTCCAGACATATTCGGGGGATTTACTGGTTTCGGGCAAGTCCTCTAGAACGGTGAATTCAGCTATGAAATCAGCGAGGACTTGTCCTTTGATTGCTCGTCTTGGAGTGTAAGTAATATCAAACTGACTCAGCTCGATGTTCCACTTGAGTAGCCTACCAGACGTCTCAGGCCGCGAAAGGACCTGTCGTAACGGCTAGTCGGTGTAAACAACTACGGGATGTGCTTGGAAATACGGTCGGAGTTTTCTTGATGCGACTACAAGGCAATAAGCCAGCTTTTCTAGCTTTGGATAGTTCCTTTCAGCCCCAGTCAATCGTTTACTGACGTAGTACACTGGCTTTTGTATCCCTTCTTCTTCTTGAACCAAGGCAGTGCTGATAGCGTTTTCTGATATCGCCAAGTATGCATACAACTTCTCATGATCAATAGGCTTTGACAGTATTGGCGGTGCGGATAGATGTTGAACTAGTGCTTGGAAAGCGCCTTCACACTCCGTGGTCCATTCAAAGTTTCGTTTCCCTTTTTGGATCAGATCGAAGAAGGGAATGCATTTGTCAGTGGACTTTGAAATGAACCTGCTCAATGCTGCTACCTTTCCATTGAGACTCTGGACTTGCTTTATAGTCTTGGGAGTTTCAAGATTTCTGATTGCCCAAATCTTTTCAGGATTGGCTTCGATTCCCCGGGCGTTAACGATGAACCCAAGGAACTTTCCGGATGCAACTCCAAAGTGACATTTTAGTGGGTTGAGCTTCATCTTGTATTCCCGAAGTATGTTGAACATAGTTTCCAGGTCTTTAACATGGTTGGTGGAGAGTCGCGACTTCACAAGGATATCGTCTACATATACTTCCATGGTTTTCCCGATTTGATTAGCAAACATCCGATTGACCAATCGTTGATAAGTAGCCCCATCATTCTTGAGTCCGAATGGCATAACCTTGTAACAGTAAAGTCCCAGATTGGGTACAAAGCTGGTATGTTCTTGATCGAGTAAATGCATTGGTATCTGATTGTAGCTTGAGTACGCATCCATGAAGGATAAGAGTTCATGCCCAGCCGTCGAATCTACTAGCTGATCAATTCTGGGTAGAGGAAAGCTATCTTTGGGACATGCTTTATTCAGATCGAAATAATCGACACACATTCTCCACTTTCCATTTGGCTTTCGGACGAGCACAGGATTCGACACCCACTCAGGATATAGCGCGTCTCGAATGAATCCATTCGTTTCAAGCTTTTCTACTTCTTCTTTAAGGGCGGCAGATCTCTCTGGATCCATACCGCGCCTTTTTTGTTTGACTGGGACATGCCGCGGGTCAATGTTCAAAGTGTGGCTCGTGATGTCCGGCGAGATACCACACATGTCAGAATGTGTCCAGGCAAATACGTCAAGGTTTGCCTGCAGAAATTCAACCAATTCCTCCTGAGCTTGCTGCCTTAGCTGAGATCCGATCTTTATCATTTTCGAGTCATCGTCATTGTCAACCGGGACGACAATTGTCAGTTCGGCCGAGGATGCTTGACTTTCTCTAGATTCTCCTTCGTATTCCGTTTCTCTCGGGTCAAGATCCTTGAGGAATTGGCTAGGGTGCCTGGGCCTAGGCCCGGGCATTAATTGTCAATTATCGGCGAAACGGACGCAGAGAGATTCCTCTACGCCCTTTCCTTTCTCCTTTCACTGTGCCTCTCGCAGCTCAGCAACATAACAGGCTCTGGCAGTAGCCTGATCTCTCTGAACAATTCCTATTCCATGATCAGTGGGAAACTTTAAGGTCAAACACCATGGGGCAATGGCTACCCTGAATTCAGCGAGGGCCGGTCGGCCCAAGAAAGCATTGTAAGGGGAGTCTATGTCCAAAACAATGAACTGCAACATCCGTACTCTCCGACGTTCTCCGACTTCCAACTCTACTGGCAGTTCCACCATTCCGGTGGGTATAGTGGCACTTTCGTTGAAACCATGGACTCGAGATTGACAAGGCTTCAAGTCTGCGGTTTCCATCTTCATTTGATCATAAGCTCGCTTGAACAAAATATTCACAAAGCTTCCACTGTCAACTAAGATCCTTTTCATCCAAGCGGGACCTACTTGTGCTGAGATGACTAGTGGATCGATGGTGGGAGCTTCGACTTTATCAGCATCTCTGTTCCTGAACATGATGTCATCCGTCATCGTTTTCTGTTGCTTGGCCGGAGCCCCCTCATCAAAACTACTGCAACATTCGAAGTCCGCATGCCTGATAGAACTGGCATACGACTCCATTTCCTTCCAGCTTCGATTTGCTGGGTGAGGACCACCACTTATTTTATTGATGACCAACCTCCCGTCCACACGAGCGGGTTCCTCCTGTCTTTCCTGATTCGGCTAACGATTCTGATTGATGGGCCTGCACCACCGGATTGTGGCGCCCACACATACTAATCCAACTTCCGCTCACGTATCAGTTTTTCAATAAGGTCTTGTAAGTGATGACACTCATTCGTGTTGTGGCCATAACTCTCATGGAATCTACAGAACTTTCCTGTTTGGATTTGTCTTTCAGTTGGTGGTTTTGGGGCATACTTCTTGTATTGCATGGTATTGCAAGTCTGCAAATACACATTTTCCAATGACGTGTTCAACGGAGTATAATTATCGTACATGGAAGCTTTACGCCGTGGCCTACAATCCTGATCGCCTTTTTTGTTCTGATTTCTATTGTCCCTCTGCTGATTCTGTTTATTTTGGACGTTCAACTGAATTTTTCCAGAACTATCTCCGGACTGCATAACAGCGACATTACTTTGGATACCTTCAATGTTGGGCCCTGCGTCGTCCTGCTTCCTAGACTGTTTCGCATCCTCCCTTCTCAGGAATTGGGCTGCCTTGGAATAGAAACGGTCCAATGACGCAGGTGGTTTCCCAACTAACCAATTTCTGAACTTGGAATCAGCATCAATCCCCTTAGTCAGTGCCATCAGGATAGAGTTATCATTCCGATTACTTATTTCTACACACGCGGCATGGAATCGCTCCAAGTAACGTCTAAGTGTTTCTCTGGGAGCTTGAGTAACACTAGACAGAGTGTTAACGTCCTTAGGCCTCGCCACGTGCATACGGAATTGTTCGACAAACTTGGTGGCCATCTGGTCAAAGTTAGAGATGGATCGCGGTGGCAAACGAGTGAACCACATGGTAGCGATGCCCCTAGGGAAATGAGGAAACTACGGCACTTTACTGCATCATCAGCTATAGCAGCATTCATCAGCCATTCGTATTTCAGGACGTGTTGATTGGGATCAGAACTTCCTTCATAAACTGGCAAAGCTGGCATCCTGAAGTGCCGAGGTGGTTCAGCATATAAAACGTCATCGGTGAAAGGGGTATGACTTCGGGAGATTCCCCAGTCGTCATTAGAGAGACCCTGACTTTCACTGATAATTTGGCAGATCATCGCTAGTATATCCGGTGTTCAGATACTTGGGGCATGTGGTGCCAAGGTGTGGTCGGGTTCCACAGTGCGAGTCTGGACCGGACGCGGTCGACGATCCATGCCTCGCCTCCTTGGTTCAACATCCTCAGGGACATAAGGCTCAGGAGTCTGCTCTCGTTGGTTACGTTGAGGATCAGCTTGGTTTCTAGCATCACCTCCCCGTCTGGCAGTAGTGGTAGTAGCAATGTTGCCGGTAACATGGTAAGGAGTAGCTCCTCCTCGAGTTGAAGGTTCTGTACGGAGACTAGCAGATGGTCCAGCTCTAGGTTGCCCAAGGTTCGAAGCAGGTTGGAGTCCCGTGGCTTGGGTGTAACTTACACCTAGCCTGTGGACGTGTGGATCTGGTTTGGCCATCAGAGGAGGCTGAACTTTCTGTGGAAGAGTGAGAGCCTTGGTCTCTTCTGGATCTTCTCTGCCTTTGGCGATTTAGCTTGTTAGTCAACTCTGTGTTGGCGCGTAGTTGTTCAGTTAGCTATTGTCGACTTTGGGCCAACTCTTGAAGCAATGTCTGGAATTCTTGTCTAGTGATTGGACCTGATGGATCTGAAGGTCCTGCAACATTTTGGTTGGATGGAGGTGATTGCACGGGATTTTGTCGGTCCCGTGCTCCTTGTTCAGAAGTTGCAGAAGTGGTACATGTGCTCACCATAATGAATTAATGAAGTCCTTTCCTATATCTGATTGCAAATCTGAATAGAATGGGAGGGCTTCAAAGTTCTAGGTCTAGATCTTCTTCTTAAATTTATGCAATCCAATATAGATAGGAGATCCAAAGAGCAGGAGAAAAATTGGGTTTTTTCTCAGTGAAAGCACCAAGTGTTTGTACCAAAATTGGGCACAACACTCTTCGAAAGTATTTGAAGAGATAAAGTGAAGAAATTAAATGGAAAAAGAGGAATTATCTAACAAAAACTCCAAATTTCAGAAATGAGAATAATTAAAATGCAAGGAGACACAAGAATTTAGAGTGGTTCGGCGTATCGCCTACGTCCACTATGAAGTAGTTTGCTTTATTAATCTTTCTTTTGTGTTTACAAGTGAATTCAATGATTTACAGCAGGCAATTATGATTTGCAGCAGTGAATTTCATAGCAGCAGTAATTGAGTTCAGATCTGGATCTGGCGGAATCCGGGCATTGGAGATCTCAAAGAGGAAGAAGAACCCCTTTTATGTTGGCTTTGTGGGTCTATTTATAGGTGTAGGAGGCTGATATTTCGCTCAGATCTCGGGAGACCTTCTCTGGCACGTGACCAGGCCCGCACGCCTAAGCCCTTGAAGTTTTGGTCCGATCCGTGATCGATACGCACAGATTTCGTATCGATCAAGATTTCATCCAATGGAGTCGAAATTTGACGTGGACATTCTTTAGCATGCACGTAGTCTTCTGTGAAAACTTCATAGCATTTGGACTTGTAGATTAGGAGATATGAACGATACGAAATGCGATTCTCGATGGCTGTTTGGTTCGACTCGCTTCTGTTTCGACTCGCTCTGTTCGACTCGGTTCTATTTAACTCAGTGACGCGGCGCTAACTTGCATTGACTGCTGTCTCGAGCGAGTCGACTGAGCGAGTTGAAGTATGCCCAGATTGAGCGAGTCGTAGTATGCACTGGTTGAGCGAGTCGAAGGAGTCACTTCTGAGGGATGCGGAGCGAGTCGAAGGGATCACTCTTGAGGGACGCGAAGCGAGTCGAAGGAGGCCTATATGAGGGGTTCAAACGAAGGCTTCGTGATGGACTCAAAGTGAAGCGAGTCGAAGCGTGGCTCGAGGCGAAGAAATTCGAACCTGGCTCCTCTGAGGGAAGCGAGTGAGTCGAACTAATCACTTCTGAGGGATGAAAAGCGAGTCGAAAGGAGCGAGTCGACCGGTGATTGGTTTTCATCCAATTTTGTATCGTTCATAACTTGAGCATACGAACTTGGATTGACTCGAGATGTGGAACGTTGACTCTCATGGCTTAGCTTGTCATGTCCTACCAATTTTGGCTCGATCCGGACTCGGAAAAAATTCACCGATATCCATAGTGAGCCTGTGTATAACTGATCTGTAGGATGGGCCGTCGTTGGTTGCTAGTCAATTCCTTGGTGTCACGGCCTTGCCAAAAGGCGGGATAACATATACGAAATGAGCACTTCGAATCGATGGATGTGGGGTTCGATGGATACGAAGCGGTCGTTCGTATTGATGGAGTTCAATGCCTTCAGAACAGCCCCAGTTGTGTATTTCGGATCGATGGATCTGGTGTCATTGGATACGAATAGACAACTCGTATCGATGGGTTCGAATTGATCGCTCGTATCGACATATTGGAGATGGAGTCGAAGATGATCGATACGAAGAAGGGCTTCGCATCGATGGATTTGGTGAAGACTTTGTATCGATACAGACTCGAGTTCATGGATTCGAACAGCTTGTTCGAATCGATCCCGTGGTGACGCTTTGTAACCGATCGAATCCATTGAAAGGCGAATCGTTTCCTCCTTTCAACTTTGAGTCCATATAAATACCATGGACTTAGCCATTTTTCACTTTTTACTTTTGTGCCTTGCTTCCGTATCGATTTTGAGACCAAGAAAGGAAAACTGCTCGACTTCGAATCGAACCAAAATCTTTAAACCCTTTAACCAGTTGTCGAAATCAGGTAATCAATTAAACAAAATCAGTCCTAAAACGATGAGATCTAGATTCTCATGCCATGCCACTCGAACTCATGCCCGAACGTTACTCGAGGAAGAAGATAACGTGTGAGGTCGAGGATGGACAAAATGTTGTTCGAATCGATCTGGGGAAGAATGAGTTTGGAGAAGGATGGCTTAATGTTATTTTCGTCTCGATCTGCAATGATTGTTGCGTGGACTCGTCTTGTACGATCGATTTGAAACTTTATCTCCAAAATTGGATGCTTGAACAAGGCCAGTGATCGAGTCGAAGTCCTTGGCTTCAGATCGATTCGAAGAATACTCCTCCGATCGATACAAAATGTATCGAGTGAATGTGATCGAGTCGAAGTCCATGGCTTCGGATCGATTCGAAAAGTACTCCTTTGTATCGATGCAAAATGCATCGAGCGAACGCAATCGATATGAAGCCGGTGCTCCCCTGGCCTTGATCAATTCAAAATCAGACACTGACGATCGATTCGAAGCGAATTCCTGACGACTGATATGAACCCGGATCTTGATGGACACGAAACCTTGAATAACTGATAACATGATTTCCGACGAGCTTCATTCTCGAATATCTGGACTTAACTATTACCCTGCATATTTAACTGCCTATCGAAGCTCGTCGATGGAATTGTGACTTAACAAAACTTTAACAAACTTTAGCTCGGATCGATCGCTAATAACTGGATGGCACGGTTGTGACGGTCAGCGATGACGGACATTCCGACTGAAATTTGAAGTCTTATCGTTCACATGCTTTCTTCAATCCTGTAGAACTTCTCAAGTGATATACAGTACTGCACTGCAAAACACACTCACACACTTTACACTGGGGGATGCACGAGCGTTATTGTCTGTTTAACAATGATTTTTCATAAGCTAGTTAGGCATGGAACCTTCAAGTTCACAGCAGCAGGAACTCCCAAGTTCAATTCCTTTAACCATCGAGATACCGGTCATTGAAGCCGAAGTTATAAATCCAGCTCCGGACGAGCTTCCAGGCGCCCGGTTCATTTGTCGTCCACAAGATTTTGTGCCATCCGGCATCTCCGAAGATATGGTGGGACGGATTTGCTTAAGGCACGGCTTGTTACTTGATGACGTGTTATTGCCTGTGCCAAATGACATGCCACATGTTCCCCCGGAGGGGTTTACTGCTTTTAACCGTCATGCCTGTACGGCGGGAACGCTTCCTCCTTTCAATCAATATATAAGGGAGATGTTATCATTCCTTGGAATAGCTCCATCCCAGCTACACCCCAACGAATATGCCTTGTTGAATAACACCTTCATTCTGTTTATGGAGATTCTCTTTCGACCACCAAAGCCGATCGAGATTAGATATTTATTTAATGTTAAGAGTCGTGGAGACATCCCTTCTTTCACCTTCTTGGAAGCGATTAGGAACTGTCAGATAGTAACTGGGTCCTGGGGAAGGCTGAGTTACTTTAAGACTGAATGGTTCTACGTCCGGTGCCCTCCTGGATTCGCTAGGCGATGGTTGGATAGACGTAAGCGTTGTAATCTTTCTCTTTAATTATCGAGATAATTATAACCGACCTCAAAACTGATATACTCTTCTTCTTTCATAGCTGCAATCTCTCGACCTGACGATGCATACTTCAGAGAGCTAGTTCGGATTCTCCAAACGGTTCCGGGTGAAGAGAGGCACATTGACTTGGTTCTAACCGATAGAAACTTGAGAACTATCGGGTTGATTGAACGTAAGAAAAGCATACGGCTCGAAAGGACGCTTAGAGCGGTCTCGAAGAAGCGGTTGAAACGCAAGGCGCCCGGAGTCGTAATAGCTGAAGAAGTTGACCCGGAGAGAACGCCTACTGATAATGAGCTCCAAGCTGGGCCTTCTTCCGATGTTCAGGACTCAGGTGGAAGGATAAAAGGCAAGGCAGTTGCTCACAAGCGTTCTAAATCCGTGAGATTAAAATCCGTGGTTATGTCCTTTCCCGTCCCGGGATTAGAATTTCGGAGGCTCCTCCCCCGCAAGTAGAGAATCCTTTTGAAGGGCTTGCTGATATTCCGATTCCGGATTATGTGTCGTTTCAACACGACACCGGTATGGGGGAGTTTGATAATGCTCTTGAACTGAGCGGGTCGCTTGCTATGAGTGTGGTTGACATTTCCGGTTGGTCGGGGGGTTGCACATACATACACTTCACTGCACTACACGATTCATAACTGTAAATCGTCCAACCTAATAAATCATTAACTTTTCCTTCGTCTCTCATTTTCAGGTACGATGTCCGGAAGAGGATCAATGCTCGGGAATCTTCGCTCAGCCCGAAAGTCTTCTACCTATTATGATTCCCGCAAGAGGGACTCAGATAGAGACCGCGATCGTGAGTACTCTAACCAAGATAGGTATGAGCGTGACAGGGACAGAGAATACAGACATCAGTCTAGATCACGCTCTCCTCCTCTTAGACTTCCATCTCCACCTCCCGTTCTTGTTCCACATCCACCAGAGCCTCTACGTCACAGGCCATCTTCTCACACTTCTAGATCCGAGACTCATCTCCAGAGAGTCGAAACCACGACCTCCATAATTGCAGAGCATGTCCCAACTGAGCCCACAAGAGAAGGGGCCATTAAATTGGCTCAGATGAGGAAGGATTTTCCGAACATATGCTTCGATGGCTACGTATTCCCACCACGCTTAAAAAGAATTCCATCAGGGGTGGAAAACACGATGCATGATTACGTTCATGACATCTACACCCAGTATAGAGAGTGGGTAAAGGCTGCAGAGAAAGCTTCTAAGGTGGCCTTTGAGCGAGCCAAAACGCTTGAGAAAATGGAGACTGAACTCGCTCAAAGGGATTGGATTATTCAAGTGCTCACTGCTGAGGCCGAGTCTTCTCGGAAATCTGAAATTAAGGCCACCAAAAAAGCTGACGCAGCGAACGTGGCAATGGGGAGGTTAAGGCAGACACATGTTGCCTTGGTGGAGGAGATGGGCCATCGGAATACTACAGTCACCGCCGAACGGGATGCGGCGGTTAAGGAACTCAACGAGTTAAGGCCAAATTCGCTGAAATGGCAAAGGAAAAGGATGATGCGAATAACGCAGCCTAGGAGGCGTGCGAACAAGCTGTTCTGCTTAGGGGTGAATGGGATGCGGCTGTGGCCAAAGTTTGCAAGGTGGAGACTGAGGTCGAGGAGAAAGTGAAGTCGGTCGAGTCCAGGCTAGAGGCTGATATCGAAGACCTTCTCGTTGTTTATAACGCTAACATGCTGAGGCACAGGGGTCTAGCTTGGCTCGATGATTATCCAGTGCATCTATACAATGCCCGGGGCCGATTAGTTAAAGAAGAGAAGGAGGCGCATCTGGGTGAGTCTATGGATGAGTTTGAACTCGAGAATCGCATTATGACTGAAGATGAAAGGAAGATTCTTCACGAGTCAATGATTCTGCATGAAAAGGAAAGACTCGGTGCCCAGCACTTCGAAGTAGGAGAGGGTTCAGGGGTTGACCATCATGAGGCGAGTCTGGAAGTTCCGGTGTCAACCCAGCCCGAATCGTCGTCTACGGTCGATCCCCAAGCCGTTCCTTCCAACAATGCGTTAGAGGTCCTAGATACGTAACCGCTCAAGATAAATTTAATAATTAATTTAATAATAAATTTCAAATTTTATTAAATAATGAATACTTTGAAGTATTCAAATAAAAAAACATGTTTGGAACAGATTCCATTTTGAGAGATTTGAAAAAGCACTATCTCGTTGAAAGGTTCCATACATCTGCCCTTTCTCAACGTATTTCTTTAGACAAAGACTCCGTTTTTTCCTGAACATTCCACATATCTTTCTTAAGTCGAAATCTTCGCTCGAGTTAAGTTCTAACAGTTCTCTCATTCTTTCTCCAATGATCGATGCTGCACCTGTCAGGCCTCCTGTTACTCAAGAATCATATCAGACGCATGAGGCTATTGCTACCGAAGCGATCACCGTAACTACAACTGCCCCACTTGACGATACGTAGGGAAGCACGCTTGTGTTTGATGAGCAGTTGATGGAGGAACTCTTTCGCCGTCATGGCAATCCTTTAGCTGACTTACCATTTGTCATGGGTGGAGGCGTTCCTGCTACAAGCTTTTCGATGCCAACTGTTGATGCTCCCGGCGAGGCCCGAGTGACTACTGAAGAAGAGATTTTGGTCGAAATCAACGTCGAAATGGCAGCAGCGGTTCAAGGTGGCAGTTTTGGAGGTGGAACGACGGCTCTTGGTCCAGCTCCGCTTAGAATGATATCGCCTGGCGATACATTTTCCAACGCTAGTGCGGCCATTCCATCTTCAACATTTGATCCTATCCCTCCGACTCCGCCGGTAGGAAGCATCCCCGTTTATTTGAGTTCGGAGGAGGATGTCGATCATGCCCCCGCCCGGAGACCGTCCACCGACAAGCAAAGGCTCAAAGAGAAAAGGTAGTGGCGGCTCCAGCGGGTCCACACCAAAAACGAAGCCAAGGAAGAAGAAAGATTAGACATGCTTACTCGGTGTATTTTGACTTTCATTTTGTTGGTCGTGTATAAATGCGGGTTCGGCCCCTGCTAGTAGGAATTTTTTGGAACAAACTTGTACACGAACTTCTTTTACAAACAATAGAAATGAAACTTCTCTTTTTTGGCCTCTTTTCTGTCATTGTGTATTTGCCTAAGTGTTTCAATATCTGAAGTGCACTTGTGAAGTTTCAGCTTCCAAATCAAATTTGTTTTTGCTCGCCATGTTCGGAAACTGTGGACATGGTTTGCGACCGGGAAGCGAGTTTAATTTTTACATCGCACCGCTTCAGTCACTGGTCGATGCTTAAGTCTTGCCCCCCAATCTTGGGAGTGAGTTGTAGAACATCAGTCATCGGTTGCTTCTTACTTATAACATGTTGAGTCTAGGGCCACTGAATGGAAGTCTGAGACAAGCGAAGATTGAGCGGTTTATCCACGCTTGTCCAATTGTTGATGATCATATCCGCACTCCAGGGATTCTCATTTGTTTATTGGCGGTTGGTCACGCCGGCTTGAGTTTAAATCATATGTCCGCGCTCTGGGGACTCGGAATCGACATTTATACTCCGACTCGCACTCTGGGAGTTCGGAGTTGATATTTATACTTCAATTCACGCTTTGAGAACTTGAAGTTGATGTTTATACTCTGTTTCGCACTCTGGGAACCCAGAGTTGATGCTTATACTCCGACTCGCACTCTGGGAGTCCGGAGTTGTTGTTTATACTCCGTTTTGCACTCTGGGAATTCGGAGTTGATGATTATACTCCGACTCGCACTCTGGGAGTTCGAAGCTATTGTTTATACTCCGTTTCGCACTTTGGGAATTCGGAGTTGATGTTTATACTTCGACTCGCACTCTGGGAATTCGGAGTTGGTAAGCAGACGGTCAGTCATATCTGCTGGATGTTTTTGGATTTCGCTCGCACTCTGGGAACGAAAGGTGTATCAGGATCATGGATGGTCAGATCACATCCATCCTGAGTTAACAAGTGAGGTCGTTAGATGGATGGGTCCATCCTCCTCAAACTTGGTTTGGATACGGACGAAGTCGTTAGGCAGATGGATCCACCCTCTTCGTAGACGCATTTTAATACTCCAGTTCGCACTTCGGGAACCGGGAGTTAAGTGAAGGATTGTCGTGTGTCAATCCGTTTTTGACTTTGATGTGATGGCTTGTCCCTAAGCTCGGGTTTCACTTAGCGAGTGATCGGTTGTATCACAGTCACTCCCTATTTGAATAAATTCCAACACATGGTGAAACTTAGCTCTCCGTGCATAGTGATGATCATATGAAGCATTTCAAGTAAATCATAGCTCTGGCTCGAAGAGATTGCATTTTATTGCTGAAATAAGAAAATATGGCAAAGTCAGTTGCCTTATTACAAATTCTAATTTCGAAATGGAGAAACAAATTGCAAAATGGAAAATAGACTAAATGACTAAACATACCCTATCATGTGTAGTAGCGACGAAGACTCTCGCTATTCTAGGCTCTTGGCAGAGTAAGACCGTCAACGGTCGATAATTTGAATGTGCCATCTCTGAGCCTTTGTTCAATAACATACGGTCCTTCCCATGTCGGCTTCATATGCGAAGGGACCGGATAGATTCTTTTCAAGACGAGATCGCCTAGTTTAAAGGTTCACGGACGGACCTTGGCGTTGTACAATCGGGCGACTCGGCTTCGATCCGCGGCTGCCCTCAAATCGGCCTCTTACGCTTCTCATCTAGTAAATCGAGAGATTCAGCAAGTAGGATAGCATTAGTCTTTGGGTCATAGTACATCACACGATGAGAAGGTACTTCTAGCTCGACCGGAATAACAACTTCTGAACCATAAGAAAGAGAGAATGGAGTGTGACCGGTCGCGGACTTGTGGGTTATTCGGTAAGCCCATAAAGCCATAGGATGTTCATCGACCCACTTGCCCCCGACCTTTTCCAGTCGTTTCTTCAGAATGGATTTTATAACTTTATTAACTGCTTCGACCTGTCCGTTTTCCTGAGGGTGTGCAACTACAAAGAATTTCTTTTGGATGTGAAATCGTTTGCAGAAATCTTTAAATTCAGCACTGTCGAATTGGGCTCCGTTGTCCGTAATAATGGTGTGTGGAAGACCAAATCGACAGATGATGTTGCGGACTACAAAGTTGATTACTTTCTTCGTTGTTATGGTAGCAAGAGCTTCAGCTTCGGCCCACTTTGTAAAGTAATCAACCGCGATGATGGCATATTTTGCACCACCTTTTGCTAGAGGTAAAGTACCAATGATGTCGATGCGCCACGTTGCAAACGGCCATGGGCTGACCATTTGCGTTATCTCGGTAGGAGGAGTTCTAGGAATTCGAGCATGCTTTTGACACCTATCACATTTCTTTGCATAATTCGATGCGTCGCGATTCACAGTAGGCCAGTAATATCCGTATCGAAGTATTTTCTTGGCAAGTGCTTGCCCCCCGGTGTGATCGCCACATTCTCCCTCGTGTACGTCGTGCAATACTCGTTTAATTTCATCATGAGCGATACACCGGAGTAGAGGAACAGAGTATCCTGTTCTGTACATGATTCCATTCTGGATAGTGAATCGTGAGGCCTTCCGAAGGACTTGTCTCTTTTCACTCCTGCGCTCCGGCAGGGTTCTGTGCTCGATGTAATTTCTGAGTGGAGTCATCCATGAATCCTTTTTTGGGACGGTTTCGCATACCCAGTCTATTTCTGCCTGACCAATGCTTTGGGAAGGCAACGTCTCTATGGGAACGAGTCATATCTGCTGAGCTTCACCTGTGTTGGCTAGTTTCGCTAATGAATCGGCTTTTTGGTTGCGTTCTCGAGGTATACAATAGATGGCATAATAATCAAATTGATTTAGTACTTCCTGAACTCGAGCTACGTAAGAAGCCAGCCTTCGGTCTCTCGCTTGATACTCTCCCCGTACCTGACACACAACTAACTATGAATCACAATAAATTTCCACAACGATAATTCTCAAATCTCTGGCAAGCTTTAGTCCAGCTAAGAGGGCTTTGTATTTAGCTTCATTATTGGTGGCATCAAAATCAAACTTCAAGGCATAACATATAGATCGGCCTTCGGGAGTTTCGAGTACAACACCAGCGCTCGAACACCGGTCGTTTGATGCACCATCAGTATACAGCTTCCAGACGTATTCGGGGGATTTACTGGTTTCGGGCAAGTCCTTGGGAACGGTAAATTCAGCCATGAAATCGGCTAGGACTTGTCCTTGAATCGCTCGTCTTGGGTTTAAGTAATGTCAAACTGGCTCAGTTCGATGTTCCACTTGGGTAACCTACCAGACGTCTCAGGCCGCGAAAGGACCTGTCGTAACGGCTGGTCGGTGTAAACAATAATGGGATGTGCCTAGAAATACGGTCGGAGTTTTCTTGATACAATAACAAGGCAATAAGCCAACTTCTCTAATTTCGGATAATTCCTTTCAGCCCCAGTCAATCGCTTGCTGACGTAGTATACTGGCTTCTGTATCTTGTCTTCTTCTCGAATTAAGGCAGCGTTGATAGCGTTTTCTGATATCGCCAAGTATACGTACAACTTCTCATGATCAATAGGCTTTGACAGGATATATGGTGTGGATAGATGTTGAACTAGTGCTTGGAAAGCGCCCTCACACTCCGTGGTCCATTCAAAGTTTCGTTTTCCTTTTCGAATCAGATCGAAGAAGGGAATGCATTTGTTGGTGGACTTTGAAATGAACCTGCTCAATGCTGCTACTTTCCCATTGAGACTCTGGACCAGCTTTATGGTTTTCGGAGTTTCAAGATTTCTGATAGCCCAGATCTTTTCAGGATTAGCTTCGATCCCTCGAGCGTTGACGATGAACCCAAGGAATTTTCCGGATGCAACTCCAAAGTGACATTTTAGTGGGTTAAGCTTCATTCTGTATTCTCGAAGTATGTTGAACATAGTTTCCAAGTCTTTAATATGGTCAGTGGAAAATCGTGACTTCAAAAGCATGTCGTCTACATATACTTCCATTGTTTTCCCGATTTGATTGGCAAACATCCGATTGACCAATCGTTTATAAGTAGCGCCGGCATTCTTGAGTCCGAATGGCATAACTTTGTAGCAATATAGTCCCAGATTGGTTACGAAGCTGGTATGTTCTTGATCAGGTAAATGCATTGGTATCTGATTGTAGCTAGAATATGCATCCATGAAAGATAAGAGATCATGCCCAACTGTCGAATCTACTAGCTGATCAATTCTGGTAAGCGGGAAACTATCTTTTGGCCAAGCCTTAATCAAATCGGAGTAGTCGACACATGTTCTCCATTTTCCGTTCGGCTTTCGGACGAGCACGGGATTCGATACCCATTCAGGATACAGCGCATCTCGAATGAACCCGTTTGCTTTGAGTTTTTCTACCTCTTCTTTAAGGGCGGCAGATCTCTCTGGATCCATACCATGCCTTTTCTGTTTGACCGGGACATGCCGCAGGTCAATATTCAGAGTGTGGCTCGCGATGTCTAGCGAGATCCCACACATATCGGAATGCGTCCAGGCGAATACATCAAGATTCGCCCGTAGAAACTCAACCAATTCCTCTTGAGTATGCTGGCTTAACTGAGAGCCAATCTTTATCATCTTTGAATCATCATCATTGTCGATTGAGACATCAATTGTCAGTTCGGCCGGGGATGCTTGACTTTCTTTAAATTCTCCTTCATCTTCGGTTTCTCTTGGGTCAAGATCCCTTTGGAATTGGTTAGGGTGCCCGGGCCTAGGCCCAAGCGTTAATTGTCAATTATCAGCAAAACGGACGCAGAGAGATTCCTCTACGCCCTTTCCTTTCTCCTTTCGCTGCGCCTCCCGCAGCTCAGTAACATAACAGGCTCTTGCAGCAGCCTGATCTCCTTGAATGATTCCCACTCCATGATCAGTGGGAAACTTTAAAGTAAAAAACCACGGGGCTATGGCGGCCCTGAATTCAGCGAGGGTCGGTCGGCCCAAGAAAGCATTATAAGGGGAGTCTATGTCCAACACAACGAACTGTAACATCCGTACTCTTCGGCGTTCTCCAATTCCCAACTCCACTGGCAATTCCACCATTCCAGTGGGTATAGTAGCACTTCCATTGAAACCATGGATTCGAGATTGACAAGGTTTCAAGTCCTTTGCTTCCATTCTCATTTGATCATAAGCTCGTTTAAACATGATATTCAAAGAGCTTCCACTGTCAACTAAGATCCTCTTCATCCAAGTGGGACCTACTTGAGCTGAGATGACCAGTGGATCGATAGTGGGGGCTTCGACTTTATCGGCGTCCATGTTCCTAAACATGATGTCATCTGTCATCGTCTTCCGTTGCTTTGCCGGAGCCCCTTCATCAAAACTACTATAACACTCGAAGTCTGCATGCCTGATAGAGCTAGCATACGACTCCATTTCCTTTCAGCTTCGGTCTGCTGGATGAGGACCACCACTTATTGTATTGATAACCAACCTCCAGCCAGTACGAGCGGGTTCCTCCTGTCTTTCCTGATTTGGCGCACGATTCTGATTTGATGGGCCCGCACTACCAGACTGCGGCACCCGCACATACTGATCCAACTTCCATTCACGTATCAGTTTCTCAATGAGATCTTGTAAATGATGACACTCATTTGTGTTATGGCCATAACTCTCATGGAATCTACAAAACTTTCCTGTTTGGACTTGTCTTACCGTTGATGGCTTTGGAGCAGGTTTCTTGTATTGCATGGTGTTACAAGTCTGCAAATACACATTTTCCAACGACGTGTTCAATGGAGTGTAATTATCGTACATGGGAGCCCTACGTCGAGGACCACGATTCTGATCTCGCTTCTTCCCCTGATTTCCATTGTCCCTCTGCTGATTCTGTTTATTTTGTATGTTCAACTGAACTTTTCCAGAACTATCTCCTGACTGTTTAACGGCGATGTTACTCTGGATTCCTTCAATGTTGGGCCCTGCGTCATCCTGCTTCCTAGACTGTTTCGCATCCTCCCTTCTCAAGAATTGGGCTGCCTTGGAATAGAAATGGTCCAATGACGCAGGTGGTTTCCCAGCTAACCAATTTCCGAACTCGGAATCGGGGTCAATCCCTTTAGTCAATGCCATCAGGATAGAGTTATCATTGGGATTGCTTATTTCTGCACATGCAGCATGGAATCGCTCCAAGTAACGTCTAAGTGTTTCTCCGGGAGCTTGAGTAACGCTAGACAAAGTGTTAACATCTTTAGGCCTTGCTACATGCATACAGAATTGTTCAACAAACTTGGTGGCCATGTGGTCAAAATTAGAAATGGATCATGGTGGCAACCGAGTAAACCACATAGTTGCAATGCCCCCCAGGGAAATGGGGAAACTACGGCATTTTATTGCATCATCAGCTCTCGCAGCATTCATCAGCCATTCGTACTTCAGGATGTGTTGATTGGGATCAGAAGTCCCATCGTAGACGGGCAAAGTTGGCATCTTGAAGCGCCGAGGCAGTTCAGCATATAATATGTCATAGGTGAAAGGGGTATGACTCCGGGAGATTCCCCAGTCGTCATTACCGAGACCCTGACTTTCACGAATCATTTGGTGAATCATCGTTGGTATATCCGGCATCCGGATACTAGGAGCATGCTGGGCCAAGGTGTGGTCAGGTTCCACAGCGCGAGTATGGACCGAACGCGGTCGACGGTCCGTGCCTCGCCTCCTTGGTTCAACATTTTTCGGGACATAAGGCTCTGGAGTCTGCTCTCGTTGATTACGTTGAGGATCAGCTTGGTTTCTAGCATCAACCCCTTGTTCGGTAGTGGTGGTAGTAGCAATGTTGCCTATGACATGGTAAGGAGTAGCACCTCCTCGGGATGAAGGTCCTTTATGATGACTAGCGGATGGTCCAGTTCTGGGTTGTCCTAGGTTTGAGGCAGGTTGGTGTCCTGTGGCCTGGGTGTAGCTTACATCCAGCCATGGGCGTGTGGATCTGTGATGACCGTCAGATGAGGCTGAACTCTCTGTGGAAGAATAAGAACCTTGGTCTCTTCTGGATCTTCTTCGCCTTTGGCGATTTAGCTGGTTGGACAACTCTGTGTTGGCGTGCAGTTGTTCAGTTAGCTGTTGCCGACTCTAGTTCAATTCTTGGAGCAGCATCTGAAACTCTTGTCTGGTAACTGGGCCTGATGGATCTGAATGTCCGGCAGCATCTTGGTTGGATGGAGGCAATTGCATGGGATTTTGTCGGTCCCGTCCTCCTTGATCAGCAGCTGTAGAGGTAGTTCGTGTACTTACCATGGTGAATTAAAGAAAGTCCTTTCCTAGTTCTGATGCAAATCTGAATAGAATGGAAGGGCTTCAAAGTCTAAGATCTGGATCTTCTTCGTGGATTTATGCAATCCGGTATCGATAGGAGATCCAAGGAGTAGGAGAAAAATTAGGTTTGCTCTCAGTGAAAGCACCAAAGTGTTTGTACCAAAATTGGGCACAACACTGGAGCACAACACTGGAACAATTGCTGCTGCTGCTGTTACAAGTTGAATCGGATTACAATATGATTGAATCTTCTAAGTTAGATCAAGTCACAAGTACAAGAGTTCACTGGAACATCACAGTGAACCTCTAGATGACTATTGTGTGGGAGGAGAAGAGTGAAGAATAATCTCTGCAGATTTCCAACAGCCAATCCAGAAGATCCTCTTTATGTTGCAAGTAGGATTGTATTTATAGGGGTTGGAGAGCACTTGGGATAGATAAGTGCAGAAGAGTCCAATTGTTATGCCAAGTCATCATCGAAAATCTCAAATCAACCCGAGTCATTTCTATGGAGCGCTAGCTATCCATAGGGGATGGATCGCTAGCTCTCTATCAACTTAGCATATTATTCTACCAGATGCCTTTATTTAGTGCTAGGAAGTAGCTCGGAAAGTTTGAGGGCTATTTGTACCAAAATTGGGAACAGCACTCTTCGGAAGTTTTTGAAGAGATAAAGTGAAGAAATTAAATGGAAAAAGAGGATTATCTAACAAAAACTCCAAATTACAGATATGAGAGTAATTAAAATGCACGGAGACACAAGAATTTAGAGTGGTTCAGCGTATTGCCTACGTCCACTGTGAAGTTGATTGCTTTATTGATCTTTCTTTGATGATTACAATTGATTTCATCAGGTTACAGCAAATAACAATGATTTTCAGCAGTGAAATTCGTTGGTAGCAGCAGCAATGGAGTTTAGAACTGGATCCGGCAGAGTCTGGGCGTTGGAGAGTTCAAAAAAGAAGAAGATCCCTTTTTCTGCATTCCCTGGAGCTCTATTTATAGGTGTAGGAAGCTGATATTTCGTTCAGATCACGGGAGACTCCCTCTGGCACGTGACTAGGCCCACGCGCCTAAGCCTGCAAAGTTTCGGCCCGATCCGTGATCGATACGAATGGATTTCGTATCGATCGAGATTGTGTCCGATGGAGTCGAAATGTGGCATGGACATTCCTTAGCATGTACGTAAGCTTCTGTGAAAATTTAATAGCATTTGGACTTGTAGATTAGGAGATATGATCGATACGAATTAGGACTTTCGGTTGGCTGTTTCGTTCGACTCCATCATTTCGACTCGATCACGTTCGACTCGATAGCTGCGTGTGATCAAGTGGTGACGTGGCGAGCATTCTTCGGATCGAGTCACCTTCTTCGCTGAGTCGATCGAGTTGTTCTAGGACTTTCGCTCTGTTTGTATCGAGGCACTTGTGTTGTTCGAATCGATAGAAGGTGGCCATTGTTTCGTGTCGATGGAGTGCACATGGAATAACTCGACTGCGTGGCCTTGTTCGTATTGATTGTAAATGGCTCCATTTGATTGATACGAAGTTGACATGGCCAGGTGGACTCGAACACTGTTAGCTATCGATCGATACGAATAACCATGACGTGGATCGATGCGAACAAGTACTTCTTGATGGATACAAAGTAAGGTCAACTGATGGATACGAACTATATTAGCCTGATGGATTCGAACAGAGGCTTCCTGATGGATACGAACTTGATCGAGTCGAACAGAGGCTTGGTGGTGGATGCGGAGCTGATCGAGTCGAAGTAAACTTTCTGATGGATACGAAGTGCACTTACCTGTTGATGGATACGAAAACGACCGATGCGAAATGATGGTTTGTGACTCCAATCGATTCGAAACGATGGATATGAATAGATGGGTTTTCCAACTTGCATCGATCATAACTTGAGCATATGAACTCGGATTGACTTGAAATTTGGAACGTTGGCTCTCATAACTTCGCTTGTCGTGTCATATCAATTTTAGTTCGATCTGGACTCGGACAAAATTCGTCGATATCCATAGTGAGCCTGTGTATAACTGATCTCTTAGATGAACCGTCATTGGTTACTAGTCAATTCCTTGGTGTCACGGCCTTGCCAAAAGGCGGGATAATAAGGGCGATTCGACCTATCTTGATGGATCGCTAGCTATCCATAGGGGATGGATCGCTAGCTATCCATAGAGGATGGATCGCTAGCTATGCATCCACTTAGCATATTTTTGAGTGATTATAGTTTGGTTGTCTTCGTATCTACTATTTAAGTGCCTTGTCCAAATATCAAGTCGTTTGGAGTTTGTTTGATCATCCGTCTTCACAGGTCATCTGGTCCAGAAGAACCATCCATAACTCACTCAAAACTTAACGAACTCAGACAAAACTTTGTAGGTACACTTTAGAGGGTATGTGGGACATACCCTAAAAAATTGAGGTGGTGGGGTCTAATCTACATGGATCACTAGCGATCCATCAAATTAGGTCGCTAGTGATCCATCTAGCCTTATCCAATCAATCTCATTTTTGGTGGGTGCCTTCTACTATGTCTTCTAAGTGTTCTTCCAAATTTCAAGTCAATCCAACTTCGTATAAGTTCTCTAGATCTGTTTTAAGTTAGCTACTTTAGTCAAAAAGTGGGTAAACAGCTTGAATTAGATGAGTCTTTACTTCTTGAACTACACTGCTTGGAATGCTATGAAACTTGGTAAGTATTCTTAGACGAGGTAGTAGATCAGGATGCAAGAGGCTTTGACAACTCATGATTCTTCCTTTTGGATCGCTAGTGATCCATGGATGATGGATCGCCAATGATCCATCTACTTAGTGGACTTTTGGCTTGTTTCTCTTATGTTCTATTGGCTTGTTTTTTTAGATGCCTTGTTCAAGTTTCAAGTCATTCTGATTTAGTATGGATGGTCTAACTTCTGTTGAATTCTGTTGGCTTAAAAACCCAGTTAACACCTAGGTTCGCTCGAGTGCAAACTCATCTCAATTGCACAATGTTGGTAAGGATAATGTATTAAGTGTACTACGGTGCTTGCCTAGGCAAGTATCATATCGCCACTTAGAAGATTATCTGAATCGCCACAAAACTAATCAAAAAGTCCTTCCCTAAGCTATCATAAGCATTCCAAACTATAATATATTATAAATAAGTTTACAACGAATAAAGATCAACCAAAATAATATATCATACTCGATCTAATCCTTGTTTGCTCGCTCGAATTCTTTGTTAAAATAGGGTTAGCCACTTGACTTCTCGCATGTGAACTCCGATCCGGTTCTCTGGGTGGACCATTGAAATTTCCTTTCACGATTGGAGTCACGCTTCAGAAACCTCACAATCACCTCAAGAATCCGACTCAAGTGCTTGCCTTTAAGAATCGAGTGAAAAACCCTTGTCTAATGGTGCAAATCACCTAGAAATCATACGCTCAAACTAATGATTAGGAACTGGTATGTGAATGGATCAGTCTTTAGAAAACATTCCTTTTGGTGCATGGGATTACTCCCATACCTAAGCTTTACTAACAAAAGAAAACACGCTTCTAACATGAAGACTCCTAGGCAAACGCCTACAAGTCATTCGCTCAATATTTGCTCATTACTGGGAATCCATCGAACTCAATTTGGATGCAAATCCAAGCCACACTTCGTCGACCAACCCCACTCTACTTGAAAGCTCGTGCATCAAGTCGAATGGTAGTAATCTCGGTCACTTCACTACAGCTTTGCAACTAAGGTTACTCATACAAGGTTTTTAACTTTATCGAATAATTTACTGATGTGCATGTAAATGTGCATATTTTTACCATCATATTTAATCTATTTAAATTAAATAAAGGATCATATTGGGTGTTTTAACTTGTTTAGACCAAAATTCAAATTATTTTCAAATTGTCACATATTCATCTTCATATAGGGGCAAAATGGTCATTTTTGTGCACTTATTAATTTGTGAAAATTTACTTGGAATTTTCTATGTTGTTTTGTAGGAATTTTAGTGAATTTTACAAGTGGCTTCATGAAGATATGCATGCACAAGAGTGAATACAAAGGAATGGAGATGGAAATAATTCAAAGTGATGATCATGGAGGACCCCACTTACCCACCTACCTTAATGTACACTTAGGAGCTAATGCACATGCTAAAAGGCCATTAAATATTCATGCACACTTAATGGTTGAATATTTGAAGTTAATGATAACTTGGCAACCACACTTCCTAAGAGGGTATTTTGGGTAGTTTCCAAAAAAGTGAATTAGGGTTTTAAACTTATATAAATACCCTTTATGTTTCATGTAACCCTATCCTCTTCTTTAGGCTCTCTTCTCTTTTAGGCTCTTCCTCTTTAGTTTAGTTTAGGATCAAAATAAAAGAAAGCTCTCTTTCTCTTTTCATGGCTACTTAGCCATTTTTATTTCATGTAATTTTTCTTTTTTTATGCAATGTTAATTAGTGTTTTATTTTATTTACATGCTTATCTTCTTATGTTAGTAGTGTAGTTTACTTTTGATGCAAGTAGATTAGTGTTTATTTCTTTTTACTTAGCTTTTCTTTTACATTTTGCTCTCTTTTTTCCCTTCCTTTTATTTTATGTTGCAAGCTACATTTATTGATTTGATAACAAATATGAGAGGCTAAACCCCTTCAATTTAGGGGTAATGAAGCTCTCTAATTATGTACCTTCAACATTTTTATAATTATTGCCCTTTTTGTGCTTAATGGAAGAATGAATGTTGATGTGATTTATTGTTTCATGTTGAATTTGATAGTCTATGTTGTTCATAACAAATAGGCTATGCTTAAACAATCATAAACAAAAATTACCTCTTCATTTATATATGATTATGGTAATGAAGTGATTTTAAAATTAAAATTTGATGGTCTATATTTCTAATCAATAGTTAATAGGTCATACCTAAAATAGATTTTCTTTTCTACTTCATTGCCATTTTTCATCAGAATTAACAAGTCGTTTAAAAGTTATGTAATAGTTTGATGGCTTATGTTGAGCTAATTAATAGCACAAATAGGACATACTTATGATAAACACATTATTTAAACTCACTAATGACCAAAAAAAGATAGATCATAATTTCATTTTGTTGAACTATGTGATCTAGAGAGTGGATTTATCTCTAAATTGTCATTTTATTCTCATAGTTTTCATTCACTTTTGTAGTTGTTAATTTTTGCAATTCTTTGTAGTTAAAAAATTCTCTCGACTTTGGTATAATTTGATTGAATAGATATTTAAAATCTAACAATTCTCCGCGGATCGACCCGTACTCGCCACGTACTAGAATTGTACGTTGTGCGCTTGCGATTAATTTTTATTATAAATTCGTTCGACGGATTTCTAACCGATAGAATTCCCATCGTCAAACATATACCTACTATAAAAGTTGTTAAGTTTAGCCTATCTACCATGTAACTAGCAATAGGTAAATATACTGCTCAAGTATCAGATGGAACAGAAGCAAGTACCCCAAATATAGACCATACCCCACTACATAAGCTCTTTCCATTTCGCTTGAGCAGTAGGCTTGCTAGGACCTAGTAATGCCCATAAGGCATAAGTCATCATCACTTACTCACCCATGGAAAATATAGGAAAATCTTTCTTCAAGTGATCAAGCCAACCACAACTGAAGCACTTAAGCTTCTCTTTAGATGGATGATATCTCATGGTGAAATGTCCCCATATGCCATAGGAATGACATATTAGGCCAGCTTTCTTCTTTACATAAGCTCGATCTTTCCCTATATCTTAGTCTTCACACTTCAGTTGGAGCTTCGGTTTGCTTTTCGCTCTCACTATCTCCAATGGTACCTCGCGAGTGCTCTCATGGAGGAGAACCATCCCAACGATACGTCTAGAGTGGCCCCTAACAGGGACAAGACTAAACGATGAATCCATGATTGATGCTTTAAGACCCACGGCAAACTCCTTGCCCACATCAACGAAGTACCGACCATCTCAATCCCAAAATACAGAAGTTTGGATTGGTTAACATAATCCTTCACTAACAAGCTGCCCTACTTCTAATGGATGAAACACTCAAATCGCATGCCCCTCTTGGTCTTAAAAATAAACCAAAACTCAAGGCGATGCTCAAAATCAAACCAAAGCATGGCTTGCTCGTCGGCTTCCTCTACTATTTTATCCCACCAAGCAAAAACCTCCTTTTTAAGATGCTAGAAGACAATCCTCTACAAGAGAAATCCCATTAATCATATAGGAAAGAGCTCTATCACAAACACCTGTTTTAGCCAGTACCACAGCACAACCTTGGAACTCGAAAATGGCTTTTCGCCAAGGCTAAAGGAATCCTGGCATAACTTTAGGAAGTTAAAAGCTGATGGAGCTAGAAATACTAATGCCTAAGGGCTACACCACCTTCATCATCTACCGCGGGTGCTAGAATGTTCTCAGGTGATGGAACATCCTGTGTAGTAGTCAAATAGTCTCTAACAAATCAAGCATCCCATACTACCCATCCGTAGTTGCTCTTGTACTCCGTCCGCTCCTAATGATAGTCGGAATGAAGGTATCCTAGCAACTAGTAGAAAAATAATTCAAAGCCTAAGGGACAAGGGGTGTATATAGTACAATATATTAGAAAAATACAAGTACGCTCTCTCAATGTATCTACTTCTACTAGATTGTTTAACTCAATCTGGTTCACTTGGTCCTGAGTGTTTAGCCTAGGCTCTGATACCAAATGTAATAACCTGCCCATCATAATACCCTAAAATCAGCACCAAATGACAACGTCTGATTTTAGAATACCACAAAAGGCAGATTGTTAGGGAATAAAAATTATAACAAACATTATAATAAAGCATATCGATAGAATCTCACAGCATAATGATAATATACAATATACTGAATATACATGAACATAACAGGATTACAATATATATAAGAGACTACACTAGTGGAAGTAACTGATAAATAAATATCAATATATGGACTCATAATAGAACATATGATACAATAAGTCTCATATATAAATGACATATGCCATGTACTACGACAATATCAAGTATGTATACGAAGTATCGACCTCGTCTCCATAGAATGCTCTAGTTGTCATGAACACATATCGTAATACCCTTAATTTTTAATTTAACATTATTTGGGAGATTTATTTGGATAGATTAAATACAATAATATAGTGGGATAAGAAGAATGAGATTTAATAGTTAATTGGGTCAAGCCTTGATTGATAAGATTGTTTTAAAACTTATAAAAGAAGGGAATAAATGAGAGGGGAAAATTAGGAATAAAACCTTATTTCATCCCTTAAGCGTTCCCTCTCTCATTCATTCTCATTTTACAATCACAAACAATCAAAAGCAAATACTTAGAGGCTGGACATTCCTAATGGGTAGGAGAGGAGGAAATCAAATGGGGTTTAAAGAGCAAAGCTTAGGGAAGCTAAACTCTAGCAAATCTCAATCTCATCATCCAATCTAAGGTGAATAATAATTAATCATATCTATTATTTGTGTTTGAATTTGGTTATGGTTAAGTTTTGAATTAATTTTGATTGTTTTGCCATGTTATGAATGTTTGAACACTGTTTGGATAGAATATTGATTTATGAAAATTTTATGGAATTATTATAATAGGTTTTAAAGGTAAAACCTAAGTTTTTGATCTCCAATTGATTTTGATTTGATTTTTTGGTATGTCGTGTAAAATATTGTTTTAAAGATGAGTTCCTAATTTCATAATCTTCCAAATTAATATGAATATTTTATAAATTTCCTAAGGAGAAAATATTGTTTATTTTGGGTTTTAACTATTAAAAATAATTAAATAAATATTTTGGTTTCAAAATTTTTATAGAAGAAAGAGTATATCTGATTTTTGATGATTTTTAAGGATTTTGTTTATTCTACAAATTTAATAAGCTAGAAATGCTTATAGTTAATATTAAGTAATAATATTAATTGGTGGGTTGAGAAATGGATTTGGAAAGATAAAACTGACTTGCGGTAGACTATCTATAAAGAAATTGATAGGGTTTGTTTTTACCAATAGAAAATTAACAAGAGATTAGAGTTGGTGAAAAGAAATTTCTTTATGTAGAAATAAAACATTTTTTTATATTAATTACGAACTGCCGTGTCATATGTTTGAATGTCGGATGCCTGATGATGGTCGATTACAAGTCGCCACTAAAATTCGATATTAATGTAGATAGATGCATACGATATTAACTTATGTTGGTATGGAATGAACCTATTCAAATTGAAGTTATATATATATAAGGATTTGGGCATACCATTATTTTGACATTAGTGATTTCGTATCTCACCAGAACCATTTTGGCATCCCTTGTCCTTTTGTTTTTGAAACCAATATCACATGACATTGATAACCTTGAAACATATACTTTAAAGGCTTTGACGTCACATATCTTTATTTTCGATGACCTTCAAGTAGCGGCGTAGTTACCGTAGTTTTATGAGGCCGATATCAAATGTTTTAAGGTTTTGATGCCACAAGTCATCATTTCCGATATCAACTATTTTGCGGCATAATAGCCGAAATACCATATTTTTGACATTATAGTTTTTTAAAGTATTAATAACGCAAGAAATCAATTTCAACTTGAGTAACTAATGTCGTAGCTTGTTAGCTTCGACATCACATGTTTTCCCTGTTTTCGGCAACCAGGTTATGTGACTTTGATGTTGTAACTCTTTTAATTTGAAACTAATGCTTTATAAGTCGAGAAGCCTTGTTTTCTTTTGCAAAAAAAAGTACGTTTTAAAAGCGAGATAGCCTATGATTTAAGAAATTCGATAACCTTATGATTTTGGAAATATTGCCTAATCATGTATAAAATCAGAACTATGTTTTCAAATCTCAAATAGAGGTTCAATATCGTTTTAACGACATGAATCCCATAAGCCTTGTATTTTGAATTGTTATATTGATGGCTTGACAAGCCATATGTTTTATTAGTTCAAAAATTTCATTGGGGATACTAATGTATATTATTTTTGATATGCCATAAGTTTAAGGGTTCGACAACCTAATTGGGGATAGCTATAGACATAGGTTGGGCACTTAGGAGAATAATGTTACATTCTAATTATAAATTGATATCTGATGGGTTCATAGTCATCTTAGGAAAACTATTAAATGTGTGATCGATACTCCATATAATACCTGAGGTGGATAGTCTCTATATGGTTCATGATGGGTTCATAGTCATACTAGGAAAACTATGATATGTGTGATGGATAGTCGACATAATTTTAAAATAAATGAAACATGTGTGATGGATGGTCCACATAATTTTAGATAGATAAACCATGTGAATGGTAGTCCATGTAGCCTGGGATAGATAATCCATATAATGTTTATATGTGAGATGGGTAGTCCACATAAATATAAGATGAAAAGTCAGATTAAATTTAGACGGATAGTCATCTAAATTTGACGGATAGTCAATTAAATTTGGATGAGTAATCCTTTATATAATTTTGGGTGGGGTAAAGGATTATATAACACCATGAAGACAGATTAGTCAGACTAACCCATGATGCATGCCTATAAATGATTATTTTACTATGTTCAGACCATTGTGGTTGTAGGTGCATGAATTTTAATTAACCTAATTGGTTAAGATACTAGTGAAGGGAAAATCCATTCCGCTCTGCGGCATGGTCTCACTAGATATCTATTTTGGTTCGATATGGTAAGTTATTATTCACATCAGACTTTTTTTTACCCAAAATTTTTTGTTTTCGCTTTAAACTCTTGGGTGTTCATTTGAGTAGGTCGAGAGTAAGGGTTTTCAGGTTTCCAGATTAGACGAATAAGCTTTCGGAGACGAGCAGGAGGGAAGCTAGCTATTAATATGAGCTTTTATTTTCCATTGTGTTGTTTTGTGTCTAAATGGATGTAATGATAGAAGTTATAATTGTCAAGTATTAGACTTTAATCAACCAATGGGTCATCTTTATATGTCGCTCTTGGATTATTTTGTAATAATTATATCTTCTTTGAATGTCGAATCGAATGGGATTATGTAATGAATATGAAATTTTATTTACGAAATGAAATGTGAAAGTTTATTATTGAAATGTGGTTGAAATTTTTTTTGTATTCATGTGCTTTTGATATTATTGATATGATTAAAATAGCCGAATTTTGTCACTAGAAATTAACATTATGGATGGCTACAGCATCCGTAGCACTTTGTTTCGGGCTTTAAAATGGAGGATGTTATAGTTTGGTATTAGAGCATAGATTTATGTAAAAATTTACAAGAATAAAAGTTTTTGAAAACATAGTCCAATGAATCAGAGAATAAGAACAGGGTATGGGATGATGCTATAGTAATGTACTTATATTTGCTATATATAAGTATGTGTTCTCCCCTCCCTCTTAGACCGTTCTTCTATATCTTATTAAGGCTCATATAGAATTATGAGAGAAAGATATGGAAGTAGGAAATGGAAGGGTGAATCTAGGTAGAGGAAGCACCACAACTAATGGAAATTTTTGACCTAATACCAGAAGGAACCAGGGTCAACCAGAAAATGCTAACGTGAGTGCGGGAACCCCGGAAATAGATATGGAGGCAATGTATCAGTTCTTTATCAACATAATGCAAGATGGAGCTGTTGCTGGTTTGCTGGAGGGAATGCAGCTAATATGGGAGGAGCTAATCCCGTTGTGCCAGTTGGCAATAACTATGCCAAACTGAACCGTGATTATACTAGCCTTGGAGGAAAGCCTTTTCTTGGAACTAAGGATGTTATTGATGTAGAGAATTGGCTATTGATCCGCGAGAGGATCTTTGCTGATTTGGGCTTAAATGATGAGCAGCAAAGAAGGTTAGCCTCGAGGCAGTTACAAGGAGCTACTTTGTACCGGTGGAACTGTGTAACCATAGGAGTCCTAGAGGAGGAACTGACTTGGGCTGAATTTAGAAGGAGGTTTAAGGAAAGGATCTTATCTGAGTTAGCCAAGTCAACTTTGCTTAGGAAATTTATGAAATTGAAGCAAGGAAAAATGTATGTTCTGGAGTATGTAACTAAGTTTGATAAGTTATCCAGATATTGATATGCCACCAAAAGTACTGTGATTAAGAAAATGAAAAGTTTATCCGGTGTATAAAGCTGGAGATTACGTGGGCAGTAATGCCGCGTTCAGGGATCTAAGTAATGTAATGGTGGAGATGGCTATAAGGAACAAGGGGATGCTTTCGAATTTTGGAAAGGAGCAGCTAGTGGAAACCCAGAGTTCTCAGAGTAAGAAGAGAAAGCTCTTCAAGGGGAAGGGAGCTCGGAAGGGTGGAGCTGCCTAGAAAAGAAAAAACTGACATCTTTTGTTATAAATGTGTTAAGAAAGGGCACTATGCTAATGAGTTTTGATCTGGTGATGGTAAGACGGTTGTGGGGAAGAAGAATGTGAAATTCTTTAGCTACAACCGGGTGTGGCATTATAAGAATAAATGTCCAGAAGCAGCCAAGGCGGAAAAAGGAAAGGTCTTTTCTTTGGAGCCATCATCTTCTAACGGAAGAGAAGGGAAAGGCTATGATGGGGGGTATTCTTTTGATTCATAGGATACCTGTTAGAGTATTATTTGATATTGGTGCATCATATTCTTTTATCTCTCAGTGTTTGGTAGATAAGTTATATTTAGAACCATCATATCTTATTACTTCCTTAAGGGTCGTGAATCTAATAGAAGGATATGCAACTCTTGGGATGAGATATGTGTTAATACTGTTATCCCGCCTTTTGGCAAGGCTGTGACACCAAGAACTTAACTGGAAACCAAAGACAGTCCGTCCCAAAGACCGGTTGTACACATGTTCACTATGGATACTAGTGAATTCTGTCCGAGTTCAGATCGAGCTACAATCGATATGGTACAACAAGCAAAGCCATGAAAGTCAGCGTTCCAAATTTCAAGTCAATCGGAGTTTGTATGCTCAAGATATGATCGTTGCAAGTCAAGGAAAACAACTACAATTCGTATCCATCAGTGTGGATAGTGGTTCGTATCCATCACTAGCCTCACTTCGTATCCCGCATGATCCAACCTGCTTCGTATCCATCACAGGTGCATTGCTTCGTATCCATCAAACCTCAAGAAAAATGTGGCCAGTTCGTATCCATGAGAAGGAAGAATCTTGTTCGTATCCATGAGAAGGAACAATCTCGTTCGTATCCATGAAAGATTGCCTCGTTTTTATCCACCTCACTCTTGAAATTCGTATCCATTACATGAACTCAACCTTGTATCGATCGGCCCAGAGGCGCTTCGTATCGTTCAGATCCCCTAACAACTCGTATCGATTGACCAAAGAATCGATACGATCGATACAACCCTCAAGCGATACGAAGGCATCTTTCCTCCATCGTTACGAAGTGAGCAAGAACGTATCGATATGAAGTGGTATCGATACGAAACTATCGATATGAGGTGAGGTGTGGTCGATGGATACGAATGAGCCCTTACCGATGGATACGAGCGAGGCACAATCAAGAGGAAGACTCGATCACTCGGTATAACAAGAGGATCGATCCGAGAAGATAGCACCACGTTACCTAGCAAGCACGTGCCTAGTATTGATACGACCTAGATCGATACGAACATATCGAGACGAACTCGTTTGCACGTGAAAAATTCAAACTTGCATCGATCATAACTCAAGATGTACAAGACCAAACGTCACCATATTTTCAAAGGAGCTTGCCTACAACCTCAAGATTGTACCTGATAAATTTCAACCCGAAAGGACCAATTCTTGACCGATACGAACCCAATTCGTATCGCTCCCAGATCGAGTCGAAATCACCTGAACTCGCTCCCGTGGGCCCGCCCACGTGAGAGAAGAAGTCTTCCGAGATCTGGGCGAGATATTTGCTGCCTACATCTATAAATAGTGACCCTGGACCTATAGAAAATGGACTTTTTGGCTTCTCTACGCTGGTACTCTACCAGAATCATCATTAAATTTCAGTTGTACTGCTGTAATCATTTGTAATCAGCGAGGAAAGTTCAATAAACATTAGTCATTTCATAGTGGACGTAGGCAACTCGTCGAACCACTCTAAATCCTTGTGTTTCTGTGCATTTTCTTATCTATTGATTAGTGTGTTTGTTAAATATGCCTAATTTTACATTTATTTTCTTCATTTTATCTCTTCAAACACATCCAAAGAGTGTTGTGCCCAATTTTGTTACAAACAAATACCTTAGGTTTTGGTTTTGATGATCACAACTATTGGACATTATATAAAATATAGATATTAATGTTTTATCAAGATATATATAGTATAAAATGCAGGATATTATTTAGGTATTGATTGAGAAGGCTATACAGTATCAAGAGTAGATTCAAGATGATGATAACTGAAGACTCACGAGTATTGAAGAGTTCGAGATTTCAAGATATTCCAGATAAGTTATAAAGTTGTAGAATTTATGTTAAAACCTTGATAGCACTTTCATAATCTCTCTCGCCTTCCCTAATTTTGGTTTAAATTGTTTTTCAAATATCCTGGTTTTAAAATAATATTTTTATCATATTTTCCAAAATGATTTTCAATCTCTTATACTTATAAAGATATTATTTTTATGTTTTTAATTATATATATATATATATATATTGCTAACCCACCTTTTGCCAAGGCAGTAGACAGGCGGATTTAACCCAACAGACTTCACGATTATCAAGGCTAGTAGCCAAGAGCGATGATTGTGAGGTCTAGAAATCTAGTCCAAGTAATGATATGAAGCGACGATCAACCGAGACTAAACGATAGAATCTCCATAATATTCTAAGTATGGATTAATACCTCGCCTAGGTAGGGGATCAGTGCTTATCCCTTCCCCTAGGGGATTGGTACATGTCCTTAATTTTTGTCCCAAATTGGGTGAGACCAGTACAAAGTGACAAGGAAGGCCCCACGAGGATACATATCAAATTTCAAGTCGTTTGGAGTTTGTATGCGCAAGTTATGGGAAAATTACTTCACCTAAAAAGGGGATCGTATAAAAAGGGATCAGTATAAAAGGGATCGACATATTTCAGCCAAGCAAGTACAACTCAATGGAAAACAATCAATATCTCAAAATCCATAATTCCAATGCATGAAAAATTTTGTGAGCAAGATGTGGGGACCCTAGGGAATCTACCCTAGGGATCACACATCAAATAGAGCAAGTTGGAGGGATCGACCCACTTCCCTCCATAGGGATCGGGTATAATCAGCGTTCACAACATATTACAACAAAGATTGATCAATAAATCGAGTTCAACTAATCCAATTGGCGTGAAACTTGGAGGATAAGAATAATACAACATGGAGAAGCTCCTCTAGGAATCACATGGCATTTGGAGAAGTTTGGAGGGATCGGCCCTTGTTCCTCAATAGGGATCAGCTGAACCCAACTTTATAGCAAAGCTCGATCAATATCTCAACATCAACATATCCAATTGACATGAAACTTAAAGCACAAGCTTACTACAACATGTGGAACACCCCTTAAAGATCTTATTTCAATTAGAGGAAGTTGGAGGGATCGGCAGAAATCAGAATTCAAGCAACACTACTTCACGGAA